>OZ030013.1:111699417-112899417 GCA_964023405.1 Apodemus agrarius | reverse complement strand
AGTAATATCCCTCTGTACAGCAAAATGTGAGGGCAATTGACATCCTAATGTCCCTCCTGATGACAACTAAGACATGGCCTCCTTGGCTTGTGTGTGTAGGGGGAGATATAGGGCAAGCTCTCATCCAGTGACCTTGTTGACCACATCTATAGCAGAGGCCTGGTGGTCTCTGAACCCTAGAAGACAAGAGTCTAGGGTAGTAGTGAGACTGGTCAGACAACCTTTGCCAGCATGTGGTATTTTTTTCAGGCTTTCTCATCTCTCTCATAGTACACCTTGAAGGTCAGTGCCAAGACTTCTGCATGTGGAGTTAGGGGCTCCTTCTCCACCCTTGATCTTAGACAAAAGGCTGAGAAGCAATGGTGGCTCCTTCTCCAATTGCCTAAGTTTAGATTTCATGTTGGGATATCTCTGAGAAAAAAAGAGATCATCAAAAGTTGCTTACCTTCTGGGTTTTCAGGGTCCAGATTAGTGTGTTGCAATAAAGTCTTTGTGAGGCATTCTAAAAATTGAGATGGATTCTTCTGTTTCTCCTGGACAACCTCTTGGAGATTTTCAAAATTTACTGGCTTAAGGCTGCCTTTCTTACGCCAGCAGGAAGGCAAGTTGTAAATCTGTCACTGGCTAAAATAACACTTGCAGAATTAAAATTTCATTGAGGATCCTTGTCAGATCCTTCAGATCCAATTAGATAGGTTCTATATGTTTGATGAATTTTGTCTGCATACATCCTTGCTACTTTCCAAATTTACCTGCATTCATCAGGAAGTAAATTATTAGTAAGGATCATGAAAAGTCAAGTTATAAGACTGAGTAATGTATTGGAACATTTTAATAAAGGTGGAAGAGTTACAGGTATAGGAACCCAGTTTGCTTTCTATTTGAGAAAGTTCACTCCACTCAGTAAGAAATGAACATGTATTCTGACAAGTCTGTCTACCCCAGCAATTTCCCTTAGAAGAAGAACCGATGCTGGGTCAGGTGTCCCTAGAGGAGAAGGAGGTGGGCGTTTGGCTGTTGCCTTAGAGTGCTTGATAGGAGGGGTAAAGGTTAGTGCCAACGCAGGGTGATTGAGGCTACCTGAAGCTGGCACAGGAGGAAGAAAGGGATCTAGAGAGATTGAACTAGTAGGCTTTGGAGTATCCTGGTGAGAAGGAAAAACTGAGGAAGCAGTTTGGGTTTTTGGCAGCATGGAAACAGGTCTTCAGCAGAAGGAAGGCGGTTCATTAGCTAGTTCAAGGGTTGTAGCATCATCTAGTGGAGGGTGTGCAGGTTTCATGGCTAAGAGAAGTTGGGTTGGGGAACAGGAGGAGCACATGGATTTGAAGCAAAGATAGATGAACGCTTGGACATAAGGAACCTCTTTCCATTTACGAGACCACTGGTAGTGTGTATGAAGGTCCTTTAAAATAATTGGATCTAGGGTGTCATTAAGTGGCCCTTTGGAGCTATTATCTAGTAGATACTGAATCCAGACTTTATTTCAGGGGTGTACTAGTTTTGATGCCCTCAAGTTGGGCATTAACTTGAGAGATTTGAGATTTTTTAGGAAACATCCCAGTGGGGTACCTGGGGATCCATTCAAAGATGATATAGTTCCCACTGGGTAAAGGGGATGTTATTGAACTATTCGTACCAGCCAAAGGCCAGACTGTGAGTCTCACAGCAACAGGTTGCAGTGGTCTGCAGCAGAAAAAATCCACGCAGTGCAGGTGGCCATAGTACACATGGTTACAGGTGAACCTTCAAGGTCACACAAGCCTGCACCATTGGCAGCTGCCTGAACTCTACAGCTCTCCTAGGTAGCGATTACCAACTGTGTGTAATTTTTATTTTAATTTTCTACACTGTGATGGTTTGTATATGATTCGCTCAAGAAGTGAACCTACTAGGAGGTGTGGCCTTGTTGGAGTAGGTGTGTCACTGTGGGTGTGGTCTTAAGACCTTCCCCTGGCTGCCTGGAAGTCAGTCTTCCACTAACAGCCTTCAGATAAAGATGTAGAACTCTCAGCTCCTCCTGTACCATATCTGCCTGGAAGCCACCATGTTTCTGCCTTGATGACAATGGACTGAACCTCTGAGCCTGTAAGCCAGCCCCAATTAAATGTTGTCTTTTATAAAACTTTCATTGGTCATGGTGTCTGTTCACAGCAGTGAAACCCTAACTAAGACATACACTAAGGCCGGATAGGCACTGGCACTACCAGTCTTAGTCTGTTCACAGCCCAGTACATAGCCTGAGAATGAGACCATGTTTTTCCCTTGCTAACACCTCTCCCACAAATCCAGGCTCTGCCTCTGCCCCACGGCCAGCTGCTGCTGAACCACTCTGCACTACCACATTCCCACAGCTAGTTGCCAGGGCACTCCCATGCTCCACTGTGGTTAGCTCTCCCCTGGAGCTCAGTCTTTACCCAACTTCCTGCCCAAATTTTACCTCAGCTAAATTTTTTCCCTGTAGCCGACCTGAGTAACCTTGAATGTAATACACCAGACAATCTTAGTTTAAAATCAACAGATAACACAACCGCTGGGCACAGAATCTATTTACTAAATTCATCAACTAGTTTATGTTAGAAATTTTCCAGTGTCAGAATCCACTACCAAATCTAACAGTTCCTGATCTACAGCTTAGTCCTCTTGCTCTATGTCTCGCTGTCCAAAAAGGGCAATTCCTCCCTCCTGCATCCCTTCTTCCTCTCTCAGACTCAGAAGGCCTGCCTCCTTTTTGCGCAACAATTGGCTTCTTGCCATCTTTATTATCCAATCAATTAATGAGGGAGAAATTTCTCTACAGGTTCATGCTGGAACATTTGATGCCCAACATAGGTCACTATCTAAGAAGGTAGGGTGAAGCTGGGTAACATAAATCACAAGAGGTAGGGCCTTGTGTGCTCTAGCTGGGCTCCATTTTCACCAGACTTCTGTGCCTCCTGATCTTTGGAGATGGAAACAAGTTGTGCTGCAAGTTTCAACTACCACTGAGGAGAGCTGACCTACAATCATTTACCCTCAGACTTAGTGGGTCTAGCCAGAGAGATTTTCTTTGTAGAGAAAAGTGTTCATATCTTGTTTATTAATCTACTCACTTACTCTGTCAAGTTGAGACTATTGACACTTAGGGATAACATACAGAGTGATTTTCAGTCATGTGATTTTGGTTGATTTCTTGGTTATTTCAAACAAGTTTATTCCTCTTTTTGTCCAATGTTTATATTATGGATATATTTTTTTAATTATACATTGCTGACTTTTAGTTCTTCTTTTTATTCCTATAATCACATTTATTCATTTTTGTATTCTTATGGATAAATAGATATGTACCCATATGTGAGCTAAAAGGGACATTTAATTTTCAACCACCAAAATGAACATTCATCCTCAGGGAATCAGTTAGGCATGTCTTAGAGTGCCAGAGTAAGGGGAAGAAGAAAGAAGCAGACACTTGCTGACTTCTACAGGGAGGAACAAGTGTGGAAAATGTATCCAGCAAAATGTTTTCTGTCAACCACTGATGTTCTCTACACAGTGGTCTCCAGAGAAGGAATACAATGCCACAGGTATGCCTGTCTCCAAAGGAAATTCATCTTCCCAAATAGTAGCAGACTGAGGCTATAACCAAGGGCCTTGGATAAAGGAGGTCACAGTGCTGCACAGTTACAGCCCAACACTGTATGATGTTTGCACTTGCAGGACATCCCTACACAATGCTCTCTAGCAACCCAACCACTGTTTGACCCTTTGCAATAGCAGCACATAGACAGGAACATGTTTTTTTCATAACTCAGGCATCTGGACAACATTTATCTTCACCTGGCATATATGTATGAAATTTCAAAGCAGTCAAATTACTTTAGCTCACAAACTAACTTTTTAGCATATTCAAGACCAATTTTATGACATTCAAATTTAATATTATTTTAGTCCTACTAAATTGAATATTATTTCAGTCCACCTTTTAATATGAAAATTAATACCTTACATATTTTAATATTAAGTGCAACAAAGAGCTGCTTAAGGAATGTTGTTCTTAAAGTCCATTTTTACATTAATATTGAATCAAGTCTGAGTCACAGGACATGTTATTTCATAAAATTGCAGAGATCATGGGTACTTTTGACATTAATATTCAAAATAACACAAGCCCAGTTTCTTCTATAAAATGATTTTTATAAAAGAACAAAGTTGAAGACTTATATTGCTGATTTTGGCATTTAATATAAAATTTTAGTAATTGCAGTACTGGCTAATGATCAGAAAAACCAAAATTCAGCAGATATGTGTATAAGTTTTGGTGTGGGTGTATATGTACATGTATATTCACATGTCTGTGTGTGTGTATACAGTTAATTTTTTCAAAATAAAAACTAAAAAGCTCAATAAAAGTGATCATATTAAATATGCTAAAATGACTGGGAAAATGAACATTCAACTTTATTTTACCCAATGTGTACAAATTAGCTGGCAGATAATACAAACTTTAAGATGTAAATAAGCTAAAAGAAAATAGACAAAAAGCTTTGTGCCCCAATGAAGATAAAGTCATTTTAGTAAATGAACAAACAAAAAGTGCAAATCATAAAAAAAAATACTAATTCCTTTCAGATTAGCACCTATTCTCTGAAATAGAAAGTATGTAAGAACAGCATGTGTATTTGACCAGTATTATGTTGCCACAATATGCAAAGAACTCTCATAACTCAACAATCAATAGACAGATACTGTCATAAAAGATAGTAAAAGTTCACAAAAAACTTACTATAAAAATGTGAAAAAGAAAAGTATGCACCAGAGAAGCTCAAATTTGCTATCACAGGAGAAATACAAATTTGCAATGAGATGCAATTTCAAATCCAACATAATGGTGATTATTCATTTTTTTTAATTTTGCTATTCTTTTTTAATTTTCTATATTCTATTTTCTATATTCTTTGTTTATATTCCTTTCCCAGTTCCCCCCTCACCATATGTCCTATAAGCCCTCTTCCCTCCACCCATTCCCCAATCACCCTGCCCCATTTCTCTGTTCTGATACTATCCTACAAAACTGGATCCAGTCTTTTCAGGACCAGGGTCCTCTCCTTCCTTCTTCTTGGGAATCTTTTGATTTGCTAATTGTGCCTTGAGTATTCAGAGCTTCTGGGCTCATTAAAATCCACTTATCAGTGATTGCATTTCATGTGTATTCTTTTGTGATTGGGTTAACTCACCTAGGATGATATTTTCCAGATCCAATCATTTGCCTACAAATTGCATGAATTCATTATTATTAATTGCTGAGTACTATTCCATTGTATAAATATACCACATTTTCTGTATCCATTTCTCCTTTGAGGGACATCTGGGCTCCTTCCAGCTTCTGGCTATTATGAATAAAGCTGCTATGAACATAGTGGAGCATGTGTCATTATTGTATGCAGGGGAATCCTCTGGGTATATGCCCAGGAGGAGTGGTATGACAGGGTCCTCTGGAAGTATCATGCCCAATTTTCTGAGGAACTGCCAGATTGATTTCCAGAGTGGTTGTACCACCTTGCAATCCCACCAACAGTGTAGGAGTGTTCCTTTTTCTCTACATCCTCACCAGCACCTGTTGTCCCTTGAGTTTTGAATCTTAGCCATTCTGACTGTTGTGAGGTGGAATCTCAGGGTTGTTTTGATTTGCATTTCCCTGATGGCTAATGATGTTGAACATCTCTTAAGGTGCTTCTCAGCCATCCGAATTTCTGAGTGCCTCCAAAAAGAAACTGGAGAGAGCATACACTAGCAACTTATCATCACACCTGAAGGCCCTAGAACAAAAAGAAGCTAATTCACCCAAGAGGAGTAGAAGACAGGAAATCATCAAACTAAGGGCTGAAATCAATCAAGTAGAAACAAAGAGAACCATACAAAGAATCAGCAAATCCAAGAGCTGGTTCTTTGAGAAAATCAACAAGATAAATAAACACTTAGCCAGACTAACCAAAGGGCACAGAGACAGTATCCAAATTAACAAAATTAGAAATGAAAAGGGGGATATAACAACAGAAACTGAGGAAATTCAAAAAACTATCAGATCCTACTACAAAAGCCTATACTCAAGACAACTGGAAAATCCAGAGGAAACGGACAATTTCCGAGACAGATACCAAATACCAAAATTAAATCAGGATCAATTAGATTAGCTAGAGTCCCATTACCCCTATAGAAAAAGAAGGGGTTATAGAAAGTCTCCCAATCAAAAAAAAGCATGGGACCAGATGGTTTTAGTGCAGAAATCTATCATACCTTCAAAGAGGACCTAGCACCAATACTCTTCAAACTATTCCACAAAATAGAAACAGAAGGAACACTGCCCAACTCATTCTTTGAAGCCACAATTACGCTAACTCCAAAACCACACAAACATCCTACAAAGAAAAAGAACTACAGGCCAATTTCCGTTATGAATATTGATGTAAAATACTAAATAAAATTCTTGCCAACTGAATCCAAGAGCACATCAAAACAATCATTCACCATGATCAAGTAGGCTTCATCCTAGAGATGCAGGGATGGTTCAATATATGAAAATCCATCAATGTAATCCACTAAATAAACAAACTAAAAGAAAAAAAACCACATGGTCATCTCATTAGATGCTGAAAAAGCATTTGACAAAATTCAGCATTCTTTCATGCTAAAAGTCCTGGAAAGAACAGGAATTCAAGGCCCATACCTAAATATAGTAAAACCAATCTACAGCAAACCAGTAGCCAACATCAAAATAAATGGAGAGAATCTTGAAGCAATCCCACTAAAATCAGGGACTAGACAAGGCTGCACTCTCTGTCCATAGCTTTTCAATATAGTACTTGAAGTTCTAAAGAGAGCAACTAGACAACATAAGGAAGTCAAAGGGATACAAATTGCAAAGGAAGAAGTCAAACTATCTCTTTTTGCAGATGATATGATAGTATACATAAGTGACCCAAAAAACTCCACCAAAGAACAACTACAGCTGATAAACAACTTCAGCAAAGTGGCTGGTTAGAAAATCAATTCAAGCAAATCAGTAGCCTTCCTGTACTCAAAGGACAACCAGGCTGAGAAAGAAGTTAGGGAAATAACACCCTTCACAATAGCCACAATCAAAATAAAGTATCTTGGCGTGACTTTAACCAAACCAGTGAAAGATCTGTATGACAGGAACTTCAAGTCCTTGAAGAAAGAAATCAAAGAAGACCTCAAGAGATGGAAAAATATTCCCTGCTCTTGGATTGGCAGGATCAATATAGTAAAAATGGACATCTTGCCAAAAGCAATCTACAGATTCAATGCAATCCCCATCAAAATCCCAAATCAATTCTTCATAGATCTAGAAAGAGCAAGTCTCAAATTCATCTGGAGTAACCAAAAACCCAGGATAGCTAAAACTATTCTCAACAATAAAAGGACTTCTTGGGGAATCAATATGCCTGACCTCAAGCAGTACTACAGAGCAATTGTGCTAAAAACTGCATGGTATTGGTACAGCAACAGGCAAGTACATCAATGGAATAGAAATGAACCCACAGACTTATGGTCACTTGATCTTTGATAAAGGAACTACAATCATCCAGTGGAAAAAAAGATAGCCTTTTAAACAAATGGTGCTGGTTCAACTGGAGGTCAACATGCAGAAGAATGCGAATTGACCCACTCTTATCTCCTTGTACCAAGATCAACTCCAAGTGGATCAAGGTCCTCCACATAACACCAGACACTCTGAAACTAATAGAAAAGAAACTGGGGAAGACCCTGGAGGACATGGGCACAGGGGGGAAGTTTCTGAACAGAACACCAATAGCTTATGCTCTAAGATCAAGAATTGACAAATGGGACCTCATAAAATTACAAAGTTTCTGTAAGGCAAATGACACTGTCAGAAGGAGAAAACAGCAACCAACAAATTGGGAAAAGATCTTCACCAATCCCACATCTGACAGAGGGCTAATATCCAATATATACAAAGAACTCAAGAAGTTAGACCCCAAAGAACCAAATAACCCTATCAAAAAATGGGGTACAGAGCTAAACAAAGAATTTTCACCAGAAGAAATGGTGATTATTCAAATTCATTATAATGTGATTAACAGAAAAAGATGAGAACGTACTGGAGAGGATGTAGAGAAAGGAGAATACTCCTCCATTGCTGGTAGAATTGCAAACTTGTACAACCACTCTGGAAATCAATCTGACAGTTTCTCAGAAAGTTGGACATAGGTCTATCTGAAGACCCAGCTATACTGCTCCTGGGCATATAACCAAAAGATGCTCTACCATACCACAAGGACACATGTTCCATTATGTTCATAGCATCTTTATTCATAATATCTAGAAACTAGAAGTAACCCAGAAGTTGATCAACCAAAGAACAAATGCAGAAAATGTGGTTCATTTACACAATGGAATACTATGCAGCTATTAAACACAAGAATCATGAATTTTGCAGGTAAATGGACAGAACTAGAAAATATCCTAACTGAGGTAACCCAGAACCAAAAGGGTATATAAGATATGTACTCACTGATAAGTTCATATTAGCCAGAAAGTGCAGAATACCCATGATATGCCCCATAGACCCTAAGAAGATAAACCAAGAGGAAGGCTCAAGTGAGGATGTTTGAATCCCAGTTAGAAGGGGGAACAAAATATTCATAGGAGGCAGAGAGAAGGATGAACCTGAGTGGAAGAGGAGAAAGGGAGGGAAATAAGAGGATAGAGTCAGGTCTGGGGAGAGACAGAAGAGAGGCCCAGAGGGCCAGGAGAATGAATGGAAATATGCAGCTGCTGGGAATGGGGTAGAAGAAATCTCTAGGAAGTACCAGAGACCTGGAAAAGGGAGGCTCCAAGGAGCCAAAGTGAGTAAACATAGTCATAATGCCCAACAGTGGGGATATAAAACCTGAAGAGACCACCTGCAGTAGCCAGACACAACCCTCAATGGAAGGATCGGAACATCAGCCCACTTACAAACTTTCAACCCAAAATTAGTCCTGTCTAAAAGAAATGTGGGGACAATGATGGCACAGAGATGGAAGGAATAGCTGACCAGAGACTGACACAACTTGAGATCCATACCATGAGCAAGCACCAACCCCTGACACTATTAGTGATGTTATATTGTGCTTACAACAGGAGCCTAACATGACTGTCCTCTCAGAGGCTTCACCCATCAACTGAGTGAGAAAGATGTAAATACCTACATCCAAGCATTAAATGAAAGTAGGTAACCCCTACGGAAGAGTTAAGGAAGGAATTAAAGACCCTGAACAGCATGGCAACCCCATAAGACGAACAGTGTCAACTAACCTGGACTCCTGAAAGCTCCCAGAGATGAACTACCAACCAAAGAGTATTTTCCTGTAAGTCTGAGGCCCCAGGCATATATGTAGCAGAGGGCTGCCTTGTCTAGCCTCAGTGGAAGAGTATGCACCCAATCTCTCATAGACTTGATGCACCAGGGTGGGGGGATAACCAGAAGGAGACACCTTCTCAGAAGAAAAGTTGGAGGATGAACTTTGTAAGGGGGGACCAGGAGTGGTAGCAGCTTTGGGGATGCAAATACATAAATAAATTAAAAAAGAAAAGAAAAGGGAGGCATGTCACAGATTGAGTGAAGGAATTACTAAACTAATGTTAATTTCTGAGAACAGAAATCATTATAGCTTGTTTGCCAAGGAAGATATGATGGAAATCACAAACAAAATGTCATAAACAGAAACTGAAAATTTATATTCAGTTTGTCTTATCAAGAAACTATGCACCTAGGAATAAGCAAGCTCTACTTTGGTTTCTGCATGTAGAATTGGGCTTTATACAGGACACTCTGCACTTCTTCATACTCAAAACAGAAGTCAAAAGCCAAACTACATATAATGGAATCTAAAGGGGTAGTGCCATCATTAAAAGTTTTGGAGCAGCAGAGAGATTAACCTTTATCATATCTTCACTTGAAATACATATTAAATCAGAGCCAAATGAATGGGGGAAAAACCATTAGAATGACAACAGTTAATATCAACCACGATAAGTCATCTTTGCTGTGACCTGATGAGGGTGGCATTTCATTTCCAGGAATTTCCTCCTTATGCCTGTAACCTCCATCCAATCATGGAACACTAGAAAAATGCAAATTGCCTGACTAGTACTCCTTAAAACAGTCAAGAGCATCAAAATGGGAGATGAGTGATGAAAAAGAGAGTACATTAGAACTTCTCAAATAGATGCAATAGGATATTTACAGTTATATTCTACAAAAAAAAATGATGCAAGTTCGGAAAGTAAGATGTACAAGCTGGAGAAATTGGAACACAGTTGCCATGCCTGAACCCATGTTCAAAGACCAGAGAATTAGGGACCAATAGGACAAATTTTGGTCTTACCAAAAATCAAGGAATACAGAGGAACAGAAGATAATGTCTCAGATTAGTTTATAAGGAATGATCACCCTTCCTATACCTTTGGGTTGTTTGTGCCTCAAGAGACTGAGTGACATCTCCCACATGGAGGAGAACCATCTGTTTTGCAGAGATCACCAGTGAAAATACTATTTTTCTGGATATGTTTTCAGAGACATACCCAGAAACAATGTGTTATCTTAGGTATCTTTTAGTGCAGGCAATCATAGAATTATTCACTACAGACAGCAATGGTGAAGAGTCAGAAATTTATCCAAAGCTTATCAAGGACAAGATGCAAGGTCTTTGTTATCCCAGTGAGAACAGAAAGTCTGAAAGCGCTATTCAATCTTAAAAACGGAAACACAACCTTAGATACAATAGTCACAACACAACAGGTAAAGATTAGATGTGAAGAGAGATTGGTCATGTGAGTCTATTAAAGATAGAGAACATTACCAGAGCCTAAAATAACATTCCTTTTTCTACCCTAATAACAAGTTCCATGGCAAATAGAGATAGGATATATTTATTCCATATTAAAAATTAAAATACCTTTACTCCTAAGCCATGATTCATACACCTTTATAGGTCTATCAGATCTGAAGGAAATTTTCAAATTAACCATGAATTTACTAAGGGATTGTGAGGACAGAAGAGAGAAAAGAAAGAGAGAGAAGGAGCGGAGAGAGTGAAAGGATAGAGGAAAGAAGGAATGTATGAGGAGAGGAGACAAAGGCTATGTCTATATGTCTTTGTAGAATTTATACCCAATTTACTGAACACAGGGACCTAGCCAAGAATCATGAATATCATTAATTTTTCCTCTGGCAATTGATTATGGAGAGCTTCTTCTCAGTTATATGTTCAAAGTTACATGGATTTATATGCTGTCTCTGATGCCAGTTTAAGTTGAAAATAGCTGGCTCCAGAAAGTGAGCTTTCAGGGAGCAGTGCTGGCCTCCGCTAACCCTACCAGATCTCCTTATAGAGGATACAACACTGAAAACAGAACTGAAATTTACATTAGTTACTTTTTTTCTTGTTGAAATATGATAGCAAATTAAGGAGAAAAGTGTACAAACTTCAAAGACTACAGCCCAATGTGGTGAGTGGAGAGTATTCATGGCAGCCCAGCTTCATGTGCAACATCCACTTCTCCTTATCCCACGTTTTTTGTGGAGAAAAGGGCATCACTTAATGTCTGTCTTATTTTCTTTAATGTTCTATAGCAGTGGTTAATTTCTCGTCCATAAGTAAATATACCTACTTACTTAAAGATAAAATTGAGAACTTAGTGATAATTTTGAAGTGCATACTTAATTAATGATAACATAAGTATAGCCAAATTAAGAACATTTTCACCACCAGTAACATTTCTCATTTGCAACAATAAAGTTGAAATTTAGTAGAGAAAAATTCTAGGCTGATAATGCCAAGATGAAAACAACACGATTTCCCCATGCAAGAACGAATAAGCCTATACCTTTTAAGTCAGATTCTATGGTTTGAATCTGAAATGGACTCCCATGGGCTTAGTCTTTTATTTCTACTTCTCCTGTATGTGCTGTTATTTTAAAGGCTATGCAACTAGCAGGAGGTGAGGTCTATCTGGCAGAGAGAGTCACTGGGTATGAGACTGTGAGCACTGTAGCCTGGTCCTGATGCTATTCCTGTCTGCTTCCTCATCTTCCAACATGTGAGTCAGTTATGATGCCTGCTCCTGCTATGCAGGAACATGATTTTGTGACACATGGGACAACAACTGAGAACAACCTCCCAGCAACTTAATTCCACAGAAAATCTTCTCTCTCTCTCTCTCTCTCTCTCTCTCTCTCTCTCTCTCTCTCTCTCTCTCTCTCTCTCTCTCTTTGAGACAGGATTTCTCTGTATAGCCCTAGCTGTCCTGGAATGCACTCTGTAGACCAGGCTGGCCTCAAACTCAGAAATCCACCTGCCTCTGCCTCCCAAGAGCTGGGATTAAAGGCATGTGCCACCCCCTCCCAGCTTTCCTCTCATTCCTAAGGTCAAAGATTTAATCCTGAACCTAGTAGTAAGAGTCTAAGAATGATGTAATAGATGATTAAGCTTAATGGCTTTCTGGTCTGTCTCAGGGATCTCTCCGCTTTTTGTCTGGCATGCACAATGACCAGTTTGGAGTGTGGCAGTGAACTGACAGCAATGTTATACACAATAAACATTATTCACAACTATTTAAACAACAAAAAATAACCCCCCAAAACAAAATAAAACAAAAACCAATCAGTCTTTCTTCTTCTTGTTTTTTTTTTTTTTTACTTTATTGGAATAATTTATTACAACAAAAAGAAGATAAAGCACTTTGATACTAAAATGTATAGTTACCAACTTAGTCATACAGCCCCACACAGTAATCCTCACAGGTCCATCATGCTCTTCTATGAATACATGTTTTCAAAATTTTTTGCCATGTATTTTGCAGAGTCTTATATTTATTTATCTTGAAAAATATTTGATTTTTAAAAAAAGTTATGAAGCAAGCTTAGTTGAGATAATATATCATTTTTCTTTTTTATTATACCAAATAATTTAATTTATTATTACATTATTTATTTACCAATTTATTAATTTTAAAATTTAAATTTATTAAACATTTAAATAAATTTAAAATTCAATAAATCTAATTAATTCAGTTAATTAATTAATTAATTAGATTTTCTCATTCATTCAGAGAGCTGCCCTTAAGAACCAAACTATAAAGATGAACAATGGATCATGTTTCCTAAAGGGATCTTTTGCAAGTCTAGCAAATAAGATAAAGTCATATATTCCATAAATTATAAAACTGCATTTTCATGCAAAATAGTTACTTTAAAAGAAATGTTTGTATTATTATCAAAAGGCCATGCTCAATGTACTATAGAGATTAGCTGAAAGTTAATTATCAACTTCTAGAAAATGTTTGACCCTTAGTCATTAAGTTTTTGAGAGGATTAACTTTTTCCTTTTTTTATTATTTTCTATATTCTTTGTTTACATTTCAAAGGCTTTCCCCTTTCCAGTTCCCTTCCCCTCCCTACCATTTCTCTGTTCTGGTACTCTCCTACAAAACCAGATTTAGTCTTTTCCAGACCAGGGTCCTCTCCATCCCTTTTCTTGGGAATCTTTTGCTTAGCTAATTGTGTCTTGAGTATTCAGAGCTTCTGGGCTCATTAATATCCACTTATCAGTGATTGCAATTCATGTGTATTCTTTTGTGATTGGGTTGACTCACTTAGGATGATATTTTCCAGATCCAAACATTTGCCTACAAATTGCATGAATTCATTATTTTTAATTGCTGAGTAGTATTCCATTGTATAAATATAGCACATTTTTCTGTATCCATTCCTCCTAAAAACAAAGGAAACAAAAATGTGACAAACTTCTATTTTTTTTTATTTTGTTCTCTTGAAACATCACTTGAGAGGCTAATTGCCACCATAAGACTGAAAAAAAATTGTATGTATAATTTGTTTGGTTCATTGAAACAGGGTTTTACTCAGTAGCCAGTCTGTCCTGTGGTTCATTCTATAGTGTACAGTGACCTCAACCCCATGGCAATTCTCCTGCCTTTGTTTTCTGAGTGCTAAAATTATATGTGTGAGCCACCATGCCTGGCTTGCATGTATAATTTTAAATTGATATTATTTTATGAAAAATCATGTGTTCATTGTCAACACTGGAAGTAAGATATGAAGAGTGAAACAGGGGTTGATAGCAAGTTGAACAATGTGTTAATTCTGAAACTGGCAAATAATTAATGCTGATATGTCTTTCTTAGAGGCAGGAGTCAAAAATAACTTCCAAAACTACAAAATTATTCATCAGCACTGAATTAACTTTCCAAGGAAAAAAGAACCTTATTTTGTCAATGTACACTAATTTTATCTTCTTATAAAACATTCACCATATCTGGAATACATATATCATTGTCAGTTTCAACTTTTGCCCAAGAGTTGAACAGATACTTCACATTGTACACAATTATTGGTATGTAGAATGTCCTGGGCAGCTTGTCATTGTGTTCTAAATTAAGCTTCCTCTATAGTTCAAAACACTAAAATTTTGTATATTGAAGCCATGTTCACTACTTGAATAAAGATTGCATAAATATTTCCCAAATTATACAGTTGTTCTATTTCAAAAGCTATTTGTAAATCAAACTTCAGAAGATCAAAAATACTACATTTTATGTATGCAAGGTATATAATCAAAAACTTAATTTAAAAAAGGGTAGTGGTGCTAAATATGTGAGCTGAGAGCAGTACTTCAGTGATTGGGGATATGGGCACAAATATTCACAGATGGATCCCTGCTTTGACTACCATTACCCAGCCCTTTTTAAAGAATAAAAAGGCAGTCATAAAATACAAGTGGAGCTGCAGGATTGGAAGCTAACCTCATTCACACTGCATGGACTTCTTCTAAACTTGTGTCCTGGTTCCATATCAACAATTTGGAATTAAGAAAGAAAAGTTACAACTCCCCGAAGCCACTCAGCTACCTGGGTATCCAGTTTAAACTCTACCCTATGTGTTATGCCCACTAGCTCCTCTGAAAGCCCATCTAACAGCTGTAAACTGTACATCCATAACTTGGGTTCCATATTCCAGCTCACAACTTTAACAAAAGAACTCTTTTTTTGGAATAGCTTTTCCAGAGGCCACTCCAGTTCTAGGGACTCTAGAAGCATTGTTGACATACAAAACCACAGAGGTCATGTAGACAACTAATTCCTAGTGGAGACACCTTACTGGACCTAAAGTCTCACCTGAAGGTCCCCAGAAATTGAAGCTACTCAGACCAGAAAACTAGAGAATAAACAGATACTAAGGAAAAACATACCCAGAAAATACCCATATAAAAAAGATAAACTCAGAAATCTGCTCTTAAAACTGTTATAATTCCAAATCACAGGTGACGAATGACCAGCATAAGAACACATTTGACATGAGCCAGGGCAATACCTGAGCCAAACCGGAGACTAGCTGTCCTAATGTAGCAAGCCCCAGACATTTGAACACATCTGAAGCACAAGAAAATGACCTCAAATCTAATTTTATAGAAATGATAGGGGCCTTTAAAGAGGAAATGAATAAATTCCTTTATAAAATACAGAAAAATATAACCAAACAGATGAATGAAATGAATAAAACTGTTCAATAACTGAACATGGAAATAGAAGCAATACAGAAAACACAGACTGAGGGATTCCTGGAGATAGAAAATCTAGGTAAAGTAAACAGAAACTACAGACATAATCATCACCAACAGAATATAAGAGATGGAAGAGAGAATCTCAGGCATAGAATATATTGTAGTAGAAATTGATACAGAGGTCAAAAGATGCTAAATCTAAAAGGTTTCTGACACAAAACATCCAAGAAATTGGCATACTATGTAAAGTCCAAATGTTAGAATCATAGGAAAAGAAGAATAAGATTCCCAGCTCAAAGTCCAGAAAATATTTTCAACAAAACAGCCATGTGAGATCTCAGGAGGAGAGATGGCCTATGGCCACTCCTATGGGTAGAAGGTTAGAAATGTTTAGCGGGGACTAGATGTATCAGAGCAACTGAAGTTTAGGGCAAGTGGAGATGTGCAGAGATAAAAATATTAATAAGGGCATGCTTTTCCAGATGGGATATTATAGCACTCAGCAATTATGTCCAGAGGCAAGTTGAAAATGAGCAATTTGTGTGTATGTCTTTAATCCATGGATTCAAGGGAAGATGGGTCAGGGCCGAGAGCACAACCCACTACCAAAGCTTAGGTGGAATAGCAAATGCTACAGGCAACATACAAAAACTTAAGGAACATGAAGAAAGCAGTGTTAAGAGGAAAGTTCAGATCCAACCATTTGCCTACAAATTGCATGAATTCATTATTTTTAATTGCTCAGTACTATTCTATTGTATAAATATACCACATTTTCTGTATCCATTCTTCCTTTGAGGGACATCTAGGCTCCTTCCAACTTCTGGCTATTATAAATAAGGCTGCTATGAACATAGTGGAGCATGTGTCTTTATTGTATGCAGGGGAATCCTCTGGGTATATGCGCAGGAGTGGTATGACATGGTCCTCTGGAAGTGTCATGCCCAATTTTCTGAAGAACCGCCACACTGATTTCCAGAGTAGTTGTACCATCTTGCAGTCCCACCAACTGTGTAGGAGTGTTCCTCTTTCTCCACATCCTCGCCTGCACCTGTTGTCTCTTCAGTTTTTAAACTTAGCCATTCTGACTGGTGTGAGGTGAAATCTCAGGGTTGTTTTGATTGGCATTTCCCTAGTGACTAATGATGTTGAACATCTCTTAAGGTGTTTCTCGGCCATCCAAATTTCTTCTGATGAAAATTCTTTGTTTAGCTCTGTACCCCATTTTTGATAGGGTTATTTGGTTCTCTGGGGTCTAACTTCTTGAGTTCTTTGTATATATTGGATATTAGCACCCTGTCAGATATAGGGTTGGGGAAGATCTTTTCCCAATTTGTTGGTGGCTGTTTTGTCCTTCTGACAGTGTCCTTTGCCTTACAGAAACTTTGTAATTTTATGAGGTCCCATTTGTCAATTCTTGATCTTAGAGCATAAGCTATTGGTGTTCTGTTCAGGAACTTTCCCTCTGTGCCCATGTCCTCCAGGGTCTTCCACAGTTTCTTTTCTATTAGTTTCAGTGTGTCTGGTGTTATGTGGGGGTCCTTGATCCACTTGGAGTTGATCTTGGTACAAGGAGATAAGACTGGGTCAATTCGCATTCTTCTGCATGTTGACCTCCAGTTGAACCAGCACCATTTGTTGAAAAGGCTATCTTTTTTCCACTGGATGGTTGTAGCTCCTTTATAAAAGATCAAGTGACCATAAGTCTGTGACTATAAGAAAAGAAAATTCATTTCTGGGTCTTCAATTCTATTCCACTGATCTACTTGCCTGTTGCTGTACCAATACCATGCAGTTTTTAGCACAATTGCTCTGTAGTACTGCGTGAGGTCAGGGATATTGATTCCCCGAGAAGTCCTTTTATTGTTGAGAATAGTTTTAGCTATCCTGGTTTTTGTCATACCTCTCCTGGTCATATACCCAGAGGATTCCCCTGCATACAATAAACACACATGCTCCACTATGCTCATAGCAGCCTTATTTTTATTAGCCAGAAGTTGGAAGGAGTTCAGATGTCCTTCAAAGGAAGAATGGATACAGAAAATGTGGTATATTTATACAATGGGATACTACTCAGCAATTAAAAATAATGAATTCATCCAATTTGTAGGCAAATGGTTGGATCTGGAAAATATCATCCTAAGTGAGTTAACCCAATCACAAAAGAATACACATGAAATGCAATCACTGATAAGTGGATATTAATGAGCCCAGAAGCTCTGAATACTTAAGACACAATTAGCAAGTCAAAAGATTCCCAAGAAGAAGGAAGGAGAGGACCCTGGTCCTGAAAGGACTGGATCCAGTTTTGTAGGAGAGTACCAGAACAGAACAGAGAAATGGTGGGGTGGTGATTGGGGAATAGATGGGGGGGGGGGAAGAGGACATATGGGACATATGGTGAGCGGGGAACTGGAAAAGGGGAAAGCCTTTGGAATGTGAACAAAGCATATAGAAAATTTAAAAAAATCACAAAAAAAAGAAAAAAGGAGGAAAGTTCATAGCAGTAAGTGCCTTCATAATGAAATTAGAGAGATCTCATACTAGTAACTTTAACATCATGGCAAAAGCTCTGAAAAAAAAGTAAACACACCCAAGAGTAGTAGACAGCAGGAAATTATCAAACTCAGGACTGAAGTCAACAACATAGAAACAAAGAGATCAATACAATGAATTGACTAAACTAAAAGTGTTTTCTTTGAGAGAATCAACAAGATAGACAAACCTTTAGCCAAAGAAACTAAAAGGCACAGAAACAGCATACAAGCTAATAAAATTAGAAATAAAAAAGAGACAAAACAACAGAAATTGAAGAAATTCAAAAAATAAATCAATCTTACTTCAATAACCTGCATTCCAAAAAATTGGAAAATCTGAAAGACATAGGCAATTTTCTCAACAGATACCAATTACTACAGTTAAATAAAGTTCAGATAAAAAAATCTAAATATACCCATAACCCCTGAGGAAATAGAAATAGTCATTAAAATAGTCTGAGAAAAACAACAAAGAAGCAAGGACCAGAAGATTTTAGTGAAGAATTCTACCAGACATTCAAGAAGAGCTAATAACAGTATTCAAATTATTCTGCAAAATATAAACAGGGACATTGGCCATAGTTATCCTGATACATAAACCACACAAAGACTAGAAAGAGAATTTTGACTAATTTCACTCACGAACATTGATACAAAAATATTCATAAACAAAATCCAACAACACATAAGAGATCATTTACCATGATCATTTAGACTTTATCCCAGAGATGCAGAGATAGCTGTAATTCACTACATAAACAACATGAAAGAAAAGAACCACATGATCCTCTCATTTTATGCTGAAAAGCCTTTGACAAAATCCAACACTTCTTAGTGATAAAAGTCTTAGAGAGATCAGAGACGCAAGGTGCATAACTAAATATAATAAAGGGAATATACAACTAGGTGATATCTAACAACAAATTAAATGGGAAGAAACTTAAAGTAATTCCATTGAAATCAGGGAAAAACCAAAGCTATCTACTTTCTCCATATCTATTCAATATCTTACCTGAAGTTTTAGCTACAGCAATAAAACAAGTAAAGAAGATCAAAGGTATAAAATTTGGAAGGGAAGAAAAAGTATTGCTGTTCACAGGGGATATGATAGTATATATAAGTTCCCCAAAATTCTACCAGGGATTTACTACATCTGACAAACACTTAAAGCAAAGTGACTGGATATAAAATTAACTTGATAAAAATCAGTAGCCGTCTTTTATATAAATGAAAACTGGTCTGAAAAAAATTAGGGAACCAACATGCCTCACAATAGATAAAAAAATATAAAATATCTTGGCATAACTTTAAGCAAGTAAGTGAATGAACTATATGATATGAACTTCATGTCTCTGAAGAAAGAAATTGAAGTTGAAGAAGATATCAAATGATGGAAAGATATCCTATGCTCATGAAATAGTAGGATTAACATAATTAACAATAGCCATTTACCAACAGAAATCCTCACATTTAATGCAAAGCCCATCAAAATCTCAAGGTAGTACTTTACAGAACAGTATTCACCTTTATATGGAAATACAAAAAGCCAAGATATCTATTACATAAAATATTATTCCAACTTAGAGGTCTCTTTAGAGACCTGTATCCCTGGGTTGGCTCCTGCCATGTATTGTTGCCCAGAATGACTCCAAACTGAGTTACCAGTTTTAAGCTCACTTTCTGTTACCAATGTTACAAAATTTTAACCATACCCAAATATTTATAAGTCAATAATCTATAACCAAGACATTCAGAACATATTTATACAGTTAAGAATAGTCAGAAACAAACATGAAGTAGCTACACACATTTATTTATTTATTTAGACTAGACAGACAAGATTTTCTTCCTTTTTTTAGCTATAATTTCAAGGGACGATCATCTTGTCACCTGATGAGTCCAATAATTACAGACACAGATATTTTTGTTGGAGAAACAACCCTCTTCCTGTCTAGAGAAATCTAGAAGCTGTTGGCCCCTTTAAGAGTGGCTTGTACAGACAATTAGCCACTGTCAGGGCTTCTTCTGGAGTGCTAGACTCCTAGTAAAGAGCTCCAAAAGCACTTTATTAGTTTTTATTGAGTCAATTTAGACTGCTTTTACTTTGAAATGAGTTAAAACTAAATGAAGGGCTGAATAACCAGTAGATAAAGTTTTAACCATTTTTTATTTTTAACATAATATACATAGTGACATTCAAGCAATGAAACAAAACCACATAAACTAATAGACATGGACAGACTGGTGCACCAAGGACACAAAATAGACAGAGGGAAGAAAACCAGATATCCTACCAAAGAGACCCAGAACCAGGACTAGGCATTTACCCATTGAGAACTAGAGAGGAAGCAGGTCATCTCCTGAAGTCCTTTTGACTTTAGCGTATCTCTAAGCATATGTGCCAGCTTTATAGGGTTTACATACCTCTGGCCCAAATTTTCCTTTGTGAGAGCTTGTTTTTTCTGCAGTGTCCTTCACTGTACCCTTCATACTGAAGCTTCAACACTGAAGGTACTACCTGGCCAAGGCAGCTCAGTCAGTCGACAGGGTCTCAAGGGAGAAAGGGGGAATTTAAAAAAGGAAAGACAATTATACATTAGAACATGACTACAGCCAGTGCTGAAACACATTTTTTTCCAGTCTGGTTTTATACCATTCTAGATCCATGCAAAGAATAGGATCTTTATGTATCGATCATTAATTCTCTTCTCAATAAAAAACATTGGATATATAAAGACATTCCCTAAAACCGACCTCCAATCATGTGAAAGGCCAATACATAACCACCAATAAGAGTTACCCAACTCATGCTATTACCAAGATCTGTCCCCAAAAAAAAGCTGAATAATAATTGTGTGCTTTGGAAACTTGGGGTCACCTCTGTTCCATTTGCAGGATGACCCCAGTGCACTGGATCAGTAAACCACATGCTTGTTGCTGCCATCTCTGTCTCTGTGTCTTTGTGAGTAAGGATGCCTGAACACTAGGTTCTTTGGCTCTAACATTTGATGCATTAGCTGGGAACTTCCTTCTCACGAGACCAGTGATGAGAGACCTGAGGACCACTTGAGCAGATACCGTGGTTGGTCTGTCTGAGTTTGTCACTGTCTTCTGTGTCTTTTCTTTTCTGAGTGGCTGCTGATTGGTTTCATTTAGGTTTTCAACTTGGAAAGTTGTCCATCAGGGTTGCCAGGAGCAATGGGTAGACATGACAAAATGCCAACCACGGCAATGAGAGTCCTGGAGGATGCTCCAGACTCTCTGTAGAAAGTCGATTCCAAGAGGGTCTGACTTCATCTAAGCTCAGTTGCAGGAAGACTATGGGCTAAGCCATTTAGTTTTTGTGTGTGAACTTGGACTGACACTATTTTTGAACAGGATGGGTCAAAGTGTGTCAACCCCTTTGAGTATGACTCTAAATCATTGGAGAGAGGTCAAAGTGAGAGTCCATAATCTATCCTTCGATGTTAAGAAACACAAATGGAAGACGCTCTGCACCTCTGAGTGGCCAACCTATCAGATTGGCTGTACACCAGAGGAATCCTTTTCAGTTCCCTTGATCGCTGTACCCAAGCAACACATCTTTAGTTTGATAGGCTCTCTGAGTCACCCTGACCAAATCCCCTACATTATTGTTTGGGAGGACCTTGTTACTGACCTACCAGTGTGGGTCCACCCCTTTATTTCCCTTTAAGATCTTGCCCATCAGGCAGGACTCCCTATCCTGACCCTAAGGAACAAAAAGATAGAACAATGCCACCAAAGCCGATTTTCCCAGCTCCAGAGACTGATCTTCTCCTCCTAGACCCCCCCTCCTCCTTATGCTCCCTCTCTGGCACCCCAGCAACCTCAAGGGAACCCTACCCCCTCAGTTCCCCCTGCCCCATCCAATCCTCCTAACCTTTACCCTCCTCTTCTACCCCTTGAGTCTGAGGGACCCACTCAGGGGATCTGGAGCAGATAAGGAACTAGCCCTGAGCAAACCCACATTCTCCCTCTGTGAGCTCTGCCCCCCCCAGATGACCAGGGTCACCAGTCTATGCAATATTGGGCATTTTCTTTGGCTGATCTCTACAACTAGAAAACTCATAATTCTTCTTTCTCTGAGAACTCTAAAGGACTAACTGATTTGATTGGATCCCTCCTTTTCTCCCATCAACCTACTTGGAATGATTGTCAACAATTACTCCATGTCCTGTTCATGACCGAGGAGAAACAACGGATTCTCCTTGAATCCCAAAAGAATGTCCCAGGGGCTGATGGTCAGCCCTCCATCCTGCCAGTAGATATAGATGCTGGTTTCCCCCTGACATGGCCTGACTGGGATTTTAACACTCCAGAAGGTAGGGAACATCTGAAGGTCTATTGCCAGGCTACAAAGGTGAGTCTCCCAGGGGCAGGAAAATGCCTCACCAATCTGACTAAGGTAAGAGAAGTGGTTCAAGGACCAAATGAGTCTCCCTCTGTTTTCTTAGAGTGACTCATAGAAGCATTTCACTGCTTTACCCGCTATGATCCTAGCAGTAAAGAATACAAGACAACAGTTACTGTCACCTTTATTGGCCAGTCTTATAAAGATATTAGGGAAAAGCTACAGAAACTTGAGGTATTACAAGATAACTCTCTGTGGGAATTAGTGCAAGTATCTGAGAAATTATATCACAACAGAGAGACAGAGGAAGAGAAGGAAGAGAGAAAGCAGAAGGAACAGGAGCTCAAAAGTGATAAAAGACAAGAGAGAAATTTACACGATACTGGGCACTGTAGGCAAAGAAATTAGAGAGCCTAGCAATACAGTACCTAACAACAGGAGAGAGCCCTTGGCCAAGCATCAGTGTGCCTATTGTAAAGAAAAAAGGTCATGGGACAAAAGACTGTGCCAGGAAAGAGAAGAGGGGCCCTATGATGCTGAGAAGAAATCACTAAGTCCTAAGGTACTGACTATGCAGGAAGACAGCAAGTGGGGGGGACAGGTTTGTATCCCCTCCCCAAGCCCAGGGTAACCCTAAAAGTGGAGGGGAAACCCACCCTGTTTCTTGTGAACACCAGAGACCAACATTCAGTTCTTTCATGATCGTATGGACCAATCTCCAGTGAAAAGTCTTGGGTTCAGGGGACCACAGGCAATAAACAATATTCATGAACTACCCAAAAAACAGTGGATCTTGGTGTGGGCCTGGTACCTCACTTGTTCATCATCATCCCTGAATGTCCCTACCCCTTGTTAGGAAGAGACCTCCTCCTGATGGCACCCAGCCAAGAACTGTGCCTTGAAGAAACAAGATGCCCCCTTACTGAACTAGGAGAACTAGGCTATTGTGCCTCAGCAAAGAAGGCCCAGATCTGCACTCAACAGGGCAGTCATCTGGGGTATATGCTAAAAGAAGGGAAAAGATAGCTATCAGAGACTAGAAAAGAAATTGTGTTCCATATTCCACCAGCCAGTAACCAAAACTAAATCAGAGAGTTTTGGGGCACAACCAGTTTCTGTCACTTATAGATACCTGGGTTTGCTAAGGTGGTGGCACTGCTCTATACACTCACCAAAACTAACAGCCTTTTAACCGAGGAGAAAAAGAACAGTGATTAAAACATTAAAGACATAAAACTACACTAATGTCAGCTCCTGCCCTGGGTCTCCCAGATGTAACAAAGTCCTTCCACATGTTTGTGGCTGAGAGCAATGGCATAGCAAAAGGGGTTCTGACCCAGAGACTGGGACCATGGAAATAGCCAGTAGCATATCTGTCTAAGAAACTAGACTCCATGGCAGCAGGGTGGTGCACTTGCCTGTGAATCATAGCAGCTGTGGCCATGCCGGTCAAGGATGCAGACAAATTGACTATGGGACAGGACTTGGTGGTGTCTGTTCCATGTGCTTTAGAGAGCATAGTCTGCCAACTTCCTGACCAATGACTCACTAACACCTGCATGACTCTGTTGCTTAATTATGACCAGATCATATTTGTCCCCCCCCCATGAGCCTAAACTTAGCCACTCTGCTACCAGACCCAGACCTTGAGCCTCCCATCCATGACTGCCAGCAAGTGCTTGCAGAAGTACATGGATGGTGCAAAGATCTGTCTGGCCAGCCCCTAGCAGATGCTGAGGCTACATGGTTCACAGATGGGAGCAGCTTACTGGAAGGAGGAAAACAGAAAGCAGGTGCATCCTTAGACAACAAGTCTTGTGGGCCCAGGCCCTACCAGAAGGTACCTCAGCTCAGAAAGCTGAATTCATTGTCCTTAACAAGGCTCTTGAGCTAGGAAAAGACGAAAATGTGAACAACTAAACAGACAGCAGGTATGCCTCACCATGGCACATGTCCATGTTGCCATATACCAGACATGAGGACTGCTGACCTCTGGAGGAAAACAGATCAAATGTAAGTCTGAAATTCTGGCCTTACTGAAAGCTCTACCTGAGCCAACAGAAGTATCATACATTGCCCAGGTCACCAGAAAAGTGACTCCCCAGTAGCCAGAGGATGCAACCTAGCTGACCTCAAGGCCCAAGCAGTAGCCTCAGGGACCACCCTGGTGATGGTAATCAAAAGTCCCAAGTCCCTGAAGCTCAAATTTCAGTACTCCAACTGCGGCCCTGGCAGTCATTACAAGAGATCCCAGCAATCAATTCAATCAAGAGAAAGGATTCTGGTACACATCATCAGGGAAAAAGATCCTGCCACAAGAGCAAGCCAGAGCAATGATAAAACAAATGCATTAGTGGACTCATTTAGGGGTAAACAAGCTAACCCAGACAGCCTCCAGATTACATTTAACCCTGAAATTACATTGCAGGGTTAAAGGAACTGGTAGAGCAGGTGGTCCACAACTGTGTGCCTTGCCAGAAGGTTAATGCCTACAGAAATAAAATTGACCCCGGTAAGAGGTGCTGAGGAGATAAACCAGGAGTGTACTTCAAAGGTAAGGTGAGGCAAGTATGACTACAAATATCTGTTAGTCTTCATGAATACCTTCTCCAGATGGGTTGAGGCTTTCCCTACTAAAAATGATACCACCTCAGTAGTTGCCAAGAAGACACTAGAAGAGATTTTTCCCCAATTCTGGGTACCCAAGGCAATTGGATCTGATAATGGCCCTGCCTTCATTGCCCAGGAAAATCAGGGAGGGGCCAGATACTTAGAGGTCCATTGGAAACTCCATTGTGTTTACAGACCTCAGAGTTCAGGACAGGTAGAGAGGATGAATAGAACACTAAAAGAGACCTTGACTAAATTTGCCATGGAGACTGGCACTGACTGGATGGTGCTCTTTCCCCTTGCTCTGTTTATAGCTAGAAATACCCCATCCTGCTTTAGTCTAACCCCTTTTGAAATCCTCTATGGGACCTGGCACCACTGACCATCCTGGGAGATGTCCTAGAGCCCACTTGTTATAGTAATAATGATTTATATGCCTGGCTAAAAGACCTGCAGGCGGTGCAGAAAGAAGTTGGTCACAGCTGGCATCTCCTGTGAGCAGGGAACCCCTAAGATGTCTCATCAGTTCCAGGTTAGAGATTCAGTCGCTGTGAGATGACAACAGTGCCCAGACACAGTAGCCCCTCTAGTAGGGACAATACTTTATCCTGCTGACCACCCCAGCAGCTATCAAAGTAGATGAGATTGCCAGCTGGATCCATGCCTCTCATATGAAACCAGCTGCCTCCCCTGAAGCTACAGCGGATCAAGCTGTTGGAGGGCTTAGATTAAGGGAAACCCCTTGAAGCTGAAGATCACCTGAAAACCCAACGATGTGGGCCCCCCTTCTAGTATTGTACATTAATATCCTCCCTTTGAGCCTAGCCAACTACAGCCACCACCAGCTGCACAATCTAACCTGGCAAGTGATAAATGGGATAGGAGACTTCATTTGGAGCCAATCCAGAGTCAACACCCCATATACCTGGTGGCATGATCTATTCCTTGATATTTGCAAATTATCCATTGGGATTTCTGGCTGGGACCTAGAAGGTTATTCTGACTCCAAAAAAAGGCCTCTTTGACCTGCACAGGGGACAAGAGGCTACAAAGACAACCCCAATAGGGAGGCTGTTGTAATCATCACTGGAGAAGCCAACTCTGAACTCAAACCTTCTATGTCTGTCCTGGGTACCATTGTAGTCAGTCCCTTAACCCAAAGTGTGAAGGTAAGGCAGATTTCTACTGAAAAATTTGGGGCTGTGAGACCTTGGGAGAAGTCTACTGGAAACCCTCCTCGAGCTGGGACTTACTCTCTGGTAGACTACATCCCAGAGAGAGTACATGTGGCTGAATGTCACACCTGGAGTCATCCACCCCAGGTCACTTTTACTGAGCCGGGAAAAAAAGGCTACCCAGTGGACAAAAAAGATATGAGTGTGGTCTAAGAATGTATATAGATGAATATGATCATGGATTATTGTTCACAATCAGGTTGAAGATAGAAATCCCTTACACTCTCGTGGGCCCTAACCAAGATCTAGCCCCCACTAGACCCATCCAGGGCCCCCAGTTAGCAGGCCTAGGCCACCAAGTTCTCCCACTGTCCTGGGAACTGTTGACTCATCAGGGAGCATGGCCACCATCACTTCTGCAACCCTTCCCAAACACCCGGAGGACACTCACTTAACTGACTTGGTCAAGGAGGACTTCAAGGTCATTAATGCCACAAATCCAGAAGCCACTATGTCATCCTGGTTATGTTTTGAACTGGCACTCCCTTATTATGAGGATATGGCATTGTTAAGGACAGTTAGCCAGACTAAAGATGTCAATGACTGTAGGTAGAGGCAACAACAAAATGTCAGGCTTACCCTGTCTGCAATTACTGAGCAAAGGTTATGTGTAGGAAAGGTCCCCCTCATACTCAAGCACCTCTGTAATCAAATTCAGTCTAGTGTCTCCTCTTCAGGTTATTTACTACCCCCAATAGAAGGATGGAGGATCTGTTCATTTGGAGTTATGCCATGCATCAATCTCCAAGTACTTAATAAAGCCCAAGACTTTTGTGTATTGGTACAGTAGTCCCACAACTTATATATCACCAATATAGTTATTATCTCACTGGGATGGAGAACCTGTCAAGACAAAAAGAGAAGTAGGAAGAATGCTCTCTGTCCTACTTGGCATAAGGTTGGGTGCAGCAGGGACTGCCACTGGATCCTCTGCCTTGACATTACAAAGCCAAGCCTATCAGGACCTTAGAAATGCTATAGATACAGACCTAGAAAGAATGGAAAATTCAATTTCTAAACTCCAGGCGTCCTTGGCCTCACTATCCAGGTGGTCCTCCAGAACAGACAAGATATAAACCTTCTCTTCCTCCAGCAGGGAGGTCTTTGTGCAGACCTCAAAGAAGAATGCTGCTTTAAATAGGCAACTAAGGAGTAATAAAAAATTCTATGGCCAAAGTGAGAGAGGGACTAGCCAAAAAAAAAAAGAGAACAGAGTTTGGAGTGGTTTGAATCCTGGTTTAACTTTTTCCCCAGGCTTACCACCTTAATTTCTACCCTTTTTGGATCCCTTATAATCTTAATGTTGCTTCTGACCTTTGGGCTTTTATTAGAGAACACATAAGTGCAGTTCTGATCATCATGTTAGGACAACAGTATTGAGAATTAGTCCAGGAGGAAATAATATTTCATGATTGAAGTACTCACAAGGAAAAAGGAGAAATGTAAGGCCCCAGAGAACAAAAAGAAAAGGCCAAAGGTGCTCTTGGTGATTTTCCAGTTCCTCAGGGGTTCTGACCTCAAGGATCAGGTACAGAGTGATAAGGACCTTCCATAATACCAGGAACTCCCCATTCCAGGAAAAGCCTGGTTATCAGTAACATCCCCACAATGGGCCTCCAATCATGTGAAAGGCCAATACATACCACCAATGAGAGTTACCCAACTCATGCTCTTACCAAGGCATTCCCCACAAAAACTGTATAAAAATTGTGTGCTTTGGAAACTTGGGGTTGCTTCTGTCCCATTTGCAGGAAGACCCTAGTGCACTGGATCAATAAACTTTATGCTTGCTGCAGCGATCTCCGTCTCTGTGTATTTGTGAGTAAGGATGCCTGGACACCAGGCTCTTTCGGTTTAACACTTTGTTGATGTTTTATTTGTTCCTTAACTACTCTGTTTATCCATTGTGTGTTCCATGACTACTTTGTCTTTGACCTAGAACTGACCCTAAATAAATTTATGTAGCAACTTCATTTGTTTATGACTGGTCTTAAATGTATAAATATGTTCTGAATGTTTTGGTTATAGATTATTAGCTTATAATTTATTAGGTATGGTTAAAAATTTGTAACATTGGTAACAGAAAGTTGGCTTAAAACTAGTAACTCAAGTTGGAGACATTCTGGGAAACAGCACATGACAGGAGCCCACCCAGGGAAACAGGTCTCTAAAGATACCTCTAAAATGGGATAATAATGTAATTCCTGATATAGAAACCAGATTTATAAAAGATAGTATTTAAAATACACCATCATGCATTCATATAAAAGAACTTTGTAACATGAAAATAAGACACTTGGTATTGACTTTAGAGAGACTGGATTGCTCTTACTTTTAAAAGTGGTTTTGCTTTCCAAAATTATGGTTATGCTCTGATATTGCAGAACAAACTTTGAAAAATAATAGGTTTTTTTTCTTTCTTTCTTTCTTTCTTTCTTTCTTTCTTTTTTTTTTTTTTTTTTTTTTTTTTTTTTTTTTGGTTTTTCGAGATAGGGTTTCTCTATGTAGCCCTGGCTGTCCTAGAACTCACTCATAGACCAGGCTGGCCTCGAACTCGGAATTCTGCTGGCCTCTGCCTCCCAAGTGCTGGGATTACAGGCATGCACCACCACCGCCTGGCCGAAAAATAATAGTTAAATGTATATAAATCTAATGGAACATTGGCAGTTTACAATTCAATCACAAGAACCTAATGAAATATTTATTTCTTATTCCTAACAGCAATTAAATTGGTTATTGCAGAATATTGATATTTGGCCTATTGCATGTGCAAACTTTTCAGGCAAAAATGATAATCATTATCCAAAAGACAAGTTGTCACAATTTCCCTCTATACATGCTTTTGTATTTTCTGTCAATTTGCACATGCAGCCCTAGAGGATGAACTTACTGTATTTACAAATGGCTCATCTAATGGGAAGGCAGTATAAGTAATTAGATCACGTTTATTCTCTTGATTCTCCCCCATCCCGCTTCAGCACAAATAATTGAATTATGTGCTGTAGCCGTTGTTTTATGAAATGTTGAAAAATTTAGCTTTCAAATTGTGTACTGAAAGCCAATATACAGCTCATGGTTTGCAATTGCTTGAAACTGTTCCTTTTTTTATTATTTTTATTTTCTATATTCTATGTTTACATTCCAAAGGCTTTCCCCTTTCCCAGTTCCCCCCCACCATACGTCCCATAATTCCTCTCCCCCCCAACTATTCCCCAATCATTCCCCCCCCCCCACGATTTCTCTGTTCTGGGTCTACAAAACTGGATCCAATCTTTACATGCCCAGAAACTGTTCCGTTTTAAGATACTATTAATTCTCAAATTTTGCAATTACTTATGCAAATACAACTCAATTGAAGAGAGCATAATTTTCCTTACTTTATAGGACATTTTAGACCTCATACTGGCTATCAGGCAGATTATAGGCCTTACACAGGAATAATTAGCTAAACAATCTCATTCTTCCATCATCAAAATAGTCATAGTTTGAGACAATTTGATATTTCTAGAGAATATGCACATCAAATTATAAAGACTTGTCCTCAATGTCTTCAATTTCTTCCTGTACCACATAATGGTGTTAATCCCTGAGGGTTTGTACCTAATAAATTATAGCAAATAAATGTTACTCATATTTATGATTTTGGAAAGTTAACATATGTACATGTGACTATTGACACTTTCTTAGCTGATCTTGTTGTAACTGCTTTACCAAGAGAAGCAACTAAAACTGTAATTACTTATTACCTATGTTGTTTCTCTATGCTGGGCATTCTAAATCAGATTACAACAGATAGTGGAACTATCTATTGCAGTCATTCTAGTTCTATTGACAATTTAGTATTATCCATATTACTAGTATTCTTTACAATCCTTAAGGACGAGTTATTGTGGAATGGGCCCATGGAACTTTAAAACAATATCTTTATAAAATAAAACGGGGGGGGTTATATTCCAGTATACCTCAAAACTATTTAAATAATGCTCCTTTTATTTTAATTTTTTTTAAATTTGTATGCCCAGGGACTCTCTACTGAGTTTCTATGGCACCCTAGATGTCAGCATACTTATGCCTAGGTGATAAAATTATTTGTAGCTTAATGTCAGTATTTCTACCTTGGTCAAGCTTCAAAAATGGCTTATAGAGCTTGATCATGTTGACTGTTCTTGTTCTGGGAATATTTTTATTCCTGCACATTTTGTTAAAACTTGACTTTAACAACATCAACATGTTCACAGTCAAAATACATGGCTTAAAGCTAAAAATGGATCTCTTAGAACTTCATTAATTTATCATGCTGTCAGTCAATATTAGGTAAGATTCTGCACAAAGCCTTACTAACCTAAGACAGAAATACATTTCTTTGGATAATGCATATTCAAGGGCAGGTAAGGAAGGTATTCTTGTCAGGATAACCTAAAATAGATGCAATCTTGTTTATGAAATAAAAAATTAGGGAGATATGGAGAAGTCTTGGTGCTGCTTCAATGATATGAGCAAGAATATTAACATTGGGCTAGGCCAAGGGAATAGGCTCAGACAAGAATTTGACATTGGGCTAAGAAAAGGCTCAAGATGAATACAGCTGAGGAATGTGTTCTTTGTGCCTTGATCTGTGGGACTGTGGTGTGAGACAGTCTGTAGCTTGGTTGTGCAAGGCCACTCTGGACACTCAACTCCATAATCCTGTGGCCATCAGTCATGTGAGGCCATGCCCCAGGCCACTAGTGTTCTGGCTGGACTCCACCTTCGCAGTCACCTGGCTACAGCCAGACTTTCCCCACTGCTCAGTTACCTGGCTGTTGCCAGGTACCCAGTCCACTATAAATGGAATCTTCTCGCCCTTCCTCACTCTCTTACCTTACTCTCTTCTCTCTCTCTCTCTCTCTCTCTCTCTCTCTCTCTCTCTCTCTCTCTCCCCCCCCCCCTCTCTGCTCCTCCCCTCTCTATATTCTTTCTTCCCTTTCCACGTGGTCATGGGCATCCCTCATTTCTATCTTCTCTTTCTTTACTTCCCTATTCCTTTTCTCTTTCTACTCTTTTAATAATAAAGCATGGAAGCTATGAACTGTCCCTTCTTGTTAAACTTTGCCACTTAGAAGCATGGAGCAGGCGTTAGTACTTCCAGCCACCAGGGAAGGCCTCCTCACAGCCATGCTGCCTCTCAGCCAAGAAGCATTTAATTGGTATCCTGGGTCATTTGCATGGCCCCACCCGCTGGCCAAATCCTCTCCACTAGCTGGGCAGCCTCCTGCTCCACAGGTACTCCAGCATCAGCACTTCTTATCATGGTGCAGTGTGTGATTCTGCTGGTGCTCCCCATTCCCCTTCATGGACTCTGCTGTGTGCCAGAGTTCTCTCATATGCAGGACCTGCTGCTGTTGCTCAGACCTTGTTTTCCCTTTTTTCCCACATTGATCATCTACGGATCACTAAGTCCCTGAATACAGTAATTGTGAGACCTTTGTTTAGGCTTTGTTTGTTCCTTAACTACTCTGTTTATACCTTGTTTGTTCCTTGACTACTTTGTCTTTAACCTGGAACTAACCCTATTCTTTGCTTGTACCTAGAATGGTATAAAAGCAGTCTGGAAAAATAAGCCTGCTTCATCACTGGCTGGAGTTATGCTATAATGTTGTCTAATTGTCTTTTCTATTTTTAATCCTCACTCTCTCTCTTGAGACCCTGTTATTGAATGACTGAACTGACTTGGAAATATAATCAAAGCTGAACAGTAGTCAATCTCTCTCTCTCTCTCTCTCTGAAAAAAAATCTCAACAAAGAGAAAAGAAAAGAAAAAGAAAAGGAGAGGAGAGAAAAAGAGAGAAGAGGAGAGGAAAAGAGAGAAGAGGAGAGGAGAGGGGAAGAGGAGAGGAGAGGAGAGGAGAGGAGAGGGGAAGAGGAGAGGAGAGGAGAGGAGAGAAGAGAAGAGAAGAGAAGAGAAGAGAAGAGAAGAGAAGAGAAGAGAAGAGAAGAGAAGAGAAGAGAAGAGAAGAGAAGAGGAGAAAAGTTACCCCTGATTGGAACAGAATTCCTTTCTCTAATATTTATCCTTTACTAGCCATTTCACACCTAGAACTTAATTTATCAGTCTTACAGCTTTAATTTTCTCTATATAGGGAGGCTTTCTGTCTGCCTCTGAAAGACAGTTAAACTTAGAGAAAAAGTATATAAGACTCAGTTTCTGCATATCAAAGATTTCATGACTTGGGGAGAAATTTAGAATAGTAAGTTCAGCTTACTAAATCAATACATAGAAAGTATAATGCATATTATTGGTTTGTATTAACTAATGTTTTTTATGGTTGCTTGTTCATGCTTATTGAGAATGCAAGGGGGAAATGTCAGGAATTGCAGTTTTGGTAATTACCGAAACATAAGCCTACACAAAAGGTGATGTTTTGTTTGCTCTTCTTGTACTTATGAGAAAATACTCTGACAAAAGCAACATAAAAAGGAAAGGATTTATTTTGGCTCTCAATTCAAAAGTGTAGTTCACCATGTCACAAAAGTCAAATCGGTAGCAATTCCAGGCCACTGTTTACCTTGCATTCAAAGTTAAGAATCAGAGAGCTCAGATATATTTGTTCTTTTTGTATAGTCCATGGACCCACACAAGGAAATTGTTCTATCCACAAAGAATGGGTCTTTCTACCTTTATTAGTTCAGTCAAAATAATCTCCTACCAGGCATGCCAGAAGCCAAGTCCCAGTTGACTCTAGAGCTCATCAAGTTGATAGTTGAAATCAACCATAGATGTTTATATCAGGTTTACTCAAAACTGACAAAAATTGAAATCAATCATGTTATCCATTGATGGGTGAATGAATAGAGTGTATTACATCCCAGAAGCAGAATATTATTTAGCACCAAAAACAAATGTGCTATTGGGCCCTGAAAATACATGAAGAAACCAAAATGCACTTGAGAGAAACCAGTCTGAGAGAATAGATTTATGATCTCAGCTGTAAACAATGAAAACTGAGTACACTCAGTACAGAGGAGAGAAGAAGCAAACAGGAGACAAGGACAATGAAAGCTCTTGGTATGATGTCGTAGACATCACTTCACATTCATTCAACTTTAGCTTCTAGAGTCATAGGAGTGAGCCCAAATGGAAGCTTTGGATGATGCTGACAAGGAAGGGAGGATCATCAGTGTAATAATATCCTCCCATGAGGATCTGGATGTTGGGGAAAACTATACAGTTCTTAAAGGCTGTAAGAACTCTGTTTTCCATTTAATTTTACTGAAAATCTACAATTTCTCTTTCAATGTAGTCTGTTTTAAAAGTAAGTAAGAGTCATGACATTTGCAGAATATACACACAACTGGATATCATTGTGTTAAGTGAAATAAAACAGATCCAGACAAATGTCACATTTCCTCCCTCAGGTGTAGAGAAAAGACTTACTCGTGTGTGTGTGTGTGTGTGTGTGTGTGTGTGTGTATGTGTAATGAAACTAGAAAGAGTTTCAAGAAAGAGGAGAAAGTCTTAAATAAAACGGGCAATATGGGAATGCAGTACATGTGATAAAATAAAACTGAAGTTGGGACTACTTGAAAGAAGGAAATCTGCTGGAATGGAGCAGGGGCTGAAGGGGAAAGTAATACAAAGCAAAGAAGATGAAGGAATAATAACAAGTCTAAATAAAGATGCCATACTCTAACACATGAATGTGTATACTACCTGAAAACTCCATTTAAAAATATTTTAGAAGCGAAGAGGAAGGAGACAGACAAAGCAGTACACTTCCATAGTACCTGCACCAGAGAAGCTAATGCAGAAGTACTGATCCCAGACTCAGACTCAGGTGCATTGAATAAGGAGGGCATTCCTCAAACAATAAAAAGAAAAGCCAAGGAGAAGAAATCTACTTGTCCTGCAACTCTAAGGCTCTCTATCATCATGCTTCTCATGACTTGTAATTTCTTTTTTCTCCACTCCATGAACCAAGCAAAATCTTCAATCTCTATGGTTGTGAATGTCTTGGTTTAGGGATGCATATGTGAAAGGTATTAGTCAGGGTTAATTCCTTATAGTCAGACATTGCCTTGTGATAGAAGTTGAATGTCTCCAGTATTTCCTGCCCTGCCTTGCATTTTACCACTGGATTCAATGCCATTTGTCCCCCAAATCAGGTAGGTCTTCTTTTATAATTTAGCAACAGCAACATTGAAAGTAGTATATCCAACCCCCAAACATTTTTTACACTACCAGAAAAGGTTTATTAAAGCATCCACTGATTGCTTAGAGTACACAAGAATGTCAGTCAGGTGCATAGCAGAAATGCATTGAAAAATTTATAGAAAAATGATAGAAGTTGAAAATAAGAGATTCAAATCTAGACAAAGACCATTTCTTGCTTGATATTAATATCTACCACATGCTACTTTTAATACAAATCAGACTTTATTTTCCCATTAAAGTCAATTTTATTTCCCAGTAAAAACAGTTATTTGCTGTGGCTGAGAGTGATGGTAAAACAAAAAGCCAATAAACTAATTTAGTCAGAGAAGAAAAGAAAAATCAGAAAAAAATGTATAATGAACTTCAAAGTGGACACTAAGATGAAAAATGCCTCTTGGATTTTTGTATGTGACTGTCACACACACACACACACACACACACACACAAACACACACACATACACATAAACATACACATATCATTATCATTATCATCATCATCATCATCATCATCATCATCCTTTCAGTTACTCATTTTTTTCAATAACTCCAAAAGTATTAGTCATAAGATATTGTGCCTGATTAGATGACATACAAAAATGTTTAAGAGCCAAGTGTGCTAGTGCACATTTGTAAATGGTGCTCATAAATGCAGTTGTAAATGGTAGCACTGGGAGCTGGAAGATGAAGATCACAAGATCAAGGCCAGCTTGTACTATACAAAGAGGCTCTCTCAAAAAAAAAAAAAATTAAGACCTAATTTGTGTCACCTTAGAGGCTTTATCCAACAGAGAAAGTACAGATGAAACTGTAGTTCACACTGTCACTCAGTGATAATTAGCTGATCTTGAAGGACTCCTTCACATAGCAGAGTCCATAGACCTAGTCCAGTATGGGCAGTATTGCCTTCTGCCCACAATGGAATGTCACAAAGTCTGGGAACAACTGTGTAGGAAGAGTGATGACACCTGGTGATGGTGCAGCATCCCATGAGTGTAATAACAAATACCAGGAGTTAATGTCCTGTAAGTCTCTTAATCTTATTTTTCAGTATTTTGTTTTCATTGTAACTTTTAAATGGATTATTTCACACTGGATTGGGGGAGAGGATACTGGATCTTTGGTGATATATTTTTTTAAAGGCTGTGGAAAAAATAATCTTAAAATCTCAGAGTCTAGGGAGATAGCTCTATTCTAAGTTAAAATGGGAGCCAGAAAAGGAACTGACATTTTGAAGGGAACTTGGAAGGTAAGATTTCAAGTGGGAGATTTAAGGTGTGTTTTAGGAAAGAAAAACAACTTGAATTCCAAGTGTATTTGCCAGGAAGTATAAATGACTGACAACAAGGGCAGAACTGTTGGGGACAGCAAACAATGACAGGGACTGCCTGCAGTAGGCCAGGATGAAGACATCTCAGAAGCCTGCAGCAGCTCCTTGTAGAAAAGGATGGTGTTTGGGACCCTGAGAAGCAGGACACACATCCCTCCAGGGACCCACCATCAGAAATAAGGGACTGCCTGTAGTAGGCCTGGATGGAGACATCTTCAGTAGCCCATGGCAGCTCTTTGTAACAATAGTTGTTCCCATTTCTCCTAACCTTAGCCCTCAATAACAGCTGTATAGATTTCATTTTGCCTGACTGTTTTTCAGTTGGTCTTGGTGTGCATAATTATTCTATTATATCTGACTTTCTTACTTCTTTCTCCTTCTGCTCTGGTGAGTTCTGTGAAACTAGATGTTCCCTGATGTAATGATTCTTAAACAATTAAAAACTGAGGTATAGGCCACAGCACAGCACAGTCCTATTGGCCCAGGTGCATGCTGTGTGTTCTCATCTTAGAAACAATGCAATAACTGCACAATGGTAGTTCCAGATTAATGCTTGACTTGCAAAGAAAGATTGATGAAATTATTAGAAAATGAATTAGAGCTGACATTGGGACCCCAAAGAAATAAAAAACTATCAAAGTTATGAAATAAGTTCTGCACAGCATTTGAGAGTAGTTCCTGGATAAGCAAGTATAGAGTATGTAAAATCTTACATTAGTAAAACTAAGTCAAAACAATGGGACTCTTAGGAGAGTCATTGTGAGCAATGTGTAGAAGTGGAATGCTAAGGGAACTATGGAGTTAAGGGTTAACTTGATTCTTTCTGGCCACTGCCTGGCAGCTTTGCCCATGTCATTTATCATTAGAGCTTTACAAGGAACTGCAAGTGGCTGGCCTCAGAGCTCTGAGCTCTGAAGTATAATAAAGTTTAAGTTAAATAATGATAAGTTTACAATTATTATTTTGGCTATAGACCTGGGAATAAGGAAGCTTGAAACTTTGGGGAACAATTGTAATTCTTGACATTTTGTGGGACTTGGTTATTCTTTTGAATTTGATTTGGCAATGATTATACAATGTCTTTTTTTGCCTGCTTTTGGAGTATCAATAAAAGACTGGGGCAAGAAGAAGGCAAGTAAGAATGCAGAGAGAAAGAATGTAGAGTGAATGAGAAGAGACTGTAGAGAGAATGTAGAGTGAATGAGAAGGGACTGTAGAGAGAATGCAGAGTGAATGAGAAGAGACTGTAGAGAGCATGCAGAGAGAATGTAGAGAGCATGTAGAGAGAATGTAGAGAGTGAGTAGTGAGCATGTGAAGAACAAATGAGAGTGAATGCAGAGAGCATGAGAAGAGCTTGTGAAGAGTGAGTGAAGAGAAAATGTTAGGTATGTGTGAAGAGTGGGTGTGTGAGTGAAAGGAGAGTGCATGTGGGGTGTGTGTGTGTGTGTGTGTGTGTGTGTGTGTGTATGTGTGTGTGTGTGTGTGTGATGTGCATGAGAAGTGGGTGTGTGACTGAAAGGAGAATGCATGTGGTGTGTGTGTGTGAGTTGTGTATGAAGAGTGTGTGTGTGAGAGTGAAAGTGGAACACACAGAAGTGTGTATGAACGAGAAAGTGCAAGAAAAGAAAAGTACACAGAAAAGCAGAGTACACAGGAGAATGCAGAGTGTGTGCAGCCTCAAGCTGCAAGCAAATGAGCAAGAGAGAAAGAGAGCAGAGAATGAGAGAGAGAGAGAGAGAGAGAGAGAGAGAGAAGTTTTAAGCCTTGAAAAAATTGCCTGTCAGCTTGTACCCAAAAAGTAGTCTGTGTATATTTATTATGCACCTTCCAGATATCCCTGCTTCCAGTTGAGAACTCTGATCCTGTGTCGAGGCTGGACCCCAGCACAGAACCACATAGACAGCTGGAAAACCAGAACTGAATCTAGAGCTGATGTTCAAAGGGAAGGCTGCATCAATCATTTAGCAAACGATGAAATAGCATATGTATAATCTGGGTTTCACAGACCTTTACGAGGTGCAAAATGCACTGAACATGACCTCCTAGAGAGCAGAGGGCCAACTGGGCTACTATAATAGCACCAAAGGAAGGTTGCCTCAGGAGAGGTGAGAATCTATAGCAAGGCCACAGCTAAATTCAGGGAGACTTTGTGCAGTGCAATTTTATTTTATTGGTGATTAGATTTTAACTGAAGAAATCCTTGAGAAGGACAAGAAAGGCAAGGTGACTCTTGTGCCCTACCCCCACCCCCTGCCTTGGAGTGGGAAATTCAGACCTCAGTGCTAGCCACAACTGACTACTCACCTAGGGTGGAGCTCTTAGGCCAAGGTAAAGTCCGTTGTTCTTCAAAGACTTGCAGTTTCTTGAGAGGAACCAGCCAACTGCTGAGCAACCAAACCAGTTTCATGGTCCTAGCCTTTGGTAGAAGGGTTATCCCCCACCTTTAAATTTGGAGCTCCCCATTAAACATCAAGCATAGGCACAGAAACACATTGTATTGTTATTTCTTTGACCTGACCCTTCTATTTCAGCCCCAGCTTTCCTTCCAGGTGACCCTGGTTCCCATATCTACAGGTGGTTACAGATTGGCATCTGAATGCAGGACTTGGAAACAGACCAATTGAGGGACGCTGTCTTAGGTGGAGTCCACAGGAACAGAAAAAATTATGTATCTGGCACAGTAAGCAGCATACAGCATTAATATTAGCACTATAAATGTTATCTTTTGAAGGCTGTTGTTGCAGGTGTGCAAAAGGAATATAGGATAGACTGAATCAGCATAGTCCCAATGCTGAGATCAGCTAGGCTGTGACAATGAATTGGGGTGGCGAATCTTACTAGCCAATTGTCCACACTCTAGAATTGTATCAGTCAAGAGGAATAGGGCATAAAATAGAATAGAATAGAATAGAATAGAATAGAATAGAATAGAATAGAATAAAATAAAATAAAATAAAATAAAATAAAATAAAATAAAATAAAATGAGTAAAAATCAAAACAAAACAAAACAAAACAACAACAACAAAAAACCCCAGATTTTAGAAACATGAGAAAGAGAAGGAGAGAAGGATTTCAGAGCTCTCCTAGAGACATGGGGAAATCTGGAGATGTCCTGTTTCATCTATGGACCCTACTGGAGATATTCTTAGTGCTGGCTACAAGTTCTCTTCCTTCTCTATGTATTGTTTGTCTTTGGTGCATCAATTTGTCCATGTGTCAATTTGTGTCTATTTTTGTTTCATTGTTTGAATAACTGTTGTCCTATGTTTCATGTTGAAAAGAAAACATGGTAAAATTTGTATATGCTGGCAGTTAATCTCTTGATCCAGTTTCAGTTTACACAGCAGAAGCTGATTTAAGCTGTCCTACATTCTTAGCTAGGAGTCAAGCACAGCTTGAGAAAAAGCTGCTTTAAAAGGGGCCAGCAGCTTCTCAAGTTCTAGGCAAGCAGGCTGATGGTCATTTCTCCTAGCAAAGTCTCTATAATAGTGATTATTGGGTCCAAAGTGCCTTTTCTCTTGAAAATTAGAGCTAGAAAAAAATTATTTGGTTTAAATTTATAAGATTTGTATATTCACTTCATTTTTGTTTCTGATTGGTTTTAAAAGTATAAATATGTTTTGCATGTCTTGACTATAGAGTATTGGCTTATAAGTTATTGGGCATAATAAAAAATTGTAACATTGGTAACAATAAAGTGAAAACTGGTTACTCAGGGTTGGAATCATTTTAAATAACAGCACATGATATGAGGCAACCCAGGAAAAACAGGCCTCAAAGGTACTTCTAAATTGGCATAATATTTTACGTAAATTCTTATTCTAGAAATTAGACTTATAAGGGATAAAATTTAAACCAATGTCTCTTTAATTGTTAACTGTTAAACTCAAAGTGTCTTACTCAAGAAAACAAGGAGGCAGCAATCAATGCAAAAGGCAAGAGGTTTGTTGAGCTGACGTGCCAGGGTTGCCTATCCTACTGATAACCCCAAAAGAACATTGTAAGGAGTTTTTATACTCTTTAGGTGTAGGAGACCACTGGAGTCAAACATGTCTTTCTCAGGCCTAAGCAGGATCAAGGTGGGGGCATTAGTCATGGGAAGTGGTCTGCTCAGTCTGGAACTGTTGCTGCTGACTGTACCCTGAGCTCTTGATGAGACACAGCATGCTGACATGTACTTTAGATTAGATCCTCTCTGAAGGTCAGGCTGTTTGTCTTTGCTGGTTGCTTACCACATCCTGTTTTATTTTTCGCTGCCAAATGTTTTACCATATAACGGCTAATGTGAGCCTGCATTAAATGAGACTTGATCAGAATCTGTCTTGTCTCAATTTCTTGTGCCTCTTTCCCCCTAGGTCCTCACCCCACCCCTCAAGAACCTCTTCAAGAATCCACAGGTGGGTTCACTTAGGGGTGTCAGTCACATCAGCAGAAGTTATACTTTACATCCATTAACATGCGCTCTACCTTTATCTGGGACTTTCTGGAGGGTCAGTCCATTCCAAGAATTGTTTACCCAAGCTGTGTCTTCCCAGAGGGTCAGGTTGTTCCTGTAATGTGGGCCACAAGATTATTATTATATCTCATTCCCCCCTTTTCTTTGGTCATCTATTTTAATCTTAAAATTTTAGAGTTAGCCCTCCTGGTCTAGCTGTAAATATTTTGTCTGATTACCATGATCTGCACGACATTAATGTGTTTCCCTAATAAAAGCAACTAATTTACTAGAAAATAAAGGTTCCAGGGAAAGTATTAAAAGGAGACTAAGAAGGAAACCAAGGAAGGGAAGACGGTATAGCAGAATTCCATTCTAGGCACTCCACATAGGATTATTAAAAAGATCTTGGCACCTCTTTTCTAATTCTTCTTGATGTTTCCAGTTCTATGACTATCCCCGACTGGTTTGCATAGAGGCATCATTTCTCTTGTAGGGTCTCACATATGCCTCCCTTGTCAGTGGTTAGGAGGTCTAACCCACACCTGTTCTATAGGACCACTTTTGCCAATGAATCTACCTGATCCTGTAAGCCCTGGGCAGATCAGTATATAGTATTAACATCATTGATTAACTTCCGAGAAAGCTTTTTGTAAGAGTCCACTGCTACTCCTATTCCCACTGAGGCCATAACAGTTCCAGTTAGTCCCAGCCCGATGAGGAGGGGAATGAACTGCAATGCCCTTCTATGTCTGGGAGTGAAGGTATCAAAGCTGGGATGTGGGATATGCTGGTGCCCAGGGAGGATTGCTACATCCAGTAAGAGCATAGCAGGAGAACACAACCTGGTTCAATTAGAAGGAATGAAGGGATAGGCCATATTGTCTCCACACACAAAAACTTTTCCCTTTCCTAAGCATCCCATCACAGAAACATTAATGACTTGGTTGCAAGAAACAAACATAGCTAAACCTAAATCTACATCAAAGAATTATTTCCGAATTGATTAAAGAAACAGGTTAAGTTACTGAACCCAGTGGGTTGTACCTTAAAAGATCTCATTGGGCTGCACTTTGCATTTTCTAGGATGTGTAAATCAGAGGCATTTAGCAGGGGTACCACTAGGGGCCAGGCAGCCCCCATAGCAAGGCACAGCCAACAATCTTCAGCCAATGAAGGGTTAGAAAAGCTAGGAGCAATATGTGTGGCTGTCAGTATATCAAAAGTCTGAGGATCTATATTAATATCTTTAGACTTTAGTAGCAAAAGTAGGTGATAATGAAGTCAAGGCCACAGGCTATCAATCTATGCCTGAACTTGTTCTTGAACTCTTTGGGTCCTAACTTGGTCAATAGGGCCCCCATATGACACATATATGGGTGGTTCCTGAGGCCAACAAGCATGTTTGCCTACTGGGGCCAAACAGTTGGCTTGAGCATATTTCTGGCTTGTCCCTAGCACTTCAGGGATAACTGACCAATCTCCCCTGAAAGAGCCTATGTAAGAGGTATGGGCAATGGCGATAAAATAGGGCACCCTGTTCTTGGTACATTCAGTGAAAGATGTATAGTAGATCACATTTATCTTATCCACAAATGAGCAATTTGTAGGGCACTTGCCATCTGGAGACTTGGGCAAAGGTTTTGGTTTGAGGACACATTCCCTTGATTGCTGTAGCCTTCCAGTAGAAAGACTATGAATGCCTAGGTATGCTATCCCTTCCCCACAATCAATGGATTGAGTATATCATGAGGGAGAAGGCTGGATACCTCCTCAGCAGTCACAGGGGTTACCAGATAGTGAAATCAGAAGCTGGTGTTTGCCAATGGGCCGATCAAGACTGCTCCTCATCTGGGTTACCATCACAGTTGGGAGTATTCATAGAATCATCAGCATCTTAGGCCTCTTTTGTTCTGGAGATCTTGATCTTGAGAGGATGTCCTGTTCTCGCTAATCTCCAATCTGAAGTGTCACCAGTCATGGCAGGCTTTATATGTGATGCATGAATCCAGGCAGCAATTCCTTCGACCTTTATGATGGTCAGGATGGTGACCAGGGCCAAGTAGGTCTGTGTCTGATGTTGCCTCACGTACACCAGGTCTCCGACTTGGAAAGTGTGTATGGCCTCGGGGATGGAAAGAGCATATGCTGCCATCAGTGGAGCTCAGGCTTTCCATTGGATGGTCTGCATGGCCTTGGGCCTGACATATAAATCATAGTCATTATGGCGGGTGACCTCAGGGACTCCTCCCATCAGAGTAAGAGGGGCAGGAGTCCCACATAGTATCTAAAAAGGAGTCAATTTAAAACAGGAAAGGGTGTTCCTGGCTCAGAACAGGGCAAGGGGCAGGAGCACCACCCAGAATGTGCCATACTCTAAGGTCAATTCGGTCAAGGTCTCTTATTCTGTTCATTCTTTCTACTTGGGGGTGGTAAGCACAATGAAGTTTTTAATCAGTCCCCAAGAATCTGACTAACTTCTGACTTACCTGGGCTACAAAAGCTGGCCTGTAATCTGACCCAATAACCTTAGGTGTCTCAAAACTGGAGATTTCTTCAAGGATCTTTGCTACCACTGTTGCCATCTTGATTTTTGTGGGAAAGGCCTCAACCTATCCTGAAAAAGTATTCACAAAAGTAAATTTGTGATATTTATATCCATATCTCCCTGGTCTTATTTCTGTGAAGTCTACCTGCCAATAAGTCCCCAGTGGATCTCCTCTGGGCCACTTACGCTTTCTACTTCTGTTCTGTATGCATTCATTTTCTGACAGGGCTCACAATTATTAACAATCTGTCTTACTAATAAGTTCAGTCTTGGGACTAAGTTCTTTGATCTCAAAACAGTTTGTACTAACTTATCATCACTCAAATGTGTCCATTGATGCATCTGTTTGATCCTGAGCCAGGCTTGTCTTTGTGATAGAATAATCTTTCCTAAGTGGGTGTGCCACACCCGTCTTAGTGTCATACCAGTTATTGGTGTCTTGGTGGATCACAATCAGGTCTTCTATCGTGTACTTGAGCCCCTTTTCTTTACTGGGTACTGTCTGGATGGTCAGGATTAAGGGAGCCTGTCGGGCAGCTTCTCAGGTGTCCTCTTCTGCCATGTTGATCCCTCTGGCCACAGGAGAATCACTTTTTTTGATGGCCAGGGCAATGGATTATACTCACTTCATCGGTAAGAAGAGAGCTTTTAGCAAAGCCAAGATTTCAATTTCATTTTTTATCTCTTTTCCACCTGATGTGAGGAGGCCTCTCTGATTTTAGATTGCCCCATGTACATGAGTGGTGGCAAAGGCATACCTGCTATCCATGTAGATGTTAACCCTTTTTCATTCTCCCAGTTCCAAAGCCTTCATGGGGGCTATCAACTCAGCCTTCTGGGCAAAGGTCCCCTCTGAGAAGGATTGGTCCCAAATGGTGTGTTGTTCATCTACCACAGCTTCCCCTGCCCTTCTCTGTCCATTTTCAAGGAAACTATTCCCATCTGTATGCCGGGTCCCTTCTGCATCTGTCAAAAGCTGATCTGACAAATCCTTACACCAGCCCCTTCTACTTCAGCTTGACAGTCATGGATGGAAGGTTCCAGTTCTGGATCTTGAAGCTGGTATCTGGGTTAAGGCTTGCTGGGGGTGAGAAGGTTATTCAGTCAGAGTTAAGCAACAGAGTTTGGGTCATTTGGATGTTGATAAGCCAGCAGTCAGGTGGTTGCCTCACCACACTTTCCAGGACATGTGGGGCCATTACCACCAGGTCTTGTCCTACTTAGTTTGTCTGCATCTTTGACTATTGTGGCCTACAGCTGGCACAATATGTAGGGAAGCCAGCCACCACACTGTCACAGGGTTCAGTTTCATTGACAAATAGGCAACTGGTCTCTTCCATGGTCCCAATTTCTATGTCAGCACCCCTTTCGCTATTCCTTTGTTTCTGCTACAAAGAGGTGGAAGGCCTTGGTAACATCTGGGTGTCCTAATGCAGGGGGCTGTCATTAAGGCCTGTTTTATGGAGTCAAAAGCCTACTGTTCTCTTTCTCCCCAGTGGAAGGGATGTCCTGAATTTGTCAGGGGATATAACGGTGCAGCCAGTTCAGCAAAACCTAGTATCCAAAGTCTGCAAAATCCCACTGTATTCTGGAACTCCCTCACTTGTTTTGGAGTCATGGGAGGGGGGATGTGGAACACAGTCTCTTTTCTGGCATCAAAAAGCCTCCACTTGCCATCCACCAATAGGTACCCCAGGTAACCTAACTTTTGTTGACAGATCTGAGCCTTCTAAGCAGAGGCTTGGTAGCCAAGTGTGCTTAGTTCAAGGAGTAGCTTCTTGGTTCCATCTAGGCATTGTGTTTCAGTTTCAGCTACAAGAAGGTTATCTACATGTTGACATAAGGTTACATGGAGGTTAGATTCTCAAAACATGGCGAGGTCTTGATGTATTGCTTCATCAAAGATCGTGGGAAATTTTTTGAATCCCTGGGGCAGATGGGTCCATGTCAGTTGGCCCATAAACCCTAATCCAGGGTCTTTGCATTCAAAAGAGAAATACTCCTGGTTTTTGGGTGTCAAGCATCTTTTAGATCTAGTACAGTGTACCAAATCCTAGATGGAAGCAAGAAACTCAACATGTTATAAGGGTTAGGCACAGTAGAATGTAGGTCTGTGACACTTTTGTTTACTTCTCTAAGATCCCATACTGGTCAGTAATAATCAGTTCCTGGTTTCTGAATGGGCAGGAGAGGTGTGTTCCAAGCTGACTGGCACTTGCACAGGACACCAAACTGGAGCAACATAGCAATGTGAGGCCTTATACCATCTCTGGCTTCCCTGGACAAGGGGTACTGTCATACCACTATCAGGCTGGCAAGTGTTTTTAGTTCTGCCTGAACAGGTGGTTGATTTTTAGATTGCACCAGTCCTCCAGTCTCACCCCAAGCCTGCAGGTAGGTTTGTAGCCAGTAGTCCATCTTGGACAAGGTATCTTTTTTGGGTCCAAACAGTTGATCTACCCACATATTTAAGACATAGTCTAGCTACATAGTTACTACTCATGGTCCCCCAGGTTAGAAATGAATTTGGATTCCAATTTTAGTTAATAAATTTCTCCCCAGTAATGGGTTTGGGCACTTAGACACAACAAGAAATGAGTAGGATACCCAGGCCACTCTGAGATCTATAGTTCTTCAGGTAGTCCATGAATATTGTTTGACACCAGTTGCCCCTTGTACCCATGATTTTATGTTTGACATTGGTGCTTCTGTCCCCAACAGCACAGAAGACTGAGTTCCCATGCCCACTAGGAACTGAATAGGCTTCTCCTCCACCTTGAGAGTTACCCTGAGATCAGGGAGACGTTCTGAGCCTTGTCCTTCCTAGTTGTTGTCTCCCATAAGGGCCAATATCTTGGGCCTTTGGGGTTGAGGTGGCAGTTTCTTTTTTTTTTTCTTATTGGGGCAATCTTGAGCCCAGTGTTCCTTATTCTTGCAATAGGCACACTGATCTTTCTCTAGTTGCCCTTCCAGGGACCTGGTCCCAACTGGACTTCTTTATCCCTAACTACTGTGACCATCCTCTGAAGATTCCTTTCCTGTCTCCTGTCTCACTTTTTCTCTTTCTTCTAATCCCTTGTGTTTCTTAACCTCTTCTTCTATTACCTTGTTCAGGAATACCTTTTCTGCCACCTGTATAAGATCCTTTAAAGTCTTATCTCCTGGTCCCTCTAATTTCTGAAGTTTCCTCTTAATGTCTTGGCTAGACTGGTCTATGAAAGCTACTGTCACGGTGGCTCTATGTTCCTCACTTTCTGAATCATAGGTGGTGTATTGCTTAAAAGCTTCCATCAGTCTTTCTAGGAATGACCCCTTTTTTCTTAGCCAAATTAGTGGAGCACTTTGCTGCCCCCTTGAGACATGCCAACACAGTCTGTCAATAGACTTTCATGTGCTCCCTACCTTCAGGAGAGTTGTAGTCCCAGGCAGGGTGGCAGAGGGGAAATCCATCATCAATGGTAGCAGAGTTCTGAGGTGGGGTCCCATTTTCCTGGGGAACATTTTCTCTGACCTCTGGAATGATTCTCTCTCTCTCTCTCTCTCTCTCTCTCTCTCTCTCTCTTTCTCTCTCTCTCTCCCTCTCTCCTCCTCTTTATCTCCCCCAGTGGTAAAGAGGATCTTCAAAAGCTGCTGGCAATCATCCAGGTGGGCTGACGGGTGAACAAGTCAGAATCTAGAAGGTCAATGAGTCCCCAGGACTCTCAGAGAAAGGGAGATGTTGAGGTGTCCAATTGTAAAGAAAGACTGTCATGAATGGCCAGTATTGAAGGAAGCACTTGGTTGCCATACCCATCAGGTGGCCCATAAGCTCAGAGGGGGAGGACCACGACAGTATGTGGAGGTGTAGTCTGCCTACTCCAGGTTCCCATGCCCAGTCCAGGATTATCAAACTCAGAAGGAGGAGCTAAAGGTGCTGGCTGTGGTCCCTGCAGTCTTAAAGATGGAGAATAAGGGGGAGATTCAGAAGAAGTAAATCATGAGGGGATGAATTTTGAAGAACATTCATTTTAGAAACAGGAGGGACCTATAAAGCTAGGACTGAGGTAGTAGAGAGAATTAAGAAGGGCTGGACCCAAACAGGGGGATCCATAACCAGACATTCCCAAACCAAAATATATGGAATTTGGTATGAGTAGCCATGGGACCCAAGGTTGAAGACCTGTTTTCTGACTACTCAGATGAGGGTCAAGACAAAGGATCTCTCTGCTGGCCACCTGACTCCAAATGTGGGACACTGGGAAGAACAAAGAGTGGTCCATTTGGACTTTTTGACTTCCACCAAAAGGTTATGGCCCCTTCTTTGAATGTGGACTCAATGGCTCAATGTCAAACCAAAAGGAGTTGAAATAGTCTGTCCCATGTCCATCTGTTGGTTCATCAGAAATTAAACACAAAAATGAAAGCAAAGAAACAGATAGGCAAGAGAAATAAGTTTCTTGCTCAGGATCTCACAATCCATGATTCACAATCTCAGGCCTCCTGGAGGAGGTACAGGTTTTCAGAGAATCTGAGGCATCCCACAGATCCTCCCTGGTCATGACATTAAAGCATGTCTACCCACCATGCATGGCCAACTCTAGACTGGTCACGGATCACTCTGGAGTTCACACACAAAATGAGAGTAAGAAAAATGTGAATGATGAACACAAAGAGAAAAATGCACAGACAACAGACATTCTACCTGCTTCAAGCAATCCCTGGGATTGATGGTGCCTGGTATTGAGATGGGTAGAGGTTTCCCAGTCAATGCACCAAACGTAAGACTCAAAGAGTCTTGTTCAAAAAGACCCCCTCTCAAGAAAACACAGAGATAGCAATTGATGCAAAAGGCAGGAGGTTTATTAAGCCGACTCACTAGGGTAACCCATCCTACTGAGACTAGATGACCCAGAAGGAACATTGTAAGCCGTTTTTATACTCTTTAGGGGTGTTGGTCACATCAGCAGAAGTTATACTTTAAACACATTAACATGTGTTCTAGCTTTGTCTGGGACTTTCTGGAGGGTCGATACATTCCAAGAATTGTTTACTCAGGCTGGGTCTTCCCAGAGGGTCAGGTTGTTCCCAGAATGGGCCATGGGGCCACAAGATTATTATTGCCTATCATAATGAGGTTCTATAAGTTGCACTGTCATGCATTCAAACATAAGAACTGGAAGACAAATTTTGTAATGTGAAAGTAATTCTTTTACTATTGATTTTAAAGAGAATAGATTATTTAAAATTGGGTTTTGCTTTCCAAAGTTACAGTTATGCTCTAATATTGCACAAGAGACTTAAGAATTATGATTAGCAACTGCCAGTGTTCCACTGACTGAGGTTTGCAGTCTGATCAAAGGCTCACAATTCTTAACTCACACAAATTTTGTAATTAGAATGCTTTCAAGAGTGATAAAAGTTAAAAACAGCTGTGGCCAGTACTGGCTTGCTGCCACTTTTACACAAGTTTTACTGGATACAGTGGTAGAAGAAAATTATAACCTCCCAAGATTGGGAATATCTCAGTGAGAATTTATTTGGTATCAAACAGGCTTCTTTTGAAGTGTTTCAGGAATTTGTGGATAAACTACTAAAAACAGCTAGAGGAATTTTTCTCAGAAACCCTCAAGCAGAGGTTCCTTTTGTAATTGGACCCTCATACAATGGTGTCTGGCTGAAGGCTGCTGCCCTGCAGGAGGAGTGGGCATTAGATCTGGCCTTGGGCAATAGACTCAGACTATTAAATATTTACATTTGAGTTAATGCAAGGCTCAGAGCTGCCTCCATGGAGGCTTGTGAGGCATTGTTTTTGTCTTGCAAAAGCCACTTAGAAAGTTTCAGGGTGGAAAAAGCATTATTAACAGATCTATCCAGGTGTGGTTCAAAATAAAGTTCAAACTTAAGATCTATGAAAGGTTAATAAGGCTATATAGAACTTATGAAGGCATTAAAATCTGGCGTGTCTACTCTATACAAAATCATTATGGATTTGAATGGTTGTGTTTTTGTTTTGCATCCTGATCATTGTAAAGTGTTTGCTTCTAATGAGTTAATTTTAAAGAACCAATAAAGCAATTTCATTGAAAAGTTTTTCAAGGAATGATTGATAGCCTTACCTTATGGGAGAAAAAAAAGTTTGTCTCTGCTTTAATGCAAGAAACTAGGATTTTAAATCTTTCAGTGTATATCATTCGTGAAATTTTACTACAGACCTTTGCTCCTACAATGGGCTTTAAAAATATTGGAGTAGTTGTTGTTCAAGAAAAGATTCAAAGGTAAAATATCAATTATATCCTAAACAAACTGGCATAGTAAATTCAAATAAAAGATAATGTACTTACTCCAAATGATTTTTAAAGTTAGGAGATATTAATTGGCTAAGACCTCACCTTAAGCCAGGAGGACTTAGACCTCTGATGTTCTCAAGGGGGATGTAAATTAGCTGGTGAAAAACCAATAACTTTACAGATAGTAGAAGAAGCTACTGTAATCGGTTGCTGGTTGTTTATGTTATGTGCTCACAGCAATTTCTTGACAAAGGGAGCATTAATGTGAATTCATCATTTTTTCATCTCCAAGTAAAGTTTTAACATCTTTTTATGAAGTTGTTGCTGTGTTAATAAAGAATTATAGGATAGAATCATGAAAGTATTTTGAAAAGGATGTCTTAAGAACCTGATGAAACATTTGTTCCGTGTTTCAGTCAGCAATCAAATTGGTTATTGCAGAGTATTGATAGTTTGCCTATTGCATGGCAAGCCTTTTAGACAAAATTGATGTGTTATCCAAAAGACAAGTTGCTAAAATTTGCTTCCATGCATGCTTTCATGTTTCCTATAGATGTCTTGAGATATCTTTTTGTTTGTTTGTTTGTTTGTTTTTCAAGACAAGGTTTCTCTGTGTAGTTCTGGCTGTCCTGGAACTCACTTTGTAGAACAGGCTGGCCTCAAACTCAGAAATCTGCCTGCCTCTGCCTCCCAAGTGCTGGGATTAAAGTCATGTGCCACCACCGCATGGCTAATGGTGTTAATTCTAGAGGACTTAATCAATTATTACAAATGAATGGTACTCATATTTCTGATTTTACAAAATTAAAATATGTACATATGACTAATGATATCTTTTCAGGCTTTCTATTTGCAACTGCTCTAACAGGAGAAGCAACTAAAAATGCTACATTCATTTTCTATGCTTGCATAGTCATTACCTACATTATTGTCTATGCTTGGTGTTCCAACTCAGATTAAAACATAATAGAACAAACTATTTATTACAGTCAAACATTTGAGATGTTGACAACTACTTAGTATCAATTTACTTCTTTATAATTCTCAAGGGGAAGGTATTTTGGAACTTTAAAACAATATCTTCTTAAAAAAGAAAAAGGGGGAATTATATCCCTGTGTACATTATTTAAACCATACTTTTATATTCTTTTAAAAAAATTAAAATTTGGATGCCAAGGAACTCCTTGCTGAGTGTCTATAACATTCTACAACTAGGCATACTCATGCCTAGGTGAGATGGAAGGATCCACTTATTGGCATATGGCATGATCCTGATCAGTTATGGGAAAAAGGGCATGTTTGTGTTTTTTTTCCACAGAATACTGCCAAAGCATGCTAGCTGCCAGAGTGATTGGTGTGGCATGCTGAAGATAATGCTGACTGTGAGCTTGCTGAGTGCCCTGACAATGGGGATAGGAAAGCTGTACTGGGTGTATGTTTTTGACCCACCTTTACTTTTCTATGTCCCAGATTAGATAAGCTGCTTAGCTTCAAGCTTTTATGCCTTGTGGGACAAAGAACATGGAAACTGTGAAAACTGACTTAGAAAAATTAATCTAAAGGAGGGGTTATAATGACTTCTTTTTCCTTTAGTGTGATCAGTTATTCAGATTCAATCATGGCCTGGTCTAGAAATAAATCCAATATCGTAGATTCCAATTATGAAGATAGCTAAAAATCTTTATCAGCCAGCTGAGTTAATTTGGAATATAGTCTCTGCTCTTTCTGAGAAGTAACAGTTTCTTTGTTGATTCTCAAAGTCACCCCCCACATCCTGGAGTCCAGGCTTTATGTCTGTTCATAGCTAATTTGCAACTGAATTGGTTACCTTGGGACATCCACAGGCAAGTTAAACCTGTTTTGTTCCTAACTTTTGACTTTGTACAGGCTGGTTGCATCCACACAGGAAAGCTCTGCAAGGCTCAGTGTCTCACCATGACAATTTTTCATCATTATGAAGTGAAAGGATAAGGTTGCAGGCTAGGAATCCCCTGTGCCTGAGTCTTGGGTGACCCCAAAGGAGCAGAGGTTCAGCCCACTCTTTGTTGGCCTGGAAGTGTGCACACTTCACACCCGCCTCCAGGGTCTGGCCATGAACCTCGGGCTGGGAGTGTCCCTGGCATCTTTTCCTGTCTCACCTCTGTAGAGTGGCTGTGGCGAGGACCAGCGTGGTTGGGGCTGGCAGAATCATCGTGGGGGCTGCAGGGCTCATGCCTGGGGGCACTCAGGTCCCCAACACCTACTGCTAGTGGGGGAGGGTGGGCTTAGAATATGTAATCCTGGCCCTGCAACAGGAAATGCATAACAGGAATTATGTATGTGATGCTGTGCACACCCCTGGGGTTACCCTGTGTGTGGAGGCCACGTAATTGGAAATGACTTAACTAGTTCATCTGGCCTCTGTGGGAGGCTGATTGGTTCTCAGAGAGCTGGGCTTGGATGGTTTAAACTGGTTGGCTTAGAAGCTAAGAAGTGGTTTGTGGTAGGCGGGTTCTGTTATAAGCCTATAAAAGCCACTCTGATTCTGCCCACGTGGCTCACACTCTATTACCCTGCATGGTAAGACTGTGACCCCCAGAGCTCTGGAATTAAAATCCCTCTTGCTATTTGCATTAAGACTGTTTCTCATGAGTGATTGGGGTGACAGCTTCCAAGGCGTGTGGTGCTGGGGTGCCCCCCGTTTTTCTTTCGGGTTTTACAGTAGAAATGCACTGAGTGCATATTTGTAGGTCCTTGTGGCTTGGTCTGATATTGGGAAAAGGTGTGCTATGAAGGCCTGTGGCCAAAAATGGGCAACTGAGGGTTGATAATATTCTCCAACATAAGACAGAGACATGCAGCAAAAGGTTGTGTTTGTTTATTAATAAGGCCGTGTTTGTTCAAATAACACAAACAAGCTGCATGTGATCTTGAAGATGGGTGTTAGTATCGGGACCTCAGATGCCTGTGACATTACATAGGTGACGGCTTGACCAATAGGCCTGTTGCCAAGGCAACAGCCACCATGTGCCCAGAGTTCATTGGACTCACATTTACCTGTGACCACGTCACCATCCATGTATATATGTATGTAGGGCCTCCCCCTCTCTCTCTCCCTCCCTCTCTTTCCACCACCACCTTTGTCCCTGCCCCCATCCCCAGTAAACCCCATGTGGAACTGTTTTGCTTGGTCTCTCTGCTGCTGGTGGGGCCTGCATCACCCACCACTCATAACATTGGTGTTGAAACCTGGGATCACTGCTCGCAGCTGCTGCAGACCCAGGCAACCAGCGGTCACCATCCAGCATGACCGGGAAGACACTGCTACCACCAAGAACCTATGCCACTGCCATCACTGCCTGCAGCCACTACCGTGCGACATGTGGATTTCCACCACTGTGCAGACCATCACTGCTGCCGCCACTGTAAGACTCACAGGCGTCTATCACATGAGTTGTGCTCTGTGGCCTACCATGTGGAATTGCCTCCTGGCCAACTGACCAAATGGTTCCACATCCCAGTTACCTGATTGCAAATTCCTGCAAACACACACCAACTATATTAATTGGTAAGGTGTTTCTCCTGTTGGCCAGAAAGAACCTTAGACTCGGATGAGGCCTGGACAGTCTCTTTTTGAGCTAAGAGTTGGCGTCCCATGCCCAGTCCATATGACTGGAATCCTGGCTAACATTTGTGTTAGGATATTAGACCCTCCAGTGGAGCCCTAACAAAGAAGCAACCCACACTCCCATTTTAGCTCTCACAGCTACAGGAAATCCTGGACCAGGTTGGGTGCTTCTTTGATGTTCCTGGGGAACATAGCCGCGGCCTCTAAGCTTTGTTGTGATGACCTGAATTTCTAACTTGACTGTAACCATTGCTAATAACCCTCCAGGATGTTGGTTCAGATTATTCAGCAGCTACCCCTTTGTCACGATGGTCACTAACTTGACTTTGACTGTACCTCCAAGGCACCCCACTGGGATGTCTCCTGGAAAATCTCGAGCCTTTGAAACTAATTCCCAGTTTGAGGCACTCAAACCTGATAAACCTCTACAATATGGTCTGGACTCAATACCCATTAGACAATAATTCCAAACGGCCACCTAATGGAACTCTAGACCCGATCATTTTGAGGTATCTTAATACATATTGTCAGCAATCCCGCATGAGGCTTTATGTAATTAAGCTTTCATCCATCTCCACTTCAAACCCTCCCTCTAGGCTACATGTCCCCCAACCCAGCTTCTCTTAGCCATGAAACCTAATTGCCTTCCACTAGATGAGGCTATGTTTGATCCCACTGATCAGCCACCTCCCATCCATCACAGGCCCATGTCATGCCCGTGAAAACCCAAACTGCTGCCTGTTTCTCTTTCTCACCAGGTCCCAGAACCTACTAACTTGACCTCTCCAGACAGACCCCTCCTCTCCCCCTGTGCCAGCTACAGGTCAAATGCCCTGAACTGGTGCTGAACTTTACCCCTCCTATCATGTATTCCAAGGCTACAGCCAGACCCCCAAGTATATCTCCTCCTCCAAGAACACCTGACCCTGCACAGTCCTTCCTTTAATGGATGTGGCTGGAGTTAAGGGTCTGGTCAGAGTGCATGTTCCTTTTTCATTGAGTGAACTTTCTCAAATAGAGTACTTGGATGGGATGGACCTCTATTCTGCATGACACAAGGGCAATTGACAGCCCAATGTCCCTCATGACGGCACTTAGGGCATGGTCCTCTTGGCTTGCAGGGGTTAGGGCAAGCCCTTGCCCGGTGACCTTATTGATCACATCTATAGCAGGGAGCTGCTGGTTCTTGAGCCTTAGAAGGCCCGGGGCCCGGGGTAGTGGCTGGAGCTGGTAAGACAGCCTTTGCTAGCATGAGGTACTTTTGTTTTTGGGATTTTTCATTCCTCTCATGGCACACCTTGAAGGCCAAATAGAAAGTATACTGGGCTTCTATACTTCTAATCCTTCCAACTTTATTAAGGAGTTTCAGTACATCACTCATTCTTATAGCTTGACTTTCCATGAAGCGCATATGATTCTAACTAACAATTTACTTCCTGATGAATGCAGGCAAGTTTTGGAAGAGGCAAGAATGAATGCAGATGAAACTCACCAAACAGACAAAACATATCAACGGGATCTGAGACGGTGCCTGACCAGGACGCTCAGTGGAATTACAATTCCACAGATGGTATTTTAGCCAGATACAGGTTTGTTACATGCCTTCTGGATGGTCTTAGAAAATCAGCCTTAAAGCCAGCAAATTTTTGAAAACTCCAAGAGATTGTCCAGGACAAGCAGAATCCATCTCAGATTTTAGAATGCCTCACAAATGTTTTGTTACAATACACTAATCTGGACCCTGAAAATCCAGAAGGTAAACACCTTCTGATGACCTACTTTTTCCCCCAGAGCTACCCCAACATAAAAGCTAAACTTAGGCACTTGGATATGGAGCCTCTAACTTTACAGGTGGAAGTCTCAGTGATGGCCTTCAAGGTGTACCATGAGAGGAATGAAAAATCCCAAAAACAAAAGTACCTCATGCTAGCAAAGGCTGTCTTACCAGCTCCAGCCACTACTCCGGGCCCCGGGCCTTCTAAGGCCAAGAACCAGCAGCTCCCTGCTATAGATGTGATCAATAAGGTCACCGGGCAAGGGCTTGCCCTAACCCCTGCAAGCCAAGAGGACCATGCCCTAAGTGCCGTCATGAGGGACATTGGGCTGTCAATTGCCCTTGTGTCATGCAGAATAGAGGGCCATCCCATCCAAGTACTCTCCCAGTTGACCTCCTAGGTTTGGCTATGGGTGACTGAAGAGACCAGAGCTCCCTCAACCCTACCACGCCCTTCATCAGCAGGGAGGCCCCAGGTAACTATCATTGTATGTGGGTGATCCATCTCCTTCCTTATGGACACCGGGACCACTTAATCATTCTGACAAAATTTTGGGGACCCACTTCACCTTTGTGTTTTCCTATTGTTGGGGTACGAGGACAACCTTACCTTCCTCATGAGACTCCACCACTTAGCCGCACTTTTAGGGTTGTACCTCTCATCCATTCCTTTTTGGTAGTGCCAACTTGTCCTGTTCCCTTATTAGGAAGAGATCTTTTAGCTAAATTGGGGGCTTCCATTTCCTTTGATGCCACCACTTGTCTGAACCCAAGCTCATCAACAGTTACTATAATTCTTCTAGCCAGTCAACCTACTAACACTAACATGTTGTTTCCTTTACCAGCTTCTCAGGTGGACCCCAGAGTTTGGGACATCTAGAACCCCGCTATTGCTAAACATCATTCTCCTGTTGTGATCAAGTTACTGGACCCTACCATGTACATCACCCAAGCTTATTACCCTTTCTCTGTCTCTCTCTCCAAAGCCTCGGGGGACTTAAGCCTATCATTTCTGACCTCTTAAGGAAAAAACTCCTTCGTCCCACTTCTTTCCCCTTCAACACCCGTATACTAGCAGTTAAGAAACCTAATGGTACCTATTTCCTGGTTCAAGACCTCAGGCACATTAATTCTGCACTACACCCCCCATTCTATTGTACCCAACTCCTACACACTTCTTTCTACTATCCCCTCAGGAACTTCTCATTTCTCAGTCCTAGATCTCAAGGACACAGTTTTCTCTATCCCTCTCAACACCCAATCACAGAACATATTTGCCTTTACCTGGACAGATCCTGACACCCACTTTTTTACCCAACTTACCAGGAGTATTCTGCCTCAGGGTTTCTGGGACAGCCCACACCTATTTGGCCAGGCCCTGGCTTCTGACTTACTCTCTTTATCTCTCCCTAGATCTAAAATTTTTCTTTATGTAGATGATGATCTCCTCTGTAGCCCTTCTCTAGGTATTGGCCAAGCAGACACCTCTGCTCTTCTGAATTTCCTTTCTAGTCAAGGCTACTGGGTCTCACCTTCTAAAGTCCAACTGTCGACTCCTCAGGTTACCTATTTGTGGCTAACAATTACCCTAACCTACAAGGTTTCTTAGATAGAAAGAATCTGATTCAGTCTTTAACTATTCCTTCTACAAAGGAAGGGATTTTCTCATTCCTAGGAATGGCTAACTTTTTACATTTCTGGGTTCCTTCCTTTTCCCTACTTTCTTGACCCTTATATGAAGCAGCATTAGGGCCCACCCACAAACCAGTTTTCAAACCTGTTACCAAGCCCTTTCAGAGACTCCAACAGTCTCTCTTTAAGTCCCTAGCCTTACATCTCTCTAACCTGACTCATCCTTTTTTCCTCTATGTAACTGAAAAGGAGGGATTTGCCCTTGGAGTCTTATGTAACCAGCCAGACCTTCTTTTTTACCTGCAATCTATTTGTCAAAAAGAGTAGATTTAACCATCCAGGGATGGGCACCTTGTATTTGTACCATAGCAGCCACTGAATTCCTTATTCAAGAGTCAAAGAAACTAACCTTGGGGTCACCCATAACTGTGATCTCTTCTCATAACCTGTCACACCTCCTAACTTACAAAGGTTTGCAGATTCTACCTGCCTCCAGAGTTCATTCTCTTCAGGTAGTGCTTATAGAAGTTTCCATGCTCACCTTCCAAACATGCCCCACTCCTAGTATTTCCTATCTTCTTCCCTGACCTAATAATGACCACTCCCTGTCTCATTCCTGCACTGAGACTTTAGAGCAACTATTACCTAATCCTTCACACGTACAGGAGAGCACATTGCCTCAAGCCATTTATACCTGGTACACAGATGGTAGCTCCTTTCTATATGAAGAGGCTAGAAAAGCTGGCTATGCCATAGTGTCAGACACCAAGGTAGTAGAGGCACAGGACCTTCCTACACAGAGCACTAATCAACAGGCTGAGCTAATAGCCCTCACCTGTGCCTTTTAACTGGCATAGGGACAATCCCTCAACATCTACACAGATTCCAAATATTCTTTCCATATCCTCCTATCCCACACCACTATCTGGAAGGACTATGGGTTACTTACCACAAAAGGAGGATCAGTAACTAATGCAAACCACCCTCGTTTTTTGGGGAATCTCACAAGATCACTCGAGAGAAACAGTCTTGATACAACAGCAAGAGGATTTTTATTCCAGAGGCTCTGGGGTTCACAGCTGTACACCACACAGGGGTAGAGGACTGTGAACCATGAATGCAGAATCATGACAGCTTTTATAGGTTTACAACAAAACCCATGTATCACAAACCAATCATTCCTTAGCATCAAGAGCCCAAGCAGTGTGAGCCAGTGGGTTTGTACCACTCCATAGCTTCTAAGCCAATCAATTTAAACTATCCAAGCCTGCACTCAAAGGACCAATCAGTTTCCTATAGAAGCCAGATAGCAATTAGTTAGCTCATTTCCCTTTCAGGGCCAGGATCACATACACATTTCCTGTTACAGGGCCAGGATCACATATTCAAGGTCCTATTGCCTAGTTCCTAACAAAGAGCAGGCTAAACTTCTGACTTTTTGGGGTCATTTAAGAGTTAGGCATGGGGGATTTTTAGGCTGTAATTCTCATCCTTTCACATCCAGCTTTATCAACACCTACCCATCAGCTGGTCAGTTTACATGTTGGTACTCCTTTTTACTGAACTGGGAGTAATCCAGGGCAATGAGCCCTGGCCAATCCCAGTTGTAAATATGTTACCTGCCTGACATAAGAGGGCAGTTCAGGTCGTGCCACTCTTGGTCACTACAGGAATAGCCATAGGTGTTAGTACTGGTGTGGCAGGGATAATGACTTCTATGTCCCAATATAATACATTCACTTACCAGTTTAAAAGTGATCTCCAAGGAATGACTGAAACTGTGCTTACTGTCCAGAAACAGATCAATTCTTTGGCAACTGTGGTGCTTCAGAACCAACAAGGCCTAGATGTCCTGATAGCTAAAGAAAGTGATCTTTGCCTGTTCCTCCAAGAAAATTGCTGTTTCTATGTCAACCAATCAGGGATAGTGAGAAACAAAACCCAGTAGCTACAGTCAGACATAAAGAACTTCAGGGATCTTGAGACCTCCAGTTCTGGCATTTTTGAAAACCCTATATGGAAGTGGATACTCCCTTTTGTAATGCCTTTTCTAGTCATCTTTCAGGTGTTAGTTTGCTCCCTGCCTCATTAATCTTGTTTCTACATTTCTCCAATGGCAAATACAAAAAAATTCTAACCAAACTATTAATCAGTTCTTGTTACAGGACTACTGCCTACAGAAGAGCTGCTATCCACAGAGATACCTGATGTGAACATTTGCCAAGTGGATCCTGATGGTGAAAGCTGCACCCCAAAATTAATGGTGCCCCTAGATAGCAGGAAGCAGTTTAAGAGACACAGTGCCCTCATTCTCTTTCACCATCGGCTTCCTCCTCCTCTTTTTCCTTCTCTTTATAATAACAAGAAGGGAGAAATGTTAGTAAATGTTAGTATCAGGACCTCTGCTTCTGACATTATATAAGTGACAGCGTGACCTATAGGCCTGTTGACAAGGCAACAGCCACCATGTACCCAGAGTTCACTGGGCTCACCTTTACCTGTGACCATGTCACCATCTGTCCGTGTGTGTGTGTGTGTGTGTGTGTGTGTGTGTGTGCATGTGTGTGTGTAGCACCTCCCTCTCCCTCTTTCTTTCTGCTGCTACCTTTGCCCCCCCCCCATCCCCAATAAACCCCATAAGAGACTGTTTGGCATGGTGTGGTCTCTCTGCTGCTGCTACTGTGGCCTGCATCATCCACCACTGTGCACCTCTGCTGCCCCACAGGGCACCACGCAGGCAGTCACCAGCCTGTCATAACAATGGGTAAGAGAGAATGTATAACCTTCGAGACAGGCAGGGCTGCCAGTCACCATAATTCCCAGACAGGACTATAGAGCATAAGTAATCTTTTGCCCCAATCCAGTCATTTTAATGAATCAAAAGGGAAGAATTTTGCCCTCCCCCCAGGCTTTGAGCCAGGAAATTCAGACCTCGAAGTTAGCCGAGACCACTCACCTAGGGTAGAACTATGATGAAGATGAAGTCCATTGTTCTTCAAGGACCTGCAGTTTCCTGAGAGGAACCAGCCACCTGTTGAGCAACTAAACCACTAAACTGGTTTTGGGGACGAATTCCCAGCTTTGGGGGAAGGGTTTTTCTCCACCTTTAAATTTGGAGCTCCCCTTTAAACATGGAGCCTTGATCAGCAATACATTGTCTTGGCTCGTTATTTCTCTCACCCCACCATTCTATTTCAGCCTCAGCTTTCCTTCCAGGTGACTCTGATTCCCATAGCCACAAGAGGTTACAATTTTGAGACTGGAGCTGCAGAAATCTGAAATCAAAAGCTACATGACTTAAGAAGAAGATAGAGGATGGACCTGTTCTTGTTTGGATGTGAAATGTCCCCCATAAGCTCATGTGTTTGAACATGTGGTTCCTAATTGGTAGTAGTGTTTGGGAAAGTTGTGAAATTTTACTAGGTGGAGCTTTGGTGGAGGAATTGAGTCAAAGTAGGTGGGGCTTGAGGTGCAACAGCCCCACTTCCAGTTACTCTCTGTGCTTCCTAAATTCTTATGCACTGTTGGCAGCCAGCCTTCTGCTCCTACCATTGTGCCTTCCCTTCCTGCTTCTGAAAAAAAGAATAAAAGAAGTTAAAATTTCTCAGGGCCCAGGACTTAAAGAAACAAACAGTCCTGGGAAAGGATAAGGGCAATACAAATCCAGGACACACCCAGGCATGTTGTTATGGCATCCCAAACCATATAGATGAGGGATATGTCTGGACTATCCGGACATGTCTAAACCATCCGGACAGGCTGGCATCACGCGGTCTGACTCCAAAAGATAAGCTGCCCTCCTGCATTCCAGATGTACCAGTCCCACGTATTGCCTGCTGATGTAATTGCCCGCCAAGAATCTGCCTGTAACCATTTGAACTAACCTATCATGTGTCACCACGTCAACCTCCCTCAATTTCTTTCTATAAAAACCTTCGATATTTGAGCCTCGAGGTTGACTCCTCTGCCCCCTGCATGGGGTAAGTGTTGGCCCGGAACTCCGTTTATTAAAGCTACCTCATGCGTTTGCATCAAGCTGGTCTCTCGAGTTTCTTGGGGAGCGCCATCCCGAGATTTGAGTAGGAGGTCCCCCAAAAGGAGGCCTTACACTTCCTTTTCTTCCCTGATAGACCTCATCCTTTTGGATCAGACAGTTGGCTTGTAAATGCAGACACAAGTGCTCCCCACTTACTTCTACCTTGGTGCCCCATCATAAAGCATCCCATCGCACTGAAAGAATGTGCACTGACAGCAAGATTTGCCACATCAGCAGTGCTCCTGGTGAAGCAGCTAAGACTCCAAATCAGAGGACCCTATTGCTCAAAACCATATCTGTGCAGCTTCTGGTTCTTATCCTTTCTAGTACTTTTCCCATTGTCCTTTTGTTACATGCTTGACCCAAGAGATTCCAAATTAAACTGGTGGCTCAGGTGTTAAATGCAGTGCTTTGTATTTGCAACTAAAGAAGAGGGATATTAAACATAAAATGCTAAAATCCAGATGCTGCCTTACACATATCAAGCTGCTTAACTGTGAAATTATTGGACATTGAAACCATGGACTCATATTAGGCTGCATGTTAAAGAAAGTCTTTCCTAGATGCTAGAGCGATGCTTGGTGGTTAGAGTGTATGCTGCACTTGCAGAAGATCTTAGCTCAGTTTGTATCTCATCCAGCAGCTCACAGCTGTCTGTAACGCCAGCTCCAGGGATTTGCTTCTGTCCCCCAAGAACACCCAAACATGTTCCTATGCATAGAAGTAAAGAACACACACATACACACATACAGAGAGAGAGAGAGAGAGAGAGAGAGAGAGAGAGACCTATACACAGAGAGAAGAGATACACATAAATACAAACATATGCACACAGATATACTCACACACATATACACACATCTATACACATGTACACACATACACTCAAACATATATACACACACATAAACACACGCATACATTCATACACATACATACACAAGTGCACATGTACATTCAAACATATATACAAACACAAACACACAAGCACATACACTCATACACATACACACATGTAGATATTCACACACAAAAACAAACACACAGATACACAGAGAGAGAAAGAGCGAGACAGAGACAGAGAATGAGAAGGAGAAAGAGAATGGACATACACAATCAAGCACCTCAAAGAGAGATCTTTGGGGGTTTTTTGTTTGTCTTTAAGAAAGACATTTCTACTGCTACATCCTCACTTGGACTGTTGGGCATCTCAAGGCATATCCCCCATCCCCCATCCTACTGGGAGGTCTTTTCACACAGAGCCTTTACCCAGCTCACAAATTCCTACAAAGTAATTGTCTTTCAAATCCCTCTTTTCTCATGTCACCTCAGATGCAGCAGACCCTCCTGTGGGTGCACAACAAAACCCCAGGAAGCTACAACCCAGGCTGCACAGGAAGCAGAAAGCCATGGGGAGCCAGGTCTCTTGCATCAGTCTGGCTCATTAAATAATTCATTTAACAACTTCTTCCAAGACCCTGGTGCTACTTAATTACTTGCTTGCTTTCTTCTCTCTCTTTTCAACTTTCCTTTAATTGAAAATCCAAGCCAGGCATGTCACAGCCTGGGAAGTCAGATCGCTTGGAGACATCTTCTGTTTGTCTCATTAGGTGTCCAGCTACTGAAAAATGTATAATGCTTGAAGAAAAGGATGCAGGAGTAAACAACTACAGAAAAAATAGATTTTTCCAACAATGCCTAATGAGGAAAACGGCACTTAGAAACAGAACTCAGTTTTGCCCTTAACGAGAGACACAATAACCAGCAGCCATACCAGTGTCCTGGGAGTACAGGCATGATTCTGGCAAATGAGGACTGTAACACATGGTGGTGTCAGTAACAGGCAAGACACACAGCAAGAAGACAAGGCCTGTACATCATTCTTACCTCAAGGGGCTGGGAAAGCAAGTGGGTAGTCTGAACTTTGTGCCTTAAGAATGGGCAAGAGCCCATGGAGTAATTTGAGTCTGAAATTTGATCCAACACTAAGGAGGCAGGGGAATGATTTGATTTGCTTAAAATCTTGTGTGTGTGTGTGGGGGGGGGGTTCCAGACACAGTGAAGATGCTCAACAGTGGCAAAGGCCAATGTGCCAGGAAACAGCAGCCCTTGGTTAAATCCCTGTTCTACCCACAGCCCTTGGTTAAATGCCTGTTCTGAGGGCTACAGAAGATTATCTTTTAAAAAGCTGTTCATTTCAGAAATAAAAAATAAAATTCTAGAGAATCAAAGTGAATCCAAACCACCCAAATAAAGCAAACTGGCTCCACCCTGCAACTGAGCATTTGGGGGTTCATCAAACTCTTCCAATTCTCATACAAGTCGCCCCTGATCTGTGGAGCTATGTTTTTCTCAAGAGGAAAATGGAGTTTAGAAATGCTGAAATGTTTGGGAGTGTCATCTTTCCTGGGGCCACACAAGAGTTAGGTAGAAAGAACTGAAGTTCTGTGCTTTGCTGGGGCTTAAATAATATTTATGGTATTTTAGCTCTTGAGTCAAAATTGGAATGATGAATAAGAGGCACAGATGTGCTGAGGGGCTGAGGCTTGGGCTAGAGTGGGAGCAGCTATGGAGTTGCTGGTTTCCTCCTGACCCTCCGTGGGGATCTCTTTGCCCAGTAGTCTTGAAGTCATGGTCTGCTATCATCCCAGCCCTGTATTAGCTTTGGAAACCTGTATGAAACATTAATGGTCCCTCAATATCATCTATGAAGTCACCCCTGCAATCAAAGTGCTTAACACCCTGAGTTTCAGTCATTGAATTTATCCTTTACAGTGTAATTCTTCTTTTCAACTCCCATGAACCTTCTTCTGTACTGTTACTATGACTTAGCTGTGTAGTAAATTAAAGCTACAGTTCCTTCTCTCTGTGTTAAATGATACAACATCATCCAGCTGAATGGGAGGAGGTTCTTCCTACAAAGATCTAGAGCATTCTCATTACTCTGACTTAACAAACTGCATAGTCTTTATAGTCTGTGGTCTGTGTATATGTGTGTGTTTGGATGTGTCTGTTCATGTGTGTGTGTGCATGAGTGTGTGCATGTACATGTGTGTGTATGGAGTGTTTGTACATGTGTGTGCTATATGTCTATGCATATATATATATATATATGCATGCATGTGCAGGAGTGTACATGTAGTGGTCTGTTCTATGTGACCGCATGCATGTATATGTCTGTTGTGTGTATATGTGCATGTGTATGTATGTGTGTGTGACTTTTGTTCTCAGTAAAAGAAACATGTTTTCTATGCCAGAACAGAACTGGTTTCACCTCTTTCTATATTGTGTTGGTAATTTCAAATCCATTCTAGTCTTCACCTGTTAAGGCCTATATAAAATATTAAGGCCTAGGTGGAATGTTAAGGCCTAGGTAACTGTTAACTAGATAGCCTGCCATTATAAGGAAATTTTCTGGTATGTTTCTGAGATTACTAGAAACATTTCTAATGCCAAGATTGATTATATATTCTGTTATGTTCTTTGCCCCTGGAAACCATGATGCAAATCAGTAGAACTGTTTTGTGTTGTTACCCACAATAAGCTTGGATCCAAACCAACAACGCAAAAGCACTTCCTGCACCCATATAGAAGCTTTTATGGCATAAGCTTCCTAGGATAGACCCCAACATAATAGAGACACCTGCACCAATATAAGAAACTATTTGCAATAAGACTTCCATTTTCAGTGGTGGTTCAGTAAAGTTTGTTTCTAAGACTTTCCTGGGAATTGACATCCCACTTGAAAGATGACATGTGCATCAGTAATTGACATCCTGGTTGATAAGTTAAGGCATGAATGCTAGACAAGTCCCATCCTGGTAAACAAGTTAGGATATAATTATTAGATAAGGCAAGTTCCCTGCCAACATTGAGTACCCCAACCAATGGAAGCAGGATAAATGTACAACAAAGACATGTCACTAAGGAAATCCCCATCTAAATCTTGATGTTGAAATAAATAGCACAGATTTTTGCGGATTTGGGGATTAAAATCCCCATAGGATCTTACCTCAGGTCCGTGGTTCAGTTGCTAAATCTGGACCATGATCTTGTTCAACCTAAGGTGTATACTAAATAAATTATCCCTGTCTGACTGAGATCAGTGTTTATGTTGTTTGTGAACCAATTCCTGGACCCTAACACCTTGAAAATCTATTTTTCTACTTCAGTGTATGTACCCTGTCCTAACTTAGAGGCTCACAGCTGCATAAAGTGGCCTTCTAACCTGATCCCATAACTCTTCTTTTCCACACCTCTTTATCATGGGAGATCTTTTTTTTTTTTCATTTCCTGGCTTGGTGATATCTATCTTTATATAGCTCACTGGGAAATTGCCTGAAGTGAGAAATTTCCTGAAACTTTGTTGAATGTAAAACATCAATTGTTTTCCTTTTTTTTTTCTTTTTTTTTTGACATACTTTTGGGCAATTTTTAAAGTTTCATTGAGTTTTCTCTGTGACTTGGAATTGATGGTTGCTCTTCTGTCAGACTCTAGAAGGAAGCAAAGCTGAAGCTGTTGCAGCTGGTTTTCCATTGTCGTTATGTAGGTGACCCCAATTAACAGCAAGACTTTTCAACTTTTCAATGTGATAGTGATAGTTTTAATTAGCCCCAGAAATTTGTCTTTTTCCAATTGAGTAATTGCCTTCCTCTCCATCCCTCCCTCAATAATTTCCAAAAGAAAATGATGTAGACCACAAGTGTGAAGACTTCAAATTTTCCTTTTCTGTTTTCTTCTTTTGATTTATTAAGATAGTGTAAGACCCAAAAAATGAGGGTGCCCCAGCACCCCACGCCTCGGAAGGTGACACCCAGATCACTCAAGAGAAATGGTCTTGTTGCAACAGCAAGAGGATTTTTATTCCAGAGGCTCTGGGGTTCACAGCCGTACACCACACAGGGGTAGAGGACTGTGAACCACAAGTGAAGAATCGGGACAGCTTTTATAGTTTTACAACAAAACCTGCGTATCTCAAACCAATCTTTCCTCTCTCAACTCCTCTCTGGTGAATATTGAGCACCTGAATCTCTCTCCCTGGGCCTGGCTCGAACTGCCTTGGCTTATTAACTTACATTCTGTTTTAAGAACCTTATTAGAAGCTGTCATCTACTGGTGACCTAAGCAGATGTGAGTAATTTTAATTGTCAACTTGACTGGATTTGGAATACCCTCTGGGAGGATGCTTCCAGAGAGGATTAAATACAAGCGAAATACCCTCAGAGTCTGGGAGGTAGCAGCTCATGGGTTGAGGCTCCAGATTGAATACAAGGGAAAAAGGGTGTGGGGGTGGGAGGCTTCTGTGCACCTGCATTCCCTCCAACTGCCTCCTGATCTTTGGAGAAATGGGAAAGCTGCCACGGTTCCAGAGCTCTGCCTAACTGCCTGCTTTGCTATGATGGACTATAATCTCTCAACTAGGAGTGAAAACAATCTCTCCTCCTTTAAATTGCTTCTCACCAAGTATTTCATCTCAGGACTGAGAAAAACAATACAATAGCCTGACGTCTGAGAAACTGGGTTCCATCTGTCTTGAACTATCTAAACACCCAGCAACTTTGGGCCTTTCCTTACCTTCCCTTAAACAGAAGAATTGTGTACAGAGCCATAATGGGGTGTCATGCAACTTGGTAGGAACTCGACTTTAATCAAGGTGAACTTCTTCTCCCAGCCTTTGTGGGGCAGGGATTCTTGTGCTATTCAGGATCCTGCTCCACCTAGGGTGGAGTGCTCAGAATGAAGGTGAAGTTCCTTGTTCCTCCAGGTCTGTGAATTCCTGAATTAAGCAGGTGACCCACCCAGCTGCCTGAGCAGTGGAGCTAACACCCAACAAACAGCCAGACCACTTCCCCAGAACACCCCAGAGTCTGGGGAGAGGGGCTCACTCAAACTATTAAATTAACCTGTAAGCCCAACCCATCCCAAAGAAGTAACCTCCTAGAATGCTGGGAGTTGTAGTTCTTGGAAAATAACAAAGCCTCACAGGGAAAATATGGCGGCTCTTTGGGAGTATCCTTATAAACCCCTGAATACAAACAAAACAAAGACAAAGCATGTCTGAGACCACTTAGCTGGGAATTCCAGAGAGTGATGCTGACCAAATCCCATTCTTTTATTCTTGACAATATTTAATTAAAAGCTTCCTTCAATTTTGGCTCAAATGGTAGAACTGGTTTTTCTCCAACAAATGTCAGGATTAACATATGTAGTTCCAGAATATGCCCAGAAACAAGAGCAATGAGCACCTAGAGACTTGAGTTGTTTAGGGTCCATGTGTTATAAAACAAATTGCTCTCTGTTGGGGATAAAGATCCTTGTGTTCTCTACTTTTCTCTTGTTATGATAAATGCTATGAGCAAATGCAGCTTGTTTGCTGCCTTTCAAAGAAAGAGCTGGTTCTGGCTTATAGAGCTAGAGAGTCCACAATGATGGGACTTGTCACACCAGCAGCAGTCAGCCAGAGCATATAGCTGAGAGAGGGAACTGGAAGTAAGATGATACTGTATAATCTCAAAACTCTTCCCCCACTGGGTGGTGGTGGCAGCAGCACATGCCTTTAATCCCAGCACTTGGGAGGCAGAGGCATACGGGTTTCTGAATTCGAGGCCAGCCCAGTCTTCAAAGTCAGTTCCAGGACAGCCAGGACTACACAGAGAAACCCTGTCTCAAAAAAACCAAAAAAAAAGAAAAAAACTCTTCCCCCCCATCACTTCCTTCCTTCTGTAAGCTTGTGCCATTTACACCTTCCCACCAGCTAGTCATCAAATGTTCAAATACCCAAGCCTATGGGAGACACATCTCATTCAAACCACCACAACCTTTTATATGCCTCCTTATTCTTGTGTATTATAGGGTATGACTAAAATCAGATAGAAAATGACATGCAGTAGAGAAGCACTTACATAACCTGTCAATCAAATAGGGAATCAGCCAAACTACACCTCTGACAATCAACCTCTCTCCGCAAAGTGAGACACCACCACCACCACCTCTGAGTGTGGTGCTTCCAAGGTGTCTCATCTTCACTATGGCTTTGCTTTTTAATCTTGCCACATTACCACCAGTGTGTGCTTTTTTATCCTTTGAATAACCTGGAAACACTCAGCCTAGACAATAACTCTAGTAGCCTTCACAGCAGAAGTGGGCAGGCAGTCTGAGCCTAGCATGACCTGGGAAGTCACCAATAGCTTCTACAATGTGAGGTTCCTTCAGTTTCAAATATCCTTTTTGTTATTTTAATGTGGGGAGATGGGTACCCATGTTTGCTATTCCATCTTGAACCATTCCTTTATATTGTTTTGGAATGCTTTGTTCTTACTAAAAAAATAAAATATCCTTGAATAGCATGCATAAAACTATTACTTAGAGACAATGATCTAAAATTCAGTACATCCCAATAATTCTAGGAGATGAGATGGCGGCAGTACAGAATGATCATTTCCTGCACTCTCCAATATTTGGTGTCTGTCATTAACCTTAGCCACTGGCTTCATTTATTAGCAGAGGAGCAAATTGAGCCTCTAAAAGGAATGTCACATGTGCAACACACTTAGCTCTTCATTTTCTTCTCAGGCACATTTGTTAGCCTCTGTGAAGCAAGCAACTGGACCTTGGCTTAGTAACAGGTATGTGACCCAAAATGTAGAGAATATATGCTCTCTCTGAGACTAAAAGTTCTACACTCCACAGCCCCACAAAGGAAATTAAATGGCAGAATCATCATCCTGAGGACACACATTGCAGATTCAAATGTAATCTTTTAGTTGATTCTCTAAAATCTCCAGTTCTGTATGAGTTACTAATTCCAGAAGATAGATTTACCTAAAGTAAAGTAAATCATACACTCTGCAGCTGAGATTTAATTCCAGTCCTCAAAACCGAAAGTGCACACCACATTCTCATGATTGGGAGCCCTGTGACAAGCCCCTTTAGTGCGTAGGTGTGCATTAGGCTCAGATAAAACTTGGAGCTCAGCTGGTTCATTAAATGTGTTTTCTTCAAGTTTTATAATTGGTAGCTCACAAGAAAGCTGGAGTCTGGGCAATTTAAGAAAGTGTGCTTGTCATACCAGTTATCTGTATCAAAGTAGCAAAATAGAAATGATTCTGACAACTGTCAAACATCTTTCAGGAGATGGACAATGGGGAGAATATTAAGACTGTCATTTATTCCAGGACCCATTTGCCTGCTAGCAAACATGATTGACAGAACTCCCATACAACACCTGCAGGTTGGGGCATGAGACATTCCCATTAGTTGATCATTAACCCTAGGGCAATGTCACCACTGATAGATTCCATGGGATCATTTCTACTGAGGACTACTTTAGAACATAACTCTGATGAAATATTATCTTTTATGAATTAAATTGGTGCACAGTTTATACTTGAAATATTTTACAATTGATCAATAATCCTGCCTGCCCTTGAAGGTTCCACCTTTCTTACAATTAATGCTATAAATATAATTGCTCCAAGTTGTCTAAATGGCTTTTAAGTTCCAGAGGAAAATAGAAAATTCCTAGAACAAGATATCGGTTCTTGCTTTTAGTAGGCCAGGAATTTGCCTCAAAATTCTAAAAGAGCAATCCCCCACCCCAGGCCTCTTCTCCCACCTACATTGAGTGTCAGTGGTGACAACAGAGGAAGCAATGTCTCAGATATGCTGACAATACATACAATGCAATAGGATTTCATCCAGAGATTGCTACTTTTCTTCTTTACTAAGAAAGTTAGAACCTGGTAAGAGCACCACATATCAAAAGCTGAAGATAGCATCAAGTTTTCTAGAAATGGTTGGGGCTAGCAAGGAAGCTTTCCTGCTATTTCCTTTCGTAAGTCCCAAGACAAAAACACAAGAAGCATCTATGCAGTTGGTGAGTCGTAAAAGACATATGAGGCAAACAACCATTTCAAGGTTTCTATGAACATCTTCAGGACATTTCACCTTGTAATGATAGAGACCACCGAAACCATCACAGTGCTGCATTACAGTGCTGTGTCACAGTGCTGCATTATACTGCTATGTTTCAGTGCAGTGTTACAGTGTTGTGCTACACTGCTGTGTTAGAGTGCTGCACTATACTTCTGTATTACAGTGTTGTGTTACAGTATTATGTTGCAGTGCTGCATTATATTTCTGTGTTACAGTGTTTTTGTAAGACCCAAAAGAAAAATGGGGGCACCCCAGCACCCCACGCCCTGGAAGCCATCACCCCAATCACTCACGAGAAACAGTCTTGATGCAAATAGCAAGAGGATTTTAATTCCAGAGCTCTGGGGTCACTGCCATCTCCCACACAGGGTAGATGACAGTGAACACTGGGTACAGAAACAGGACTGCTTTGTATATATAGATTTACAGCAAAACCCGCCTACACAAGCCACTCCAAAGCTTTCCAAGCCAATCAGTTTAAATTATCCAAGCCTGCGCTCTCTGAGAACCAGTTTCCTATAACTAGTTAAGTCATTTCCGCTTATGTGGACACCATGCACAGGGTCACACCAGGGTTATGCACAGCATAACATATGTATTACGCGGGCGCGAGCCCCACAGCCCACCACCTTCACCCTTGCCCCAGCTGAAAGGATGCTGGGGGCCTCCCCAGGCCTGCAAATCTCATCCTTTCATTCCCCACTTCTTGTCTTGTTAATAGTTCTAACCTTAGAACTAGGAGAATTAAAGGTCAGCCTCCTCTTGGCTCAGACTGCTCTTATACTGCTGCCTAAGTACCATAATCTGGACCACACTCACCAGTTCCCTGATGAAGGCAACTAACCTATTAACTAATAAGGTCTAACTGTAAGCAACAGGAGCATTATCATTAGGGGTCCTATCAGGGCAGAAAACAGGTAGTAAAGAGTACAAGATAAGGGTCTTTCCACCGAAAGTTTCCCACGTGGAGGCATGTAATATAGACCATATCTCCAACTTGGAAGTGATGTGGGACTTGCGGATCTCCTTCTCCTGAGTAGGCCTCCCGGACCTTGATGCCTCATCCACTGGAGCACCTTGAGCCTAGAGAACAAAGGTCCAGTCTCTGTGGTCAATATGGTGAGGGTCTCTTTCACCAGGGTTCCAGCAACTGTTCCTGAAGCCTTCTTTCACAGATCCAGTAACCTGTGTGGAAGCAGTGAGGAGTCTCTGACATGCCTAGAGCATTAATGCAGACAGTTTGAGTCAAATCTTATGTTGTGGTACACCTCCTGGGAGGACCCAGTGGATGACAAAGGAATTGGGGTAACAAAGAGGATCTCCGGGGGGTCAGGTTAAAATGGCAAGGACTATTCAGAAACAAGGAGAGGGGCACCACCCAACCTAAGCCAGTCTCCAAGGTCAATTTAGTTAAGGTCTCTCATAGGGTTTTGTTCATTTTCTCTAGCTGTCTTGAGCCCTGGGGACAGTACATCCAATAACGTTTCCAATTAGTCCCCAACGCCTCTGTCAATTTCTGACTTACCTTAGAAACAAAAACAGAACCAATGTCTGGTCCAATTACTTTGGGCACTCTGAAACTTGGGAAAATTTCTTCTAACCCTGGCTGCTGTTTCCTGCTTGCTAGGGGAAGTCTCAACCCATCTAGATTAAGTATCTACAAGTGCTAGAAGATATTCATAACCATAGTTTCCTGCCTTAGATTTTATAAAACCTCTATATACTACTCTAGGTTGCTCTCTTCTAGGTCTTTCACCCTGTTTACTCTTTGCTGCATAAGCATTCACTTGCTGGCATACCTTACACTGTTCTATTAATCCCTAAAATGAGTTCATCTGTGCTTTTTGTCTGGTGAGTCCTTGGCTTATTTTCTGGGGAGCATAATTCTTCCTTCTTGTGTGCACCTTCCCTTGGTAATAGTTGATCGAATAGCTAGCAATGTCAGTCCTTTTTTTCGTCAGCATATTTTAAGTGAGGCTATCTCTTAATTTTGTCCCATTTCTCAGTGGGTGTCTCTTGCAGACCTACAACCAGTATAGGCTCCTGTATATCCATTCTTGGAGCCATTTGCTCTGCCTGGCTATTGCCCACTGAATCTTTTCCCTTTTGATGTCCTGGGCAGTGGGTAATACTCATGGTTGCTGTCCTCATTAGGGCATCTAAGAGGTCCAAGATTTCCTGTTGGTTTCCTCTGCGTGAGCAGTCCTCTTGGCATATACACCTGTGAATGTGGGCTGTGGCAAAGGCATACCTGTATCCATGTGGATGTTGATTTTCTTGCTGTTTCCAAGTTCCAAGGTCTTGGTAAGGGCAATTAGCTCCACTTTCTGTGTTGACGTGCCAGGGGGTAAAGATTCTTCTACCCAGATGCCATTTGTGCTGTACACCATAGTAGCACCTGATTGTCTCTGTCCTTCACAGAGAAAATTGCTCCTGTCTGTAGCAACTTTCAGCAGGGGTCAGTCTCTCTTTTGGGGCCAGTTGCTGCAGCCCGTTGGACAGGAAGTATATCTGTCCTCCCCGCCATTTTGGAGAGTATGCCTTGCTCCAACAGAGAGGTTAGGAACATCCTGGGGTGACCTTAAATGAATGTGTTACCCATCCCATCCCTAGGTCCATTGTTCTTCGGGTAGTCCATGAACATATTTTGGTGCCAGTGGCTTCTTGGACACAAGATCTTTTTTTGGGTTGGAAGACCAAGTGTTAAGCCTCTGTGTCCATCAAGAAGTGAGTGGGTTTCTCTTTCCCTCTCACAGTTATCCAGGGTTGGGGGAGGTGGTCAGAACACCCATCTCCTCTAGTCATTGTCTTCACCCAGGGATAACACTTTTGCCATTTGGGGGCACTTCTCCCAAGACCTGGGAGTTCCTGCTCCCACTTTGTTAGGGCACACTCTGGCTCAGTGGCCTTTCTCCATATAGTATGCACATTGATTCCTTTCTGTCTTTTAGCCAGGATTTTCTGTAGCTTCCTTCTCTGTCATTTTTTCTTTCTCCTCAGTCTCCCTGTCTCAGCAAACTATATTAAATCTCTCTATAGACTTTTCTAACAACCTGTACCACCAAATCTCTCCATAGACCTTCTAAATAACTTGCACCAAATCCCTCTACATACTTTCTCAGCAAAGTACATTAAAGTCCCTCTAGTCTGAGGTGTATAGCAAAATGCTTCTATGAGCTGCTCTAGAAAGGCTGCCAGTTTCTCTTCTGGTCCCTGCTTAAACTCACATACCTTTGTCAAATCTGTGGGCTGCCATGCCCTCGAGACCTGCAAATGGAGTCTGGTGTCAGTCCTTCAGGCGCCTCTTACCTTTCGTCTGAGGGGGTATTCTTTTTCTGGATTCCTGTATTATAAATAAAACAGTCTCAAAGAGATTAATCAGTCTCTTGGGAAATATGTCCTTAGTAAGAAAGCCACCGTGGAATAGGGATAGGTGGTCTCAGATCTTCTCTTGCTCCACTCTGTGGTGTTCTCTAAATATAAATTGAGCATACTATTATCATTTTGTAAATTATAAACTATAAGATAGGCCTAACATCCAAACTCTGTCAGTCAAACAGAATCTTAGTCATCTTTACTATCTTAAAAGACTATAAGAATTAACACCTGACTCATGTTTTGGCTATAAATTTTATGTCACCTGAAAATCATTTATTTAAATCTACATCAGCTTTCTTCAAGATTAAAGAGCTTGAGCTGACTATGAGACTAACAGTTTTCATCCCTGCCAGAAATCCAAGAGTGACCAATATTAACTCAAAATATATAGAAAGCTTAACACAGCTTCTAAGACTTAGCCAAATGATAGAGACTGCTAAACACCTGAACAGTTTATACTTTAAAATGTTGGAGCTTTAGTCTTCAGTGTTCTGACACAAGAACATCTGACAGACTTAAAGAATAAGGAATTATTAGCCATATAATAATCTATAGACACATTGAGTTTGTCTGTAAATGAAGAGAGGCAATCTCGTGGCTCTCTCTCTCTCTCTCTCTCTCTCTCTCTCTCTCTCTCTCTCTATCTCTCTCTCTCTCCATAACAGAAGCAGCTCTACACATGCTGTTTCTTCAAGAAAGGGAAGCTGTCAGGAGCAGACTAGTCTCTACAACAAAAATTACATTAAACATCATAGTCCAAGGACTTCTGGCATTTTTAAAAACCAACTATCTATGTAAAGTAACGTGGGCTGTTGTCTGTTAAACTATCTTCAGCTATTTCTGATTAAAACATAGAAAACATCCTAATAATAAACTCAGAGCCTTATATTTTTATTTGGCCCCAAATTCACAGGCTTAAATATCTCAGATCTATAATAATGACAGCAAAGAAGGACTGGGTGCAAATCCTGCATTTTTACATTTTTAGTATTTATACCAACGAAAACCTTGATTTTGTATTAAAATAAAATCTGTATCAAATAAGAATTTATGCTTTGAACATAATAACAATTTCTGTAATATAAATCTCAAAACAAGATTTTAGTATCACCAAGACAGATTTTTCGCTTAATGTTTCAGAATCTAGTCTTTTAGAGGTCTCCTTTATTTTGACCTCTTTCCCATAGGAACAATAAAACCATAAAGCTTAACATCATATCTATTATAATCATCTAAACAATTTAAAATAAATGAAATAAGCCATCTGTAACTTAAACTCAGAATTTCCATATCCACCACTTTGAGTGTCTTGTTAAAACTAATTTTCCCCACTAGGAGGCTTCAGAGCTAAAATATTTCGTCTCTTTTTTTGTTCTAACATGGAGGGCGTGAGTCACATGACCTGATCTTGTCGCCAGAGTCTTAACATGGCAGGCTTGAGTCATGTGTCCTGATCTTGGCACCACAGTGCCTAATATGGCGGGCTTTTCAGTTGGTCTAAATTCCTAACATCAGTCATTTTTGTCAGTCATCTAAGTCTGAGAACACAGGACAGGATATAAAACAACACGGAGAAAAACAATCACCACATAGACAGCCTGACCTTGCCACCGTCAGGCATCTAAATTCAAGACAATTTGCCTCTAGACAACCCAGTTTCAGATACCGAATGTTCCTGCTCATTGCAGGAACCAAATACAGACAGAGAAGAGCCTTACTCAGCCTTCTCCAGGGTCCTCCTGACCCCCGCGGTTTCGGCTGCCAGTTGAACTCTCTGCACCAGACAGGCTTTTGACAAAACAGTGAGACAGACAGAAGACAAACCACAGTACCCATCCAATGGACACACTATCTCCACCAAGACAGAATGGGATTAGAAAACCAGACGGCCTGGAGGGCGTGTAAGCTCTCCAATTCAGTAGAACTACCTGTCTTCCCCGACACCCAGATGTGAATGTTCCAGGCGGCCCTGGAGTTTCCTACCTCCCAGAGCGTCCTCTGGGGCCACAGCTTGTGGCCCGAGGGCGTCCCCTCCCACGGCCCCTGTGTCCTTACGGTCCACAGTGGCAGCTGCACAGGAGTGGGATTCCACATCCGCTACACCAAAACCAAGACACACACACAGACCGTGCTGCCACATTCAAACACTCAGAACAAAGACATCGGCTGGCACACACGTTTCAGAGGGGATCCCCTTACTTCCAAGTTGGTGATCACACTTCCCGGCCAATGCACAAATGTAAGACCCGAAAGAAAAACGGGGGCACCCCAGCACCCCACACCCTGGAAGCCATAACCAATCAGTTTCCTATAACTAGTTAAGTCATTTCTACTTACATGGCCACCACGCACAGGGTCACACCAGGCTTATGCACAGCATCACATACAAATTACACAGGCGCAAGCCCCACAGCCCGCCACGTTTGCCCTTGCCCCAGCTGAAAGGACACTGGGGACCTCCCCAGGCCTGCAACTCTCATCCTTTTATTTTGCCACAGTGCTGTGTTACGGTGCTTGATTATAGTGCTGTTACAGTGTAGTATTACAGTATTATGTTACAGTAATGTGTTACAGTGCTGTGACTGAGTGTGTGTGATTCTCTTGCCCCATGCTACATCACTCCAGGCCCAAACAAAAATCAGTTAGCTACATGTTCCTGGCAACAGGTGGACCAGAGACTGTAGGTATGCCAACCAACTAGTTCATCAAAGCTAGCAAGTTGCTCATTGCAATGAAAGACGCTTTTCTCACTGTTGCCACCAATCTCTCTTCTAGTTAATTTTTTTTGGAGTTACTTTTTTTCTCTATTCTATGTTTACATTCCAAAGGCTTACCCCTTTCCCAGTTACCCCCTCACCATATGTCCCATAAGTCCTCTTCCCTCCGCCCATTCCCCAATCACACCACCCACCAACACCATTTCTCTGTTCTGATACTCTCCTACAAAACTAGAGCCAGTCTTTTCAGGACCAGGGTCCTCTCCTTCCTTCTTCTTGGGAATCTTTTGATTTGCTAATTGTGTCTTGAGTATTCAGAGCTTTTGGGCTCATTAATATGGCCCTATCAGTGACTGCACTTCATGTATATTCTTTTGTGATTGGATTAGCACACTAAGAATGATATTTTCCAGATCCAACCATTGGCCTGCAAATTGCATGAATTCATTATTTTTAATTGCTGTGTTCTATTCCATTGTATAAATATGCCACATTTTTCTGTATCTATTCCTCCTTTGAGGGACATCTGGGCTCTTTCCAAATTCAGGCTATTATAAATAAGGCTGCTATGAACATAGTGGAGCACCTGTCTTTATTGCATGCAGGGGAATCCCCTGGGTATATGCCCAGGAGTGGTGTGACAGGGTCCTCTGGAAGTGTCATGCCCAAATTAACTGAGGAAATGCCAGACTGATTTCCAGAGTGGTTGTACCAGCTTGCAATCCCACCAGCAGTGGAGGAGTGTTCCTCTTTCTCCACATCCTTGCCAGCACCTGTTATCTCTTGATTTTTTAATCTTAGCCATTCTGATTGTGTGAAGTGGAATCTCAGGGTTGTTTTAATTTGCATTTCCCTGATGACTAATGATGTTGAACATCTCTTAAGGTGCTTCTCAGCCATCCATATTTCTTCAGGTGGAAATTCTTTGTTTAGCTCTGTACCCCATTTTTAATAGGGTTATTTGGTCCTTTGGGATCTAACTTCTTGAGTTCTTTGTATATCTTAGATATTAGCCCTCTGTCAGATGTGGGGTTGGGGAAGATATTTTCCCAATTTGTTGTTTGCAATTTTGTCCTTCTGACAGGGTCTTTTGCCTTACAGAAACTTTGTAATTTTATGAAATCCCGTTTGTCAATTCTTGATCTTAGAGCATAAGCTATTGGTATTCTGTTCAGAAACTTTCCCCCTGTGCCCATGTCCTCCAGGGTCTTCCCCAGTTTCTTTTCTATTAGTTTCAATGTGTCTGGTGTTATGTGGAGGTCCTTGATCCCCTTGGAGTTGATCTTAGTACAAGGAGATAAGAGTGGGTCAATTCACATTCTTCTGCCTGTTGACCTCTAGTTGCAACAGCACCATTTGCTGAAAAGGCTATCTTTTTTTCCACTGGATGGTTGTAGCTCCTTTATCAAAGATCAAGTGAACATAACTCTGTGGGTTCATTTCTGGGTCTTCAATCCTATTCCATTGATCTACTTGCCTGTTGCTGTACCAATACCATGCAGTTTTTTTTTACACAATTGCTCTGTAGTACTGCTTGAGGTCAGGGATATTTATTCTCCCAGAAGTCCTTTTATTGTTGAGAATAGTTTTAGCTATCCTCGGTTTTTTGTTACTCCACATGAATTTGAAACTTGCTCTTTCTAGATCTATGAAGAATTGATTTGGGATTTTGATGGGGATTGCATTGAATCTGTAGATTGCTTTTGGCAAGATGGCCATTTTTACTATATTGATCCTGCAAATCCAAGAGCATGAAATATTTTCCCATCTTCTGAGGTCTTCTTCGATTTCTTTCTTCAAGGACTTGAAGTTTCTGTCATACAGATCTTTCATTTATTTGGATAGAATCATGTCAAGATACTTTATATTGTTTGTGGCTATTGTGAAGGGTGTTATTTCCCTAACTTCTTTCTCAGCCTGCTTGTCCTTTGAGTACAGGAAGGCTACTGATTTGCGTGAGTTGATTTTATAACCAACCACGTTGCTGAAATTGTTTATCAGCTGTAGAAGTTCTCTGGTGGAGTTTTGGGGGTCACGTAAGTATACTATCATATCATCTGCAAATAGTGATAGTTTGACTTCTTCCTTTCCAATTTGTAACCCTTTGACTTCTGTATGTTGTCTAATTGCTGTTGCTGAAACTTCAAGTACTATATTGAAAAGATATGGAAAGGGTAGCCTTGTCTAGTCCCTGATTTTAGTGGGATGGCTTCAAGTTTCTCTCCATTTGTTTTGATGTTGGCTACTGGTTTGCTGTAGATTGCTTTTACTATGTTTAGGTATAGGCCTTGAATTCCTGTTCTTTCCAGGACTTTTAGCATGAACGAATGCTGAATTTTGTCAAATGCTTTTTCAGCATCTAATGAGATGACCATGTGTTTTTTTTTCTTTTAGTTTGTTTATTTAGTTGATTACATTGATAGATTTTCATATATCAAACCATCCCTGCATTCCTGGAATGAAGCCTACTTGATCATGGTGAATGAATGTTTTGATGTGCTCTTGGATTCGGTTGGCAAGAATTTTATTTAGTATTTTTGCATCAATATTCATAAGGGAAATTGGCCTGTAGTTCTCTTTTTTGTACGATGTTTGTGTGATTTTGGTGTCAGCGTAATTGTGGCTTCATAGAACGAGTTGGGCAGTGTTCCTTCTGTTTCTATTTTTTGGAATAGTTTGAAGCGTATTGGTGTTAGGTCTTCTTTGAAGGTATGATAGATTTCTGCACTAAATCCATCTGGTCCCATGCTTTTTTTGATTGGGAGACTTTCTATAACCCCTTCTTTTTCTATAGGGGTTATGGGACTCTTTAGCTGATCTAATTGATCCTGATTTAATTTTTGTATTTGGTATCTGTCTAGGAAATTGTCCATTTCCTCCAGATTCTCCAGTTGTGTTGAGTATAGGCTTTTGTAGTAGGATCTGATGATTTTTTGAATTTCCCCAGTTTCTGTTGTTATATCCCCCTTTTCATTTCTAATTTTTTTAATTTGGATACTGTCTCTGTGCCCTTTGGTTAGTCTGGCTAAGCATTTATTTATCTTGTTGATTTTCTCAAAGAACCAGCTCTTGGATTTGTTGATTCTTTGTATGGTTCTCTTTATTTCTACTTGATTGATTTCAGCCCTTAGTTTGATGATTTTCTGTCTTCTACTCCTCCTGGGTGAATAAACTTCTTTTTGTTCCAGGGCTTTCAGGTGTGCTGTTAAGCTGCTGGTGTATGCTCTCTCCAGTTTCTTTTTGGAGGCACTCAGGGCTATGAGTTTTCCTCTTAGCACTGCTTTCACTGTGTCCCATAGATTTGGGTAGGTTGTACCTTCATTTTCATTGAATTCTAAGAAGTCTTTGATTTCTTTCTTTATTTCTTCCTTGACCAAGGTGTCATTGAGTAGAGTATTGTTCAGTTTCCATGTGTATGTGGGCTTTCTGTTGTTCTTCTTGCTATTAAAGACCACTTTTACTCCATAGTGATCAGATAGGAGGCATGGGATTAGTTCAATCTTCTTGTATTTGTTGATGTCTGTCTTGTGACCAATTATATGATCGATTTTGGAGAAGGTACCATGCAGTGCTGAGAATAAGGTATATTCTTCTGCTTTAGGATGAAATGTTATATATATGTGTGTATATATATATATATATATATATATATATATATATATATATGTTAAATCCAATTGGTTCAAAGCTTCAATCAGTTTCATCATGTCCCTGTTTAGTTTCTAGCTTCCTGATTGGCCCATTGAGGAGAGTGGAGTGTTGAAGTCACCCACAATTATTGTATTAGGTGCAATGTGGCTTTAAGTTTTAATAAAGTTTCTTTTATGAATGAGGGTGCCCTTGCATTTGGAGCATAGATGTTCAGAACTGAGGGTTCTTCTTGGTGGATTTTTCCTTTGACCAGCAAGAAGTATCCTTCTGTGTCTCAGAATGTTTTTTTTTTTTGGGGGGGAACTGTTGGCAGATTCTGAGCCTTAGCCTTGGGCGTAGAGGCTCTGCTTTGCTTTTTCACAGGACATGAAGTGTACTGCCTCATGGTTTGACCTGATGATTGGCATACCTGATTTATCCTCATGGTTCTGGATTCCATATATATATCTACTCTTCCTTTTACAAATGGATGGCAAGTAAACTATTCAAATCTCCCTCTGGATGAGAGAGCAGCACGGGAGGCAAGGGTGGGAGCAGAGTATTCTGCCTTTGATTTAGTGTTATTTTCACTGTGTTTAGAGAAGATAACCACCAGTCATTCTGTTTTCCATTTAGGAAACTTAGAATAAAACAAGTTGAGTGGTGAGGTCAAAACTAAATCAAAAGTTCATAGAGCTCCCATCACATCTGCCCTGACCCAAGACACAGAATACACCACTTGTCCATCACACACCCCTTTATTATAGCAGAGGCCACATTCTGGCCATTTGGCATTTTGTTATCAAGTGAAAAAAAGACTTTTTACAAAACACAATTTCTATGTCTCATGATATGAATGTTGAATGAACAAACCATTAGGTAGATGTATCAGGGAGGACAAAAATTAACCAAAATGTTTAAAAGAAAGAAAGCAGTGTGAAAGGAAGAAGTTGGGCTTATGATTTAAATTTCACATATTTTTCTCCTAAAATTAATTTGCTATGTTTTAGCTTTAAAAATAATGTGCTTGCTGCATAAGGAAATTAAGTCACATAAGAGCAGATAAAGGAGAAAGTCACTTAAATCTCCCCATCTGATGCAATATTGTCACATCTTGAAGGATATTTGTACCTGGTATCTTCCTCACATGTTTAAACATAGAATGTTATGGTATAGAGTGGACTGACCTTGTCTTTGAACTCTGGTTTTACTGTGGATGGAGGTTGTTTCTAATGTAATCATAAACAGCATTGCAGTGAATGTCCTATCCAATGCACTTTTGCCCTGACATGAAAGATAAGACTAGATTAATATGTGTTTGATATTTAAAAAGACCCATGTTGACTTCCATTCAGCCCACATTGTTGAGTTACAAACAATGCTTCTTCATGTTGGAGGTTAACCTGCTCATGAGAAAGCATGAATTGTCTGTCCTCCTCACTTCTATGATCTATTTCACCTTTAGCATCAGATCCAGCCCTTGTGTTATGTGTATCTAAGTGAACATCTTGCAAAGTCTAAGCCTGCTTAGTCCAGAGGTTTAATGTCAGGAAGATCAATTGTGTGCCTTCATATACAGCTAAATATAAATCAGTTTTGTTGTACAATACCTTCTTTAAAATCTCACTTTTTAGGCTTAGTTAATTGATAATTAATTAATAATTGATTAATTATCAATTTATAGGTGAGGACAGCAGTTTGCTATATTGATGCTACACTTTGACAACCCATGTGACCTCACACCTTTTCAAATATTCATCGAATCGCATATGATGGCTTATATCTATAACCTTTCCATCTAAGAATGTGAGGCAGAAGGAGCCCACATTTGGGGCCAACTTAGAACACAGTGTGAGTGCCAAGTCAACCCAGACTACATGAAGAGATCTTGTTTTGAACTACAGGGAGGAAGAGGGAAAGAGAAAGCAGAGGGTAATGGTTTGTGTGTGTGTGTGTGTGTGTGTGTGTGTGTGAGAGAGAGAGAGAGAGAGAGAGAGAGAGAGAGAGAGAGAGAATCCATATGCAACCTTCCATAATAAAATCTTAAAAATAAATTTTTAAAATTATTTTGGCTGCTTTTTCACATTGAACAGAGATTTGGATACTTTTATATTAAAAAGATTTGTAGCCGGGCATGGTGGCACACACCTGTAATCCCAGCACTTGGGAGGCAGAGGCAGGCAGATTTCTGAGTTCAAGTCCAGCCTGGTCTACAGAGTGAGTTCCAGGACAGCCAGGACTACACAGAGAAACCCTGTCTTGAAAAAGCAAAAAAAAAAAAATTGTAATTAAAATTGTGAGTTCTGCCAACTATTGTTACTGCAGCCACAAATTAGAATTGATCTACTATACCTATTCTTTGAGTTCTGTACTCTATAACCATGAAAAAGGGATGCTGATATTAGAAGTACATAATCCTTTCTAAATGATGTCCTGAGATACCCTCTTCTTCCTCATCCCTGGTACAAGGCATTGGGTGATACCTATAAGGACATTCTGGATGTCTATTTCAATACTAACTGTTGTTTCCAGTTATCACAGCAAAAACAATACTGGTTTCTAAAGTCATTAAGCTCTCATCATAAGTATCCATGAGAAAATGACATGCAGACTTCACTTCTTCCCTTGTCTGCATTATACATCTTTTATAAAAACCCTGACATAGAGAAGGCTCCAATTCACTGGTGTTGGGCTGGAGAGATGACTCATCCATTTAAGGCTAGACTCACAACCAATTCATTGGTGTTACCAGTAGAAGAGTAGAGTAGAAAACTTTTATTTTTAGCTCACTCTTTATTTTTTTAAATGTAACTGTGCAGAAAACTGAACAAAGCATATCTGATTTGGTAGTATTAACAAAACATCATGGCCTACATACATCATTTAAGAAATACTTTTATTTAGCTTATACATTGAGAAGTTAAAAGTTCAAGACTCGCTCACTCCATCTGTTTAGTCTCTGATTTGAGAACAGCTCACTGGGTCACAAGATGGTAAAGAAACTAAAAGGGATATAGCAACATGTGGATGGAGCCAAGCATATAGAGTAGCTTCACCTTGCAACAACTTTCATAAGAAAGAGCTAACATGATGCTTGAGATTAATGTTAATGCATTCCAAGAGCAATACTCAATGACCTCACTACTTTCCATTAAGACACACCTTCTAAAAAAAGAAAGAAAGAAAGAAAAAAGACACACCTTCTAAGTGCCCCACCATTCCTCTGTCACTGAATGGGTAACCAAGATTCTGCTAATGAATTCATGGGGACATACCATATATAAATTGTAGCAGTAGGGGGTCCATGTTAATGGATTTTCACTAAATTATTCCATCTAACCTGCTCCAATTCAAAATCAGAACATTGCTAATAACAGAAGATTAGTGTTTTCCCTTTTGATCATTCTCCCTAACATTAAACTCACACCTAATTCCTAAGGTGATACAATAATTAGATAGGTATGTACACAAATGCTTGTGTCTTCATTTTTCCTTCTTTGCTTCAATATGTAAGCCTTGAGGCCATCATTCCATCTCTGCCATCTGTACTCAGAGTCACCCCATCCAGGACACAAGAGCTTCTGCCATGGATTTGCTTCTCATTTCTTTTGTCACTTCCACATGCCATTCAGTCAAATGCCACTGATTCACATGTTACTTATTCACATACCATTTTGCTCATTTGATTTGTTATTGAAATAATCCATTCTTTTTAAATAACTCAAACTAAATCCCAACATAAATGAAAACAAGAGATTCTGTGTTCATTTTGGGTTGTTTTGTTGTTGTTGTTGTTGTTTGTTTGTTTTTTGTTGTTGTTGTTTTGTTTTTTTGAGACAGGGTTTCTCTGTGTAGTACTGGCTGTCCTGGAACTCACTCTGTAGACCAGGCTGGCCTCGAACTCAGAAATCCTCCTACCTCTACCTCCCAAGTGCTGGGATTACAGGCATGCACCACCACACCCAGCTCATTTTGGATTTTTAATATATGTTAAATGAGTGCTTTTAATGTTTAAAAACATGTATCAAGGGGACAATATTCTAATTTCATTTCTGTTATTTTGACCAGATACCTTGATGACAAAAAGCAACTTGGAGAAGAAAGGGTTTATTCAACTTTAATTCCAAGTACAGTCCGTGATTGAAGGGAAATCAAAGTAGAAACACAAAGCAGCTACATTCACAGAGAAAAGCAGAGAGAAAGGAATGGCTCATGCTGGCTGCCTACATCATCCAACTGTTTCCTGTCCAACATAATTCTGGACTCCTGCCCAGGACATGGTGCCTCCCACAACAGGCTGGGTGTTCCTACATCAATTAACAATCAAAACAATTCCCCACACACACGTACATGAGCAAACCCAATCTAGATAATTCCTCAATGGAGACTCTTGGCAAGTGATTCTGCGTTATAACAAATGGTGTCTAAAACTAACCATCGTATCATTTAGAAAAATCTTATACCATAACATTTCTATAAAGAACATTTAATAAAATAATTTGCTTTGCTTCATAATTTATCATTTACCTGGCTTAAAAGCTACAAAATTCATATCCTGTCAGCATTCCTATGTTGTTCCAATCCTGAGGAGTTTCGGCAGATACAGATTACAAAACATGTTCAGAAATGAGAATGCTAATTTGAGAACAGGCAATGAAACTGGTAACTCCCAGTTTGCCTATGAATTTGAATTAGCACATCAAAACACCAAATGCCTCTGAAGCCAACTAGACATCCACAATGGTCCTCTGGAGAGTGGGGCCAGAATATGGTAGCACCATGGTGGCAGTCACAGAGTATTGTAGATTCATGGTGACAGAACATAGTAGCTCCATGGTGACAGTCAAGCTTGGCAGGCCTAGAAGCAAGAATACCTGCCATTCCTTCAGTCTAAATAAAACCAACTCTGGCTCTGTCCTAAAAAGAAATATTTCTTTAATATCCTAGATTATAAAGTTTAGTGTATACTACAGTCAGCAGAGTAAGGCCTCACTATACGACCAATTCCTATAACGTGAGAAGGAAGGGAATAGAAATTTTAACAAGTGGGCCAGATCTAAAGAAGTTACAGTAAGAATGAAGACCCTCTCCTGTCTAAAGCCAAAAAGTGAAGTGTGCACAGAATTGTCAGATGTATGCCACTTTGTTGATTTGAGGATGCAGGAAGGATCACAGAATCCACAGCTATAGGCAGCACTGCAGAAAAAAAAATCAAACAAGTAAATGAATGAATGAATGAATGAATGAGTGAATGAATGAATGAATGAATGAATGAATGTAGTTTTTCCTGAATCCTTAACTGGGGACAAATCTGGGTCAACCTAGTGAGACCTTGTTGGAGTCTTCAGGGTGAAGTGTGAGGCAAAACATTCATGTTCAGCTACTGTGCTTGTGCAAATTTTTCTGTGAGAAGAAACAAACAGTAAGTAGAAACACCAGTGATGTCAAGTGACAATCATGTTAAGAAAAGGCAGCTGTTCAGCCATGTATTACCTGATTCTCTCAGAAACTGTGGGAATTTTTAATATTACACATCACATATTTCAAAGGTTTTTCCCTAAATTTTTAAGTTAATATAAAATACATTAGTAATAATTTTAAATAATCCATATCTAAGCTACTAAAATTGTGAAATAATATTTTTTTTTGTCCTTCTTTTTTTTTTTTTTTTTTTTTTGGACTTTTTTTTTATTTTATTTTTTTTTATCATTTTTTTTTTATTTTCTATATTCTTTGTTTACATTCCAAAGGCTTTCCCCTTTCCCAGGTACCCCCCACCATATGTCCCATAATTCCTCTCCCCCCCCATGCTATTCCCCACTCTTTCCCCCCCCCCCCACGATTTCTCTGTTCTGGGTCTACAATACTGGATCCAATCTTTACAGGCCCAGGGTTCTCTCCTTTTTTTCTTCTTGAGAGTCATTTGACTTGCTAATTGTGCCTTGAGTATTTAGGGCTTCTGGGCTCATTAATATCCACTTATCAGTGATTGCATTTCGTGTGTATTCTTTTGTGATTGGGTTAGCTCACTTAGGATGATAGTTTCCAGATCTAACCATTTACCTACAAATTGCATGAATTCATTATTTTTAATTGCTGAGTAGTACTCCATTGTATAAATATACCACATTTTCTGTATCCATTCCTCCTTTGAGGGATATCTGGGCTCCTTCCAATTTCTGGCTATTATAAACAAGGCTGCTATAAACATAGTGGAGCATGTGTCTTTGTTGTATGCAGGGGAATCCTCTGGGTATATGCCCAGGAGTGGTATGCCAGGGTCCTCTGGGAGTGGCATGCCCAATTTTCTGAGGAACCGCCACACTGATTTCCAGAGTGGTTTTACCATTTTGCAATCCCACCAACAGTGGAGGAGTGTTCCTCTTTCTCCACATCCTCGCCAGCACTTGTTGTCTCTCGAGTTTTTAATCTTAGCCATTCTGACTGGTGTGAGGTGGAATCTCAGGGTTGTTTTGATTTGCATTTCCCTGATGACTAATGATGTTGAACATCTCTTAAGGTGTTTCTCGGCCATCCGAATTTCTTCTGGTGAAAATTCTTTGTTTAGCTCTGTGCCCCATTTTTTGATAGGGTTATTTGGTTCTTTGGGGTCTAACTTCTTGAGTTCTTTGTATATATTGGATATTAGCCCTCTGTCGGATGTGGGGTTGGTGAAGATCATTTCCCACGTTGTTGGTTGCCGTTTTGTCTTTCTGACAGTGTCCTTTGCCTTACAGAAACTTTGTAATTTTATGAGGTCCCATTTGTCTATTCTTGATCTTAGAGCATAAGCTATTGGTGTTCTGTTCAGGAACTTTTCCCCTGTGCCCATGTCCTCCAGGGTCTTCCCAAGTTTCTTTTCTAATAGTTTCAGTGTGTCTGGTTTTATGTGGAGGTCCTTGATCCATTTGGAGTTGATCTTAGTACAAGGAGATAAGAGTGGGTCAATTCGCATTCTTCTGCATGTTGACCTCCAGTTGAACCAGCACCATTTGTTGAAAAGGCTATCTTTTTTCCACCGGATGGTTGTGGCTCCTTTATCAAAGATCAAGTGACCATAAGTCTGTGGGTTAATTTCTGGGTCTTCAATCCTATTCCATTGATCTACCTGCCTGTTGCTGTACCAATACCATGCAGTTTTTAACACAATTGCTCTGTAGTACTGCTTGAGGTCAGGGATATTGATTCCCCCAGAAGTCCTTTTATTGTTGAGAATAGTTTTAGCTATCCTCGGTTTTTTGTTGCTCCAGATGAATTTGAGAATTGCTCTTTCTAGATCTATGAAGAATTGAGTTGGGATTTTGATGGGGATTGCATTGAATCTGTAGATTGCTTTTGGCAAGATGGCCATTTTTACTATATTGATCCTGCCAATCCAGGAGCAAGAAATATTTTTCCATCTCCTGAGGTCTTCTTCGATTTCTTTCTTCAGGGACTTGAAGTTCCTGTCATACAGATCTTTCACTTGTTTGGTTAGAGTTACGCCAAGGTACTTTATGTTGTTTGTGGCTATTGTGAAGGGTGTTATTTCCCTAACTTCTTTCTCAGCCTGCTTGTCCTTTGAGTACAAGAAGGCTACTGATTTGCTTGAGTTAATTTTATAAGCAGCCACGTTGCTGAAGTTGTTTATCAGCTGTAGAAGTTCTCTGGTGGAGTTTTTTGGATCGCTTAAGTAGACTATCATATCATCTGCAAATAATGATACTTTGACTTCTTCCTTTCCAATTTGTATCCCTTTGACTTCCTTATGTTGTCTGATTGCTCTCGCTAGAACTTCAAGTACTATATTGAAAAGATATGGAGAGAGAGGACAGCCTTGTCTAGTCCCTGATTTTAGTGGAATTGCTTCAAGTTTCTCTCCATTTATTTTGATGTTGGCTACTGGTTTGCTGTAGATTGCTTTTACTATGTTTAGGTATGGGCCTTGAATTCCTGCTCTTTCCAAGACTTTTAGCATGAAAGGATGTTGAATTTTGTCAAATGCTTTTTCAGCATCTAATGAGATGACCATGTGGTTTTTTTCTTTTAGTTTGTTTATGTAGTGGATTACATTGATGGATTTCCGTATATTGAACCATCCCTGCATTCCTGGAATGAAGCCTACTTGATCATGGTGAATGATCGTTTTGATATGCTCTTGGATTCGGTTGGCAAGAATTTTATTTAGTATTTTTGCATCTATATTCATAAGAGAAATTGGCCTGTAGTTCTCTTTCTTTGTTGGATCTTTTTGTGGTTTAGGTATCAGCGTAATTGTGGTTTCGAAGAATGAGTTGGGCAGTGTCCCTTCTTTCTCTATTTTGTGGAATAGTTTGAAGAGTATTGGTGTTAAGTCTTCTTTGAAGGTCTGGTAGAATTCTGCACTAAAACCATCTGGTCCCGTACTTTTTTTGGTTGGGAGGCTTTCTATAACCCCTTCTATTTCTTTAAGGGTTATGGGACTGTTTAGCTGGTCTACTTGATGCTGATTTAATTTTGGTATTTGGTATCTGTCTAGGAAATTGTCCATTTCCTCCAGATTCTCCAGTTGTTTTGAGTATAGGCCTTTGTAGTAGGATCTGATGATCTTTTGAATTTCCTCTGTTTCTGTTGTTATATCCCCCTTTTCATTTTTAATTTTGTTAATTTGGATACTATCTCTGTGCCCTTTGGTTAGTCTAGCTAAGGGTTTATCTATCTTGTTGATTTTCTCGAAGAACCAGCTCTTGGTTTTGTTGATTCTTTGTATGGTTCTCTTTGTTTCTGCTTGATTGATTTCAGCCCTTAGTTTGATGATTTCCTCTCTTCTACTCCTCCTGGGTGAGTTAGCTTCTTTTTGTTCCAGCGCCTTCAGGTGTGCTGTTAAGTTGCTAGTGTATGCTCTTTCCAGTTTCTTTTTGGAGGCACTCAGGGCTATGAGTTTTCCTCTTAGCACTGCTTTCATTGTATCCCAGAGATTTGGGTAGGTCGTACCTTCATTTTCATTGAAGTCTAGAAAGTCTTTGATTTCTTTCTTTATTTCTTCCTTGACCAGGGTGTCATTGAGTAGAGTATTGTTCAGTTTCCATGTGTATGTGGGCTTTCTGTAGTTCTTCTTGCTATTGAAGACCACTTTTACTCCATAGTGATCCGATAGGAGACATGGGATTAGTTCGGTCTTCTTGTATTTGTTGAGGTCTGTCTTGTGACCAATTATATGATCAATTTTTGAGAAGGTACCGTGCGGTGCTGAGAAAAAGGTATACTCTTTTGTTTTAGGATGGAATGTTCTATATATATCTGTTAAATCCAATTGGTCCATAGCTTCAATTAGTTTCACTGTGTCCCTGTTTAGTTTCTGCTTTCCTGATCGGTCCATTGAGGAGAGTGGAGTGTTGAAGTCACCTACAATCATTGTGTTAGGTGCGATGTGTGCTTTAAGCTTTAGTAAAGTTTCTTTTACGAATGAGGGTGCCCTTGCATTTGGTGCATAGATGTTCAGTATTGAGAATTCTTCTTGGTGGATTTTCCCTTTGACAAGCAGGAAGTGACCTTCTGTGTCTCTTTTGATGACTTTAGGTTGAAAGTCGATTTTATCTGATATTAGAATGGCTACTCCAGCTTGTTTCCTGGGACCATTTGCTTGTAGAACTGTCTTCCAGCCTTTTACTCTAAGGTGGTGTTTGTCTTTGACACTGAGATGTGTTTCCTGTATGCAGCAAAATGTAGGGTCCTGTTTCCGTATCCAGTCTGTTAGTCTGTGTCTTTTGATTGGGGAATTGAGTCCATTGATATTAAGAGATATTAAGGAATAGTAATTATTACTTCCTGACATTTTGGGAATTGTTATTATTATTTGTATTTGAGTGGTTCTCTTCTTTTGGGTTGGATGAGATGGGGTTTCTATCTTGTTTCTTCTGGGGTGTTGTTTCCCCCCTTGTGTTGGTATTTTTCCCCTATTATCCTTTGTAGGGCTGGGTTTGTAGATAAGTATCTTGCAAATTTGGTTTTGTCGTGGAATATCTTGGTTTCCCCATCTATGGCAATTGAGAGTTTCGCTGGGTATAGTAGTCTTGGCTGAAGTTTGTGTTCTCTTAGGGTCTGCATAAGGTCTGCCCAGGATCTTCTAGCTTTCATGGTCTCAGGTGAGAAGTCTGGTGTAATTCTGATAGGTCTTCCTTTGTATGTTACTTGTCCTTTTTCTCTTATTGCTTTTAATATTCTTTCTTTGTTTAGTACATTTGGGGTTTTGACTATTATGTGCGGGAAGTATTTCTGTTCTGGTCCAGTCTATTTGGGGTTCTATAGGCTTCTTGTATATTCATGGGCATCTCTCTCTTTAGGTTGGGGAAATTTTCTTCCATAATTTTGTAGAAGATATTTGCTGGCCCTTTAAGTTGTAGATCTTCATTCTCATCTATCCCTATAATCCTTAGGTTTGGTCTTCTCATTGTGTCCTGGATTTCCTGAATGTTTTGGGTTACCAGCTTTTTGCATTTTGCATTTTCTTTAATTGTTGAATCCATGGTTCCTATGGTATCTTCAGCATCTGAGATTCTGTCTTCTATCTCTTGTATTCTATTGTTGATATTTGCATCTATGACTCCTGATTTCTTCCCAAGGTTTTCTATCTCCAACATTGTCTCCCTTTGCGATTGCTTAGTTGTTTCTACTTCTGTTTTTAGATTTTGTATGGTTTTGCTCAGATCTTTCAGTTGCTTGTTTGTGTTTTCCTGTAATTCTTTAAGGGATTTTTGTGTTTCCTCCTTTATGACTTCTACTCGTTGACCCATGTTCTCTTGTATTTCTTTGGGTGATTTTTGTTTCTCCCCCGTATTGGGATTCACTTTTTGCTCCATATTCTCCTGGATTTCTTTAAGTGATTTTAGTGTCTGCCTTGTATGGGCTTCTAGTTTTTGATCTATTTTCTCCTCTATTACTTTAAGAAATTTATCTAAGTGATCCTCAATCTGCATCTTTACCAGTGATTTTAGATCTGAGTCTTGTTTTTCTGGTGTGTTGAGATATCTGGGATTTAATTGTGTTTGTCTTGCAATGGCTTCTAGCTTTTGATCTATTTTCTCATGTATTACTTTAAGAGATTTATCTAAGTGTTCCTCTATCAGCATCCTGACCAGTGATTTTAGATCTGAGTCTTGTTTTTCTGGTGTTTCGGGGTATCCAATATTTATTGCTGTTGGGGAACTGGGTTCGGATGCCGCCATATTGCCTTGATTTTTGTTAGTAGCGATCTTACGTTTGCCTTTTGCCATCTGGTTAACTCTGGTGTTAGTTGGTCCTGTAGATACTAGCTGGTGCTTGACCCTCCTGTGGGGTTGTAAGGCTATTTCCCAGTGACTGGGATACCTGAATCACTGTCCTGCGGGGGTCTTGCTCACAGATTGCTGACGGGTGGCCTGAGTCCCCCGAGGTCTTAACCTCAGGATATCCCAGGTATTTGGTTCCGCCTGTTGGGCGGCTGCTCTGCACTGCTCCTGCTCAGGGTTTGCTGTCTGATATCCTGTTTCCCCAGGGGTCTTAAAGATGGGATATCTCAGTTATCTGGTTCTGCCTGCTGGTCCCAAGCTGCTGGGAAGCTGGCTGGGTCCGGTTTCCAGCTTCCCTGCCACTGGCTGGATGGGAGGCTGGTTCGGCCGGCTGGGTCTGGGTACCTGGCACACTGGCTGACTCTGGCTTCCTCACCACCAGCTGGACGGGGAGCTGCAGGCAATATGGCAGCTGCCTGCAGGGAGCTCGGGGTCTGCCCCGCGCGCGAGTGCAGAGTGCACCCGCTATTTTGTGCCCAATTCCCACTCCAGGCCTGAGTCCCCGAAGGTCTTAAGCTCGGGCTGTCTCGGGTACCTGGTTCTGCCTCCGCCGCCGGATGGTTCTGAGCACCTGGCACACTGGGTGACCCTCCGGCTTCCCCACCACCAGCTGGGCGGGAAGCTGCAGGCAATATGGCAGCTGCCTGCAGGGAGCTCGGGGTCTGCCCCGCGCGCGAGTGCAGAGTGCACCCGCTATTCTGTGCCCAACTCCCACTCCAGGCCTGAGTCCCCGAAGGTCTTAAGCTTGGGCTGTCTCGGGTACCTGGTTCTGCCGCCGCCGCCGCCAGATGGTTCTGAGCACCTGGCACGCTGGGTGACCCTCCGGCTTCCCCACCGCCAGCTGGGCGGGAAGCTGCAGGCAATATGGCAGCTGCCTGCAGGGAGCTCGGGGTCTGCCCCGCGCGCGAGTGCAGAGTGCACCCGCTATTCTGTGCCCAATTCCCACTCCAGGCCTGAGTCCCCGAAGGTCTTAAGCTTGGGCTGTCTCTGGTACCTGGTTCTGCCGCCGCCGCCGGATGGTTCTGAGCACCTGGCACGCTGGGTGACCCTCCGGCTTCCCCACCACCAGCTGGGCGGGAAGCTGCAGGCAATATCGAAATAATATTTTTTAAGAAATAAACTATTTGACTTTCAAATTACTGACTTCTTTTACTGGGTAAGGCCTCCTCAGGGCTGGGTTAAAGAAGTATGTGTTTTTGTTTTGGGAAGAAAAGCACTGTGAACTTGGATATAACTTATGCCCAATCAACGACTGAGAGCTGGATTCTCCCAGAGAGCAGCCTATCTCAGCATTTCCCCCTGGCTAGGAATGGGAGACATGTTCACCCTAGCCTTCCTGCTCTATCTCCACATCTGTCTCCATACCATCATGGGAATTTTCCAGGTATCTGCTTGTGTTGAAGGAAGATGTCCTTTCCATAAGCTGAGCAGTGAGTGACTCATTGAGTAATTACTCAGTAGTGATTCCCAGAACATCTCCAGTGAAAACAGCCAGGTAGAGTGGCCAATGGCAGCCCTTCAGGAGCTTGGGGTAGGAGAAGAAGACACTGTGAGTTTATTCTCTCCACCAAACCTGTTCATAAATTGACCATAAGCACTAGAACCATGACAAGCACACATGGACCTGGCTTAGAAAGTGATAACCAAGAGGACAGGACACAGGAAGACCTCTTTATCTGTGTGCTCAATGTCCATAAATACAATGAGATTATGGAATAAGAATAGAAAGGAGAATGCATAAGAGATGAGCAATAGACGTGCCTACCTGCCATTATTTTCTAACAATACAATACCTGTTGAGCATTTATATTGTCCTGGCCATTGTTAAGTCACTCAGAGAGGAGCTAGAGTGTGGCTAGGGATGTGAGCTACATGCAAAATCCAAGCTATCTTAAAGGAGATTCATGGATATTTGGATCTGCTGGGGTTCATCTCCCACAAAGTCTGAGACATGATTGTAATGTGATATAACCTAATGGGTCAAGCATGTCATCATGGTATATGCCTTTAATCCTAGCACTGGGAGACAGAAACAGGGGTAGACAGATTTCTGTGAGTTTGGAGCCAGCCTGTTCTACATACCAAATTCCAGGCCAGGAATGTCTTAAAACAAGCAAGCAAACAAACAAACAAAAATGGATGAGAGATTTTTCTCTCCAGCCTTTGAGTGCTACTCACACAAGACCATACAAATGGTAATGTTAATATCAATGACCATGACGATAGTTTTAATATTTGCTAACTCAGCCATGTCAACAACCTTGCAAAGTGGGTAATACTAGTAGGTAAGAATACTGGACAAAGTCTGGTTCGTGGTAATGGTAACAAAGCATATAAATGAACAAGGTGTGATTAGGCAGTCTATATCTAGAATCTACATTGGTAACCACCTAATCATTCTGCCCAACATGGAAGCCACATGAGCAACTTAAACACCAGGATGAATGAAGATGACTTAAACACCAAGATGCTGTGTCACTATCACATAGAAAGAGTAGAGGATAGGCAGTGGATTGGCTGTGCCCTTGAGGAACAACAGAAGCAGACATAATGGGAGTGAATCTGGAAGGAGGCTGAAGTGAGCCAGGCTAGAGACCCAGTTCAACCAGCTCAGTGGGCCACATAAGCCTGGTGCACATTGACCTGACTGCCCGGGGAGAAACCTTAATCACAGACCTCAGCCAGCCAGAGCATAAACTCAAGATTTATTAGAAAGAACTATTCTAAATATTTTCTTCTAGCATAATTATGTCATTATCCAGTTGCATCTTGCAGTATAGAGAAGAAATAAATGCAGAAAATTTAAAAAACACAAGTCATAATGTTATTTCTTAATTTACAAATATTTGATATATATGAGAATTTATAATGAACAGAATTTAGTGTATTAAAGTAATAACTTTGACTTGTCACTTCAACTAAAAAATTAATGTATAACTAAGTTATTGGTTTGCAAATTTTATTTTTTATAAAAATGATAACTTTTAAATGACTAAATAAATATGTTAACAAATAATATTCTCCCAATCTTCTTATTCCTTACTGCAACCTTGTTTTCTATCCCAGGAAGAAATATTAAGATTTTATTAATATACTCATAGACTAATAATTTTAAATTAAGATTTTACTAAGTTATTCTGAACTATTAAGTCACTAAATAATGTTTAAGAGTCATAATACATAGAAATTTAAATTACTGAATTCATAAATAAAGGTACTTAAGAGAAATAGTATATATTAAATGCATAGATTCAGTATAAAAATATTTAAATGAGTTTAATTAAGAGAGTTTAAAATTTTTGCAATAATATATGCTTATTATGATATTGCTTCTTCACACACATTTAAGGAATTTTTATTTCCCAACTGTACTAGTAATACGATTGAAATGGGATCTCCTTGTTGACTTTTGCCTCCAGGAATGTTTCAGTTGTAAGATGGCTAAGGCTTGGAGTTGAAACAAGGTACTCTGAAATGACCAAAAAGAAGTAGCTGAGATTTGGTGGTCAACCTGGGACAAGGCACGTCCAGGAAAGCCACCTGTCCTGTCTCAGGCTGAAACAGCTGTAAGAAATGCAGCGGCTGTCATTGACTCGAGCAGCAGTTCTCAACCTGTGGGTCTCAGTGAACGACCTTTTCACAGGTCTATCAGATATCCTGCATATCAGATATTTACATTATGATTCATAACAGTTAAAATTGGAGTAATACAGTACAACAAAATAAGCTTTGTGCCTGGGGGTCACCACAACATGAGAAATCATATCAGGTTCACATCATTAGGAAGGTTGAGAACCACTGCACTAGAGTTTTGGAAACTTATCTGTTACTGCAGCATAAGAAAGCCTATCCTCACTATAGTAGTCATATAAAGTCCCTTTTGAATGGGTTTTTTAATCAACAACATTTAACAATAAATATTTAAAAAACATATTACAAGAGTTAATAAAGTATTTAAATATACAGCTTTAATAAACAACATTAATGTTTCACCTCTCCTTTTATATGAAAAATTTCAAGTCTACAGAAAAATCAAAAGGTATTACCTTGAATCTACAATTAAGCTTACCCATGTTTTCTCCCTGCTCGTTGGTTTCATGCTATTGGAAGGTGCTGTCCAAGCTGCTGGGAGAGAAAAAGTCATCTACCATCTTACCCAGATCTGAATCCTGCGAGCATCAGTAATAACGGGCATATTAAACTGTGCCCACTGGGGCAACAGCAGCATGGATATTATGTAGGTGACCAAACGACTTTAGATTGGATTCACAGACCCCAAATAGGACACTCATACATGGGCATGTGGCTGAAGTACTCCTCTAAACACTTGGGTTTGTAACCCAACCTTGTTGGAAAAGCTTCATATTGCAGTGGGAGGTAGCAGTTGTGGAACTGACTTGACTTGTTGAAAAGCTACGAATAAGGTAAAGTCTCAGTCTCAAGTGAGTCAGCCATACCATCCCTGTTAGGTTAGAGAACATTGAGGGAGTAGAAGTAGGAGAGAGAGAGAGAGAGAGAGAGAGAGAGAGAGAGAGAGAGAGAGAGAGAGAGAGAGAGAGAATGAGTCGGAGGATGGGAAGTGCATTGTAAACAGACATCCTCTGGACTTGACATGGATGTGGCCCTTGTGAACTCATTGCAGCTGTAGTTACACAAGGCCTGCACACATTTGGATCTGTCAGCCTTTCATCTTGGAAGAAGGCTTATGAAGCCCCACCCCTCCTAGAAATAGAGCAGATTGTTAATGTTCACTCGGGGGAGGGGTGTCCATTTCTTCAGTGTTGCAGCTACTGATAAATTGCCCATGTTCCAGTAAATAACATTTCACCTGTGCTCATATGGGTAACACCAGTTAAAACCAGACACACACACACACACACACACACACACACACACACTCACAGAGAGAGAGAGACAGAGACAGAGAGACTGAGAGACAGAGAGAGTGGTGGGGAATACAAGTAGAAGGACTTGTTAGAAGGAAAAAGGGCTTCAGTGGGAAAAGAAGGGGATAAAATAGTAAAATAGAATTTTGGGAAGGCTAAAAATCACTGAAATTCACTATATACACATAAGAGACCAACAAAGAATAAAAACAAAAAATTTACCATGTTTGCTTATCAAATGTCTACTTTTATCCCCAGCTCAGTATTAACCATATATCTTGTCTTTTATAAATTCAATGTAAATTATAATATCAGTGTGTTTCACCACAAATGCTTGCAGCGTATATCATTAACTAAAGTATTTAACACATTTTAGATAAAAATTTATATGTATTGGCTTATAGTGAGCTTATGGGCCTTTCGGGGACGGGGGAGCCAGGAAAGGGGAAATCATTTGAAATTTAAATAAAGAATATATCGAATAAAATAAATAAATAAAACAACTACAACAAAACACACACACACACACACACACACACACACACACACACAGGAAGCTCTTTAGAGCCTGGGGTAAATTGATCAGCAAGTACTAACTAATAACAAGGACATTTTGCTGCCATTCTTTAATAAACTTAAGAATTTCTTTAAAAAACATAATTTTAGAGTGAGATGTAAGAACTCCTATTTTTTTTTTACCAACAGATGAACACTTGTGTAACCTCAAATCCTACTGAGATTTAGACTGTTCTGAAAGAAGTCCCTCCAGCCCAGCCTCTTCCTAGATACTTCTCAACACACAGGAACCCCACCAGCACACAGGCACCCTACACACACCCCTACACACACAGTCACTGACACACACAGCACATACACACATAGGCACATACAAACACACACAGAGAGAAACACAGAAGCATTCCCACATAGGCGCACGTGCACACACACACACAGGCACACACACAGGCCCCACCCTCCGACACACAGGAATTCCACTCCCTCAGGCACCTACACACAAAGGTACTCCCACACATACACAGTCACACACACACACACACACACACACACACACACACACAGGCATACACAAACAGAGAACAACCCCCAACGGGCACCTCCCAACACAGAAGTTCACACCCATATACACACAGACAACCCCCATACACAGATATCTCCCAACCCAGGAGATCACACACACACACACACACAAACACATACAGGTATACCACATACTTATACAGGTACCACCTTTCTACACTCAGGCAACCCCCTACACATACAGGCACATACCATACAAATAGAAACACAGGTAACTGCTTCATAGATAGTCAAAATACACAGATAACACACACACACACACACACACACACACACACACAAACAAACAAACACATTCACACACACACACAGAAGCACCCCAAATGCATACACATGCAGGCACTATCTTCCTACACACAGGAACCTCATTCCTCACAGGCACCTATACACACAAAGGCACACATACACACAAATCTCTCATATATACATAAAATCACTACCCTCCTACACACAGGCACCTACACACACAAAAGCACTCTCATACACACAGTTCCTTACACACACACACACACACACACACACACACAGGCAGGCAGCAGTCATTGTTCTGAATCTTTTCAGCATGCTTTTCATTTGCCTTTTTAGAGTTTCACAGAAATGAGATCTTATGCCTCTTATTCATTTGTGCAAGATTTCATTCATTCAGCAAAATGTATTGGGGATTCATCAATACTGTCACATGTATTCATGGTTTGTTTTTGTTCATTGCTGAAAAGCATCTCACTGAAAAGCTGACCATACAGTGGCTTGTTGATGGATTTTTACATGATTCTGGTTTAAATTACTGTAAACAAATCTGTTACTCAGGAGACACTGTCTGGAATGGGAGTTTCCAGCCTTGGTCACAGAACTGAAGAAGCACACAAGACTGCAAAGTAGAAAAAAAAAACCTATATTAAAAAGCAAAGCAACAGTATAGGTCAGATGCACTGCAGAGAGCAGTGGTCTCCTGGACTTGCCATCCTCAAGAGCACTGGTATGGCTGAGGGCCTTTCTTTACTGGCTCTAAGAGAAGGAGGTTGCCAAGGGGTATATATGTGGGTTTTAATAAACCTTGGATTATGTAAATTTTACTCACAGTGCATTTCTCTTCTTATGATGCATCTGGTTTTAATTTTATATACTTAATTATGCCAGAGGCATAGGATGATAAATAAAGGCCTTCTTCTTAAGAATTCATTTACTTTTTATTATTTTTATTTGTTGCAATGCATCTAAAAACCAATTCAGGCCAGCTCAGACTCCTTCCTTCTATTCCTGGGCCCTGTTTCAACAGAAATGTGGGTATTGCCATAGGATTGTCTAGGAAATAAAGTTCCCTCTCCATTTGAAGTGGGGTGGTATACCTGCCTACTCTGAATCTAATATGAATGTTTCTGTGGAAATATTCTGTGGATTATACTTATATTAATCTGGAAAGTACATAGGTGTGGGACTGGTGGGTTGGGGAGCGGGCAAATGCTTGTCTCTATAATAAATGTCTAGACCTTTTCTAATAAAAATTGTATCACTTTATAGTCTCACCAGTAAAAATCATCCAATTTTATAATATTTCCATTTTAGCCTGAGAAGTGCAGTAGAATCTCATAACATTTTTTTCTTTTCCTTTCTTTTCTTTACTTTTCCTTTCCTTTCTTTTCTTTTCTTTCCTTTCCTTTTCTTATCTCTTCTTTCCTTTTCTTTTCTTTTCTTTTCTTTTATTTTTTGTGGCTAACAATACTGTTTCCCTTTGAGAAATTAGCTGCTGTTTAAATAGTTTGCCCTCTTTTCTAATAGGGGGTTAACTATTTTGCTATTAATTTAGAGCAATTCACTTTATATAAAGATTGTGACCACTTTATCAGATATATATTTTGAAAGTATTGTCTCTCAAATTATACTTTATCTTCTCATTTGTATTTCCTTTATAGGAACAATATTTTAAGGTTATCTCATTCTCTAAGGAGAAACCATGAAGATGGCCCAGTGCTTTCTTCTGAAGATCTTTGTGGGAGGCTAGAATGATGGATATGTGCCTACCTCTAACTGACTCTACTTATTGTATTAGTGGGATGGTGGTCATCTTTCACAGGCAGAGTGCCTTCCATTGGTTTGATCCACACAGCAGTGGCCATATCCTAGCTGCTGCAGCTAGGTCTAAAACCTCAGCAAAGAAACAAAATCATACCTCTGGGGTAGAATATAGTGTGTCTGCATCCAATCAGTCACATCTCTTGGGTTACATACAGTGTGTCTTCATATATTCTGTCACAAAACTATCAAAATTCTACTTGAACCTGAGGGAAACTTACTGAGGAAAACCAGAAAATTCATTCCATCCTCTACAGTCCTCCACATGACATATTAGTGCCTGGAATCCCAACTGTTACACAAACAAATTGTGATTCATTCCCTATCCTTCTTATGAGAGATGGGATTGAGTTTTTGAAGCTTAGACAATAAGCCTGTTTGTTACTAAAAAGAGATAATTTCCTACAGGTATACTTCTAGTTCCCTTGAGGGGAGGACAAAATGACACCAAGGTCTGACTTGGGCTGGTGGTGACAACAGATGTCTTCAGAGGTTAGCCCATACTTTGAAGTCAGGCTCTCTTTTCTATGCTGAACTGCGCTGTTAACTATCTTCTGCCAACTAATGAAGATCAAGCTCTTTGCAAGTATTCAGTTCCAACACAAACTGGCTTTCTGCTGGACATATCTTAGAATGGCTGTCCTTGGTGAACACCCCACTGTGTTCTTTTCATTTTACTTGGCCTCCTGTAATCATTGCCTCTGTCTATTGTACTCTCTGTACTATGGGCATCAGTAGATGCTGAAAAATATTATAGCATTTGAAAATAAAGATTATGTAATACCATGTTCTTCAAAGTGTCTTCTGTAGATGATTGTGTCTTTGAAGGAAAAATAAAAGGGAAACTAAGTACACACATGAATTTAAGAATATTAACTGAATTAGAAAAGCAAGTTTTGTTTACTACAGTATGCCCAATAAACCAAGAGATGTAGACCATGCATTTTCTTAGTTTTATCATGTACTTGATGTATTTGATCATGTGTATCTTTTATTTTGAAAACAAAACAGTTTGTGGAAACATTGGTCATCATTCTTTAGGGAGTGAGTTTCAGCTTGCAAAGGGCACATGATCTCAGGAGCACTGTGTTATGGCCATCCATGTGTCAAAATATAATCAAAATGGCTCTTGTGGATTTTTAGGCTGATATCTGAAGCTCATTTTAAAATGGTTTTTAGCAACAACTCCCTTTTTTATCACCTCACAGCTCCCTTGTGACAAGCCTTTAGCTACTCATTGGATCAATAATTCAAACAGGAGATATTTCATTATAGTAGCTATTCAAGAGAACAATGCAAAAACTACCTGGAGATTTGAGAGGGAGTAATGTACAAAATGAATTGGCTATACATCTAAATAAGAAAGAAAATACATTTTATCTATTTAACCCTGTAACCTTTTCTGGTATTGCGTAGTTGAAAAATTCTACCAGGAAGAAAGATACAATCAGAAATGTGGATCAAATAATATTGAGCTGGAAATAATCACCAAAGAGAAAGATCTTCAGACTTGGATGTGAGTCAGAGAGCACAATGTACCCTGTAAATATAGATAGTTGAGATTGTGGCTTAAATAGTGAATAATGATTACTACTACACCAGGATCTGTTAAAAATGCCGAGCCAGGTCTTACTCCCAGTGAACCTGGCTTAGATCTGGAGTTCAGGTTTTGAATCTGGGTCTTTGTAAGTAATGCTTTGGGCTAAGTCTTATGAAATAGGGATACAGTCTTCATGTTCCTTAAAATCATAACTAAAGAAACTGGAGTCACCTAGTCCCACTAAGGAGCTGAGTCCTGCACCCCTGATCCTCAGGTCAACATCAGCGATCAGATCTTTTGGGTTCAGACTCCATCTTAGAGAACCTGACCTAAGGTTGAACTCAAGTTAACTAACAGGCCAGTACCTAGCACCAGTTTCCAGGTTACCCTGCAAAAAGACCTATGTCTAACCCCAGTTTCCAGCTTATTCCTCAATAAATCTACATCTCAAGGTTACAAGCCTGCTCCTGATACTTCACTTCCTAACCTGGAATCAGAAGGAAAGCAGAAGTTAAGTTTACAGTTTAGCTCCAACACCAGCCAATTATGTTAAAGGCCATAATGGTCCCTTATTCAATTGTGAACCAGGCTAGGTACCACCTTCTTGCCTCTATAAATGCTTGCCTAAAACAAGCTCTCCACCCTGTTCTCCTGCATCAGAAATGATGGTGTGAACCAAGCTTGCAGCTCCTTGCTGATTCTTAGGGTTCAAATAATTCTTTCTCTGAGCTCTACCATCTGCTGGCAGAAACTCAAGCAAAGGCTTATTTAATGTCACTGCTACCCAACAAATTGAGAAATGCCATCATTTCCTTCCCTATAACAAAGCATACATTTTAATCTTACTTTTCTTTGGTTACCAGGAAGCATACAAACGCAGCCCTTTCTAATCAAGCAGCTACACTGACACAGTAGTGTAATCATGTGTGCTCTTTTCTGTTTGCTCCCTTGAGGTCGTCTTCAATTGTCCTTTTCATATTTTTGGCTTGATTTCATCTGCACATATGCAAGCTCCAATTTTGCTTTTACTTTCCTAAATATTCATTAAACAGGTGCAAAATATGAATATAAACATACCCACTAGCATTGAAACCTAAGCCAGGTGTGACAGATGTTGTCCCAGCTCCCCCAGGTCCTCTCCCTTCTCTGAATTATTTATTCTTTGTATCATACCAGTGATGGGATCCTGATCCAAAGTTTCTGAGTCTTTGGATTATAATTTTTTGGAACAGAAGGCTCTTCTCAAACAAAGATCAACATAATCACTCAGAATCTTGTTTCTAGAAATCAAACAAGTAATTTGAAAATCAAGAAGTTGGCAGTAAAAGAATTTTTTTTAAAAAAAAATATCACACTTAAAATCCAAAGTCAGAGGGAAGCATGTAGGCTAAGATTGTAAAGAAACAAGAGTGGCAGATGTCAAAAGCCTTGAGACACAAGAACTACAGGGACAGACAGCAGAAACTAAAGAAGTGGTGGACAGAGCAACTTGCAAGCTGAATCACTGTGTCTACAACATCTGGTGAGGTCACTGAATGAAAAGTCAGTGTGTCCAGTGAGAAAGGCTCTGCCTAGCAGAGAAGAGCAGATGTAGCCTAGAGTATAGGGAAGGTGGTTAAGTTAGGTCCTGTAAGTGAGGTCAGGTGAGGTCTTTATGCTTCCCTGAATGCCGAGTGGCATCCAGCTCCACACTTCCATAGACCTTGTTCTCCTTTGATGGGGCTTGTCTAAGGATTCTGTTGCTGCAGTAAAACACCATGACCAAAAAGCAAGTGGAAGGAAGGGTTTATTTGGCTTACACTTCTACACTGTAGTCCATCATTGAAAGAAGGATAGGAACGCGTGGCACAGGAGAGATACTGCTTACTGGCTTGCTCCATGTAACTACAGGGAACCTACTTTCTAATAGAACTCAGGGCTACCAGTCCAGTGGTGGCACCACCTACAAAGGGCGGGGCCCTGCTCCATCAATCACTAATTAAGAAAATGTCCTATAGGCTTGCCTACAAGCAGATCTTATAGAGGCACTTTCTCAGTTGAGGTTCCCTCCTTTCAGATGTCAAGTTGACATTTAACTATACAGCAATGAGATGCTTCCACAATCCATGGGCATCAAGTTGCTACTGGGTTTCCATCAGGTATAGCTAAGACTCATGCTTTCTTCATATTTATCTATGCATTAAAATTAAATCACCCAAACTTACATTGTAAGCTTCCCCATAGATTTAATCTAGAGCCTCTCTAAAAACAGAAATCAACAAGCAATGTCTGTACCATATAGTCTTACTGTTCCCCATAATGCTTTGGAATCCTGATGATGAGAGCAGTTCCACTTCCTCCTGTGGGTTATCAAGGCTAAGTGGCTTCAAATGCCATAGACTTTTCCCATGACACATCTGATGATCTGACACAGGTCTCAATAAGCTAAAACCCAAGGCTTTACTCCCAGAGGCCTGAAAGGAAAACCTATTCATCTCCTCAGTTGATTCTCTTTCAGGAGGCCCTTGCCCTATCTCCAATTATCAGCCCTCATCATCTTCAGTGATGAATGTTTTTACTTCTGTTTACTTACAAGGAACCTGTGATTTCGCACTGATGTAGATTGATTCCTCAGTCCACAATACATCATACAAGGACATCCACACTGATTTTCTTCTATGTAAGGCAGCACACTTGCAAACATCAGAGCTCAAGACACAGACATCATTGAGAGACCATTGTCCCAATGCCACAGACATCAAGCAAATCCCCTGCACCATGGCTTGCTTTTTCAAGTGCCTTAATGTAAGTGATCAATATTTCAAGTTTGCAGAAGGAAAACTATTTAGAATAAAAAAGATCAGAGTATTACATAAATTTTAAATTTACCTTCTCCAAGGTTTCTTCAGTGAATCTACAGACCTTTATGTTTGGGAAATTTTTCTAATATAATCTTTATGAAAAATTTCTAAAATGGAGAAAAGTTTAATTATATACTAAATATTTTAATACAAAACATAAATATTCTACCAACAATTTACAGTAATTCAATATCCAGACACCAACCAGATAGAAGCTGGCATTAGTTTATGATGCCTGCTTTGAATGTGACCCTCTTAACAGGTTCTACTCCTAATGAAAAAAGAAAAAAACTTTTGCTGTCAAAAAATTCCATATCCTATGTATGTATATATCTCTTCAATGTTATGTGTCGATATACTTGGGCCATGTCCAGCTTAACAGTTCTCTGTGATGGATAGCTATTTGCATCTTCGTAGTAGCATGTCATCTGAAGGGCCAGCTGCCCCTGTCTACTTTTTTCACCTCAGGCTTTTCCACAAAGTTTTAAAATTCAACTCAATATGTTTTGTCAGATGCACATGGTTATTGCAGGAGCCATCTGAGCTCTGAAGACATGAGAGAAAGGTACTAGCTGCAGTGTTTGGATAGGCAGTCTTGGGAGGTACCCTATACCCAGAAGACATTAAGAACATCCCAGACCTGCTTCCTGTAGCTATGATTCAAAGCATCCTTCTGGACTCCCCGTCCTTCCATCTCTCTTGTGCTGCCCATTTCACTTGCCAGGACCACATTCTCTGGGAGTTATCTACCCCTAAATCTTGTCTCTATCTCTGGTCCATGTATGACTCCCTTCTTCTCTTTCTCCTCCTCCTCCTCCTCCTCCTCCTCCTCCTCCTCCTCCTCCTCCTCCTCCTCCTCCTAATCCAGAAGAAATCATCTCTTGGTAAGGATGCTGCAATGGCCTCATAATATGTTCCCCCTCAAATTTTATTCTCCACTCAGAATTCAGTGTGATCCTATCACTGAATTTGAAAGTCTTCAGTTGTGTCCCTCTATACTAAAGCAAACCCACAGTTTTACCATGGCCTATGGAATGTTGATACCCCGTCTCAGCCCAGCAATGCACCCTCTCCTGAATACCTTCATGATGACCTATCTTAGCCCAGCACTACAGCATTCCCACACATCTCAGTTGTTCCCAACTCTCCCAATGTCCCAGCTACTGCACCCTTTCTCCAAAATACACCAGGACTGACTCCATTCCAGCATGCTTACACTTTCTTTAATCTTCACTCAGAATCTTCATCCCATATACTGCAGGGATTCTGTAGCAATGACAGTGTTCAGGTAATGGCTAAATCTTATTCTCAGGGTATTTGTCGGCAACCTAAAACAAAGCCTGGGACTGAGGCTAGTCTCACTGTCCTTTACTTGTTTGCACTGTGGCTTTCCTTCTCTCTACTCACTGAACATTTATCACCAGCTTATTCTTGTTTTCTGCTGGATCTTCCACCACATTGCTTGGCACAGTAAATCTTCCTGAGTAAGTCAATGATTAAAATGGATAGAAATAAAAAATCTAAAAGAGAAGACTTATGGAAATATAAAGGCATCACTCTTGTGAGCAATCCAAAGTGTGATGGAAAATAAGGCAGTATTTTATGTAAGTCAAAGTAAAGGTGTTCTGATCTTAATCATGTTAGCCAGAATACAATAATTCTTTGTCAACAGGTACAAATCTTCTAGAACAAATTTGGTAGTATCTATCAGCAGCAATGAAAATCATCACATTTTTTTGATGTAGTCATATTATACTTGAAAATTTATTCCAAGGAAATGATATGAAGAAGTACATGGAAATACCATATGCATTGGGGATTTACTGGGGCTGTATCTAATAGTACACATTAAAACAAACAGCTCAGTCATTTCTACTTGAATAAAAAGTATTAAAAACAATAGTTATAGAGACAAAATGACAGCAAGTAAAACTTACCATCTTATAAAATTAAATTGCAAACTAACAAAATGCATCTATACTTAGGTTGTAAATATGAATAGAAATTTTAGCATAAAATATACAATTGGGACAGGAAAGTTATGAGATTTAAAGTCATGGTAAGACTAATTTTCTAAAATGCTTTATACTGGTAACCATGGGTAATAAAATAAATCTGTCCTCCCTATGTGAAAAAAATGTTTTGAAAATAAAACTGATCTTTCATTCAATCTGAACAGTCAATCCATACCACTTGCTAGAAATTGGTCAATCTTGAACACTGATAGCTTGAATTTATCTTGAAGATGTATATGTTGTGAGCAAATGGCAATAAACCTAGTTGCAATACAGTGTAGGACTCATCGGGTGCTGAGAAGGAGGCTCACAGCATAGTCACCTATGTAGGGAATGCACACTGTCCAGGCCCCTCTCAGCACACTTGACTGCTGTTAATGTGTTCTTGTTGCTGAGTGTATTCGTTTGTCTGCTTGAGTGGTTATTCAGGATGCCTCCTCTTAAAGCAATGACATCAAGTGTTTTCCATTTATTATTCAGGCATCTTCCAAGTTCTCTTGAGAAAACCACAGGCAGAAGACACACTAGGTACTTGTAGAGTTGTTCCTAGAATGATGTCCTACATGTACAGGCTGGAGCTGAGAGCTCAGTGTCTAGTGGGGTAGCTGTATCTCAGCACAGCTGCTCCACTGGAAGGGCCTAAGGGCCACATACAGGCAGTATGAGGGTGAGTTCACCTTCAAGCTGGGTTCATAGCTCTGTAAACAAATAAGAAGCAAGTACAGACATCCACAGGAAGTAACTTTATTGTAAAATGTCCCTGCAGGGGTAGGGACAGACTATGGCCATGGGAAGAAGATGCCCTCAGATCTGCAATGTCCCAACCCTAAGCAGTGTTAGAAGAAGCTCAGGAGTTAGATGAATAAAGTAGGCACAGAGGGTCTCTGTGCTCACAGTGGACAGTGTGCCCATCCACTCTGAGGCCAACCTTTTCTCAGGAGAAAGACTAGGCAGGATAATTTGCCAGTTAGCCCAAAGGCCAGCCAACGTCTGCAGACCTTGAGGATGTGAGATTTTCCCAGAACACAGAAGATCTCAGGGCTTCTAGCTATGCTCAGAAGTCAGGGCTTAGGGACAGTTCAGCACTGACCTTCCTTTTAAACTATAGTTTTATTCCTTTCAGACAGTTAAAACATGGCTATGGATAAGTGTCCTATAAATGAGGGACTTACATCTCCCCATGTGAAGGCCACTACATGGTGAGTGTCTGTTTTCAGTCTTAGGAGCCATGGCCTCTTGTACCTCACATGTAAACATGGGTGAGGAGGCTCTGAGGGTTCTTTGGTAAGGGTACTAATCTAACTCATGGAGTTCCACACCTCATGGCACAGTCACTCCAAATGTCCTTCCTATAGATTCCTTCCAGGTTGCATTTCAGTTCGAACATATTACTCTGAGGGGACACATGGAGACCATGACTGTGGAGTCCTTCCTTCACAGGAAGGACTTCTAAATTTTCACCAGGTCAGCTTCCTTGGCCCAGGTTTGTTGATGTTATATAGCGATATGATTCCATTTAGACAATGAGTGGGAGGCTACCGAGCTTGAAGGCTTAGACAGCAGGTGCTTGTAAAGCATGGAAGAGTTACAAGATGGGAAGGCCACGCCTTAAACCCCATATGTGTCTGCTTATCTGCAAGCTATTTAGAGTTTATGGACCTTAGAACGAAAATTTAGTTCTATTACATTGGAGAGATTCTCCTTTTTTTTTTTTTTAATTTCTGTGGCTAATATTAATCCAGTCTTTTTAAATCTTGAAACGTTTGAGTTTAAATATTTGCCACATCCTAGAGGACTGACTCAATAGTGTTTACTCTACAAACATGAAGAATGTGTTTGGGTCTCCAGAAGCCATATAAAAGCTGGGCAATCAGGGCCTGTGCCTGCTTCTAATCCCTATCCTCACGAGGCAGAGAGACAATCCTTGAGGCAAGCTGACTAGTTATTCTATCAGGAAATGATGAACTCCCAGTTCAGCAAAAGACTCTGCCTCAATAAACAAAGCAAGGAATGACGAAGGAAAGCACTACTATCTGTTTCAATTTCACGCCTTCACATGTGCATTCATTCCCTCATATGCACGCACACATGAACACATGTAAACAAAGGAAAAATAATATTCGCCAAAATGTTCTTAGCATCATGCCCAGAACATTATAAGCCCCCAATAAATGTGAGATATTATTACAAATGGCATCCTGTATGAGGACAAAATGGCTCAGCATCTAGTTGTGACTTGAGGCAGTGGTAGGCGCTCAGCTGGAAGAAGTCTTGGAGACCACATTTCAAATGGGATTTATGGTGTTCAAAAGGCCAGAAGGAAGGAAACATTTAGGAAACAAGATCGTTGCTGTTTCACTACATAGTTCCAAAGACAGACAAAAGTGATGCAGCTGGATGTGGAAAAGCTGACTGCTGCCCAGTGCTAGAGAGTCCTGAATAAGCTCAGGAGGCTGAGCAACACTACACACAGGCAAATGTGTTCATACACATTTAGGGAGCCAGAGTGGTGGGTCTTGACTGATAGAAAAGAGAAGTAGAGGGAAGAATGAATGAAAGGAGGGAAAAGGAAGGGAGAGAAGGGGAAAAGGAAGGAAGAGAAAAGGCAGGTAGGAGGAAGAAGTAAAGGGGGAGTGATGTATTCAGTGAGAAATCTTAGGCTTTTCCAAACTCCACAAATGATGGTAATACAGGTAAGATTAGTTGAAATAGACAAAGCACCTGCCATAGACGTGTCCTTAATCTGTAACAGCGGCAGCTTGGATGCTCACTCGTCCTTTGGATCAGGAACCTCTTTAAGAATATGTATGGAGTTGGAGAGATTGCTCAGAAGTTAAAAGCACTGGATGCTGTTGTAGAGGACTTGGGATCTGTCCCCCTGACACACCCATATGTTGGCTTATAACAATTTCTAACTCCCATTCCAGATTTAACACCCTCTTCTAACTTCTCTAGGCACCAGATGTACACATGGAACCCAGCCATGCATGTAGGCAAAAACACTCCAACACATGCAATAAACTAATGATGCTTTACAAGCTATCCACAGTGCCCTAAGCAAGTTAGCTCTGGGGTCCTCCATCTGCACAAACAGAGCTGTCAACAGCTGCTGAGGGCATTATGAGATTGCCTTCTAAAGTTCGAAATGTTAATGGCTATGCAACTCTACTTTTGCTTCCCTGAAAGCTATAGTGATCCTGTACAAGTTGGGACTTCTGATTCCCAAACAAGCTGACTCTGTCTGGCATGAAGGCATCTCAGAAGATGAAAGTTTGTGTTCATCAATGTGATGAACTGGACTCAACATAAAAGGACTTGAGCATGGCGGTACACACTTGCAATCTGGTGAACCAGAAGCAGACAGATCCCTGTGCATTGCTGGTCAGTCAGCCTTGCCAGCTTTGGAAGCTCTAAAATAGTGAAAGATACTGTCTAATTTTAAAAAAATCTAAAGTAGATGGTTTCTGAAGACTAATACCCAAAGTTGTCGTCTGCACTTCCTGCACATGCACATTTGCACAATGTACCCAACATACATGTGAGGAAAAAACCATACACCTGTCAGAAAACATACATCTGTCAGGGACTTATGATACATATTTTTGTATAGTGTGTACATACATAAAGCTATTTTTTAAAACACAAAATAAAATGATATATTCAATCGAGGTACATGAATAGTAACATGAAACACATGTGCTAGAGAATTTTACAGTTTTGTAGTGAATTTTAAAGCTTCTATTGTATGTTACTCCTATGTGAGAGAGAAAATGGAATAATGGGTGCTTCAGGTATAATGGGGTGCTGCAGGTATAATGGCGTGCTACGGGTATCAGAAAAGGAAGTTCAATACATGTACTGTAAACCAAACAAATACACTTACACAACATGATGTAACTTATTTAATATCTATAAATAAAGATATTAGTGCAATCATTAACTCATGTGGTAGGGAACTTTAATAAAAGATTTGACCCATTAGTTTGATATGTTTAACATTTTATTTACTTAATGGTGTATCCTTCAAAACACTCAAAGCAAAATGCTACCAAGGCTATGAAGAGAAATGTACAAGTTTATCATTATACTAAAGGACTTTGCATAAGTTTTTATGTAATAGAAGGAACAAAAACAGACACATAATTCAATAAAATATCCAGATAAGCTGAACTATATAAATACCCATTTTCACTATTTTTGCTACTTATTGTTCTCTATATAAATATTCATTTATCTGCCATCATGCACACAAAGAGCTCTGAACATTCAGACATATATAGTAAAACACTAGCCCCAGGCCATCTTCAGACTGATCTTTAGATAAGCTTTTACTGGGATGACAATCATGCTCCTTCCATGTCCATAGTTGCTTTTGAATTGCAATGGAAGAAGTTAGAGGTTATGTTGGAGAACTCATGGACTAACCATGGGATTTGGGCTTCTTCTGCTCCATAATCTTGGATTCCCATGAAGCACTGTGCCCACCCACCAGGGATACTAAAACATGGTTCTACTGAAACCATAACTGAACTTGCCCCTGGACTCACAGAGCTTTCCCCACCAGCAAAACCATTTTTAAGACATAAGAATGACTTTTCTGCAGAAGTCACATCCACTCTAGAAATAGGTTACTGTCCTTTTCTTAGATTCCATCTCCTATTTTACCAGTTCCAATGCTGACATCCATATTAAAAACCTTTCCTTAAATAAGATAAAAGTAAATAAAATAAAAAGTAGAACAAAACAAATCCCACTGCTTTTGTCTCTCCTTCCTTCAGTAATTGCCTAAGGAGACGAAAGAAAGAGGAGCCTGGCTGCTGATGAATGTTTTTCCCTGGGCATTATCTCAGGATGTGGGGCTTTGCAGTGAAGTTTATTGTAAGGTATGCTCTAGCTGAGAAAAGGCAGAATCATTCTAGAGAACACAGCACAGGCTGCCCCTCAACCCAGGCGATTTTTCTGGGAAAGGAGGTAATCCTTTCAGAGCTGTCCTCTCTGAGCAGCCCAGGGGTTGAGCCTGTTAAACACAGTCTGCCTCAAGGGAATCCTGAAAGAGAACATACAGAGGCAAGAGCTAAAACCCGAGGAAGAACCAGGATGATGTAAGAAAATACATTCAGATAGAGACAGTACTTGTCTGAGCAGGATGATATAATGAGATATACTCTTGATAGCAAGTAACTGGAATCACTCCTGGCTCCCACTGATCTCAGGCACATCTCACTGCCTTTCCCAGTGCCCAATGCTTCAGCTGACTGGACAATGAACTTTAAGTTTGTTTGTTTGTTTGTTTGTTTGTTTGTTTGTTTTATTTTTGAAGTGTTTCCAAGGTAACTCACAATGTATCCATCCAAGATGGCCTTACAAGGAGCTCAAGTCAACTAGCACTAGGCCAGCAAAGGATGGGCGTTTGGGGAAGATAAATATAAATCCATTATACCCTGAATAAAAGTATGAATTTCATAAATCCCTTAGGTTTGAGGAAATAAATCAAAGAATGAAGTCTCAGGCATTTGACATTGTAGGTAAACTGCTTTGATTTTAGGCAGGCACACTTAGAGTTTCCTGTAGTGTTTGTTTACTATGCATTGCATTACACTATGATTTAATTCTAGAAAAATATTCAATAGGAGGCCAATATAAAGAAATTCTGGGGAGCTATGTCTAACATAGAGCCCTCAAAACTACATTCTGAGAGCCTAGAATATGGGGAAATTTTCCCTGGTTGCTGCTCTTCTCAGGAGCAGCTTTTCACCTCTTTCATGTCCCCAGTAGTAGGAATAGCATATTATCAGACTGTGGCTCACAACAGCCTCTTCCCCTCAAAAAGAAGGATGTGAAATCCGCACATCCCTGGTGCTTCAGAAAACCCTGAGAGGAAAATAAAAATCTCCCTCCTTCTGCTCCATGACCTTTACTTGAAAATGAAAGAATCTATGACTTGTTGCCAATCACCACCCCTGCTGCAAAATTAAATTAATAATGTAAGACTACACAGATGGATAGATTAAGAATTAATGAAAATACTAATGAATGAATACTAGTGAATGGATAAATGAATGGATGAAAACTTTCTTCTTCATGAAATCTTACAGAAAGTGTTAGGGTCCATAGTTCATTGAAAAATGATACCCTGGATTCAAATAGTATGTAAACAAAGATGTTTTTATTCTGCCATGCTGGGTCTCCCTTACCAAGGTAGAGAGACAACCAAGTGAGCTCACAGGCCTGATTTAAAGCACATTAGGGGATTCCAGGGTAGGTGACCTTAATCCTGCTCCATCTCTGGGGACATTCCATTACTGGGACATGAGGGCTGGAAACTTGCTGAGGAAGTTTGAAAACTGCTGCTGATCCATTGTCCTTGCCTCATGCCAAGTGGCAGGTCAGCTTTTGAGGCTTAGACTTGCCTGGACTTGCCGGGTTCTTGGAATCAGAGATTTAGGCCTGAACTGCCAATTTGAAAACTGCCGTGGAGTCAGTCTGTCTCAAAAGTATTTTGGTAAATGCTAGCTTTGGAGTCTCACACACATTGGTGTGGCTCACAGATGGTTCTAGAATACTTCAGTTGACTGAACAAACTTCGAGTGGCAACACCTGTCATAATCCAGGTAGCAGCAAGAAAACTGATTAAACAGACTGAGCCTTATGAAGGAAAATGTCGGTCTTGTAGAGCAAAGGTCTCAGGTGTTCTGCTTAACTTTCAACTTATGACATGAATGATTGTTCTTTCTCTGTCCTATTTATTTTCCACCATTTCTGAGTGGAAATTTATTCCAACAATTCTTGAGAACAACAATGATAAAGAATTAGCTTGCTAATTAATTTAGATAGCTACCACATTCATAAGCAATATGTTTGGAATCTGGCTTTCTAGGATGGTGTTCATTTTTCTAAATGTTGGTATCTCTGGGGTTTGCGTATAAACTGATAATGGGACTACTCCATGATATGATTAAGAAGGCTTTAACTATAAGGAAATATCCGGAAAGAAAATTTCTAGAGGTATCTAGAAGCTCCCAGAGAAAAAAGTAGGACTGAGCAGCAGACTGCATGTATGTCAGGAGACCCAGATGTTAATGTTACCAGAAAGTTCTAAGCTCAGTTCAAAATGGTGACTCCCTTGTCAACTGTCAGTGGGCTCTTCTCTACCTGGGGGATCCCATACCGCCTACCTGAGGAATGTCAAATAGCCCTTAGGAAATTATAGGTCCAAACTGCCCCTTCAAATAAGAAACCCAGTCTGCAAGCATCTGAGATTCCTGGACTGTCTCTCCATGATAATGAGGCATCTCAGTACCTTAGCCTGCATCCAATGACATTTTCCCACCCTATATATTCTTACCCACTTCCAAAAACTATATAACTCTTAGTTCACCTGAAATAAAGTATATTCGCACAAGCAGTTTTGTTGACAACTGGCTGAAAGAGCCGCTTTATTGACAGTCTAAAGAGCTGTAACATTAAAGGGTTATAACACTGAGATCTCTGGAGCAACCACCCCCTACCTCACCCTGTATCCACTGCCAGACCAGGGTCCAAACACATCGTCGGAAGACATGGGTCTAGGGGCTTGGCTCCACTCTATTTTTTCCCATTCGGTGTGGTGTACAACAGTGGGACTTGGACACCACCATGGAAGACATAGAACAAACAGAACCACAGACGTCGTCAGGGTAATCTGTCAAAGAGGGAAGAATAACCAGGGGATAAAGAACAGAATAGGCAAACTGAGAACAGCAGGAGGCAGCACTAAGAATAGTATAGCTGGTTATTAGAAGGGTGAGTGCCTGGGGTGAGGGAAAAGCCAGGAGACTGGAGTGAGAGCTTTAGAAATACAGAGCAAGCACTGGTCAGTAGGGACTGAAGGAGGCTGGCATTTAGCATGGAACTTGATTGTGCTCACAAGGTACCACAGGTGTATGTTAAGTGGGTCCCTTTTGCCAGACTCATTTTGGCATTTTGCCAGGTAGAAACCAATTCAGAAGTTCCTGAAGAATGCTAGCTTTTATCTAACCAACACAAATCCTCCTACAGTCCAGGTTGTACTTACTGCTGGATATTTGGACTGCTCTTTGGAGTTTGGAGAACTGGAGCTTCCTTTGAACCTGACAGTTTGAGGCTATAAAGTACTTAGCAATGATCATGAAAATGAAGGTCATGGATTGCCACCCATCCTCTTCTCTGTCTCAAAATTTGAAGGCTTTTAGTAGACACAGGCCTGAAATGGAGGAGACATCCCAACTATAATTGATATTTCATTCTTCTATTTTGAGCCTCAAGTTGAAAGTATGCATCACTGTACACGCTCTTGAAACCCAGCAGAAACTCACCCCAAAGGGAAGGCATCATTTAAAGATGCTAAGTCTCAAGGCCTCACAATATGGGGAAAGTTTCCACAGTGGCATTTCACTTTATATATAAAACATTCTATGAATTCAAAGAGGGCTTGAGGGTTTTCATAGGTTATAGGGGTCATAAAAGAGAGTGCCAACATGGGGTGTAAGTTGCCTATAATCACAGTTGGAACATTTCATTCTTCAAACAAATAATATGCATAATAATATTCATATAAAATGATGTCTTTTATGGTGCTCAACCTATAATATTTATAACAAGCATTATGTTGAATAACCCAAATAAGCAATCCTATAATCTCTCATTGGTAGACAGCCTCTAGAAACATCTATTTCCCAGAAACCTTAAAAAAAAAACTCCACCTTTCAAGCTCATCAGTTAGGATCCAAGTTCCAAAGGTACTCATGTCTTAAGTCTCAGATTATTCAAATAGATAGGGGCTGTGGTCCCTGGCAGCTATCTCTTGATCATGAACTCTGAAGGTCTACTGGTTTGTGAATTTGAAACAAGGCATGGTCTCAAGGCTGGTTCTGGGCTTGGGCAGGAATCTTTCTTTAGGTGTCCTCTGTGTGCTGTGCCTTATGATGAGTTGAGTTGCCCCTTTTAAATCCACCATCTAGCCTCATTCTTGGTCATTCCAAGACCACTTGCTCTTTTCTTTTACCTTTTGCCTGCCTTTGGCCTGCAGGCATTCCAACTGTTTCCTCTTTTGGTAACTACCAATTAGCACATTCCTAGCATTTGCTTCAAGATCTTCTAATGTAAAACACGCTGAGAAGAGTCTTGTGCATCAGGAACCAATAAATGCTTTCCCTGCCTCTGGTGGCTCTGTAGGATCTCATGTCATGGATCTTTCCCACAGAAAAGCATGTTGGGATGCTTCTCAAAGTCCCTGGTAGAACTGCATAGCACCGTCATTCTTCTCTTCTCCTGTCATCTTTACAGAGCCAAAGGCACACTGTGGTGACACAGAAAACACAACAGTGTTATGGAAAGAATAAGGATGCAGGCGGATAGGCAATAAAGCCGGACACTTACTGTGAAGCTTACATTAGGTCTCGTTGCCTGCTGTGTCCCATCCTTATAGACAGTGCCTTGAAGGAAACTACTCCCACTCTGGTATTCTGGAGGTTTAAGAACAGAAAATAAAAAGGTTATGCACTCACTCAAGACACAGGTGCTGAGGCATTGGACCATACAAGTGCAAGAGTCAGTAGACCCTGTCACCTTGCATGAAACTTGAAGTCACTCCCTATTGAGAAAAGAGATTAACCTGTAAACTGAGAACAAAACATAAATCTTTAAATAAAATATTATAAATCTACTAGTTCTATGAAGAACAAAGATATGAGATAAAATATCCTAACTGTGCAGTTTACAAATAGCCAAGTCAGTTTTCCAGCCTGTGTATCTGACCAGAGATAGAATTCTGTCATTAAGAGCCTAAGCTTCTACCTATACTTTGTGAATAAGGAGGAACGTAGCTTGCAGCCTAGTGTGTCTTTAATGACAGGTTGTGTCCCTATCCACAGAGAAGTGCTAGCTAGGGTGTGGCCTCCTTTGTCTTCATATTGGACATCACATGGGAAGATGAGTCCCTTGCCCTTGCTCTGCTCTTGGTCTTGCTATCCCTTCTCCTCCAGCACTTAACCTACTCAGGTTTTGCTCCATTTATTCAAAATTTTAAAAAAGGGTGCCTTTCCCTTTCTTTAATTGTATTTTAAACATCTAGTTTGTGTGTTTCATACAACCTAAAGGGCAATGCCAGATGTTCACACTACAGAGGGGATGGTGGAAGAGATGAACAGAAGAATGAAGGATTGTTGAGAATCAAGGCTGTATACAGAGGCAAGAAGGAAGTCTCAGACTCAGGGTCAGGTTATAATAGCTTATTTATTCATAGACAGATAGGGAAATGGGATCACATTCATTCACACACATACACACACATACACAAACACACTTCACTAACCTCTAGTCTGGCCCAGTGTCATAGCCTGACTCAATGGTGGTGCATCAGGTTAGGTTCACGTCTCATTCAACAGCGGGTGTCCAGGTTGGTGGACTCGATCTTTCAGCAAAACAGCATCCCCATGGGACTTGGAGTGAGTTGCAGTGGCCAGACCCGGTATTTAAGCTGCACTTAGTCAATCACAATTAAAGTGTTCACACATTACTTCATCGGGTGTTTACCTTACTTCAATGTTATTATACTTGTGCACATACTCTAGGCTTGATTTCCATGATCACATTCATCCATGGTATTATTTCCTTATGTTGTTTATATCTTGTTCCTTACAAGAATAGAAGGAAATGAGGGAGAAAGGAGTGGGGGAGAGAAGGAAGGAAAAACTAAATCGGCCCCTCAGCCCTGTGCTCCATTGGCTCCAATCCTCTTCCCAGAAGGTCCTCCTACCATATTGTCATCTTGCCTGAAGGTTTTCCTCTCCTTATTTCTGCACTGTCCCAAAATCCTGTTTATTTCTTATGCAAAATATTTGCATAACAGCTTTTGCCTTTATAATACCCTTGTATCTTAGTCATTTCCCCCAGGCTTCATCTTCTACAGCCTAAGTGTTTTAGCAAGACACTTGTCTAAATTCATATTTGTTCTCCCCTAAGAGAAACTCTACTGCTAACTATTCAAACAATGCTATTTTTTCATCCTTCTACACTTGTTTGGACACTCAGAATATTGCTCTAAATATAAGAAACTAATTCTGCAACAAAAATGACTTTGTATTTACAAAGTAAAAGAAAATAAGTCTCACCTGACTCATTCCAACATTGTGAGGCTATAGTTCTGTGCATATCACTGAAAGAAGCTAATTAAAAGGCCATTTCCCCTGATATCCCTTGGGTGCCACACTGGAGAAGGAGAAAAGGCAGGACAAATGACCCTGTACTTCACAATTTTTAATTGGTGCTATCCTACTCTTGTCCTTAAGGGGGAACAGCAGCTGAGAACTGCTACATCTCCTGTCTCTGTCCTTTCAGGGCCACATCACAAGGGAAAACAGCCAACATGGAATGATTTAGTTAAAAGTGTTGCCCTTCCATGGAAACAGACTCGCCACTGCCCCATAGCTCTTGTGGTCCATCGTGCATAACGAACCACTTAGGTTAGGGCTTTGGCTCCTTACTACCAGCTCAATGCCATTCACTGGATAACATACTATCTATCCACTCTGCATCAATTCATCCAGTAAATTAATAGGCATCTACTTTGTAAAGGAGAAAAGCAGCTCAAACACAGGTGGTTGCAAACATCATTTGGCAGAAGGCTTCTAGTTCAACTTCAGCATGAAAAGCATCTTGCATTGTTTGTGAAATCAGCTAGAGTTCTTGATTATATTACACACATTCTCTCAGATTGTTTGGTAAAATTATTAATACTACAGGTTCAGGACTCAGGGTCCTATGAAAGAGTTCTACCTTTGCCATGGGCCACTCACCAAACAAAACTCTCCATGCAATCACGTAGAGTTCTAAATAGAGGTATCACATATAGGATATTGTCCCTGTACACTGTTCCCTTGTGACTTTACAATAAAAAGATTATCAGCTTATTCTACTGTTTAGAATGCCTTGGGGCCTGTCTGTCTGTCTGTTTTAGTCCAGGTTCTCTGGAGTAGCAGAATTTATAGGGAGAGAGAGAGAGAGAGAGAGAGAGAGAGAGAGAGAGAGAGTTTTTAGAATGACTTACAGGTTGTGGTACAGTAAGTCCAAGAATGGCTGCATGTGCATGTGAACAGAAGAATGGTTACCTGTGCCCAAGAATTCAGTAGTTATTCAGCCTATGAGTATGGATGCCTCAACTAGTCTTCAGTATGCACTGGAATCTCAGTGAAGAAATGGCTTGCTAGAGAGGCAAGAACAAGCAAGCAAAGAGTGAAGCTTCACTTTTCATGTTCTTACAATTCCACTTCCAGCGGAAGGAATGGTCAAGACTAGAGGCCAGCATTCCCACCTCAAAATATCTGGATTAAAGCAGTGTTTTCCTGTCTCACAGGTCCAAATTAGACGTGCATCTTCCCATTTGAAATCTAACGAAAATCCATGACAGGTGTGCCATTTCAGGGCTTTAGTTAATTACAATAGACATTACAGGGGTCCTCTACCACCTACAGTTCACGTAAGCACCATAATATCCAAGGCAATTCACTACATAGTCATACTTAGTCCTGGTTCTCTTTAGTATGCAGTTATATCTGAGGAACAAATGCCCAGAATTGTATAGGTAGCCTTGTTTGTAGGTGTGGCGACATGGCAAGTCTGGCATGAAGAGGTGGTGGGTGGGTAGAAGAGGTGTGCTTGGAATAATCACAGTGTAGTTTAACATTAAATCATTCTGCAGGCCTCATTGATTACTTCCCCTTCACTAGGCAATTGCAGACTATGAGGCTAAGTGGCAGAAGAACCACCAGATGAAGGGGCTGATTTCCTCCAGTTGCCATAAGAATGGAGGCTGCTTTTATCTCAGGCATACAATAAGTAAACACATTTATACTTAAGTTCGTATAAAAAATACAGTAGGCCTACACTGACTAATCCAAGAGACCTGGCTCCTGCTGCCTCTCAATTACTACTATTCTTAAATTTTCACTTTATATTTAAATGGTATCAGGCTACTTGATGTGCTTTTTTAAAACCCATTTTTATTTCCAGTCCCTATTGGCTCTTCTAGTTTCTATTTTATAAATATAAATAAGTACCACTTACATGTCAAGGATTCTGGTTAGACAAATATGCTTCTTAGAAATTTACCTATGAGTACCTCCGTTTGCAAGACCCCAGCTGATCCACACTGCCACCCCAGCACTGAATTGTTAGTCTTACAGTCAGCCACAACACTTGCAATGACATCAAAGAAGACACAGAAGGCACTATATACTGGACACAGAATTTGGACACTCAACTTTAACTCAAGGGCATGTCAATAACCTTCTCAAACCATTCACAGATTATATGGATATCTCTGGCTTTTCAATATAGATCACTTTTACTCACGAGATCCTCAAGATTTTAATATAACAAAAAATAGAGTAAGGAAAAAACCCAACTATCACATTGGGGCTGGACACAATAAACAAATTGAAAAGAAGAGCCAAAGAAAGGCACAAGAATCAGAGACCCACTCATTTTCATACTCAGGACTCTCATAAAAACACTAAATTAGAATCCATAATATATACACAGAGGACCTGGTGTAGATCATCATGACCTGTGCTTGCTGTTTCAGTCTCTGTGAATTCATCTGAGCTTTTCATATGTTAATTTAGAGGGCCTTTGTTTTCTTGCTGTCATCTATCCCCCCTACCCCCACCCCTGGGGCTCTTAGCCTCTTTCTGCCTTCTTTTCTATGTGGTTCCCTGAGATCTGAGGGGAGGAATTAAAAGCACATGCAATGTAGGCTTGAGTGTCCCAATTTCTTTTACTCTGTATAACAACTGGCTGTAAGTCTATTTGCTCTCATATGCTTCAGGAGGAAGATCCTCTGATGATGACTGAGCAAGGTGCTGACCTATGAGTAGAGTAGACTATCATTAGGAGTCATTTTATTGCTGCTTCCCCCCCCCCTTTATAAAGACCAGTAGTATTTGGTTTTATCCTAGGTTTCTGATCTATCTAGTCTTTGGCTCTTAGCTACCCAATCAGTGTCGAGTTTAGGCTATATCTCATGAAGTGGGCTTTTAGTCCAGTCAGATATTGGTTGGTTACTCCCACAAAGTTAGTACTACCATTGCACTATCATATCTTGCAGACAGGACACCATCATAAATCAAAGGTTTGGGGATGGTTGGCGTTTATGTTTCTCATGCAGAGTACCTTTCTGTATCAAAGATGCTAGAACACCGGGTAAAACCTCTATGTAGATATCAGCTCAACTTTTCGAGAATCAATGATTTGTATTGATGTTGTCTTCAGAAATATAACCATGTTATCAGTTTTTGGAGAACAACCTATAGTCTTGGCAACAGCCTGGCTTGTTGGAAATTCCAATAAGAGATATTTGTCCAACAACATAATTAGATGTAACTCAATCCCAGGACTGGAAACCTCCTTTGATAACAAGAGATGGCCAATTGGGACTCTGTCTCCCCTGTTATTTGTGATTTCATTTAGATTTCCTTTCCTTCATATTTTAGGAAGCTTCTACTTTATTACATTTCCAAACTACCATTCAAAGGCCCTTAATATTAGCTGTCTCTCCTCATATTCCATCCTCCTTCTCACTTGATCCTCCTATTTCAGATCCATCCACCCCACCCATCAATAACTATTCTACTTCCTCTTTCTTGGGGGCTGTTCCCTTATTCTATACCTAACCTATGTGAATTTACAGACTATAGCTTACTTATCTTTAACTTAAACAGGAATAGTATTGCTTTAAAACTAATATCCACATATAAACAGCTACATATCATATTTGTCTTTCTGGGTCTGAGATACCTCACTCAGGATGATATTTTTCTAGTTTGACCCATTTACATGAAAAGTACATAATTCTGTATTTGCACCTGCTTCTCAGAGAACCTGAATTTCAAAACAAAACTTTATACAAAAAGAATTTGTTCAAGTTATGTGGCTTTGAAAAGTCTTCTGAGATAACTACAGTCATTTTAAAAATCTCTGTGCTGAGTTTTGAAGACACTGAAACAGCTTCATCAGCTACTGATGTCCATACCTCTTCACTGTTTGAAAAAGTCCCTTCCATCTTCAAATTCATCTTTGAGAATCAATGCTTTACCTATTCTTGCAATACACAGTTACTACTACTACTACTATCACAAATTAATAATAATAATAATAATAATAATAATAATAGCTATCATCATCATTATATTATTGTTGTTGTTGTTGTTGTTGTTGTTGTTTTGTGAAAGTTCTTCTGCTTTTGCTTTTTCCACAGCCTTCTGTTAGCGAGATCACCTTGGCATAGCTATGTTTATGTAGCTAATGTCCACATACATGCCTGTAATAAACTCCAGCACTGAGTGCAACTGAACTCTGCTACACTGAGCTGATTTGATATGTAATGAGACGATGCAACTACACATGGAAAAATGGCTTTTTTGATGGATGGAAGTCAATTAATAGAATTTTAAAACTGAAGCTTCGCTGAGCAGCCATGGCTCAATGAATGTGAATGTAGGAACCAAGTTGCCAAGGTAGCACGTGGAACTTGGTAAAGGAAGTCTAAGAATATGTTCCATACTCTTGTCAGATAGAGATGTTGGAGAGTGAAGGAGGGAGATTTTCAGAAGACTTTATCTGCTGCAAGTACTCTACCTCCTAGGAGAAAGTGGATAGTACTGCTGCCCAGTAAAAGCAAGTTACAGAAGGCTTCTTGGAAAATTCCCTGTTCCATCTTCCATGTTCAGAGAACTAGCACACAGACTCTCCCAGAGATAGGTTAACTGACTACCTTGGTGGTGCAGGAGGTTGCTGGTTAGAACTCACCATGGGATCTCAGAATTCATGGAGCATGGGATACATAAAATCTCCATGATCAGAAAGAGGCACGGCTTGTAGGAAAAAGAGGCATAGCAGAGTTCCTAAGAGTCTCTCCAACAGGATTCTCCAGGAATAGATGCCTGCAAATAGGTTTCCAAGAATGAACAGGGATGCTGGCAGGCCAATTCCTGAGAAACTTAAGGAAGAAATCCTGTTAGCTTCCCTGAAATAGCACTATGCTCATCTAGGTCCTAGTGACCACAAGAGGGGATGCCGGCCCATTCACCATGAGTTCATGAAAGCATCACATAGGCATGTGTTTGGCTCCAATGTATTTCAGCCTCCTTCTTATTCTCCTGCATCTCCCTGCCTTTCTTCCTGCTACCCATGAGCTGACTGGATTGCTGTTCTCACAGAGATCCTGCGCAGACAAAGAGAAGCTATTCAAGAGCTGGAGCAGCAGGCAGGTTGGAAGAATGCTGCCACCTCTATGGACCTAGGAGATAGAGACTCCTCAGCCCTTTCCTGCTTCCTGATTTACTTCTTACAGAAAGGCCTGGGTATCATTAGGACTCATGGACTCATTTAACCAGTGTTCTAAGCTGCAAAGGGGATACATAAACACTAAACCAGTTACAAAACCTTTGATCTACAATGTTTTCTAGCCTACAAGATATGCTAAAGCAATGGTGACACAAAGCTTATAGGAATAACCAACTACTATGTGACTTGATTTATGTCCCACTCCAAGAAATGGAGCCCATACCTGACACTCCTTGGATTACCAAGAACCTGAGACTAGATATCCTAGGACTTAGGGGAAAACCAATTACTACTGTTCTGTTGGAAACTAGCGCCCATATTAAGGGGCTAAAGGGCAACCATCTCACAGGTGCCTCTAAGTCATGTATGCAACTGACTCAGGGCCATTCCTCACCCACTGCTCCAGCAACTGGCTAAACAAGGAACTGACTAAACATTTACTCACCGGAACCTCATACAGGAACTAGCTAGTCAATAAACTGACCTTTACCCAACCTTCCTCACCCTCACATTTTGAGGATGTTTCACCTGATTCATCACCTTCCCCCGTTCACCTTTCCTTACTGCTTAAAACTAGCTGTCCTTGTTACAATAAACAGACCTTGACAACAATTTTGCTTGGTCTCGCTCTTCTGTCTCGCCCGTTCTTCTCATTTTCAGACTGGATCACCCTCGGACCCACGAATAACTGAGTCCCATGGGACGGGACACTGTTTTACTAAATTAGAGGTTTTCAACCCCTTTGAGGGTTGAACAACCTTTTCACAAGGGCTGAATGTCAGAAATCCTGAATATCATATATTTACATTAAGATTCATAACAGTAAGCCAGGTGTGGTGGTGCACGCCTGTAATCCCAGCACTTGGGAGGCAGAGGCAGGCGGATTTCTGAGTTTGAGGCCAGCCTGGTCTACAGAGTGAGTTCCAGGACAGCCAGGACTACACAGAGAAACCCTGTCTCGAAAAACAAAAACAAAAAAACAAAAAAGAAGAAGATTCATAACAGTAGCACAATGACAGTTGTGAAATAACAATATAATTTATGGTCAGCATCATCACAATGTACAGAACTGTATTAAAGGATTGCTGTTTTAGGAAAGTTGAGAACCACTGTACTAAGGTAACAATAAAATGACTCCTTAATGGCACTCTGCTATTCTTACAGATCAAATTTATTTTCCTCCAAGGGACCCTCACTGGGAAGAAAAGGTTGCATGCCCAAGTAGATGGCCAATAGATAATAAATGCCCAAGTAGATGGCCAATAGATAATAAATGCCCAAGTAGATGGCCAATAGATAATAAATTCCCAAGTAGATGACAAACAGATAATGAACTTAAAGACATCTTTTGAAGTTCTTTTTCTTGTAAAGTCCTGTCAAGGGTTCACCTTTTCTTTTCTCATTTTAAATTTTATCTTTCTATTTTTGTTTTATTTTGCTTAAACAATAGGCCCTTTGTATATATGCTAAGGCATTCAGTTTCATAATTTTATAGGATTCCTAAGTATGCCAACAAGTTGGTTTCTGTGTCTATAACTTTTTCTTGTGCCCTTTGTTGGGCTCTTTACCTTCTGTTCGTTTGTTTTTATCCTATTGCAATGTGTTTGGTTTTCTTTTATCATATTGCATCATATTATATTGTTATCATCCTTTAGATGCCTGCTTGTTTTCCTTGTCTTTTCCCCCTTTCATTGAGAATAGATTATTTTCTTATACATTATATTCTGATTACTGCTTCCCCTTTCTCTTCTCCTTTGAGTTTCTCCCCACCTATCTTCCCATCAGTATCTCATTAGAAAAGATCAGGCTCCTAAGGGTTAACAAAGCCCAACAGAAAATATAAGAGAAAAGCAGTCACACTGAAGTTGGACAAGACAAACCAAAAGAAGGAAAAGGACTCCAAGAGAAGGCACATGAATCAGAGACCCTCTCATCCACCCACACAGAAGTCTCATAAAAACACTAACCAGAAAGCTAAAATATATATACAAAGAACTTTGTGCAGAACAGTGCAGGCTTCATGCTTGCTGCCTCACTCTCTGTGAGATCATATGAGCTTTGCTCAGTCTATTTAGAGAGACTTGCTTTCCTGGTGTTCTCCATCCCTTATGACTCTTAGACTCTTTCTGTCTCCTCTTCTGTTACCCAAGTTCTTAGGTAAGGGATTTCATAGAGACATACCATTTACAGCTGTGTGTTCCAAGTCTTCTCTCTCTGTATGTAATGTCTGGCTGTGGGTCTCTGTATGTGTTCCCATCTGCTACAGAAGGAAACTTCTTTCATGATGGTTGGGCAAGGCACTAATCAATGAGATAGCAGAATATCATTTGGAGTAATTTTATCACAACATTTTTTTTTAAGATTAGTAGTATTTGGTTTTACCCTAGGTGTCTGGGCTATCTAGTCTCCTGTTCTCAATCACTCAAGTAGCGCCCAGCATTGGTTCTGTTTCATGGAGCAGGTCTTAAGTCAAATTAGACATTGGTTAGTTATTCTTACAAGCTTTTTGCCACCATTGCCTTAATATATTTTGTAGGCAGGAAATCACTGTAGATAAAAGGTTTTGTGGTTGGGTTTGCATTTATTTTTCTCTTTTGGTAAAATGCAGAGTACCTTCTCATATTAAAGACACTAGAACTAGTCAGGCAGATTCTAGCTCCACCTCTCCATGATCAATGACTTATGTTGATGTTGCCTTCAGCAATGGGTCTTGCTGTCAGTCTGTGGAAAGCAACTTACTGTTTTAGAAATAGCCTGTGTTGTTTGGAGATTTCCATGGGATCCTTTTGGCCAACAACTAAACTGGATGTAACCTATTCCCAGTATTGGAAGTTCTGATTGGTGATAAGAGATGACCTGATGTGACTCCATCTCTCTCATTATTTGGAAACTTCATTAAGATTGCCCTCATGTTATTTAGGAAGTTTCTATGGCATTCCTTCAAATGCCTCTCAAATCTGGCTATCTCTCCCTGTATTCTTTCCCTCAATCCCACTTCCAATCCTCCTCCCAATCTGATTCTCCCACCCCCTTCCCCACCTGATCCTCCCATTACTGTCGCCCTTGCCCCAGTTCACCCATAAAATCTCTTATATTTACTCCTACCAGGGAGATCCTAGTCCCCTCTAGTTCCTTTTACCATACCTAATCTCTCTGAGTCTAAAGATCTTAGCTTAGTTAATATTTACTTAACAGTTAATATCCACATAAAAGCAAATATATACCATATTTATCATTCTTTGTCTGATTACCTCACTCAGGATAAGTTTTTCTAGTTCAATTCATTTGCCTGCAAATTTCATTTCATTTTCAAATTTGATTTCATTATTTTCACAGTTGAGTGTGCTCCATTCTGTAAATGTACATTTTCTTTATCCATTCTTTAATTGAGGAATATCTAAGCTGTTTCTGTTTTCTGGCTGTTATGAATAGAGCAATAGTGAACATAGTTGAGCAAGTGTCTCAGTCATAGGATGAAGATTTCATTGCGTATATGCCAAAGAGTGGTACATCTGGATCCTGAGGTACATTGATTCCCATCTTTCTGAGGTTCCACACACTGACTTCCACAGTGGCTATTAAAATTTGCACTCCCTCTAGCAATGGAAGAGTATTCTTGCTCCACATCCTCATTAGCATGAGCCGTGCCTCTGTTTTCTAATGAGAAACAGAAATGGGGGCAGATACTGATAGGAAGGGAAGTTAGGAAGAACTTGGAGGAATAGAGGGAGGGAAAACTCCAATCAGGATATATTTTATAAGAAAAAAAGCTATTTTCAATAAAAGAAAACAAACAAATGAATAAATAAGATACCACCTGGGTTAGGAAGGATCATAGAAAAATACAGATGGCGGTAATGTGGACAATGATCATGCAGAAGAATAGCAGGGCAGGAAGTCATTGAAGAAGTCACATTAGTTCCTTGAAGAAGAGCTGTGATTACAATAGTCAGTCAAATGGAAATAAGTCCTATATGTGTCTGCCTTTCACACAGGTCTCCTAATGTTCTGATTATGACTACTCTGCATGGCAATTGTTTTAAAAACTTATTTAGATTCCTCAGTAGACATTTCAGAATACAAATAAATCTGAAACAGAGTATTCTCTATATAAACAATGTGTTTGTATTATTATATGAGTGAAAATTTGTCGATTGTTATAAAAAATATCATGGAATTGCTTTCCTTCTCTTCTCACACTCAGAAACACACATACACATGCACACATGCATACACAAACACATACCTATCTATCAGAACCACTCTGCTGATTCACAAGATAGGAATTAATAGAACCAATATTCTCAGATAGATTAGTTTTAAAAGCAACTAATCTACCAACATCAATAGTGCAGATTTATTGGATACCCAGTCATATGCAATGGTTATATTATAACATTAATGGCTAGCATGTAATGTTCTTTTCTACTCATCAGGCACACCACATGCACAGGAATTCCTCACTTAATCCTTGCACTGCATTTAGCTGGGAGGTAGCACAGACACCTCATCAACTCAGGTAGAATGCTGCCATTCTCCAATCTTCTGCATTGTACCACTTCCTATGATACCAGAAAACATGAACTATATCAGTCTATAATAATATAGTCTGTTTTGTGTAAATTATCCATTTCCTGTCTGAGGTTTATCAAATCCTGATTCTACTACTTTCTACTGTAAGAACTTGGGCAAGGTACACTGGGCCAAGATATTCTCTAACTGATGTTGCATTTACATATTATACATTAGCCTTTTCTCCAGAAGACCCCCCCAAATTAATTAAAACACTTGGATGTCTAATAGCGCAACCACACTGGACAGCTCCAAACCTGATAAAGGATGACCTAGGAAGTCTCCATACTGAGGCAACCCCCTTCTCCAAAATCTTTCCATCTATGGACTGAAGCCCTACTGCTGAGGAGACACACACACACACACACACACACACACACACACACACACATTCATACTTCTTAGCCAAGGATAGCTATGGACATGTCAAAACACATAATCCTAAACTTAGAGAAGACATTATGAGGAGCTGGAGAGATGGCTCAGTTGTTAAAAGTACTCATTGTCCTTTCAGATGACTCGGGTTCATTTCCCAACACCCACATGATGATTCACAACCACCTGATGCAGAGAATTCAATGTCCTCTTCTGATTCTGTCACACCAGGCATGCATTCAGTACACATATGTACATACAGATAAAGCAGTTATACATATAAAATAAGTCTAAAAAGTAAAACAATTCTTAGTTTGTGGTACATCTCAATAGCTCCATTCTTGAGCAGGAACTTTGAAAATGACAACACCTATCTCAGTAGTTGAGAAGCCAGTCAGTTCCTAGGAGACATTTTGAATCTGTAGTCAAGTTAAGTTTCTGTTTATTATGAAACTTAAGTTTCTGTTTTTTGGAGCTAGGCTTCACCCTACCCCCATATTCATAGAATTTACCAAGCACCACTGCTCCAGAGTCACTCATTCTCAAAAATGTTGTCCCACTTTCCTTAACTGCCTGGTCTTGCTTCTATATCCATGCTTATGTGAAAATTCCCCACCCTGTGATTTTGCCCTATAAAAAGGGCTTGAGAAATTAGCTGAGGGCTGGTCCCATAAAGCTTCATTAGGGAGAAACAGCCACAGATTCATCTGTGATATATACACAAAATGGAGCATACTCTAATTTAGCCATAATTTGGATCACTGAGATTACTATAGTGTCTAAATGGTGGCCATGGCTGAACCAGTCTGGTAGTGAGTATCTCTTATCTCTAAGAGTGAGCTTTATATTGTTTTTCTTGGCTTACTTGTGACACACAATAGAGCTTGGGTTTGAGACAGGCTAGTCCTTGAAAGTTCATGCTACTCTCAGCATGCTGAGTTAACTCACTTGTATAAAAATGGATGATGCCAATTTCAGAGATGAAGATATCAACTCTCCAGACAGCACTGCCTTGGAAACCAAGTTCCTCAGTGTGGGACAGCAGACTCTTCATCTGTCTGGCACTAGACCACAGTGTTCCACTGGTTTTAGTCACCATCTAAAGAGATATCACTTTCATGACTTCTGCTTCCTCCATGTGACTCCTGTCTCTCCTGGTACAGGTAAAAGGCATTCATAGAAATAAACACAGATTATGCAAGCAGTGAGACTAATTCTAACTACCCTCCTCTCACCAGGATTGTTAGGTCAAAGCACGGACAATGTGAACCCCAACAAACCAGGCTGGGCAGCATGCTTCCAGAAGTCCAATTAATAAAGAGATAATCCTGAAAGTCTGGGAAAAGGCTTTCATTCTACACAGCCACAAAGGAACAAAGAAGTGTAGTAATGCATCGCCCCACAACACACACATACAAGTATATCTTGGGGTACTAAGATGAAGTGTGGGCTTCAATAAAAGGCAAGGTATATGCATAATTAAATAGTCTTGGTCAAAGTGTGAGTCCACCCATCACAGACCCATCTTTGTCTCAGCTCCCGACTCACCTACCTTATCAGACAATTGTCAGATTGTATAAAATCTGTCTTGAAGTGTTTTCCCCCTTTATCTGGCACTATGCTTCAGTCTTCTCCTTCTTCCAGGGGACATTTCAATGATTTAAGTTCCATTGTTTCAATAGTCAGATGGCCAAGTAGCAGGGCACACATGTCATTTTTAATATCCTCATTCTTGCTGAGAAAGTAATATGTCCTCTCTCTTTTTGAAAAGGAGTATTTTTGTAAGCATTTGAGTAGTATTCGATAGATACAAGTACCAACTGTATATTGAACATGAAGTGTTATGTGTTGAAGAGGAATAGTTGAATAGTGACTGCTACTCTATGCCTTGTCCTTCACCAACCAAAGCTCTCTTGTTACCTGCAAATAGCCTCAGCAGAACTCTATCCTGCCTTCAGTAACAGGTTCTTCTAGTCATCTTTCTATGAAAGTTTTCTCATGACTTTGGGGAGTCCAGCTATATACTAAATCAATATCTACTTAGGCAAGTTGTGACAGTATGTGGGTGTGTTATAGATACAGATAACAAAAACATTCCTTAGGCACTTGGGGTGAGTTAATGCTGGAAATTCAGGATGAAAGCTGTCCTTCCAGTGTCTGGTACATAACTAGTTCCCTGAAAATGAATGTTTCTAGTGATTTGAAATAGATCCTAAGGTGATTCAAACAGAGCACCAGATCAGTCCAAAGCGGTGTGAGGAGCGGTGCTGCCTGCTGTCTACCTGTAAAGTGCATACACCATACATCCACATCTAGAGTCTATCTGTAATCCACTACCAAGTATTCCTTCCAGACTCCTCAAAATATTTTATTTATATAAAAGAAATCAGATGGGCACTTCCTAAGAAGAAAGAGGAAGCTATGCTGAAGTAGATCTCTGCCTCCATACTACTGGGCAGATTAAAGCCATGAATAAAGCATCAGAAGAACAGCAACCTGTGACAAATCTGAGAACTTAAAAAGAGTCCAGGCAAAAACTCCGCAGTTTGCCAATCCTGATGGGTTTCAAGGGAAGAAAAATGTCACTTCTAGTTCCAATTACCCTCCTGGGAAATTTCATTTGAAAAATTCATTAGATGCAATTATCACCTCCATAAATTTTACTGTCCCCTTCATAGGCTTGAGTCACTGGAGAACATGCGAAAATGACTTGATAAAGCAAGTGACAAATGCTATGCCTGGCTCGAAATTATCTCAGAGATACCATGCAGGGAGTCACCCGATGTAAATAGGAAGGGCAGGTTCCTCTACATTGAATGAACACCACACAGTGTGGGACTGATTCAAAAGACCAGCCATGTCATATATGTGTGTGTAATGAGCTACCCAAAACTCAATGGCTTAAAAGAACATACTTTCAATTATTTTCTTGAATCTTTACACTGGCTGGGACTTGGTTGTTCTAAGACAGCTGGGAACATCTTGACACCATGAATTCTTTCTCCTTCTCCTTCTCCCTCTCCCTCTCCCTCTCCCTCTCCCTCTCCCTCTCCCTCTCCCTCTCCCTCTCCCTCTCCCTCTCCCTCTCCCTCTCCTTCTCCTTCTCCTTCTGGGACCATGTTATGATTTAATTCTGAACTACCCACACACAACTGACCATGTAATGTGTGGCCCCCAGGTAGAGGTGCTATTATGGATACAGGTGGGAGATTTAGAAGAGGCCTGAATAAAGTAGGTCACTGGTGGAATTCCTTTGAAGGTACTCCCAGTCCACTGTCCTATTCTCTCTGTCTCTGCTTCCCATCTGGTGTGACATAGGCATCTTCCTCCACATGTGCCCACCACCATGAAGGTCTGCTCATATATGGGACCCAGCAACCCTAGACTGATCTCTGTGAACCTGTGAGATGATCCCTCCTGCTCTCAAGTTGTATTCTTGGGTATTTTAGTCACAGACAGGCAAGTAACTAACAGGGCAGCTAGACCCTGAGGTTTGTCTGCATAGCAATGGTCAACATTCAACAGGGAGTATAAAGCACTACTCATTATGCCTCTGCTTAATTCAGCTCTGCCAACAAACAACCCAGTGGACCACAGCAAGACATTTAAGTGAGCCCTAGACCAAGGAACAAGGAAACACATTCTCCCTTCTCAGGGGTCAGAACTGTGGAGCCAGATACTGAAAGTCCTTCCTTTATCTGTTGTCACCTAGAGAAGAAACTTTTCTAGGAATCTAGACTCCTTTCTTCCTTAGAAACATTTTTGTTCCATGTACAGAGGCACAGAATTGGATACAAACAGGACTTATCAGACTTGCTAAGTTTCAGTTGCTACATATGAAAGGAGAAAGGAGAGCCAGACCCAGCGCCAACTGCCTGCTTCTAGAAGCCTTCTCCAGAAGTACCAGGAAAGGCCATGGAACTCCTCGTGCTCAGTAGCTGGGAGAGAGAGGGTGGCCAGCTCCTCAGCCAACAGTCCTCCAGGTCCTGAGTGGGACACTGGAAATGGAAAAACCCCAGTCATCAGCAAGAGAAGATGCCACTGGCTGAGGTGCTTCAAAGGAGAGTACAACATCTCAGTCTGAAAGAGCAAACCCTTCTGCAGAGCCCCAGCCGGGGCCTCGCCCTTCCAATGGGTTATCACTGTCTATCAGTTAGACAAATCAAGAGAAAGTGATTGGAGCAACTTCTTTGCAGAATGCCTACAGCATGAAGATGGTTCTGATAGGACATTTCTCCTTCATGCTCTGCTCTGCAGAAGGGAGAAAATCTGGGTGGAAAATATTTGAACCAGTTGGTCTTACACCCTGCAATATGTTATAATTGAAATGCAGTTAAAATGACTTGCATTTTTAGTTCTTCTGTAACAAGACATCCAACTTTGCCAGACCACATCACTGTAATGGTTGCACAGCTTCCTAATTCAGTGTTGCCCCCTCGCCCTTTGCCAGTGCCTTTCATCCATGTAGTTGTACTCTGACTGCTGTTGCCTCTGCTGTCACATTCACATTCCACATCTGAATAAGGTAACAAGCCTTTTCTGTACAAGCATTGATTTCTATAACAAAGCTTTCATGGATAATTTCTCCCTGTGTATTCCTGAGCCAATGGCCTTCAACAAGGCTACAACACTTCAAAGCAAAACTGTAGCTCTCCAGCTGATTTTAGGAGTAGGGGATATAAGTGTCATTTAATCGCAACATAGACTGTCTGAGACAGGAAGATCATGGTAAGACTTACTAGTGTCTGTTTAGTCCTCTAATCTCACTAAACATCTATTTGGAGATATTGAAGGCACATCAGTTTTTCCATCAGGGAACAGCATTAAATAGATCTTCAGTGCTCTGTTCATATCCAGCATGCCTTGAGGGTCACATGACAGTGTGGACATGCCTGGTCATCAAGCCTGTTCACAGCCTTTTCCTTGTCCTGCTTATTGGTGGAGATCTACCATGGTACAAAATTGTCGGACAATAAACCATGCCAGAGACTTGGTGGGTACATACCTGAGACTTAGACAACTCCCTGCTCCCTGCCAGACTCCTGGCCTAAAATATGTTCCCCACATAAGGAAACATGACCTGTGGTCAAGTAGGCCCAGAACAAAGTTCTCTATGCTAATGACACACCTAGAGGCCCTGAGGACTTAGCCAATAAGCTTCCATTCCCAGACATTCCTCCCTGCTAAATGTATTTAATCTTCAGTCCACACTGAGAAGTTGGTATGATAAGGTATGCACCCATTTATGCAGTCAAAAAACAATATAGGTAAACACGGACTATCTCTTTCATCTACCACTACCATGGGTAACATGGAAAAGGACTTTGTCTACAGAGCAGCAGCTAAGTCTCCCTCAGATTGTCCTCTGTGCTTCCAGGCAACCTCTACCAAGGTAAGGACAAACACTTGAGCTAAGCCAAGAACTCCCCCTTGCCTTGCCCAGGCGAGATGCTATCCTCAGCCTGCAGGCCCCCTGACTAGTAGCAAGCTTGGGGACCCCTGAACCAGCTCCAGCTTTCCCACACCTCAGACTGTGCTTTCTCACCCCTGGTGCTCTGTCTCTGTGCTCTCCTGAAGCCCAGCACCTGACTGGTGGCAGCACAGAGGGTGGACGAGGATCAAAACAAAATCTGGTGACATTTTCTATGTTAGATAAGGCATAAACATGAGACCAATATTGGTCAATGAAAATCAAAGAAAAGTTTGGCCTGTGACATTATTGTCTGAGAAAGATTTCCTGTCTCTATGTCCATCAGAAGAGTTTGTGAAGTCTCTCAGCTCTTAGTACTCTCCTCTTCTCCAGCTGCTTCAGCCTCTTGACTCAGTTGCATGAGTTACAACAACTGTTTTTGAATCAATGAATTAACAAAATCATCATACTTAAAATGATGAAGTGCAGGATTACTGTAGTCATTGAAAAAATCAATCATAGGCCCACCTTCTCCTAGCTTTATCATAGCAATCAATAAAAATCCTACTTATGTATGCTGGTTTTCAGAGTCTGTTTGTTTGTTTGTTTGTTTGTTTGTTTTGCTTAATAGTCCAGCAATCCTAAGCACTGAAATTGCCTGAAAGAAATAATCCTGTCAGAAACTATCCATTTTTACCCATTGTTAGTGTGTGTATGTGTGTGTACATGCATGCACACACACATATATATATATATATATATATATATATATGTGTGTGTGTGTGTGTGTGTGTGTATATGTGCATACATGTGTGTGTATGTGTATGTACATATGTGTGTGTATCAGAAAGAAGCTTGATGAGATCCAGGCTTCTGATGTAGTAGGGTGTAGGTACGTCCTAGGAGCAATTGTTTTTCAACAATCAGGAGAGGCAGTTTGGCCGTATTTATCTTCATAACACCTGGACAGCATAATCTAAGCCAAAATGGGCCACTGTTGCCTGATGGTGACCAAATCCTGTCAGTGCCCCAACTCTCAGTATTCTTGCTGCCTCTGTCAGCACAAGGGGAATGGATCACAGCATGAGCCCAGGAAGCTGAGATAAAAGGACTGGTTTTAAAACCCCTGCAGAGTGGTCATTCATTTCATTACTTCATACAAATGCATACAGGACACTGAGACTGTTCTTGTTTCCATAGATACCCAGCTCCTCCCACCAACCTGCATGCTGCTTGAAAGCAGCATGGACAAAATGGTTTTAAGTCACTAGTGTTTACAGCTGCTCATTGGAATGTTGTTATATGGGGGAGGGGAGGGATTAAGGACAAATCAAAAACCCAGTTTATAAAGATCTGAAAATAATCACCTCTCCCTCAAACCTTTCTCTTCCATTTAAATAAAGGATTAACATGGTTATTCTAATAAAAACCCATGGATATGCAGAGTGTATACCATGTTTCTACACCTGAACTAATGCTTTATGAAGTCAACTGGAACACATCTGAAGCACCACAGGGTTTCTGCTCTTCCTCCTTCAGGACGGAATGTCTACACAACTGCCTAGAATTCCACCAAAAAACCATAGTTTCTCCCACCATTGTCAGCTTTCCATGGCTGTGACAAGCCACTGAGATAAACAACTCAAAGGAATGAAGTTTGGCTTTACTCTTGAGATTGCAGACATTTCTGCCCATGGTCCCTCAAACCCAGTGGGCTCTTGGCTCTGCAGTTTCTGAGCCATGATGTTGTGATGATTGAACAGAGAGAGGGGAAGTAACTAGGCTACTATTTTGCATTCCAGCATTCCAGCCTACAGGGATTGCCTTCCATCTCTAGGTCTGGGGTCTGCTGTTTACATGTCTCCACAGTGGGTGACCCAGCATCCAGCAATGAGCCTGTGGGGATATTTAAAACTGTGACCCTCCCCTTGTTTATTAACTTGCTCAATCATTTTTATCATCACAGACACAAGGGTATTTATTTTGTGTGCTAGTTTCCTTTTCCTTTAGCGTTGGCTGCTGGGAGCTCTCACAGAGGGTTCCATCCTTCTGCTTCTGAGCAGTGGTTGCCTGTTATCTGGCACTGCAAAACAACCCAGGCTCACCTTGTGTTCTTTCTTCCCTAGTTCTCTAAGTCATTTCTTCAGATTTCCCTGGTTGTTTTCTTTGCAAATGATACTAGGAACCAAGACTATGAGAGTCAGTTGGTATTGGGGTTTTAGGCGCTCGGTGATAATAGGAAGATTATGTATGCATTTATAGTAATCGATGTACTTATACATGCCTGTAAACAGTTCATATATGAGCATCTGAATACCAAGCCAAGCAGGATTCATTGTGATGACTCTCAGCTCTAATTCCTTGCCACACCAGTCACAGCTTTCCCACTATTATCCATAATCTCCCACTGCACCTTCGAGAATACGACCTTGATGCCTCCTGTATGTTTAGTTGGCATTTCAATTCCTGTGTGGACTGGGAAGAATGATGACATCTATCTTAGTTAAAGCTTCGATTGCTGTGAAGAGACACAGTGACTAAAGCAACTCTTATACAGGACATTTAATTGGGGCTCGCTTACAGGTTCAGAGGTTCAGTCCATTATCATCAAGGCCGGAACCATGGCAGCATCCAGGCAGGCATGGCACAGGAGGAGCTGAAAGTTGTATATCTTCACCCAAAGGAAGCCAGGAGAAGAGCATCTCAGGGGCAGCTAGGGGTAGGGTCTCAAAGCCCATCCCCATAGTGACACACTTCCTCCAATAAGGCCACATCTCCTAATCGTGCCACTCCCTGGGCCAAGCATATACACCACCACAGCATCATAACCAATAGCCTGCTCCGCTATGTGAAACAACTGGACAGAGATTGTATATACAGGGCTGGTGGAGGATATCTTAGTGGTAGGGCATGCATTTGGCATATACAAGGCCCTGGGAGGGGAAGAGTGAGGCATGTTCTCCAATAGAGTAGTGTTTGTGTGTGATACCTTTGGCCTTCAATTTTTCAGAATCCATAATTTCCTGGGCCCCCATCTCTGAATCCCTTCATTGAGATTGTTTTTTGTGTGTAAAACAGATTTTTTTCTACTGTTTATATTCCTTCCTCAGATCCCAAAATTTATTTGTATTTGTACTGAATATGCTTAATTCTATAATGTACAAATACTTATCTAAAGAGGGCTGAAAGAGGCCTGAGTTTTCATTGTTCTGATCCACAGTTTCTTCTTTATGCCTCTGGCACAGAAGGGTGAAGTTCTTATTGCCACGTCCAATTCCTGATGACCTCATGCCTTACTTAGTTTGGGCTTTTCTTGTGAACTTTCAAATATGTTAATAGTCCCTGTGTCCCCTAAAAGCTGTTGAGGCTATCCAAGCAGGGTGTTCTCTACTCCATGGAACCTGCATTTCCCATGCCACCTTGTGGAAGAAACAGTAAAGTGAAGATGGACCTCCTTGAATCAGCAACACTCAGACATTCTTCCCTCAAGCCTTCCTTGTTCCATTATTCCATTATTCCTTATTCCTCTTGGCCTGCAACCTTTTCTTTCTGTTTCTACATTTGTCACACAAGTATGACACCATGAGCTCTTGAGTCTGAACCATGTCATTAATCTCAATTCCTTCAACAATATCTGTCAAAAGTAAGATCCGCCAAATTGTTATTTGTTAAGTAACAGATAGAGAATGAATGAAGAATGTCAGGAATTACATGTAGTATGTATACACTACACCATGTTTTTTAACTATAAAGAAAAAATAAGTCAGCAATTTTGCAGGTAAATGAATAGTACTAGAAAAGATTCTGTTGAGTAGGGTAACCCAGAGCTAGTTCCAAGTCTTCAGATGTGAGCACATAACCTGGGGTAACTACATAAATGGGGGAAGCAAAAGGAGACCACTGTAGGGGCCTGGGGAACAATAAAGTAAGGAATGGAAGGAAAATAAGAAAAGAGTGGGACGTTTAGTTAAAAGAGGGAGATAAATACAGGAGAAGGAAAGAAGATAAAATAACAGCAAGGATGTCTGAAAGTCATAAGGAATCATAGTTTAACTATCTACTTTATAGTAAGCAATAATACATGTAAGTCTGTGTATAAATATACATTTATATTTCAAATAAAATTTTCTCATCAATCTGACAATGCCTCTCCTCTGAGAGCCAAAGACCATCTAATAAAATCTTCAACATTAGGCATGAGAAGTCTTTTGAGTTGGTCAGAGCTGTCCAAAAGACTCTCTTAACATTGTAGACTATTGGTACTGCCCTTGGTTGTAGAAGATAAATTTCTATTGTGAAAGATGTCATGTATTTCAGACACACAGCCCAGGGGCCCCTAGCTGGAACTGACCTGAATCCATGCCCATGAAGACAAGCTTTCACTGTTAGGATAAGGTGTGCTGTAAACTTCTAAAAGAGTCAAGAAACCACCATATCCCCAGGTATGATGCCTGTGAACCACAATGACCAGCATGGCTGTATAACCTTAAGTGTGCAGTAGTGACATGTATATCTGGGTAGTAAACAACATCACTATAATTGAATTAAGACTTGATTGTCAAGAGGAGAATCATGTCTAGTAATGGAAACCTAGTTGCCTACATGGAGATAAGGAAATCACAGACATTGGAGAAGAACCTACAACCACCAATTTACAAAATAACCCCCAAGTATATTCTAACTATTTATTCTTAAACCCACAGACAAGTGCATTTCTCACTTCTTATTAAGGAAACTTCTCTTTGTAATAGATGAAAATCATTATAGAAAACCACAAACAATCAAGCTGGAGAGTTGTGGAGTCTAATCTCAATGGATATAAACAACTATTATTCAGGGAACATTGTGGAAGAGTGGTCTAAGGATTTGAAAGGCCAAAAGTTCAGGGAGTTTATTGTGAGACGGTATATCAACGATATACCCACAAAGTCCCACTGAGATGACAGACTAAACATGAGCACCAATAGGCATACCAAAGTGGGCAGGGGAAAGCCCAGATGTCCTCCATCCAACACAAAGAACTAAAGGCAATTAAGGAATGCTGAGAGCAGGGAAAATAGTCTTCTCCTGGAAAGAGCATTCTGATTGTTTATCTAGTACCAAATGATCAGCCCTGGAAGCAAACATACAAGTAACTCTGTATAGACTGAGTAAGTTATATTTAGGAATGTATGTATTCCAAATAGGAATGTATATACACATTTGCACATAATAGTAATTAATGAAAAAGGGAACATGAATTTGAAAGAGCAAAGAGGACTATATAAAGAAATTTAAAGGGAGAAAAGCAAGGGAGAAGTGATGTAATTATATCATAATCTCAAAATTAAAAATAAAATAAACAAAAGAACATGCAAAAACCTTGGAAACATGAGTAAGGTTGGAGAAGGATAAAGCTACCAGCAAAAGAAGAACAACTCAAAAATGAAAAAAAAGTAAAATAGGGTTGGATTTACCTAAGCTGCCAACCTGGAAAAGACGATCAAGATGATCTAAGGAGGATTCCCCAACTTTTCATCAACACAAAATATCAGACAATACTGATGTTCATTCTTTCAAGGACTTAACAATGTTGCTGAAGAACCTTCCAGATCTCTAGGGAAGAGGCAAATCAAAGACTCCCAAATACTGAGGTTGGAAGTGTTCTAGGAGAACCTCCCCCTCCTTCTTTTATCCAGTTCTCTACCACTGCATTACAAATAGAAATCAGGGTAGAGCAAGGCCACCAATACAGGGATGCTCATCAAGATGTGCAGCAGCATGAGACTGTGACTCATTCACATCTCAGGCACAACTTTTGGCCAAAAGAAAGATAGTTTCTCTCAGAGTTCACATTCAGTAAACTCAAGGATGTTTTCAAAACTCAACCTGAGCCCTTCAGAAGAGTACAAGATGGAGGGAGAAGCGACATCAGTGTTGATGGAGTACAAAGAAATTAGGGAAACAAATGAATCTAGTGCTGATACTAATATTGGGTAATAGAACAAGAAAGAACTGGACTGAACTTGGAAAATTCCAGCACCTGAAATAACATTGGAAAAAATTATAAAGAACGAACAAAGATGTCATTACAATCAAGGAGTCATAACTAAATCTGGTAATGTGTGACTTCACTCCTGTGATAGTTACTTTTGAATGCCAACAAACTTCTGGGTGTATCGGTGAGGGATATCCAGGGAGGTTGCCTGAGGTGGAAGACCCAGCCAGTGTATGGGTAGGACCACTGCATGAGGTGGAGTGTTTCTCTGATTAAACATGAGAAGGCAAACAGACTGCCAGCATTCCTTCATATTTCTCTGCACTTCCTGAGTACAGATACAATATGACCAGTCACTCACAAGCTACTTCATTTTCCCCATAGTGATAAACTGTATTCCCTCAACCTGTTACACAAATCAAATTCTGCCATCCTTCTTTAAGTCACATATTTTGTCATCCCACTGAGAGAAAAAAAATAACTAAACAAAATATTGATGCCAAAGAGTAGAGCTATTATTGTTGTAAGCCTGACAATGTGGCTGATGGAGCTTAGGAACTAGCTTCTTAAAATGGAAATAATTTGGAGCTCTGGCCTGGAGACATCCTAGACCGCTGTAAGAAGACTTGAATGGACTATTTCAGTAGCAACTTGGAAAACCACAGTGCTAAGCAAACAGACAATGGAGACTCTTGAGACAATCTCCATTGTCCTGAGGTTTTGGGAAGTAACAAAGATTCTATTAGGAATTGAGCTACAGGATATTCATGTCACATTGTAGCAAAACTGTGACTATATTATGCCTGTGTCCTGAGCCTTTCAGTGAGGCTGAATTCAAAGACAATAGACTAACTGGGGAGGTGGGAGGCCTGGCAGCACAGGGCTCAGTTTACAGCTCACTGCTCTAACTTAAATCTAAGATGAGAACAAACAAATGGGAAAAAAGGAAATTTGACAAAGAAAGGAGTGTGAGCCAGTTTAAAATTCCAGGCCAGGAAGGTAAAGATAGAATTAGAAGCACAAAGAAAAAGTTCATGCTTTATTCTGGGTGGGGAGGAAAGGCTCTGAGAGCAAGACCATAGATTAAAGGTTCTGCCTTGTGAAAATGTAAATTCATTTGAAAGGAGAAATCTGAAGGGGTTCTTGCTACAATACCTACCCAGGGAAGTGTTTTCTCATAGTCAGGCTTGAAGGTACACAGCTTCCACTGTAATTGTGGTCCAAGGAGAACATCTGGAACCAGCAGCAGAAATTACCTGCATTGTCCACATGGTACTGATTGTACAGGATGAAAAATGCAAGAAGCATTGGGGTTATAGAGATTTATAGCAAGGATCCAGAAAGTCTCTTGGAGTAACAACCATCAGATCCTTGCAAGGTTGCCCTGGGAGGACATTGCAAGAAGCTGAGAAGACAAAATCTGGCTTACAACAAAGCCTAGGCCAGAAGAGATGACAGATGATGCAACACTGGTGACGCCACAGTATTTCTGCTCACCCATCACCCCTTGAAGTCTTTTCTGTTGGAGAACCCTGCTATTAAGGTCATAGTCCACCATGTCTGCATAGCTCTACAACCTCTGCACAAAATGGAGGACTTCCTTTCTCAGAAAGTCTTTGCTTTCTCTACCTGATGCTGTTTGGAGAGCGTCTTTGAGCACAGATGCCACACCTTGTTTGAAATATTACCCTAAGCAGAGCTTTTTCCTAATGCTGCATGACTCAGTACATAAGTCCTGATCTAGCTGCCTGCTCATATGATAATTAGGTGCTAAGTTATAGGAAATCAACCCTTTCCATCCATATGATAACTCAGTACTGATATGACCAATCATCCCTTTCTATCCATATCCCTAAAAGCCCTTATATACCATATTCCTGGAACAACAACAACAAAAATATAGAGTCATTTCGCTGACACTTCCTCCAGAAGTCCTTCTGTCAAACTCATGGCCATTCGAACCCTCCCTCCTCCCTCCACTCTCATGGACCTGTGGCCACCATCACCCTGAGCAGAAAGGTGATACCCACACTTTCTAATAAACCTGTTTTTTTTTCTATTCTGGCCTAAACTGAATTTATCTACTACCTGTTAATCACTCCTCTGGTTCTATGGTGGCTAATCCACTATATTTCTTTTGCCTTATGATTCCTGATAGAATGGTAATGGTGGCATTTGTTCAGTAAGATTGTCTGGAAAGTTAAAAAATATGTTGAATATTGATGACACAGATCCTGACATAGAAAACAATGAAGAGGACAAAGAGGAGGAGAAGGAAGAGGAGGAGAAGGAGGAGGAGGAGAAGGAGGAGGAGAAGCAGGAGGAAGAGGAAAAAAGAAGAATGAATTGTCATTAATACTGTCCTCACTGCAATATCATATCAGCAATAACTCATTTTTATCAAGCCTTCATTACATAAACACTGCACTAAGTGGATTGCATGCATTTTTAAATTTAATTTTTATTACAGTTACTTATTTTGTGTATGTGAAAGAGAGAGGCTATGTGAGAGAGACAAACACACAGAAAGATAGAAAAAGAGAGAGAAAGAGAGAGATGGTTACATGATCATGGCATATCACAGAGGTCAGAGGACAACTTGAAGAAATTGGTTCTCTCTTTCCATCATGTGAGTCAAAGGGACTGTACTCAGGTCGTCAGGATTGGCAGCATGTGCCTTTAACTCCGGAGCCATCTTAACAGCATATGGTTTTCTTGCTAATTTCATTAATCTCCCATTTATAGCAGGTAATGGATGATCAATCTTATCATATGAAAGATCTGAATAAAATTGCCTTTTCCATGACAAATTCATCCGCAGCCACCTGAATGTAGAAGAACAGAAATAATTCTCTGGAAGGTCGGTGTTTCTGCTTGGTGATCTAGAAGGAAGCATAATGCGGTGGTTAAGGCAGAATCCTGCAGATGTTGCACCACAGCCCAACCTGACAGACAGCTCTCAGCCTTCCAGTTCTGCTGCCCTACACCAGGCCAGAGAGCTGGTTATATAAATGCTTCCTCTCTGACTCACGCATCTTTCCAGACTGAGACTGCATTTCTCAGTGACTGGTAACTATTTTAATGAAGAGGAGAGAAAATTGCCATATAGAGAAAAATCCCTGAATAAACAGCAGGAGTATAATTGCTATGGCCGTCAGGCTCCTGGGGACTCACGCCACTTTCCACAGTGATTGTCACAATCACCTGCTGTTTAATTGTATATTTAGGACTCTGTGGAAATTGCAAACATATTTCAGTTTAACTGTAAGAGTTCTCATTCTGAAAGAGGTAACACACTCACTCTGACTCTGGTTTAAATTCCTACAGCCGTTTTCATGTTTTTGACCTTGTCTGTGGGGAATTTTGAGGACAACCACTTGCACTGTCACCACCTGGAAAGCCTTGTGATGTCACTTGTCTAGCTCAGGACCACCACTGGTAGCAGTCTGCTGAAGGAACAATGAGCATGCAAGGCCTCTATTGCTGGACCTCCGTTACCTTTGCGTTGCACTCCAAAAGGAGACCTCAGTGGTCCAACAAAGGGTCAATTTTTTCATATTGTTCCAGAATGAGATTCAAGACAGGCAAGCCTCATGTGCAGGATATAGATGCACACAGGATACGGGCTTCTTAACCCCTAGTGATGGCAGTAGAATGCAGTGTCTCAGGAACCTGTGGCTTTTTTTCCCCAAACTCAGAAAACATTTGTGTTAAGTGACAGGTTCCACGGCAGCACAGGCCGGGAAGGTGGCTGAGGAGAGTAAGGAGACATGGGCAAAAGGAGAGAGAGTTCTTACCCTCCAGTCATCAGATCAGGTTGGAATCCCTCAGTCCTCAGTGGGCGTCAACACTTGTCGATTTAGGATATTCCACTGCAAACACACATCTGCCCACCTACACAACACAGCCCAGGTACCTGTTCAGTCCATGTCATACAATGTAGCCTCTAACAGAACCATCAGTTTCTATATGACTTCAATTATGGTGGTGGTGGTGGTGAGGGGTGTGTGTGTGATCATTTTTCCCAAACACCAGAAATTATTTTTCTATCTACTTTACAAATGTGTTTTTACTTACTTATATTTTTCCTCTCTGGAACCTGGGGACAGCAAACAGCTTGGGAAATCATGTCAGTACTAAGCTGCCTACACAACAGAAAGATTTACCCTGGCTTTGGTTAAATCTGCCTACAATTTAAAGATTTCTTATTCTTGAGGGATCTCATGGCAAATTCTACAAATATATTTTTCTTGCAAGGAAATGGTGGTGCACACCTTTAATCTCAGCACTTGGGAGGGAGAGGCAGGAGGATCTCTGAGTTTAAGGCTAGCCTGGTCTATAGAATGAGTTCCAGGATAGTCAGGACTACTCTGAGAAACCCTGATCGGTAGGCAGGGGAGGAATGTATTTTTTACCAAGTTTTGGGAATGCATGTCATATTTAGGAAACCAAGGTGGTATCCTCAGGATGTGGATATCATAAAAACATAATTTACCAGGGCCCTGAGTCCTTTGATATCTGTAAAATAAAGCATTTCCAACAAACCATTGTTCTCCAGCCTGGCTAGATTCATCTGTAGTTGATATTTAGTTTTGGCTTTCTATTTTTAAGGATTTATTTTATGTATGTGAGTGTTTCATCTGCATGTACACCTGCATGCCAGAGGAGGGCATCAGATCCTATTATAAATGGCTGTGAGCCAGCATGTCGATGCTGGGATTTGAACTCAGAGCCTCTGGAAGAGCAGCCAGTACTCTTAATGGCTGAGGCATCTCTCCAGCCATTTCTGTCTTTAGTATTAGGGATTAAAACCAGGGCCTCATAAGCAAGTAGTCCATTACAAAGCCACATCTCCAGCCACTTTTAACTTTTTGTTTTGAAAGGGGAGAGGTTCACTAAATTACCCAGGCTTGCCTTGAACTCTACCAATAACTCTCCCAGGGTTGCTTCAAACCTCCTGAGTAACTGTAATTATAAGCCTTCCCAAGAGGGGTCCAGCTTCCCTGTCTATATCAGGAAGACATTTTGTAAGACGTGATGGCCAGGTCATACCTTGACTCAAGAAATCAGGATCTGTGGGGATAAGGCCCCTTGATTAATGTTCCTTGGGCAATAATATTCCTTGAGTTTAAGATCCAAGAGAAATGTTAATTTCTGTCACCTGTTAAGCACATCTTCTCTAAACTGGATTCTGAAAGGAAGCAAAATTAATTTAATATGACCCCTAATGAGTTTTGCCTTTGTGTGAGCCCCTTCTAACCTCTGATTTGCTTTTAGTCAAAAGAAATGATGATGCCATATTACACAGAGCAGACTGAAGTTGGAGGTCCCCACTGGCTTTGAAGAAGAAAGCCACCTTGCTGCAGGAGAATTTTTCCTTTTTCATCCCAGAATTGGTGTCTGTCTGCCAATCTGCAAATCTGGAAATTGAACTGTTGAGAAGCAGGAAGGTTATGGAGATGGGAATTCTGTCACAATCTGTGCCCTTGGCCTTACAGTAAGAGTAAAGGAATCAATCAGCTCTCTTTCTGCCATGGGGAAGAATAACTAGATGTCCCCAGACTATAGTCCAGAAGAGAACCAACACCAGAGTACATCAGCCTCAGGCCTCCCATTTACCAACCAGTGGTAGAGACACTATCCACCAACTGTTAAGTTTGGTGATAGCAAATTATTAGCATGGTGATAAGCACAGCAGCTTAACAAAAGAGCAGATATTGTGTAAGTTAGTCTAATCTAAGTTTAAGTTCTGCATCCACTAAGTGTAGCCCTTTGGGCAATTCATTTTGATAAGCTTCAGTTTCCTCATATGTGAACGTAAATAATGATGATCTCTCAGCATTTTGCTGGGTAGGTTAGCAGGTGGACTGTGTTTAATAAACATGGAACTTACACCTCCTCACAACTAAAACTTAGTATAGGAATGGCCATTACAAGCCAGGTGGCATGTGTGATAATATGTTCAGTTTAGCACCCATCGTGACCTTTCTTCCTAAAAGATCACTCTGTAAACCTGAATGGCATGGGAGGCACACTTGAAAACGTGGAGCTGGGTGAATGAACAAGTATCGGCTGAGGAAGACAATGTCCTGTCACAGAGCCAGCAGGCAACACTCTCAGCTGGCAAGAGGACCAGTGCTGATGGCCTGTGTAATAGCTGATTGAAGTTACAAAGCAAAATCTTGTGTTTCTTCCTCTTAATCTGCACCTAATAAAGTCTAGCCTAACCTAATATAGTTTCATCTAACCTAATATACTCTTCTAGCCTTTTTAATTACTAAAGTCTTTCAAGCTCTGTTTTATGCTTTCTTCAGATTCCAAGGGTAATTTTCAGAGTCAAACATTGGAAAGCTGCTTGACAGTCTTGGAGATGCTACAAGAAATGATTGCATTTACAATGAAGAATGCATGGAATGAGACCCAAAGCACCCACTCCTCAAGTGGCCTTGTAAAACCAAGATCTGAGGCTCCCTGTTGATAGGTTACCACAGAGAATGTGAGAGAGAGAAGTCTAAAGCTGGGCCCCAGGAGGGACTTCTACTTAGCTGAAAAGAACTCAGAAAGTTGCCTAAAGACACCCAGAACTCACAGTTAAGGAGTATTAAGAAAGGAAAGAAGTAATGAAACTGAAGGATGTCATCCCTTCTACAAAAATAAACTAAAGAGTTTACTTTTATAGAAAAAAATCTAAACTAAAGGGGCAGAAACAAGGAGGCTAGAGAGATGGTTCGTTGGGTAAGAGCACTGACTACTCTTCCGGAGGTCATGAGCTCAATTCCTAGCATCAAACATCTGTAATGGAATCCAATGCTTTCTTAGGGTATCTAAAAAGAGCTACAATGCACTCATATACATAAAATAAATGAATAAAATTTAAAATATTTAAAAAGCATAAACAAGAAAAGTTTGAGAGGATGAGTGAAAACAATAAATTACACTGAAAGACAGACATCTAGCTGTAACAAAGGCATTACAAGAAATTTTGGCTAAGGAAAAGACAATGAGATTCAAATAAACTCATATGAGAATTGTAAAATTATCAACTTCCATTTAGAAGTCTTGGTTATTTAGTGTACCACAGGTCACATGGGTGCCTTGTGAAAGGGCTGTTCCAGGATGCCACCAGAAAACAAGTTCAGCGTTGGTTCTACTACTGAGTTCTGCCTCCTGGAAGGTACAAAAGAGTCAGTCACAGAGAAGAATGCCTACCTTCATGGTGCCATGGATATTAGTCCAGAAGCTCTGAATACCCAAGACACAACTCACATATCAAATCATTCCCAAGAAGAAGGAAAGTGAGGGGCCTGGTCCTGGAAAGACTTGATGCAGCATTGTAGGAGATTACCAGGACAGAGAAGTAGGAGGGGGTTGATTGGGGAATGGGCAGAGAGAAGAGAGCTTATGGGACTTAAGGGGAGGGGGGAACCAGGAAAGGGAAAATCATTTGGAATGTAAACAAAGAATATAGAAAATTTAAAAAAAGAAAAAAATTTCTCATGAAAAAGGACAAAGCTAATAATTACTAAGAAGTATAAAAAAAAAAAACAATTCCTTTTAGAACTGCCATGCTCATTTGATGAACAATCTGAACTAAATTCACTTTTGCAAGGTAGCCATAACAACCACTTCAAGCTGTAGGATTAAAATCTAAAGCAAATGTTTCAGGTGAGCAATGTTCAAATATGCAATTGTCCCTTGCTCACACAGCATGGGAGAAGACTACTGGTCACCAGAGAGCTCTTGTTCATGCTGCATACCAAAAGCTGAAAACAGCCCCCATGAAGCTAAGGAGAGAGATGGACCAAGGGAAGTATAGAAAAAAGAAAACTTCAGCACTTTCTCTTAAGACAGACTTTTGCTGGTTCCTACTGCCACTGCATCTTAGAGCAAAGTAAGAGCTAGGCCACCACCAACTTCTAATGAGAAAGGCCTTCTCACACTGGAGGCAAAGGCTCAGACACCCAACAACCCAGTGCAGCAGGTTATCAGCAGGTGCCTCTGGTGTTGATGATATTCTTAAGACCACATCAAGACTTTCTTTTCCAGAATTTTTCTGTCTGACACTTTTCCAAGTTTTAGAAAATGATATACAGCCATCTTGTCTGCAGCATCCCATCCAGCCGGTAGCAGGTCAGCCATACGTAGCCAGCCTGCCAGGTGCTGAGACCCTGCCAGCGGAACCAGGTACCAGAGACAGCCCGAGTTTAAGACCTCCGGGGACTCAGGTCGGGGGCAGGAACTGCGCACAGCCTAGCGGTTTGGAGTTCAGCGGCCGTGCCTGAGCTCTGCGCTCGCAGGCCAGACCCCCGAACCCCCTGCAGGCAGCGCCATCTTGTCTGCAGCATCCCATCCAGCCGGTAGCAGGTCAGCCAGACCTAGCCAGCTTGCCAGGTGCTCAGACCCTGCCCACAGAACCAGGATAAGCAACAATTCTTGTTTATTAAGAAGAGTGAGGACCAGCTATAGCGGCAGGCCTCCATATTGCAACCAGGACACAGCTGGAAAGGTGCAGATAGAGACTCCGCCTGGGGCTAGAGCAGGGAGAGCTGCTAAGCTCTCGCCCACAGGCGGGCCCAGGCGCCTAGGATCTGCAGCACGTCCCTGCGAGCTTAGGCCGTGCACCGAGGCAACCGGCACCACCCAGCTCCCCAGGAGCCCGGAGCAGCGATAGCGGCAGGCCTCCATACTGCAACCAGAACACAGCTGGAAAGGAACAGGTAGACAGATTCCATCAGGGACTACCACGTGGGGGGATCTGCTAGGCTCTCGCTACTAGGCAGGCCCAGCAGCACCTGCCGAGGCTCTGCTGCACTCCCCCACACTTCCCGGAGACCTCAGGCCGTGCACAAAGTCAGTGGGTGGCAGCCAGCTCGTGATCCCGTTGAGCAGCAATCACGCATAACCACCAGTAGAGAAACAACAGGTAAGCCCAGCCTCATAGGAGATTCAAACACCAGCCAGTGACAACAAGGTCAACTAACACCAGAAATAACCAGATGGCAAAAGGTAAACGAAGGAATGTCACTAACAGAAATCAAGACAACATGACAGTATCTGAACCCAGTTCGCCAACAACAGGAAGCCCTGGATACCCCAAAACACCAGAAAAACAAGACTTGGATATAAAATCACTGGTCAGGATGCTGGTAGCTGAACACATAGAAAAATCTCGTAAAGAAATAGAAGAGAAAATGGATCAAAAGTTAGAAGCCTTTACAAGGCAAATACAAAAATCACTTCAAGAAATGCAGGAGAAGATGGATCAAAAAGAAGAAGACAATAAGGAGGAAAGACAAAAATCACTTAAAGAAATACAGAAGAACGTGGGCCAACAAGTAGAAGCTATGAAAGAGGAAACACAAAAATCTATCAAAGAAATACATGAAAACACAATCAAGCAAGCGAAAGATCTGAGCACATCCATCCAGGCACTAAAAACAGAAGTAGAAACAACTAAGAAATCGCAGAGGGAGACAACATTGGAGATAGAAAACCTTGGGAAGAAATCAGGAGCCATAGATGCAAATATCAACAATAGAATACAAGAGATAGAAGACAGAATATCAGAAGCCGAAGATACCATAGGAACCATTGATTCAACAGTCAAAGAAAATACTAAATGCAAAAAGGCTGTAACCCAAAACATCCAGGAAATCCAGGACACAATGAGAAGACCAAACCTAAGGATTATAGGTATAGACGAGAATGAAGATGTACAAGTTAAAGGGCCAGCAAATATCTTCTACAAAATTATGGAAAAAAACTTCCCCAACCTAAAGAGAGAGATGCCCATGAATATACAAGAAGCATACAGAACCCCAAACAGACTGGATCAGAACAGAAATACATCCCGTCACATAATAATCAAAACTCCAAATGTACTAAACAAAGAAAGAATATTAAAGGCAGCAAGAGAAAAAGGCCAAGTAACTTATAAAGGAAGACCTATCAGAATAACACCAGACTTCTCACCTGAGACCATGAAAGCTAGAAGATCCTGGGCAGATATCATGCAAACTCTAAGAGAACACAAACTTCAGCCAAAACTACTTTACCCAGCAAAGCTCTCAATCACCATAGATGGAGACATCAAGGTATTCCATGACAAAACCAAATTTGCACGATATCTTTCCACAAATCCAGCCCTACAAAGGATAATAGGGGGAAAACACCAAGACAAGGACGGAAACTACACCCGGGAAGAAGCAAGATAGAAACCTCCTCTCATCAAACCCAAAAGAAGGTAACCTCTCGAATATAAAAAATAAATAAAATAAATAAATACAATTTCAAAAATGTCTGGAGGAAATAATTACTATTCCTTAATATCTCTTAACATCAATGGACTCAATTCCCCAATAAAAAGACATAGATTAACAGATTGGATACGGAAACAGGACCCTACATTTTGCTGCATACAGGAAACACATCTCAGTGTCAAAGACAAACACTGCCTTAGAGTAAAAGGCTGGAAGACAATTTTACAAGCAAACGGTCTCAGGAAACAAGCTGGAGTAGCCATTCTAATATCAGATAAAATTGACTTCCAACCTAAAATCATCAAAAGAGACTCAGAAGGTCACTTCTTGCTGGCCAAAGGAAAAATCCACCAAGAAGAGCTCTCAATACTGAACATCTATGCTCCAAATGCAAGGGCAGCCTCATTCGTAAAAGAAACCTTACTAAAGCTTAAAGCACACATTACACCTAACACAATAATTGTGGGTGACTTCAACACTCCACTCTCCTCAATGGACCGATCAGGAAAGCAGAAACTAAACAGGGACACAGTGAAACTAATTGAAACTCTGGACCAATTGGATTTAACAGATATATATAGGACATTTCATCCTAAAGCTAAAGAATATACCTTTTTCTCAGCTCCACATGGGACCTTCTCCAAAATAGACCATATAATTGGTCACAAGACAGATGTCAACAAATACAAGAATATCGAGCTAATCCCATGCCTTCTATCAGATCACCATGGAGTAAGAGTGGTCTTCAATAACAACAAAAACAACAGAAAGCCCACATACACATGGAAACTGAACAATACTCTACTCAATGACACCTTGGTCAAGGAAGAAATAAAAAAAGAAATCAAAGACTTTTTAGAATTCAATGAAAATGAAGGTACAACCTACCCAAATCTATGGGACACAATGAAAGCAGTGCTAAGAGGAAAACTCATAGCTCTAAGTGCATCCAAAAAGAAACTGGAGAGAGCATATACTAGCAGCTTAATGGCACACCTTAAAGCCCTGGAAGAAAAACAAGTTAATTCACCCAGGAGGAGTAGAAGACAAGAAATCATCAAACTCAGGGCTGAAATCAATCAAATAGAAACAAAGAGAACCATACAAAGAATCAACAAGACCAGGAGCTGGTTCTTTGAGAAAATCAACAAGATAGATAAACCCTTAGCCAGACTAACCAAAGGACACAGAGACAGTATACAAATTAACAAAATTAGAAATGAAAAGGGAGACATAACAACAGAAACTGAGGAAATTCAAAACATCATCAGATCCTACTACAAAGGTCTATACTCAAAACAACTGGAGAACCTGGAGGAAATGGACAATTTCCTAGACAGATATCAAATACCAAAATTAAATCAGCATCAAGTAGATCAGCTAAATAGTCCCATAACCCCTAAAGAAATAGAAGGGGTTATAGAAAGCCTCCCAACCAAAAAAAGTACGGGACCAGATGGTTTTAGTGCAGAATTCTACCAGACCTTCAAAGAAGACTTAACACCAATACTCTCCAAACTATTCCACAAAATAGAGACAGAAGGGACACTGCCCAACTCATTCTTCGAAGACACAATTACGCTAATACCTAAACCACAAAAAGATCCAACAAAGAAAGAGAACTACAGGCCAATTTCTCTTATGAATATAGATGCAAAAATACTAAATAAAATTCTTGCTAACCGAATCCAAGAGCACATCAAAACGATCATCCACCATGATCAAGTAGGCTTCATCCCAGGGATGCAGGGATGGTTCAATATACGGAAATCCATCAATGTAATCCACTACATAAACAAACTGAAAGAAAAAAACCACATGGTCATCTCATTAGATGCTGAAAAAGCATTCGACAAAATTCAGCATCCTTTCATGCTAAAAGTCTTGGAAAGAGCAGGAATTCAAGGCCCATACCTAAACATAGTAAAAGCAATCTACAGCAAACCAGTAGCCAACATCAAAATAAATGGAGAGAAACTTGAAGCATTCCCACTAAAATGAGGGACTAGACAAGGCTGCCCTCTCTCTCCATATCTTTTCAATATAGTACTTGAAGTTCTAGCAAGAGCAATTAGACAACATAAGGAAGTCAAAGGGATACAAATTGGAAAGGAAGAAGTGAAACTATCATTATTTGCAGACGATATGATAGTTTACCTAAGCGACCCAAAAAACTCCACCAGAGAACTTCTACAGCTGATAAACAACTTCAGCAAAGTGGCAGGTTATAAAATTAACTCAAGCAAGTCAGTGGCCTTCTTGTACTCAAAGGACAAGCAGGCAGAGAAAGAAATTAGGGAAATAACACCCTTCACAATAGCCACAAACAACATAAAGTATCTTGGCGTAACTCTAACCAAACAAGTGAAAGATCTGTACAACAGGAACTTCAAGTCCTTGAAGAAAGAAATCGAAGAATACCTCAGAAGATGGAAAAATATTTCTTGCTCCTGGATTGGCAGGATCAATATAGTAAAAATGGCCATCTTGCCAAAAGCAATATACAGATTCAATGCGATCCCCATCAAAATCCCAACTCAATTCTTCATAGATCTAGAAAGAGCAATTCTCAAATTCATCTGGAGCAACAAAAAACCCAGGATAGCTAAAACTATTCTCAACAATAAAAGGACTTCTGGGGGAATCAATATCCCTGACCTCAAGCAGTACTACAGAGCAATTGTGTTAAAAACTGCATGGTATTGGTATAGCAACAGCCAAGCGGATCAATGGAACAGGATTGAAGACCCAGAGGTTAACCCACAGACTTATGGTCACTTGATCTTTGATAAAGGAGCCACAACCATCCGGTGGAATAAAGATAGCCTTTTTAACAAATGGTGCTGGTTCAACTGGAAGTCAACATGCAGAAGAATGCGAATTGATCCAATCTTATCTCTTTGCACTAAGATCAACTCCAAGTGGATCAAGGACCTCCACATAAAACCAGACACACTGAAACTATTAGAAAAGAAACTTGGGAAGACCCTGGAGGACTTGGGCACAGGGGAAAAGTTCCTGAACAGAACACCAATAGCTTATGCTCTAAGATCAAGAATCGACAAATGGGACCTCATAAAATTACAAAGTTTCTGCAAAGCAAAGGACACTGTCAGAAGGACAAAACGGCAACCAACAAAGTGGGAAAAGATCTTCACCAACTCCACATCCGACAGAGGGCTAATATCCAATATATACAAAGAACTCAAGAAGTTAGACCGCAAAGAACCAAATAACCCTATCAAAAAATGGGGCACAGAGCTAAACAAAGAATTTTCACCAGAAGAAATTCGGATGGCCGAGAAACACCTTAAAAGATGTTCAACATCATTAGTCATCAGGGAAATGCAAATCAAAACAACCCTGAGATTCCACCTCACACCAGTCAGAATGGCTAAGATTAAAAACTCAAGAGACAACAAGTGCTGGTGAGGATGTGGAGAAAGAGGAACACTCCTCCACTGTTGGTGGGATTGCAAAATGGTAAAACCGCTCTGGAAATCAGTTTGGCGGTTCCTCAGAAAATTGGGCATGTTACTTCCAGAGGACCCTGGCATACCACTCCTGGGCATATACCCAGAGGATTCCCCTGCATGCAATAAGGACACATGCTCCACTATGTTTATAGCAGCCTTGTTTATAATAGCCAGAAATTGGAAGCAGCCCAAATATCCCTCAAAGGAGGAATGGATACAGAAAATGTGGTATATTTATACAATGGAATACTACACAGCAATTAAAAATAATGAATTCATGCAATTTGTAGGTAAATGGTTAGACCTGGAAAATATCATCCTGAGTGAATTAACCCAATCACAAAAGAATGCACCTGAAATGCAATCACTGATAAGTGGATATTAATGAGCCCAGAAGCCCTAAATACTCAAGACACAAATAGCAAGTCAAATGATTCCCAAGAAGAAGAAAGGAGAGGACCCTGGGCCTGTAAAGATTGCTTCCAGTTTAGTAAAGAAACCGAGGGGGGAGGGGGAATTATTGGGGAACAGATGGGGGGGAGAGGAACTATGGGAACTATGGTGGGTGGGAACTGGGAAAGGGGAAAGCCTTTGGAATGTAAACATAGAATATAGAAAATAAAATTAAAAAAAAAAAGAAAATGATATACAGACCTTAACACTATTTCATGTGTGGACTAAAGCTGAGTCCTGGGAAAGATTTCCCATGATCTGGGAGCATGGTCTCTTGATGTTTGTGACATATTCAAACTCTACACATTCTAACACCTCACCTCATATTGGAAGTTGATAACATCATGGGTCTGATGTCTATGCATTTATCTGAATCACTTTGTTTTAAGCTCTTCTTTCAACAAATCCAAAAGAAGATAGCCACACAAACATAATTCCACCACTAACAACAAATTAACAGGAAGCACAACAGTCATTGGTCCTTATTCTCTCTAAACATCAATGGAATCAAATCCCCAATAAAAAGAAAGAGGCTAATAGACTGGATACATAAATAGGACCCAGCATTTTGCTGCATACAGGAAAAACACCTCAGTGACAAAGACAGACACTACCTCAGAGTAAAAGGCTGGAAGAAATTTTTCTAAGCAAATGGTCCCAAGAAAAAAGCAGGTGTAGCCATTCTGATATCAAACAAAATCAACTTTCAAACAAAAGTTATCAAAAAAAGATAAGAAAGTACATTTCATACTCACCCCCCCCCCAAAAAATGGACTCTCAATCAAGGAAACCGACATTCGTAAATGAAACATTATTAAAGCTCAAAGCACACATTGTACCTCACACAATAATAATGGGAGATTTCAACACCCTAGTCTCATCAATGGACAGATCATAGAACAGAATTACAGAGATGCAGTAAAACTAACAGAACTTATGAACCGAATGGAATATATATATATATATATATATACATATATATACATATATATGTGTATGTGTACATATATACATATAGAGAGAGAACAAAAGAAAAACAAAAGGATCATAAAACATTGTAAAACAAAAGAATATACCTTCTTCTCAGCACCTCATGGTATCTTCTCCAAAACTGATCATATAATTGGTCACAAAACAGGCCTTAACAGATACAAGAAGGTTGAAATAATCCCATGCATCCTTTAAGATCACCAAGTACTAAGGCTAGTCTTCAAAAACAATAAAAACAACAACAGAAAGCCAACATACACATGGAAGCTGAACAATGCTCTACTCAAAGGTCAAGGAAGAAATAAAGAAATTAAAGACTTTAGAATTTAATGAAAATGAAAGCACAATACACTAAAACTTATCCAACATAATGGAAACAGTGCTAGGAGGAAAACTTATAGCTCTGAGAGTCTCCAAAAGGAAAGTTGTGCAGCTTGACAGCACAACTGAAAGCTCTAAAACAAAAGGAAGCAAATACATCCAAGAGGGGAGATGGTAGGAAATAATCAAACTCAAGGTTGAAATCAACCAAGTAGGAACAAATAACTATACAAAGAATCAAGAAGTCCAGGAGCTGGTTCTTTAAGAAAATCAACAAGATAGATAAACCTTTAGCCAGATGAACCAGAGTGCACATAGACAGTTTTCAAATTAACAAAATCAGAAATGAAACATAACAACATAAGCTAAGCAAAATAAAAAAATTTATCAGATCCTACTACAAAAGCCTATACTCAACAAAATTGGAAAACCTGGATGAAAAGGACAATTTTCTAGACAAATACCAAGTACTAAATTTTAACCAGTAGCAGATAAACCATCTAAACAGTCCCAGAACCCCTAAAGAAATAGAAGCAATTATCAAAAGTCTCTCAACCAAAAAAAGCCCAGGAACAGATACAAATACCTAATACCAATGCTCTTCAAACTATTCCACAAAATAGAAACATAAGGAACACTACGTGAATCATTCTATGAAGCCACAATCACACTTAAACCTAAACCACATGAAGACCCAACAAAGAAAAAGAACTTCAGACCAATTTCCCTTATGTATATCTAAGCAAAAATACTCAATAAAATTCTTGCAAAGTGAATCCAAGAACACATCACAATGATCGTCCAACATGATCAAGTAGGCTTCATCCCAGGAATGCAGGGATGGTTCAATATATGGAAATCCATCAACATAATCCACTATATAAACAAACTTTAAAAAAAGCACATGATCATCTCAGTAGATGCTGAGGAAGCATGTGATAAAATTCAACACACCTTCATGGTAAAATTCTTGGAAAAGTCAGGAATTCAAGGCCCATACCTAAAGTTACTAAAAGCAATAAACAACAAAGCAGTAGCCAACATCAAACTACATGGAGTGAAATGTGACACAATCCCACTAAAATCGTGGACTAGACAAGACTTTCCACTCTCTCCCTACCTATTTAATATACTACTCAAAGTCCTAGCCAGAGCAATTAGACAACAAAAGGAGGTCAAAGGGATACAAATTGGAAAGAAAGAAGTCACAATATCACTATTTGCAGATGATAAGATGGCATACTTAAGAGACCCCCAAAATTCCACCAGAGAACTCCTTCAGCTGATAAACAACTTTAGCAAAGTGACTGGATATAAAATTAACTCAAACAAATCAGTAGCATTCCTCTACTCAAAGAATTCCTCTACTCAAAGGATTCCTCTACTCAAAGGCTTCCTCTACTCGAAGCCTCAAACTGGCTGAAAAGGAAATTAGGGAAACAACGCCCTTTACAATAGTCACAAAGAATATAAAATACCTTTTTGTGACTCTACCTAAGCAAGTGAAAGATCTGTATGACAAGAACTTAAAGTTTCTAAAGGATTTCTATAGGATTGGCAGTATTAATATAGTAAAAATGGCCATCTTGCTGAAAGCAATCTATAGATTAACTGCAATCCCCATCAAAATTCCAACCCACTTCTTCATAAAGTTAGAAAAAGTAATTTGCAAGTTCATCTGGAATAACACAAAACTCAGGATAGCAAAACTATACTCAACAATAAAGGAACTTCTGGGGAATTACCATCCCTGACCTCAAGTTGTTTCCCTAATTTAGCAAGAAAAACTGGATGGTTTTATGTACAGAGACAGGCAGGAAGATCAATAGAATGGAATTGAAGACCCAGAAATGAACCACACACATCTAGTCACTTGATCTTTGACTAAAAGGCTAAAACATCCAGTGGGAAAAAGACAACATTTTTCAACAAATGGTGCTGCTTCACCTGGTGGTCAGTGTGTAGAAGTATGCAAATCGATCCATTCTTATTTCCTTGTACAAAGCTCAAGTCAAAGTTGGTCAAGGACCTCAACAAAAAAGAACAGATGCCCAGAAACTAATAGAAGAGAAAGTATGGAAGAGCCTCAAACACATGGGCACAGGGGAAATTTTCCTGAACAGAACACCAATGGCATATGCTCTAAGATCTAGAATCAAGTCGGACCTCATAAAATTGTAAAGCTTCTGTATGGCAAAGGACACTGTCAATAGGACAAAACCAACAGATTGGGAAAAGATCTTTACCAATCTGACATCTATCTGATAGAGGGCTAATATCCTATATATACAAAGAACTCAAGAAGGTAGATCCAAAGAACCAAATAACCATTTAAAAATGGGGTACAGAGGTGCACAGAGAATTCTCAACTGAGGAAACATGAATGGCCAAGATGCACCTAAAAAAATGTTCAACATCCTTAGTTATCAGGGAAATGCAGATCAAAACAACCCTGAGATTTCACCTCACACCAGTCAGAATGGCTAAGATAAAAAACTCAGGTGACAGCAGATGCTGGAGAGGATATGGAGAAAAAGGAACACTCTTCCACTGATGGTAGGATTGCAAGCTGGTACAATCACTCTGAAAATCCTTGTAGTTCCTCTGAAAAATGGACTTGAGTACCCAACTATACCACTGCTGGGCATATTCTCAAATGATTCTCCAACGTATAACAAGGACATATGCTCCACTATGTTCAAAGCAGCCTCATTTATAATAGCCAGAAGCTGGAGAGAACTTAAATGTCCCTCAAGAGAGGAATGGATACAGAAAATGTGGTACATTTACACAGTGGAGTATTATTCAACCATTAAAAACAATCAATTCGTGAAATTCTTAGGCAAATGGATGGAACTACAAAATATCATCCTGAGTGAGGTAACCCAATCACAAAAGAACACACATGGTATGCACTCACTGATAAGTGAATATTAGTCCAAAAGTTTGGAATACCCAAGATATAAATCACAGACCACATGGAAGCTCAAGAAGAAGGAAGACCAAAGTGTGGGTGCTTCAGTCCTTCTTACAAGGGGGAACAAAATACTCACAGGAGCAAATATGGAGACAAAATGTGGAGCAGAACCTGAAGAAAAGGCCATTTAGAGATTTCTACACCTGGAGATGCAACCCATATACAGAAACCAAACCCAGACACTATGTGGGATGCCAAGAAGTGCTTGCTGAGAGGAGCCTGATATAGGTGCCTCCTGAGAGGTTCTGCCAGATTCTGACAAATACAGAGGTGTATGCTTGCAGCCAACCATGTGACTGAGCACAGGGTCTCCTATGGAGGAGTCTGAAAAAGGACTGAAGGAGCTGAAGGGTGAAGAACAGCAACATCAACCAACCAGAAACCCCAGAGCTCTCAAGGACTAAACCACCAACCGAAGAGTACACATGAAGTGACCTGTGGTTCCAGCCGCATATGTAGCAGAGGATGGCCTTGTCAGGCATCAATGGGAGAAGAGGCCCTTGGTCCTGGGAAGGTTCAATGGCCCAGTGTAGGGGAATGCCAGGAGAGAGAGAGAGAGAGAGAGAGAGAGAGAGAGAGAGAGAGAGAGGTTTTTATGTGTGTGTATGTGTGGTGTGTGTGTGTGTGTGTGTGTGTGTGTGTGTGGTGTGTGTATATGTGTGTATATGTGTTTTGGGGAGAACTCCCACAGAAGCAGGGGAGGGGCATGTGATAGGGAGTTTCCAGAAAGGCAGCAGGCAAAGGGGATAACATTCAAAATATAAAATATCCAATAAAAAAGACAGTGCATAGAAAAATCCAGAAAGCTGACTTTGCCTCCTTTAGTACCCATTAGTTGCTCACAATGGCCCTTGGTTTAACAGTGGCACTACTCTCTTAGAAGCAACCAACAGCAGTATGATGAGACTTAAGGCCTGACCAGTAATGAGGAACTAATGCCTGCTATGGTAAATTTAACCAAGAATCTATACCTAGAGAAGTCATGGATCCACAGAACTAAGCCTAGTATCACTAATTTTTTAAACTGATAGTATCCAATGGCTTTCTGAATACTTATCCTTAGAACCGTGTATAACAACCTGTAAGAGTTCTAAATTTGTCTTCTTGGCCTTACTGTGTCGAGTAAGAGGTTGCTGAGGGTTGGCCACAAGCACATTTAACTGCAGAGGACTTGGCCCCTTGGCAGACACTGTAATTATCAGAGTTGAATTACGAAAGTTAGCTACTTTTCTTTCCTAGATTGATGGGAGAGAGAGATGCACTCTGGTAGACCAAAAGGCAATTCCTCTGTATGACATTGTTTTGGGGATCTGCCGTTGCATCAAAAACCATGACAAAGCTCAAGGGTTTTAAGAAAACAATGATATGTTGGTCATCATTCCATGGGAAGGCAGGTTCTGATGTGCAGCTCTGTCCCACAGGCTAGAGCTGAGATTACCTGTGCAGTGACATTCAGAACTCTAAGATGGCTTCTCCACTCCAGGCAGTAGTGTCACCTAAACTGCTCTATGTGTGGGGACTGGCTTTATGGAGGATGGGTGATAAGAATCCTCTTCTAAAACTCTTTGAGATGTACTAGGCTCTAATAGCATAAGACACTCAGGTGGGAAATGACCATGAGCAAAGAGGCTGATGAACAGGAAACCTTTGAATGTGTATGGACACAGTGCCATGTGAAGAAGCATCAGACCATCTGGAAGGAGCAGGAGCAGAGTAGAGCATAGCTACGTAACTTATTCTTTTCTTTGCCATGACAAAATGCTTGGTGGAAGCACCCTAATAGAAGAAGGATTTACTTTGGCTCTCATTTGAAAGTCCCATAAATGGGAGTCATAACAGAACTGGCACATGCTCTCAGGTCTCTGTGGAGAAAGCAAAGAGGGTAGAATGCTAATACTGTCTAGCTTTCTCTTTCCCTCTTTTACTAAGTCTGATTCCTTACATCATAGCATGGTGACAGCCATATGCTGGCTACATCCCTCTACAGTTAACCCTCTCTTCAGTTAACCCTCACACACATGCCTACAGATGTGTCTCCCAGTGAGTTTCTAAGACCAGTCATGCTTATAGAAAAGATAAACCTGGAAACCTTACTGGGGTTTCCTAGAAATGGATTGAGGCAGAGTAGGCACATAGAGCCAGCTTAGGGTTGGAGAGTTTAGATAATGATAAGGCACAGGGATGGCGCACTGCAAGGCACTGCTGGATAGCATTGGCTTGGAGTTAGGAGTATTATAAAGGAGAACACTAGGGTATGGGCTTTGGACCAGTTGGTTTGTATATCAAAGTCACACTTAGGGGAAAAACTTGCTTTCAGGAGAAATCAGCTAGTCCTTGAGAGACAGTGTCCCCAGGAATCAGGCCCACAATGCTAGAACATCAGGAACTAAAGCATAGAGAACTTAGCAAGCACAGGCCCACAGACAAGCCCATGCCACGCCTCTGCTTGCACAACGCCTGACAAAACACTAAGGTGATGAAGCAAGGCAGACAGAGATGGAGTCTGTGAAGGGCAAAGAATGTGATAGCCACAGCCCATTTCCAAATAAATAAACATCTGGTTAGGTCAACAGTGGAAACTTCTGAAGCCTCGAATCATTCACCCTGGCAATCCTTGTATCCTGTTTTTATTTTCTTATTTCACCAGTGAATATAAATTATATTAAGATAATACTTAAGATTCCACTAAATAAATAGTAGTGACTTAGTTTATGCTCCCTAGGAGCCCATGGTGCGGATTCTTGCAAATGTAAGTTGGTAGAGAAAGGAAGCAGGAAGAGCTGCCCAGGCAGGGAAGGCTCTGAGACTGAGCCCACTGAATCTTGCACAGGCCCGAGACCCTGGGTCATGGACTTGACTAATCTTGGGGAAAGTGTTGGTTCTGTACTATCAGTGTGGTCAGTGGCAAGCCAAAAGGAGAAGAAGAGGCCTTGGCCACTGACTAAAAATTCTGTGATGGAGGCCTCTCATGGGGAAGAAACAGCCTTAGATCCATCATCATCCAGTAAGCTGTTGTGATCAAATGCCACATACACAAAAATTCAGATATAACCAGGGTGTCTGCATTACAGTACAGACACTGGGAAGTCCAGGGTCAAGGTTCTAGTTAGTTTAGAATCTGATGAGGGCTGGTTGCTTGGGGTAGCATCTTTGCTGTCCTCCAATGACAAGAGAGGAAAACAGATCCTTTCAGTATTAATTCAATAACTCTACATATTCAAGCAGTGCTCTCATGACCCAGTCACCTCTGTAAGCCTCATTTCTCCCTCATCTGTCTAAGGCTTTGCACGTGCCAGACAACTGCTCTCCCACTGAGCTATATGCCCAGTTATTTTAACTGTATTTTGAAGCCAGGTCTCTCACTAAGTGGCACAGGCTAGCCCTGAACTTGAAGCAGTATCTCCCTGCTTCAGCTTTCCATGTAGCTAGGATGGCAGGCCTGTTTACTGGGCTTAGTGGACCCCATTTCTTAATATTTCCAAACTAGATATGAGTCTTAAATTTGAAGTTTTAAAAGGACACACATTCAAGATGGAGCAATCGGTTTCAGACAGCACCTAGCATTTCTATGGGAGTGGGAAGGACCCTCCCTCTATCAGCCAGCAGCAGCTACCATGGTGACTGCAGCTTGCTTCCACAGGGCTGCTTGGAAACATCTCCCATGCATGTCTCGAATATCAACCGTAAACTCCTAATATGCCTTCTATACAGAAGGTAAAGGCCACAAGAATGCTGGATGAGCGAATGCTAACTACATAGAACTCAGACCTCCCCCAGCTCTTCCATGAACGTGCCATGATCTTTAAGAATGGAGCTAGGAAGAGGCTGGACCAGCACTCTTTCCCTTGTGAATGGCTTTGAAACTCTAAGGCTGAGACAGATTCTGCTAACCTTTTTCCCAAATTTTCTTCTGTCCTAAAAAAAGCATGAGAAATTTTGAAGGGAAGTCTCATTTCTGAAGGTTGTAAGCCTAAATTATAAACTCACATCAATAAGTCAGCCGTCTACAAGTTCTAAAAATAGGGGTGGATAATAAGAGTGCTTTCTCAAGCAAAACCTCAGCCTTCCCTTTGCTGCACTCAGAGAAAGCAGAAATGAATCTTTCTCCTCAAGTGAAGAAACAGATAATGGAGCGCTCCCGCAGAGGGCTTGGATCCTGGGCACGACAGTGTTTCCATCAATCTCCTTTACTTTATTCTGAAATCTAATTCTCAGGCCATTATATTCAAGTATTGAATCAGGCCATGTCCACCAGATACTCTCAGAAAATAAAATAAAATAAAATGGAAATGCATTTATTAGCAGACATACTAATTTTCTGGGGTTTTATTGTTGTTGTTGTTGTTGTTTTTCATGAACAATGAGATGTCTTCTCTGATGGAGGTAAGCTAATGGCTCACTGGATTTTAAGCAAGTGATCTAACAGAAGTGCTTGGAAACATGGAGAGAAGTTGGAGGTCACTTTGAGGTAAAACATTGACAGGATAGAAAAGATTTTCATCCAAAGGCTCCAGTCTCCAAATTAAGAAGGAAGCAAAACAACAGACAGCTTCTAGAAACACCACGGCCACATATAGCGCTCTGTGAGAGGAGAACAGCCTCCCAGCTCCTTCTCAAGGCCCACTGTCTTCCACAAGCAAGCAGTATGGCTGTGTCAGGCCATGACTGAAATACTGGTATCTGTAGGAGAGAAAAAACAGCATTAAGTGTGGTGACTGAGGCCTGTGAGTCTACCTCTCAGGACAGGCTCAGGATGACAGCCATGAGTTTCAGACCCGTCTGGCCTACAGCAGGAAACTCGTTTAAAATTAAAAAAAAAAAAAAAGAAAGAAAAAATACAAAGGAGAATATAGGGGGGGAGAGAAAGGGAGAGAGAGAGCGAGAGAGGGAGAGACAAAAGAGAGACAGAGAGAGAGGGGGAAGAGAGGGGGAGGGGAGGGGGAGAGAGACAGAGACAGAGAGAGGGGAAAGAGAGGGGGAGGGGAGGAGGAGGGGAGGGGGAGAGGGAGAGAGAGAGAGAGACAGAGACAGAGAGAGAGAGAGAGAGAGAGAGAGAGAGAGAGAGGAAAGAGGGGGAGGGAAGGAGGAGGGGAGGGGGGAGGGAGAGAGAGAGAGAGAGGTCCTGGTCCAGGCAATAAGCTTGATGTGTTTTAGGATTTTCTCATACAAATAAATCTATAAAATAAAACCATAAACCTTTGAACAGATTATTTTCTGTTTGGGATATGGGGAATTTAGCTCCCGTCATTTCCTGTGGGACCATGTAAGGCAGCCTGTGGCCTAGTTGAGCAAGGCTTACTCCGGAGACCCAGTAGAACATGCAACAAGGGACAGAACCCGTGAGCCCTGCTCCCAGACTGCTGACTCCTCAACTCTATAATCCTGTGGCCATCAGGCACATGTGGCCACACCCCAGAACCCTAGAGTTCTGGCTGGACTCCACCCCTACAGTCACCTGGCCACAGCCAGGTTTTCCCCACTCCAGGGTTACCTGACTGTTGCCAGGTAACCCAGCTCACTATAAAAGGAGACTTCTTGCCCCTCCTCGCGCGCTCTTGCCTCTCTCCCTTCTTTCTCTCGGCCTTGCCCTTGTCTCTCTGTTTCCCCTTTCCTTGTGGTCATGGCCAGCTCTCATCCCTCTCTCTTCTCTTTCTCTCTTTACTTCTCTATCTCCTTTTCTCTTCCTACTTTTCCATAATAAAGCATTAAAACTATGAACTGTCTCTTCTTATCAAAACCCACCGTGTAAGAATATGGAGCAGGCTTCAGTGTTTCCAGCCACCAGGACAGGACCGAGACTCTTCTCAAGCAAGCTTCCTCTACAGGTGCCCAGGAGGCCTGCCAGTTTTTTCCTATGCAGGCTCCGCCTGCCTGCTTTTCAGGTCATTGGGACCTGCGCCCCACCCCCACCCCCACCCACCCCCCACACACTCCTTTTTTTCCCACAGTTTCCCTAGATGAGAGTTTCATGCAGGCATCCACCTGAAAAGTGTCTTCGTTTCCAAGTCTGACTTCCGTGTCTCCCCTACCCTTTTCTTCTTCGCTCTTCCCTCCCGCTAGCCAATTTCCCTTACTTCCTCACACAGCTCTAAGATGACATGTAGGCTACCCTGGAGTCATCTGCTTCTGATGCTGGGATGGCTGGTGGCGCTCGAGGACCCCACAGGGCACCAACCATCCTTTGACAGGCCAGCTGCCCTCCTGGGAAATTGCAGCCAGGAGGCAGGGCTGGCCTTGAGTCCCCTTGAGGACTTGGAAACTGGAGCTAACTGGCAGGAGTCCTCTCAAGTTCTCTTGAAGCTGGCAGCTGCAGGAAAGCGGGGGTGTTCACTCTGGTGCTTCCTCCCCTGGGTGTCAGCTGATCATCCAGATGACAGGAGTCAGACCAGCAGTTTCTAGCTGACTCTAGTTGCTTCACTTAGAACTTACTAGGTGGAATTACATAAAATTGAAGTGTTTTGATATATAAAAACAGCCAGACCTGATTTCATATGGTTCACTCTATTCTGTTCTGTAGTGTGTGAATGACAAAGAAATCCTGGTGAGACCCGCCCCCCCTCCCCTTGAAGAGATGCCATTCACCATATTGATCACTCCACTCATTCTTTAAAATCCCTGTGGGTCCATGTCAAGTCCCATTAAGTCTGCATTTTTAACAGTGAGGAGCCCCAGCAAAGCCATCAGAGTACCCAGCACAGACCCACCGTCCTCTAAACCTCACCCAAGCTTCCCTCCATTGGACTTCTTAAGCAGAAGTCATACACATTCACAAAATTGGCCCCGTTTTTCTCCAATTCACTTGCAAATTCCATTAGTTTTCCTGAAAACCAAAGAGAGAGAGAGAGAGAGAGAGAGAGAGAGAGAGAGAGAGGAATAAGAATGATAATTGGGGGCTAGTTTCTCTCCATGGGTGAGGACATCCTAGCACACAGAGGTTTGGTTCCCAGAATGATGTGCGTGCACATACACACACAAAATAAACAAACAAACAAAACCTACAAATAAAATCTGGACCTGGAGCTAACATATGTCCAACAGAGTGCTCAATTTTCTTAAACAATTTGATATATATATTCAATTGTTTATTATATAGACATATGTATATTTAAATATCCTACATAAGGGTTTATTTAGCCAACTAGTCATCTCCCTCTTAACATGTAAGATAATGGGATATTTTTACTAATACGTTTTCACTAATACAAACCTTTCATGAACATATAACTCATGCATTTCTTTGACCATTGCTGTCAGAAAATCCCTGCACTACCATCAGAATGATGTCTGTATTTTGGCATAGCAAGATAGTACTGACCGCAGCAACTCACAGTTAAGTAATTAAGGCCTTACATGCAGGCCACGGAGCAAAAGAAGGACCCATCCAGGAAATGGAGAGCTGAGGATGAGTGGGCAAAATCCTAGCTCCTGGCTTCCTTTGTTCGGGAAAGCTGTTGGAGGGAGGCAGCTGTGAGTTTCCAGTTCTGCTCCCAAGTCAGTAAGCCAGGGGTCCCCAACTCAGCTAATCCTGGCAGGTGACTCTTCTGCAGAGTTAGTGAAATGGTGTTGATTTCATGGTGATCCTTTGGACCTGCTGAACTTCTCTGTTGCTTGAGTACTTAATGTGCTGACCAGAAAGGCTGGAGATGAGTCCATTACTGGGTATAAGACAACCAAAAAAGTACTTTCTCATGGTCAAAGTGGGCCAAAACCGTAGAGAGTTCAGATATCTGCAATGTTGTTTTGTGGGTGAAGCACTTTGTCCGTGTTATTGCACATAATGGTTACGTATTTCCTCTGATGGCTCCACACTTTGCATCATGAGGAGAACAGACTGAAAGTTGCCATTAAGACAGATGGCTTTGCCAATCCTCCAGAGAAGACATGAGTCAGGAGCAAGCCTTGACCCATGGGGCAGATCAGAAACTATCATGTACCCAGTGGTTCAGCGCTATCTGGAATCTGTAGGAGAGGAAGGAACGTCTTCCATTTAACAGAAAGGAGAGTGTCACAGAATTTTCCCTGTCCAATTACATTAGGGCAGAGGTAGTCAGTGATTGGACAGGGAAAAAGAGAGGCAGAGCTAAGAGTTGCAGGAGGTGGGGGGGAGAGGGGAGCATCTGAGAGGAGAGGGGAGGGCTTAGGGCTGCAAACATGAACCCACGAGCCATTTACCAGCCACAAGTAGTTGTGGTATTATAAGGTTAGATTATTGGGATAAAGCTTTTGTCATTATCAGTCAGCTCTGAAATTATTGAATTGCCAGCTTGTAAACTGTGGTATTATTGATACATAAATTTGATTTGGCTAATTAAGCTTTAAGAGTCTTGATTTTACCAGGTTACTGGGTATTGTGATATGCAACTGCAAGGTTGGCTGTTACATTGATTACTAGAATGTGGGACAGAGCCGATGGTGGGACTGGAACTAGTGGCTCCCAGGACAAGTGAGCGAGATAGTGCAGAGGCTAGCTAAAGAGAGAAAATGGCGGCAGCAGAGCACAGGGGTGTGGTCCAGGCCCATGGAGAGCTGTCAGGTTCATATTTTAATATTTCCCACAAAAAGAGAGCGCTCATTCAGATCTTCCTTGATCGTTTCCAGGTGATTGGCTTTATAAAAAAGTGTCCTGGTTCATATGGTGTCAGTTTATGCTTTGGTTAGTTTTTGTCAGCTTGACACAAGGTACAGTCATGTGGGAAAAGGAAATTTCAATTGAGAACATTTCTCCATCCACTTGGCCTGTGGGGAATTTTCTTGATTAATGATTAATGTGGGAAGGTCCAACCCACTGTGGGCAGCGCCTCCCCTAGGCAGGTGGTACTGAGTTATATAAGAAAGCAGGCTGAGCAGACACTGGAGAACAAGCCAGTAAGCAGCATACTTCTAGAGTCTCTGTTTCAGTTCCTGCCCTGATTTCCCTCGATAGTGGGCTATGACATGGAAATATAAGTCAAATAAACTCTTTAACAAACTGTTTTGTTTTGTTTTCAAATATTTTATCAGAATGGAAAGCAAACTAAATGTCACATGGCAAAGGGGACTTTGGTACTTTGATCATTTTGGATTCCCTTGAGTTACCCCAGTACAGTCAAAAGCAACCTTGGAATAGCAGAAGGAGGCCGAACAGTTAAAGTCAAAGTGATGTTATGCTGTAGGTCTCAAAGCTAGAAGGACAGGCTCCCAGCAAGTGACCTCTAGTGGACCCTGGATTCTGCAAAGGGCAGGAAATAGATTTTCCCATGAACTCTGCTGACACTTTGAAGAAGGTGGGAACTATTCAGATGGAAACTATTCCAGAGAGAAACTATTCAGTACTTCTGAATAGTTGTACTAGATGGAAAGTATTCAGTACTTCTCAACCTCTAACTGAAAGATAAAAAAGTGCATGCTAAGCCACTCGTTTGCTAAATTAGCACACCCTCAGTAGTGCATAGATACAGAAGTGCTCAGCCACACTTCTGAGCAACCAACCAGAAGAGTTCTGTGGCCCCACATGCATAACGTGGACTTTGGAACTGAGTCCTTTTAGAAAAGAATTCACCCTCAGAACCAGTTTGCAATGAATGCAGTGCCCCCAGCAAAAACCAGTAGTTTAATCCTTAGCCACTCTCTTTTTAGGAAGCAATATGGTACACGGGCTAAGAACATTGACTCTGGCCACTCATGTCCTGGCCTTGAATTCCAGCTATGCCATTATTAGCTGTGTGACCCTGGGAAGTTTACTTCTCGCTGTCTGGTTTATTAATCTAAAATATGAGGAGGGAATCATAGCTACCTATTCTGAGTTGAGCGATAAACCTTCCTCCCCAGCCCAAGCCCTTCCTAGATGCCGAGAATGGCATCTTTCTGGATGCAGCCCTGTCTGGAAATAGTTTTTACAAACAGAAGTAGCTAAGACAAGGTCACACTTAGATGCTACTTAGTGAAACTCTCCTGAGTAGCAATACCTAAAATCAACATAGATGCTTGGGTTTCATTTCTTCCTAGAAACTTCATCATTCTCATTAGCCAGTCATGTGAGGCCCCGTTCTGACCAATCAGAATGATGCACAAGGACCCTTTGAGTTTAGGATGCAAACTCAGCAGGCTTCCTGCTGGGTGGCCTACTGGTCCTGATGTCTAAGGAACTGTGCATCCTTTTGCAAAGATAAAACTTTTGATTTGTCAAAATACTTTGAGTTGTGGAATCATTTTCCTAGAAACTCATACACATTTCTCACAATAAGTATATACCTTTTATCATTAGTTTTCAGTGTACTAGCCACTATGACTTATGGGTCGCTTCCTAAGTAGACATGGCAGATCTTTGCTCTGTGTGTGGCTGACTGTGGAGGCTCCCAGGGAGCCCTTCACTGTCTGGAAAGAATGGGTCCTCCATACTTCAAATCTGAACCTTCCTGCTTCCTGGCGGCTAGTGCACTGATTCTCAGTGCCGGTTTTGAGATTCCCTGGGGTTATACCAATGCTGTGAGGCCTCCATGATGTAATGTCCTATCTGTCTGATTTATACACATGTAAGAAAACAGGCCCTGCTTTTCATGTGTTTTTTCATATCCTTCAGTGAAACAACAGACTACAGAGATCTTCTATGGAGACAGAAATTAACTCACAAAATGCAAATAGAAGACATTCTTCTCCTTTAGTTTGGGAAAACAGGAAGGCATAAAATAATGTGTAACTGTGCAATGGTTTTATTGATGATAAGAATTTTAATTTTCCCTTATATAATACAAAAAAAACCCTCTGTGTTTTGGGGTGTCCCAATGATCTTTAAATTTACAAAGTGGCCCTGAAACCAAAAACAAGACATGGAATACTTTCTTAGGGTTAGAGGTTTTATTTACAATTTCTCAGACAGCTCTATTTCCTTCATTATACAATTTTCATAGAAAAAGAGCAGTGCCAACCTTCTGTCCTCGTACTTACAGCAGAGGTTCAGCACAAAGCAAACTTGCTCTGTACACAAATAAACCGTGGATGGGTTTACTCTGAGTGTCTCTGGCTTACTTTCTCCCTTTCTGTTATCTTAGGAAGCCATCCACAATACCTTGACTTTCCGTGCAATTCTAGAATCCAGGCCAAACTCTCCAGGAGAGCATAGCAAGCTTGAAACCGTGGTGGGAGTTCTTTCCAACTTCAGACCTCAGATGGCAAGCCAGAAAAGCCAGGCATGGGGCCCAAAGCTGACAGTCCTCAGCTAAGGCACAGAGTCTGTGTCCAACACGGCACTCCTCTGTGTTCCCTGCTAAAGCTCATAACTCCTAACCTCAAATCCTGGCGATGGCAGCGTGGCCGGTAGCTGAGGGTCCCTCAGAGAGTCCATGGCGCATATTCCTGTATTTGGAATTAAGAATCTGTGGTTTCTAGATAGTGAGAGCTAAAGAATCAGCTTTAATTGATGAGAGATAAGATAAGCATCATTGAGATGAAATCTTCTAGGAAGTATTTCCTTAAGGTCAGCACACAGAAAGCTGTGGGCCAAAGGGGATTTAAGACTGGGTCCAGACTGGCCTCCACCAGGTTCTCTGCAGACAAGCCAGACATCAGCTTTCCTCGGTGGTCTCCGCAGTTCCAGACTCCAGGATGCCACTGTGGCATCCCTTGGGAATGAAGTTGATATGAAATTTTGAAACGAATGTTTTCCTTTCCAAGTTACTGTCAGCCATGGTGCTTAGGAACTGAAATCAAACCAAGGCTGAAAAGGTAGACTTCTGGGAGAAAACAAAAACCACTTCTGGGATCCACAACTTTCGGAAACTGCATTTCATGAACTCCCGCTTGGGACCTTAAGATCACTTCAGTCTCTCTGTCTCCCATAGAGGTTGACATAAACACAACAACATTACTAGTCCATCCCTGTAAGCCAATGCATACCAAAGACACTCTTCCTGCCGTGTGTGTCACAGAATGAGCCTGCCAGATCAAGGGAACTGTTGGTCAGACTATCCAGATAATAACAATTACTTACTAGTGGCAGTCCCTTTCAGAATCCTGAGGTAAAGTATTCAATGTTATATTGCCAACCAAAATTTAAAAGAAATAAATTTTAATGGTTACAAATTAAACAAGCTTTAACTAACCGCTTTCTAGACCTGGAGTGTTGCTCCAGGTTAGGGGCTCACACTTGGCTTCAGAAACACCTTTGTCATGGCTTGGTTTCTCTAATCAGAACCCGAGAGGATAATTCTGCTGGGGCAGTTGGCTGACAGCACAGGAGCAAGGGAGAGTCCGTGCAGAGTCTGCTGAGCTATGTCTAAAGTCTTTGCCTGCAGGAAGTGGCAGACAGAGACCACCCTACGCGGGGGACAGGCACTGTGAGTGCCATCCCAAAACCACTGGACCTCACAGCGCTGCGACAGCACTTCGCTTGTGGCTTCCTCTGTGTAGATGTCTGGCTAAAGGAACTGCTTAGGGGAGGCTTCCGAGGGTATGACCCCTGAGCCCATCAGTGGCCAGAGGCTGCCTCACTGGAGGTAAAGAACTGTAATCTTAGGATGCACGTCTACAGCCAAGGCTTCTAAACCTCGAACTTATAGATCTGAAGCTCCAGTGCCTAGAATTCTGTACTTTTTGTTTTCCTGAGAATCCACCATTCTCTCACCAGAGTGAAAGGAACCATGAATCTGATGGGTGTTAGAGGCCACATTAGCCTCAGAGACCCCATCTTGTATATAACCTCCATCTTGTCCCAGGGTGAATTCCAAGAAATAGCTAAATTCCCAGAAACAGCATCTGGCCCCAGGTGTCCCTATGAACTACACCACCGTGTCCCACCCCACACCTTGTTGGTTAGCACCCAGTTAGGACTGAAACCTCATGGTTGCTTTGCTGGTTGGAAGCATACAGCATATGCCCCTTTGGACATCCCTTCCCTTGGCCTTACCTCTCCTGGTTTGTGGGGGTTTTTTGTTTGTTTGTTTGCTTTAAAAGGGTGCCCTATTCTGCCTTTCACTGACACAGTTTGGGTCCCAAACCCAGCTGTCTCTCTGATGTGTCAGCTTTTCGAATAAAGAAACTTTTGTTGGCTTTAACTTGGTTTTCATAGTGGATTATTCCCAAACCCTCAGACCTTAACATGGGAACCTAATGTTCTAAACCACACGGACAGTCTATGTAAATCTGACCTTCTGAACTGAACAGATACCATGTGTCTCAAGGAGACCTGGGACAAGTCTCACTCAAGACATGTGGCTCCCCCCAGCCTTTCTCATCCAGCACCCTACCCTAAGCCCCTCCCTCCTAGGGGCAGGGCTTCTGATTCCTTCTCCCCAGCTTGATAAATACATATACATGCGCGCACGCGCACGCGCGTGTATATATATACACACACACACACACACACATGAGAGAGAGAGAGAGAGAGAGAGAGAGAGAGAGAGAGAGAGAGAGAGAGAGCAGCTGCCTTTCTAGCTACTCTGTGGCTCTCTTTTCTCCCCCTCTTCCACTCACAGTCAGGTTTAGTCTGACAACCATGCTCAGCCTGGACTCTTTCCTCTTCCTGCTTCCTCCCTTAAGTATACTATAAAATTCTTCTCTATACATGCTTCCCACTCTTTATTTCATTTTTTATTCACCATGTATGTGCTGACAGAATTCATCCAGAGGATCACTTTAACCCTGTAATCTTATTTCAAAAAAACAAAAACATTATTTTGGTTTATCCTGGGGTACAACGAGCTGTTTACAAAAAAATAAAATGGGCCATTGTCTTAGGGATTTGCTGTTGTGAACAGACACAATGACCAAGGCAACTTCTATAAAGGACAACATTTTATTGGGGCTGGCTTAGAGATTTAGAGTTTCTGCTCATTATCACCAAGTCAGAAGCATGGCAGTGTACGGGCAGGCATAGTGTAGGAGGAGCTGAGAGTTCTACATCTTCATCTGAAGGCCACTAGGAGAAGCCTGGCAAAGCCCACCTGCACAGTGACATACTTCCTCCAACAAGGACACACCTGTTCCAACAAGGACATATCTCCTAATAGTACCATTCCCTGTGGGCCAAGCATCCAAACGTATAAGCCTCTAGAGGCCAGACCTATTCAAAACACTACAGTCATCCTACAGAATAACTAGCCGAGACTTCAAGACTATAAAGAAAGAAAGAAAGAAAGAAAGAAAGAAAGAAAGAAAGAAAGAAAGAAAGCTTTGAAATCTCTCATGGACCAATGGAAATGGGAGATGTGGCCTCTAAATACTATGTAGTATCTAGAATTGGGCCCCGGAGCAGAAGGAGAGACTGAGTGAGACAGAGACATAGACAGACAGAGAAACATGGGGACAGAGACAGGCAGAGGCACAGACAGACAGACAGTCAGAGAAGGGGATCATAAGAGACATAGTGAAGTCAAGTGACATGTACTCTATCTGCTCTTTATTGTGCAGTGTTTCTGGATTTGCAGATTTGGCAGTCCATAGTAACTCAGTGTTATTGTGGTGAAACTGGCTTATGATGCACATTCTGTCCACTCCACATTGTACATGACAGATGGTCATTCTGTATAGCAGGAATAACAGGAATCCCTTTTGCTAGGATTATTTTCTTCTACAGGAAGGAGTTGACATAACGTTCCTGGAAAGAAATTTCGTGACAGACAAGACTAGTGTTTAAAGTGCATATAGCCTCTGATCCAGCATTTCCACTCTTAGAGTTGCCTTGAGATAAATATAAATACATAATGAAAACAAACAAACAAACAAACAAAACAATTAGGCCGGGTGCAAAGACTTTGCCCCAAGATTTGTATATTAGCATTCTTTCTAATGACAAAAACTTGAAAATGACCAAATATACAAGAGATTTTTATACAGTCCATGACAGGGAATGCTGGGGAGTTATTAAATGTATTACATATATATCATATATATATATATCATACAGAGAGAGCATTTTATGTTAATTATTAAAATGATTTATAAAAGTTATGAAGTGTAATTTTTAAAAGAAATAATATGTAATAAATAATACATTGGCACTTCATATATATGTACACATATAAAATATATACATCTATATTATATATGTATATATATTATATGTTAGGCCTCACACCAGACACCTGGAAAAATCAACAGCTTGGTAATTAGATGACAAACTTACCTGGAAGGAAATATAGCAAAATGGTAATTGATAGAGTGTCTCAGTTATAAAAACAGGACTCCTAGGGGATTACAGCTGGACTTATTCAGTCAGCCCAGAGAGAAATGTCTGCTGGGACAGCCTGTATCCAAGAGCATCTGCTCACCTTGGGCAAACAATTTCAGGAAGGAGATAGGAAAATCCACATAGTTCCCTACTGCCGCAACAACTCATCACACACAAGCCCCTCACCCCACACTTATAAAGAGTCCCAGCCAGCTCCATGCAGGAGCTCCCTGCAGAGGTCTCCCCCATGCAGACGCCTCCCACCTCCCAAGGGGGAGACAGACTCCCCCTTGCTATGTGTGCTAACAAATACAGTCTCATCTGTTGAAAAGGAGGTTCTGGTCTTTTTCTGCCTCATAAATCTAACAATAATAGTGAGCTTTCAAGGATGACATACTTACTCATGATATTGGACTCTAATTTCCTTTTACTTTGTAAAAGAATTTTGTTTTATTCTCATTAGAAGGGAAAACATCAGTTACTAAAATTATCACAAAGTACATCTATGGAATGTCATGAGTCATGAGAGTTTAGTCACATGACAAATGTCACTCAGGTGACCTGCCCTAAGAGCTGAGGTTCCCAAGTATGTAGAACCTGGCATGTGGCTTCCAGAGGTGAAGCCTTGGCGAAGCCTGGGTGTCCTTTTTCTCAGCTCATTATATGTATAGACTGTTCGCCTAGATGACGTCCACCCTACTTTGTCAAGTTGGTATTCTACCCACAGATGCTCAGACCCTTATACACCACACACTGGCAGTGGGAACAGGGGGACAGGAGGACCCAAGCAGTAGGCAATACATTTCCATCCCAGATCCCTCTTTCACGGCTATCTTCCCCTTAAGCCTGCCACCTTACATTTCCAAATGGAAAACTGGTAGGAAATGCTGTGTCTTTATTTGATTAGCAGGAGCCCTCCATAGGAAGTTACTCAGCTCCTAGCAGGCGTGGAGCAGATATAAAAGATGAAATTAAAGAAAAGATATGTGTTTCTTTGAAGGGTATTGGCTGTCATATCAGTGTGGTTGCTTTTGTTTTCTGAGATATTAACAAGAACAATTTGACTCTGAAGCATCAAGTTTTGCTGGTGCTTATGAAATAAATCCATATGGTCTGAATGGCACTAACAAAATTTACAGTTAGTAATCTATTAGTATTTTCAAGCCCATTCTCAGAGTGCACTTCTCTTCTTTATTAACTCCTTGTCCATGGTCTGTGTTTGGGTTCTTGCAGCACTGAACAGCACACCATCAGACACTCAGTCCACCCCCCACCCGAACACTCACCCCCAGCAAAACATTCTGCTCTTGTCATTCTAGGTTTAATCCCTTTGACTCCAACAGCCCCAAGCAGTTGTTTTCATCCTGGTGTGGCAGCCAGCTGTGCTCTAACATTTCAGCAAATTAAAAAGTAATTACCTCAATAATGGATTAGTTATGGAGTTTAATCACGCTGAAAAAGCACTCGGATTTTCCATTTCTGGAACTATGAAATTTCTTGTCCCCACATGGCCCATTGTTCAGAGTCCAAAAGAGCATCAGGCCTTGGCTGACACAGACTGACACTAACCCAGAAAACAAGGAGGTGGGTGAGGCCAGAGTTTCTACCACAGGGAAATAAAGCTGTTGACAACCATCCAGAGAGTAAATGGCAAAAAGACATTCTCAGAAGAAACACAAATGGTCAGTAACACATATAAACACTCAACATTGTTAGCCATTGGGGAAGTAAAAACTGGAACCTCAGTGAGATTACACCTCATCCCAGTCAGAATGCGCATCATCAAGTGGGCAAAGGAAAACAGGTGCTGGAGGGGTAGGGAAGGAGGAAGCCGAACACATGCTGGCAGAGAGGTTGGCTGCTATGACCACTGACAATCAACATGGATGCACCCCACAAAACTAAAATTAGAACTGACATAGGACCCAGCTATGCTACACTTGAGTGTATACCCAGAGGTGTGCAAGTCAGCAGACTACAGAGACACTGTGTACCCAGTATGGCTCCACTGTTCCCAAGAGCCACAATGTGGAGCCAGCCTGGCTGTCCACTGATAGATTACTTAAGTTAAAATGTGGTGTGTATGCATAATAGAAATTTTGTTTATTTATGTTAAAATATTGGAGAGATCAGGAATTTAAGGACCATATCTAAACATAATAAAAGCAATTTACTGCAAACCAACAGCCAATATCAAATTAAGTAGAGACATACTTGAAGCAATCCCACTGAAGTAAGGGACAAAACAAGGATGCCCACTCTCCCCACATCTATCTATCTAATATAGTACTTGAGGTGCCAGCTAGAACAATAAGATAACAAAAGGAGATCAAGGGAATACAAATCGACAAAGAAGAAATAAAGGTCTCACTATTTGCAGAGGGAATGATAGTATACATAAGCAGCCCCCAAATTCTACTCCAGTGGAGGCAACACTTTTTAAAATTTAGATCTTTTTAATTAATTACACTTACTAATAGGTCAATTGATTGACATGGCACATACACAATGACAATAATCATTTAAAATATCCTCAAGTGAAACTAAAAATTTTGTGCACCCAAATAGATGTATAAACATCAACTAATAAATGTTAAGTGATATGAGAAACATGTCCTCCAAATGTTTACAATTCTCTGGTAACTAACCCCAAAAGAGACTGAACTTAATGAAATGTCAGACAAAGAATCCAAAGAATTAGTTTAATAAGGCATCAAGGAATTCCAAAACAATAAAGAAAATTAGCTAAATGAACCAGGGAATATGATGCAAGACATGAAGGAGATGTTTACTAAAAAGATTAAGATTTTTGAAACAAGAACAAAACAGAAATCTTGGAAATACAAAATTACACAAATAAAAACCTGGTGGAAATTCTTACTAACAAGCAAGGTGAAACAGAAAATATTTCAGGGTTTGCAGATTGTCCTGGTTTGATTTACCTTGTTGTCATAAAACATCATGACCAAATTAAACTTGGGCAGGGAAGGGTTGATTTGGCTTACATAACCTGATCAGTCTCATAATTGAGGGGAACAAACTGAGTGACTCAAGTCAGATTCCTGGAGGGAGGAACTGAAGAAGAGATAACAAAGAAATGCAGCTTACTGTCTTGCTTTCCATGGCTTGCTCTGCTTGTCTTCTTATACAACCCAAGACCACTGCCCAGGAATGCTACAACCCATAGCAGGCTGAGCCCTCCCACACCAATCATGAAAATGCCACATAAGTCAAGCTGATGGAGGTGTCTTCTCACCTGAGATTCACTCTCCACTGGTGACTCTAACTTGCATCAAGTTAACAATAATGCAGCCTCTAAGGGAATAGGAACTCTATGGGAAGAACAACTGCATCAACTAACCTGGACCCTTGGGGCAGCAACCAAAAAACATACATAGGCTGGACCTATGCCTACCTGCAAGTGTGTAGGAAATATACAGCTTGATCTTCATGTGGGTCCTGAACAACTGGAGCCACGACTATCCTAAAAGTTGTATCCTGTATATGGAATATGTTCTTCTAGCTGGGCTGCCTTGTCTGGCCTTGGTGAGAGAGGATGCATCTAGCCTCACAAACACTTGATGTACTCGGGTTGGGAATGCCGGGGAAGGGGGGATCTGCTTAGAGGAGAAGGGGAGCAGAATGGGGGGAAGGATTATGTGTGTGGGGGCATTGGAAGGAGGGCAGTGAGCAGGATGTAAAGTGAATAAGTAAAAAATAATAATACATTTAAAAAATTAAACAGCAAAATTGATTAAGACATTCAGTAGTAAGTGAAAAAATTAAGAAACTATGAACAAAAATATATTGCTGGGATACTAAAATAACAAACTTTTATATTGTTAGTGTAGAAGATGCTCAGGTACAAATTAAAGGGATAGAAAACCCAGTCAGTGAGCTAATAACACGTCAGAAAAGAAGTAGGCAGCAAGTATAAGAGTCATCTAGCATCTGAGTGGATACAACAAGAAAAAGATCCTCCCTAGGCTGTATTAATATCAAATGCCAACCATGCAAAGAAGGAATATAGCCAACCACAGAAGAGCAGTGCCAACTCACGTCCTAAGGCAAAGTCATCACAATAGCACATCTCAGGAAAAGCACTAAAGGACAAGAGACTGTGAAATAATGGACGAAAATAATTCAACTCAGGTCACTGTATCAAGCAAGCTGAAGGAGAAAAACTGATCTGAGATATATGCTAATAAAGCAATTCATAACCGTAAGCCATTCTACAGAAGAAATATACAGGAATTCTACCCAGCGAAGAGGAACACAGTATGAACCATGAGAGCACAGGAGGAAAGAGACCCTATGTGAGTCACAAAGCAGGGCATATGGAGGCAGCAACTAGTGCTACGAGTTCATAAAGCAGTGACCCTGCTGGGGCCACAAGACAATGTTTGTGCTGATAACTCAAGAAATAGCTGTGGGAATTGAAAGACAAGTAGGATTATACAGAGGTAAAATTTTCTGCCTAGCAAATAAGGTCGAAAATGCACCCTAAGGGAGGTTAATATCCACTGCATATAAAGAAAGTAAAAATTGAATGCTAAATATCAAATTAACAATGCATAAATAGTGGATAAGTAAACTGAGCAGATACTTTTGCAAATACATAGTACAGGACTGAAGGACAGCTGAATGGCAGAACACAATTAACACCCTAGGCTTGATCGGGGAGAGAGAGAGAGAGGGAGGGGGAGGGAGGGAGGGAGGGAGGGAGGGAGGGAGGGAGGGAGGGAGAGACAGACAGAGACAGACAGAGAGAGAGACCTGAGTTCAATCTCTTGGACTTATGTGGTAGAAGAAAGTCAACTCCTGTAAGTTGTCCTCTGACCTCTACACATGTAGCCCATGGGTCTCATCCCTCACATATATACACAGTGATATAAATAAATGTAAAGTAATTAATATATGCATGAAAACTATTATTTGATTTCTTATTCTGTACAGCTATTATACTAATAAAACCTTAACAATGTTGAAAATAGGGTGCAAATACAAGTAAGCCACATGATACACGTGTGACTATGACATGATACACATGTGACACGACACATGACATACATATGACAATGACATGATATACATGTGACAATGTCACATTGAGACCTTTCCTTTTGACGCAATGTTTTATGCAACGTCACAGGTAGGATTTTGTATCTTCCACTTTGACTATCCCTTCAATTTGAGGATCTCAATAATGTTAAATTATTTAGTGCAATATTTGAACACTCCTTCACTCCAAATCTACTCTGACTCTATTGGAGGGTCTCACAAGTGCCCTTTGACCTTCCTCTAGATTGGCCAGCAGCAATTTCCGGATCGCTCCGGCTGCTGCTGCTTCTCCTCCTTTCAGACAGGAGAGCAGAAGCAGGGCTCTGTTTCACAGTGCGCAGGTGAACACCCATTCCAAACACTTTTCTGACACAGACATCTGAAAGCATATTTTGATGTATTTATGTTTCAGCAACTCCTTTTGCCAAAGGCATCCTCTGACCAAAGACAAGACAGAAAGGGATGGAACCTTCTGTTTACTCTTTTCATGAACTTTCCCCTTTATCTCTGATTCCGTCGTTCTCTGTAACAGCCCCCTGTTCCCTTAATTGCATAGCCATACCTTATGTACGAATGCAGGTGGGGAATGACAAGGCACAGTTCTGGAGAGACTCTCCCACTGCCCAGCTTGCTTCCCTCCGATCCAGCTCTCTGTCCTTCCCACACCCAGAACCTCATCCACCGTTGTGATTTGGGTTCCATCTCTTGCACAGCCTGGGGAGTAGAGTTCAGTTGTGGCTTGGAAGCAGAGCTGAGGGAGAAGAGAAAAGAGAGAAGGAAGTCTTGTCCTGTTAGACCCCAGCCACCTCCATGCCTTTCTGACCACTATAACTATCACTTCTGTGGTGATTCATTTTTCAGATGTTTTGTCATTCTTAATTTAAGATCTAAAATCTTGGGAGAGAACTAGGTGGGACTGATCCTGTCTTCTCCAGCAAGACACAATAATCTAAAACAGTGACATCTAAAACTCAAAGGCCCTCTGTCCATGCCCATCTCTGCCTTCATGCTGGGACAGCAGGGCTTTCAAGTCACAAGGGCAGACCTGGCACCATCACCCAAAGAGAAGGTTAGTGAGTGACATGTCACCTTACCAAGCAGTTCTCTCACAGCTGTTCATGTGAACATAGCTTAGCAGCTACTCTGCCATGCTCTGGGGTAGTGAGTTCTCAGGCCACAGCACTCTATGCCATTACGGTCTTCCTCCTGAATGAAATTGACCACATCTTCTGACTAAGGAAGAGAAACAGCATAAACTGAGTGTCCACTTTGCCAAGCAATTTGTACAGGCTGTTAAATGCAGTGTTCTCAGTGCTTAGATTCTCTTCTCATTGGTGAGAAGGAAAAAGGAACAAGGAGACTTACTTGACTCCCTTTAAGCCCTACAGTGCAGTGTGCAAAGTGGAACTGCTCACGAGGGAAACAGCGCATCCCATTTTCAGGGTACTAGTATGAAGATGTGTGATTGATTCCATTGCACCAACAGTACTTAGAAATGCGAGGAATGTGGGTGTCACCTGAACACTCCTAGTCATATGTATAACTTCATTCCTCACTCACCTGTTCATTCATTCATTTATTCATTCATTTGTTCATTGAACAAACTCAAAAGTAACCCCCAGAGACTGGACAGTTCCAAACACCCCAGTCCCTGCCCCCTAAAAAGATAAACAAAAATGGCTTACTTCTAAGTTACAGTGTGCTCCTCCACTTATCCCACAGCCCTCATGAGTACTGAGAGTGTCACTGTACAAGGACAGCAAAATCCTCCAGACCCACTCCCAACCAGGATTTGAAATACCCCATATAGGTGACAGATTTCTGTGCTGGGTCTTCAGCAAGCTGTGGTCCATGCTGGAGATGGGTGTGGACTTGGAATAAGGACAGACACAGACTTAGTCTGTCAAGGGCTTCATGAGTTCAAGTTCATTACATTCCATTGGCATGAAGATTTTAACTTTGATTCACTTGGGGTGTGCAGAAGTGACAAACATGTGCAATCAAGTCTGACATTCATTCAAATCAGGGGCTCATCAATGTGCTAATTGTACTCATATGAGGCAAACCTTAATGATGATCACTTGAACTTATTTTTGTCACTTTCTGCTTTTCACTCTATTGAAAAACCTTAGAAAAGCCTAGCATGGCCCTAGACCAGAAGTCAGGACTTAGCTACCAGGGTTATATACTTGGGGTCCTATGCAGGACACCCACTGACATCCAGATACAGGATTTATCATGACCCTGTGCTTTCTCTGGCAGCTTCACTGCTCTGAGGAACACTAATCTCCCACCCATTTGTCAGTTACCAAGGGTTTTGGGGGACGGGGCATCCAGTTTATACCAGCTTTGTGTAAAGGGCTAGGAGCACAGAGAGGAGTGTCCCTGGCCTGAAGAGCCAATAGGGATTTCCATGGAATGTCACAGGAGCGAAGCTAGGGAAAGTATAAGATCATTGTATTAGTCACTTTTGATGTTGCTGTGATAAAACACAATAATCAAAGCCACTTAAGGAGAAGAGAGTTTATTATTAGCTTACAGTTCCAGAGGGATAAGAATATTATACTTAAATATAGACAAACATACTATAAAAGAGTGCAGTATATTATTATAGCAGTAAAATCCTACTGTTCATGTCCATGTTGGCTAATTTTTTTGGTTGTATCAAAGGCTAAATTGTGTGCCCAACCTGAACATGTGAGCACATACTGCACCATGTGGAGGAAGCAGTGATGGCATGTCCCAGGATGCTTCCAGTGAGTGGTGCTTGACTCCATGTGTCCTTCATCAGGAAGCCCAGTAGACTTTATTCTTGTCCTCGAGGCTGGAAGGCATCAAATGCCCTTTGTTCCTTAGCAGAGGAGCTGTGAGCACTGTGGCTCCATGAAGATGAGTCTCATTCAGCTAAAAGCACTGCTGCCTGGCAGACAGCTGACCAGAATGAGTTCTATTAAAAGCATGGGAAGCCAGGGGGAATGGCAAGACTTGTTCAGAGTGCGTATTGTAGAAGCTCGACAGTCATCCTTCGGTTCAGGATAGAAAGCACAGGATGAGTTGGGGAGGGGTCGGCCAGATGTCCTCAGAAGCATCACCAAAGGACCGAAGAGAAGAGAGAGACAGAGGGGGAGTAGCAGAGAGGTACAATTTCCCATGTATTAGGAAGGCTGGGAGGGCAAGCTCACACACATGAAGAACACTTCTCAGATGAAATATTTACCTCATGTGTTGAGCTAGCTGCTTCTGTTCATTGTGTAAGAGTTCTTTCTCCACGATACTGCAAGGCCACACAATCTCACTGTGCGTTTTTGTATCACTAATTTCAACTCTTGAGCATCTCCAGATAGATGTTCTTTGGTAACATTAAACCAATCCACATCCTTCCACCTTCCAACACAGATGTAAGACAGTTTGCAGTGCCTTCTGCAGGGGCCCTAGCATGGTGGCAACACCGTATTGTGACATAGCTGCAGCTCTTCCTTCCATCTCCACTGCATCCAATGAGACAGTCCAATGCCTGTGTGGGTTTACAGACAAGGCTATTCAGGCTCAAGTGAGTCACACTACTATCCTATGACCACAAAGCCAGCACATGGGTGTGTCACAAGACAAAGCTGGATGCCCCTTATTTCAAACTCATAATCTTCCCACACTCCAGTGTTATATTCCTGTGACATTCTATTTTCTCTCACTTGACTTTAAGGCATTTATAGAGTTCACACAGTGTCAGCAGTCCAAGCAGGCAGAAGTCAGTGGTGGCTTTGAAAGCACCGAAGTAAAAGAAAAAAAGGAATAATATAGCTAGCAGGACTTCCTTGTGCCTGCTAGGGTTAAATCATGACACAGAGACATTAACATTTATTAAAACTTAGGCATACTGCTAGGCAGATTCTCAGCTAGCTCATCAAAATTATCCTGCCCATTCTAGCCCACATCCCACCACAGGGCTAGTTCTTTACCTCTCTTGCACCGTGGTAGGTCTGTTCTTCTTGCCGTGTTCTGCTGGGGAGATCCCTCTCCTTCTCCCAGAGACCCCCACTCTGCAAAGGAGTTTTCACTCCTCATTCCTGCCAAGACACTGGTCATAGTCTTTTTCCTAAACCAGCAGAGAGCAAGGAAGGAAGGGGAGTGTGATGGCCCATGATGCTTTGCAGTACAAAATTAAACATTGAATATACAGAGACAAACCTTCACATAATGCACAAAAAGTTATATAGGGTGACACAGAGCCTTCGGCTAGACTGTGAAGATATAGGGAAAGAAAGGCATTTGAGGAAACTTACTGGCAAGTTAATGTGGCCCAGGACTCAGAATGCCAAGGGGTCTGGCTATAAAATGGAGTGTGGGGCTCTGGGAACTGGTGCTTAGTAACTTCCCCCTGCTTGCTCCCTGAGCCTCAGAGTCCCCAGGAGCTCTAGACTGGTGACATCCCCAGTGTACTTCACTCATCTCTTTCTGGAGAAAACGTCTATACTCACTCAACAGCATCCCAAAGCGCAGCCCCACTCAGCCTCAGTACCAGCCTGGCTTCCAAAACCAACTCCTGGGGAGCCATGGACTTCCATCTGTTCTTAACTCCACACAGCACATCTCAGCAGCCCATCTCTGATCCATGGCCTGTTCGGGAAATCTTTCTTCTACAAATAGACTCAGCAGGGGTTCTCACACTCAGACTAGAGATAATGGCAAGTCGTAGCTGTGCAGGAATTATTAGCCTCAAACTCTGTTGGTTACCATAGCTACAGACGAGGTCAGGAGCTTATAAATTAACACAGAAAACAAGCAAAACACCAAAAGTCATAACATAGCAGGGCAGTCCCTGTCATTATCTCTGTCTGAGCCTCCATTTTTTTAGTACAAAGAAGCAATTAATGACTCATACAATATGTTCAGTGCAGCTAAAAGGACTGAGTGACACAAAGCAGCAATGATGGGCACTTGTTTTTGTAAATACTGTTTTGTTGAGACACAGCTATGATTTCTGGCTACCATCCAGGCTTCTTTCACCCAGAAGCAGCAGAGTGAACAGTTTCAACAGAGATCTATTTCCCTTAGAACCCAAAGAGTATCTGTCTGCTGCATGGAAAGACGCGTCAATACATGACATACTCACACTATTCTGCAAAGTATCACTATTCTGCACAGAAAATTTAACTTTCTGGAGCTTCATGAAAGGAAGCTTTCCTTAGGGCACATTTATCTTGGTTGACAGTTTGATGGGATCTTGGATCAATCAAGAGATGTGCTTCAACACTGGTCTTTGAAGATCCTACCCAGAAAGGACAGGAGTACCAGCCCAGGTATAGAGGTTAAGGGAAATATATTGCTGTTTTTGCCTGCCTGCCTTTCTTCCTTGCTGGTGAGTGCATTTACTCTATGTTTCCCACTGCTGCCTTCTTTCAATGACCTTGAAACCCAACATCTTTAGCTTTCCAATGTGGACTCTTCCAATGACCCTCCAGAAATCCCCTAAGCCTTTAAAAGCAGACTGGGACCCTCTGCTGTGACATCATGCCTTGTGAACTGAACATATCCCAGCTTCTGAGCCTCTCCAGTACTCAGGCAACCACTGTGGGACTACACTGCCCCTATTGTGCAAGCCATCTAATAATTCCCAATTGTAATTTATATTTGTTCTGTTGTTTCTGTTCCCTGGGAAACTCTGACACAGAAAACAAGAAAAGGAGTAAGAGTTAAACAAGCCTTGCACAGAAAATGCCCTTCTCAGGGTTAGTGAATAGTACTGGAGGACAAGACAGGTCCAGTCTGAGGAAAGGTAGAACTTACTCACATGCCACCACATCTTTCTTTCTGATACCAATGCCTTCGGTGAAAACTGAAACATTGTGTGTGCTGTGCCTGTGTCATTTTTTCCATGTAAGTGTTACCTACCAGATTATAAATGATTACAGCCTCAGCTTGAGACTAGAAGTTCTGATGGAGAGCCCTGGCTCCTCCTCCAACCATTAGAAACCAGTTTTTCAACTACAAGAAACAGGACTTTTATTTATATCTGGAGGACAAGCACAGTAGAAGACAGCTCTGAGCAGCTGAGCATAGCACAAAGGGTGAGGCATTGTTAGAAGTGGTTTGCAGACACTCCAAACAAATTTTGGTGGCAAAACTTCTCAAGGGCCCTCTCTTTTGGAAAATGAGGCAAAGCCCATTTCTACCACCCATTTCTATGTGGGCAGCCAAGTTCCAGGAAGGAATAGAGAGGTGTCTACTGCAAATTCCTTCGATGCTACTGTCTCACTCATTTGATGGACTGTAGGCATTATGTCTGCCCTTTAGAAGGGACAAAAGCTAAGGCAAATGTGTCTCAAATCAGCTAGAGTAACCAGCTCACACAGTTTGGAACTTGGTTTGGGGAATGAAATCTGTAAGGCATGAAAACTTGTCATTCCTGAGGAAGTCATAGACAGTAGTCATCCTGAGGGTGAACGGGCTTACACATCATAGGTAAGAAGAGTCCATTCCTGATGTTATGACCAGTTGGGCTGTCCATAGACGGGGTTTTATCCCTGCGTTCATCTGTCACACAATCTGCTGTTTTGGCTCTTATACTCCTACAGAGAGACTAAATTAACCCCTTGGTAACATTCCTGGGTCATTGCCACAAGTCTGGTTGCGTCTTGAGCTGCTTCCGTCAACCCAGAAGAGAGCCCACTGTGTTTAGCACAGTTTCATTCGCCAGGACGTTCTGACTTCCCCCATTGGAGGCAGGCTGCCTGTTCAATTTCCTAGCTCTCTGCTGACCGAGCGAGCGAGCAATCACCAGAATGAGGCAGAGACCAAGCTTTCTCAGAAGCTACCTCCCCGCAGGCATGGCTGTCTTGCTGGAATCCCTGTGCACTTTAAATTAAGCTAGCAGAAAATCCTTACCCACCAGCTCTGCCTTCTGTTCCAGCTGCCCTCATTGCCAGTCAAGCACATCCACACCGTAGGCTGGAAACTGGCTGCAAAATCAGATCCCGGGCTTCGTGCTCTGGAAAGGCCTGCAAATAGGACAGACTCATGGCCTGAACTGTCTGTCACTGGTCTACCTGCCAAGCTTGCAAGGCTGGTCCAGGGAGAGGAAGTCTCTGGGGAGGCCACTGAAAAAACCGGCTGATGGGAAACCGTGGGTATCTCCCCTCATCTGGCCTGGCATTGGTAGGTATCTACTGTTCCTTGTAATTGTTTTCTAGGGCTGATCCCCTGCTTCCTGCTCTCCTCTCTCCTGAGTCCCTCCATCCCCACTGTACATTTTTACCCTTAGTAGCAAGCAATGCTCTGAATAACCTAGGGGAGGGAGGAGGAGCCTAATTGGCAAGGCTTCTCCCTTCAGGTGCCTCAATCAGAAGAACATGAAGTCCATTTTCTAAACAGCTGTTCTCACCCAAGCCAACTGCTCCATTTCCTCCTTAAAGTTCAGACTTCCCTGCAATGCCTTTTGTCACACCAGGCCATCTCCTGAGGTTTGTAAATGACAAGAGGAAATTAGCTACACAGACCCAAGAACACATCCCTTTATTTATCTAAATGTCAATGATCACTGCCCAGTGTACCGGGAAAGGAGCGGGCAGGGGTTCTACTTGCCACCTGCAGGCATCAGCTAGAAGAGCAAAGGCACCTGCTCTTCAGTTTTGCACAGAAAGCCAGAGTCCCCATGAGCACCCATTTCAGGAAGTGTACATTGACCGGTTTTTCATTGCTGTAACAAAATTCCTGTGGCTGAATAAGCAATGAGGTGATTTAGCTCACAGATTTGGAAATTCAAAGATCATATCTAGAGATGGCTTTCTTCCTGGAAAAGGAGCAAGATGGCTTGGGGTATACATGGCAAGAAACAGTAGCACAGGAGTGATGTGTGTACCCTCTGTTTTCATACAGCACTAAAAAGTTACCAAGATTAACCATTCAGCTCTAATCCAGTGATCTTAACTGTATATACCTAGCCGCTTCCACAAACCCTGTCCTTCAATACCATAGCCTTACTACAATCACTGCAACACCCTTAGTGCCTCATAATGGAAATCAAATTTCAATATAATCAATCCTTGGGAGACAAATGAAACTGAGATCATGCTGCAGCTATGTGTATCCACAGAGGAACATACAACAACGAGTAAGAAAGTTCCCATGTAACTGAATACTCCTCAGGATCCTGGTAGGGGTGGGGGTGGGGCAGGGAAGATGGGGAGCATCCACTGCTTCAGGGACCCCAGTGGTTGGCAGGACTGCCTTGCCACCATGATATAGTCCTAGAAATCAGCTGCAACCACAATACAAGAGAAATTAAAATAATGGAATATAGAAAATTGACTAAGTGTTAACATAAACACTGTGCAAAGATACTTAAATATATCAGTTTGTATCTAGTAATGTTGGGGCCTTGAATGGTCCAGTGATGGACTTAGTGGTAGAGTGCCTGCCTAGTATAGCCAAAGGCCTTAGCTTTAATTCCCAGTTCTGGGACGAATGAATGAAGGGATGCAGGTGTTTGTTTGTTTGAGGCTATATACCGGTGAAAGGTGAAAGCATCCAGAGCAGAAATCCATTCAGATTTCATCTCTACAGCCCACTCCTATCCATTAGGCGCCAGTGTACAAGGCGGGCGTGAATGATAATGATTTCATCCCCGCCACTCTCTGGAACATCCTGGGGGCTAATAAAGTCCTGGGGGTTTGGTGTGCGATGTAGCCCTACCTCCTCTAGGAGATTCTCACATGCAATAGAATCTAAGTATGGCTACAGAAAACTGAATGAGACAGAAACCCTCACCTGCTCAGTAAATGTAAACAGTGACCCTTTATACCACTTCCGCCATGTCAGAGAAAGAAAAGAGCCCAAAAATAATCTATTTAATTACCATCTAGACAAAAGCATTTGAAGATAAAATTACTGGCCAAGTAAATTTTGAAGTTTTTCTATCTGATCCCTTGTTTTCTAGGTCATCTGTACTAATCCTTGACACACAACTGTCCATGACTTCCTTTAGCAGGAAGGGCTGTTAATGAACCTTGAAGCAATATTGAGAAACTGATAATAAAGTAATATTCATGAAAGGAATTAGTGTTTCACCCAATAAAGAAATTGAGCAGTATAATTCCCCTTGAGAGATATATGCCTCTAAAATTAAACACTGAATTAACCTTAAGAAATAAATTTCAATCGAACCAAGATAACTGTTTACTTAGTCCATCTCCCAGACCCAAAAAAAAAAAAAAAAAAAAAAAAAAACATAATCACAGTATTCTTAAGCCTAGATTACTATTCCCTAATTACAGAAATGTAATGGAGTTGAAAATGCCTTTCCTGCTATGACAGATAACACATTTAACATTCCTTATTTGCTGCCTCAGACAGCAGCAGCTCTCAATTCCTAGATTCCAAGTTCTCTCTATTTATTCTGGAAAACAAACAAAGCAAAATGATAACATGAAAAGCCCAGGAACTTAGCATGGTCTCCCTAAGCTGGCGGTTCTTATAGACAGCATGGGAAAGCTGGCCCAGGATGACCACACATCCCAGGGTGGCTGGGGTTATGCATCAGAGGTTCATTGTAGAATGGCTTGGAAGCACCGTGTACCATTAACACTACACTCGAATAAGCTAAGGGATGTTGTGGAGATACTGAGCACCAGGAAGATGGAAAATATCTGACCCAGAAAGAACGTTAAGGAGGACTAAGAGAGTGAGTGGGAATCCTGAGGGGTCCAAGGAGCCAGATGTGAGATAAACCAAGGAACATTTGGCAAAATCCTAAGAGAAAAGAAATGTGGTGTGTATGTGAAAAGAACATAAACAAAATCCTTCCCAGGGCCTTGCAAAATAAAGGGATGAGTCGTGGCCTTTTTTTTTGGGGGGGGGGGCGTCGAGACAGGGCTTCTCTGTGTAGCCCTGGCTGTCCTGGAAACTCACTCTGTATACCAGACTGGCCTCGAACTCAGAAATCCACCTGCCTCTGCCTCCCAAGTGCTGGGATTAAAGGCATGTGCCACCACCGCCTGGCCTGAGCTATGGCTTTTGATGTACAGACACACAAACACACTTATGCATATATGCACACACATATGCTCATATACATACATATACATACACAACTACTTTATCTTTGTAACTAACTATTGTCTATTGACATTTGTAAGCAATAATTTTAAGATGCTTTAAATTACTTTTAAGATACTTTAAATTAGCCACAAAGGGTCTATTGGTGCTAATAACTTGACACATTTTGGAATCAGGTGAAATCATGATTTCATGTGTGAGCCACAACATGCAATCAGTTAGATCCATAGGGACAACAGAGACCAAACCACCCAGAAGTTAGCAATGCACTCCAAAAATATTGTTCTAAGAAGAGGATGTTATCAGAGCAGAAATGATGTCAATGTGGGCTTTGCACTACTTTCCTATAATCCAAGCATATGGGAAGCGAAAGACAGAAGGTGGTAAATGTGAAGCTAGCCTAGGATTCATAACCAGTTCCTTCCTCAAACCAACAACAAGACGGAGTTGCTTGTTCTAGTCCTTCCAAAAGTAAACAAGCCATGAAAGAGAGGAAAGCAAATGGCTTGTCGACACACAATCTGTCAATAACTGTCTTAGTTAGGGTTTCATTGCTGTGAAGAGTCACCATGGCCATGGTGACTCTTATAAAGGAAAGCATTTAATTGGGGCTGGCTTACAATTCAGAGGATTAGACCATTATCATTGGGGTGGTTAAGAGTGGGAGAGTGCAGGCAGACTCAGACCTGGAGAGAAGCTGAAAGAATGAGATACTGGGCATGGCTTTAGCATCTGAAACCTGGAAGCCTGCCCCCAGTGACATACTTCTTCCAATAAGACCACACACACCTACTCCAATATGGACACACTTCCTAATAGTACCACTTTTTATGGGCTAATGGGGCCATTTCATTCAAACCACCTCACTAACTGAATTTTTTTTAAAACTTACATCCTATTTGTAAGCTATTTGCCATATTTCTTTCTCACATAAGCATTTTGCACCTCAAGAATGAAGTGTTAAAATGATTATTAGAAGTTAATAAAGTACAAGGTCAGAAGAGCATATGGAGGCAAGGAATGAAGCAACGTATCTTTCTTGCTTATTTATTTATTGTCTGGCTCTACCCACTATAATATAAAGTCTCCATATCTCATGATTGGAACTTGCTGACTATTTTCCCTGGTGTAGGCATATTTCTTAGCATGTAGCCCATAATCATTAAATATTAAAAAGAATAAAGTATTGAAACAGAAAAAGGGAAATGTAGCCATACTGGCAACAATAAATATGTTTTAAAGACAGTTTGCCATCCCTTGTGGTTATCTGACTATTGAAAGGATGATCTCCAAAAATTTGGGATTTCCCTGGGAATCTCACATGGGCAGAATAAACGAGTTGGAATTTTGATGTTGAGTGTGTGTGTGTGTGTGGGGGGGGGTTCTCCCATAAACAGATTTCACACAGTTCTGACAGTTTGTCAGACAGCCTAGCAAGACAGATTGTGTAAAACAACCATGGTGGTAAGGACCACACCCTGACGGGACTGCTTAGCTATGCATTCCTCTTGCCTTTTATTTAGACCCTACCCTCATGTTAGGACTTCAAGGTTGTACTTCAGAGGGTCCTGAGCCTCTTAGTTCTTCTTCCCATGTGCACACATTTAATAAATCTTTTTAATGGTTTCCATCTTTTCTTGGTTATCAAATTGGCTTCTGAAGATGGAGAGCCAAAGCTAGTTTGTTATGGCTTCCAGAGCACAGATTCCAACCCTACAGCTCTGATAACAATTTACATGCATATACATGTACATAGATATGTAGGTAGGCAGGCAAGCAGGTAGGTAGATGATAGATAGATAGACAGATACATGATAAATAAATAGATGATATATAGATATATATAGAGAAAAACAGACACATAGATAGATGATTGATAGAAAGATAGATGATATATAGAAACATATAGAAAACAGACTCAAATATAAACACATATGAGTATATAACATACATGCTTGCAAACACAAATATATATGCATAAACACACATCTACAAACACATAGTCTTTTCTATCTTGGTTGTCACAACTTAGAAGAATTGGAAATAGAAAACGCTGAAATTCAAGAGTAAGACATATGGAGAGCATACATGCCAGGATCAGAAAGATGGATGCAGCCCTACCGGCATGCCCATGAGATCCATAAGCAATGCATGCTTGTGGTAGTTTGAATAGGAAATGTCCTTTATAGGCTCTTGTACTTGAACACTTGGTCCCTATTGGTGGCTGCTGCGGACCACACTCTCTCATGGTTGGGGCTAGGATTCTTTTTTGAAGCAGGAATGTACGGGTTCCAGGCAAAATGGCAAACAGAACACCAGGACACAGAAAAGGGTGTAGAATCTCCGTGTATTTGGTGTCTGAGTGCAACCAGTTGCACTCAGCCAGAGGATTTTAAACATGAGATCTTTACTTATCAAAGGATGTATCCAGTACAGCAGGCACGAAAGACAATTAGCAATAACCATTTGCCATGAGGAAATGTAAAATCAGCCAGGTAGAAAACATTTCTGTGTGACATCCGTAAACAGGGACTGCAAACCGTAAACAGGGACTGCAAACCGGACCCCTTAGGTCTTAATGAGATTCAGTGAGTAACCTAATTATCACCTGGCTCTCTGAGGGAACCTGAGATCTTTGTGTTAAGTCAGAGTCTCCCAATGTTAGTGCCACTCTCATTACCATAGCCATAAAAGATCAATGGAAGTATGTAAACTACTAAACAAAGCAATAGAACCGAGGTGTTTTGGCCAGTACTGTAGTTCAAAGAATGAACCTTTAATAAACATTCTTGCCTGGTTGCATATAGCTCCGGATATCAGAAATACCTGTGAAATAGATCAAAGAAAAGGCAAAGATAGGGTTGCCCTGAGATTAGAGTTTAGAATCCTCTCCAGCCAGGGAAATTCACAGCTTTGTTCCCTCGGGGACGGCGATTACTCAAAAGGTGTACACTGAACCTTGCGCTTGAGACAGCGCTTATTCAAAGTGTCCACTTGAGACTCTCGCTTTACCTGTGGAAGTCACAGTGTCCGCAGGGGGTGTGTGACAGGTGGCACTTTGGGGATGGGGTGAAGTGGCTATGACCTTGCTGTGGAATAAATGTCACTAGGAATAGTATTTGAGAGCTGAAAGTCCTGCCCCACTGCCAAGTTCCTGTCCCCTCTTTGGGCTTATGATTCTTCCTCAGCTGCCATAGCTGTTGCTTGCTGCCCCACCATGCTTGCTTCCTCACCATGATGACCTCTTCCTCCTCAGGAGCTGGAAGCCCAAACAAACTCTTCTATAAGTCACCTTGGTCATGATGTTCTCTCATAGCCAATAGAAACGTAACTGATCAATGGGCCTTAAGAGCTTTGTTCTTGTCTGGTATTCACCAGCAATTCTTTTAGCAAGTTCAGATTGTTTGTTCTGAGGAAAATGGAACTACTTGCTCAAACTGGATAAAGCAGTAAGGGAGAGTCCAAAAATAAAGCAGCCTCCAGACTGGGCTGGCTCACAACTGTAGTGACGCCACAGAGGCCTCAGTTACAGTCTGTACTCTTTCTTATTCTCAGTGTTTCTGACTGTACCCTCTGAGTGTAGCAAGACACTACAGCAAGCTTCAAGTGAGCACACCCAAGTGACCACTGAAAAGCTCAGCTCCACAGCTCTCTCAGATCAACATGCTCCCTCGCTTCTCAGTGGTCAACTGAAGCAAAGGGCACAATGTCCACTTTTCCTGGAGAACATGATTCTAAGGGCAGAAACCTGAATAAAGATAGAGTTCAGTTCATTTGAGGGAAGTAATGAAAGCATAAAGGCTGGGCAGGTGACAACTACCCATCCCATAGCATATCCTCTGCATGAGTCTGAAGTGTTATTTGGGTGAATTCACCCAGTCCACCACATGGAGTCCTTGTTCCTCTCTGCATTGCTCTGCCATCCACTCCCAGCATTACACACACTGAAAACAGGGTGCTCTGTTCTATAGCAAGCCCTCAGGTTAATGTTATTATGACAAGAAAAAAAGGAAGAATGTATTGAGAGAGAAAGGGTGGCTGCATAGCTTTGGATTTCACAATATCCTTCAGTAGTCTTTAGAGAAGACAGTTGCTTCGAAAAGGAAAGGTGTTCTCTGTATGAGCCTTGGCATTCTGAGTTGCAAAGAGCAAATGTTCAATGGTCACTAACAGACTTGGCATGAAGACATGCAGCTGCTCTGTCTCATTCCTGCAGCACTGGGAAAAAGTTCTACAGAAAGAGGTAGAGGAGAAGTGGAGAATTAAAGCCACATGACTTCCTTAGGTTCCACCTGGATAGGAGGCCAGTGGGTAGCATCCAGCAGCTATTGAGGGATAAACAAATCTCATGTAGACTGGAGCATGTTCCACACCCTGCTGAGTACCAGCTGTCTTCCCAGGTCATCAATAATACCAGACATCAAGGATGAATCTATGAGCTGTCTAGCAAGAATGTTATCATTCAATAGCACCTTCCCATGAGCACCTGTAATTCTGCAGGCAGAAAAGAAGAAAGGGACAGAAACTGAAAACACCCAAAAGTGCCATCTCCCAGTGAAAGTGCCCATCTTCCTTATTGAGCATCTCAAGTCCACAACACCAGATACAACCCCCCAAACCTGTCCACATCCCTCAGTGACATCATTACAACTTCCTCTAGCCCCAAGATCACAAGGTTCGACTTGAAGACTGAGTGTTGCTCAGTGTAAACACACAGAACAGCACAAATTTCCTGAATCCTACAGGGAGTTCTGCACCTTGGGAAAGTCTTGTGAAAACTGTCAACCCCTTCTGCCAGGAAACAGTGACTAACCATCCCAATATCTGCCCCATCAATGAACTTCTGGAATACTGGAGGGGCTGGTACCACAGATCCAAACCTACGGGATGTCCATGAAATGAGGCAACAAGAAGATATCCCAGAGGAGTCCCAGTGATGTGCTCGTCACAGTGATGTGCCTGTCCTGATAGAGTAGCAGAAGCCAGAGGCCTCCTACAAGAACAATAAGTCATTGTAATAAGCCTTGAAAGCAAATAAGTTTGGAGAAAGGGGGATACCATGGGACACAGTGGGATACACTACAGCTTCCACAACAAGATTGTTTTTTTCCTCTGGTGAGGGAGGTTGCAAGGGTGGGGGGAGGGGGGTTAGGTACGGGGAGGTGGAAATGAGTGGGATTGGAGTTCATGATGTGAAATTCACAAAGAACCAACAAAATTGTTTTCTAAAAAAAAAAACAGTTTTCTGTTTATGCCAATATTCTTAAGATATTTGTTTGATTAAAAACAAAAAGTGGATATTATAACAAAGCTTCCAAATGAGCCAATGCCAGGAAGATTTCACAGCACTTCTTTGCCTCTTGAGAAGCTCCTGCTCATGGCTGCCATGGCTGACCACTCCCTCCTGCACACTTCCCAAAGCTCACAGGCCTGCTCGAATTACAGTTGAATATCCTATCAGACATGAATTTTTCTCTCCAGCAGTGAAAACACAGAATCACATTCTGCAGGGATCGCAGCCCAAATCAGCACCCTGCTTCTCAAGTGTTCAAGGGCTGCTTTGGCAGAATTCTGAGTGTGTGTGTGTGTGTGTGTGTGTGTGTGTGTGTGAATGTTTGTATATATGTGTATGTGTGTGTGACGATGTTTGAATCTGTGTGTGTTTGTATATTTGTGTGTTTGTATATGAGTCTGTGTCTGTGTGCCTATGTGCATGTTTCTGTGTGTATGTATCTGTGTGTATTGTGTATATGTGTCTGTTTTTGTATGTGTTTCTGTATGTGTCTACCTTTATGGGTCTGTGTGTTTATCTCTCTGTGTGTATGTGGGCATATCTGTGTATATGTGTGTATATGGGATGTGTCTGTGTGTATGTGTCTCTGTATCTGCGTCTGTGTATCTATCTATGTGTGTTTGTGTCTGGGCATGTCTATATGTCTGGGTATGTCTGTATCTGGGTGTATGTGTTTGTGTGTGTGTGTGTGTGTGTGTGTGTGTGCATGTGTGTGTCTATGTGTTTGTGTGTGTATGTTTGTGTGTGGGGGGAGGGAGAGATAAAGGAAGAAAGAAAGAAAGAAAGAAAGAAAGAAAGAAAGAAAGAAAGAAAGAAAGAAAAGGAAAGGAAAGGAAAGAAGTGGAGAAAGAAAAGGGGAATGAGAAAGAGGAAGCTTGTGGTCCTGTTTCTTGACACCTGCTCAGGCTCTAGTGTCAGTGGCACCCTGGCTCAGCTGTCCATTTCCCAAACCTACCTCTGTATCAGGAAGGTAGGTACCTCCAAACTTCTGCAGATGACACAACCATGAGATAATCCCACAGACCTTCTAAGACCTCTGCCACCTCCCCTGGGGATTTGTACCACTTTAGTGCCCTAAAGTGCTTAGGTGTCTCCTAAGTGACAGTCTGCACTTCTGTGCCCCTCCCCCAGTTCATTGTTCACTGTGCAGACTGTTCTTAGCCCTTTCACCATCTGTCACCAGAGAAAAAAAGGTGAAGTCCAATCTCTCTGGTCTGGGGGCTGGGCTGTGATCCTGATGCCTAACATGTTGTCATGGCTACAAACAGCTTCAGCCTGAGGTCCAAAAGTGGAGCTCCTAGAGCTTACACAGCAACATTACAAAGTTCATGGGCACTGGGCAGGACTGTTGGGCACCAATAAAAGCAATGAAAGCTAAAAGTCATGTCGTACCTGACTCCTCAGCCTTCTCTGCTCAGCGTTAGAAATCAACACTGAACCACCTTGGTCACAGGTTACCTCTCATATTCTAGAATCATATGTAGATAGAGTGGAAAGAGAAGACTGTAGATGGATATACATAAAACTTCAGGAGTGAACATGCCAGCCATCCACCTAAACCACACGTGCAGTAGATGTTGCAGAAACTGTTGGTCTCCTGGTTAGCTTCAGTGTCAACTTGACTCAGCCAAGGTTTATCTGAGGAGGCTCAAATCGGCCTGTTGGCAAGTCTGTATGGCCTTTTGTTGATGGATTTGGGAGTCCCCCATGAAGTGTGGGCGGTGCCACTACTGGGCAGACAGCCATGAGTTTAAAAGAAGCCAGCTGAGCATGAGATGAGAAAGCAAGCTGATAACAACATTGCCCTGTGCTCGCTGCTTTAAGTTACCACCCGGACTCACCTCAAGGATGGACTGTAATCGGCAAGATGGAGTAATGCCTTCCTCCCCAAACTGCATTTGGTCACCAAAGCAACAGAAAGCAAAGTAGGCCATGCAGCAGAAAAATCTTTCATACTCTGCTTTTCCTCGTCCCTGGAGAAACAGATAGGACACAACAGATATTCAGTCCCGACAGTGGATGTCTGGCCTGAGGAAGACTGGGAAATTTTATTTACAAGTGTGACTCACCAAAGAGTAAGGGAAAGGCTAGCCAATAATTGGCCCAACTTTAGACCCATCCAATGGACAAGCACCAATAATTGACACTATTAATGATACCCTTTTGTGCTTGCAAAGAGGAGTCTAGCATAGCTCTCTTCTGAGAGGCTCCACCCAGCAGTTGACTGAAACAGATGCAGAGACCTACAAGTCAAACATTGGACAGAGCTCTGGAATTCTTATGGAAGAGTTGGGGGAAGGATAGGAACTCCATAGGAAGACCCACAGTCAACTAACCTGGACCCTTGGGGACTCTCAGAGACAGAACCACCAACCAAAGAACATACATGGGCTGGTCTGAGGCCCCCGGCACATGTGTATCAGATGTACATCTCAGTCTCTATGTGGGTTCCCCAACAACTGAAGTGGGAGCTAGTCCTTAAGCTGTTGTTGCCCGTCCGTAGATCTGTTCACCCAAACTGGGCTGATTTGTCTGGCTTTAATGGCAGAAGATGCACCTAACCCTTCAGAGAGTTGGAACCTAGAGGGGGCCCCCACACTAATTGAGAAGGAGAGGGAGGAGTAGCAAGGGTCTCTGTGAAGGAGGCACCAGAAGGGGCAGTGATCCAGATGCAAAATTAATAAATAAATTAATGGAATTAAATAACAAATTTCAAATGATTTTTTTTAAAGTGAGGCTCACATTTCAGAGTGCCCACCGCTGCAGGAACTATTACAAGCATTATCTTATCTCATCTGATAATTGCAGCAGAGAGTGCAAGAAGCGTGTGAGACTGACTAGAAGTCCCTAAGTTGACAGGTCAGGCTACAGGCTACAATGAATCAATATTCTTTTTTTTTCTCTCTCTTTTTAGCCTGTCCAGTTCTTTTCCAGAATGGCAGGGAACAGACAAGCTTTGATGCTGTACCTGAAATGAAGCCTGAAACTAGAGTAGAGGTGTGACCCGGAGCCTGTCTAGGGAGCTTGGCTTTAGAGTCTCAGTTGAAGGCATCTCTCGAGATTCCAAGAGGTGAGAACATTCCATATTTCAACTGTGATGTGGACATGATTTGCCCTCAAGCATGGGGTTACAAGTTCAATAGCAGCTGACTAAGCATCTGTTCTCATGTGCCTGGAGCTTTTCCATCTGTAAAACAGAGGAGGTTAGACAGAAAGAAAGTTCATACTCACTGTGCTTACTGTGTGTTGGTACGGTGGGGGGCATGACTTGAGCATGTCCTTCTTGATCTCTCAACTCAACCATGTGGAGAGTATTATACTATTTATACATTTGTTTATCTATTCTTATTTAATCAGGGTCTTCTTCTGTAGCCAAACCTAGCTTCAGACTCACGACGTAGTCCTGGCTGGCCCTGAACTAGCCCCCTTCCTGTCTTAGCCTCCCAAGTACTGGGATTACAACTGCATGTCACCTATACCTTTCTATGACATTCATTTTTAAATATAAACAAACTCAGTCAAAGAAAGCATCTGTCTTCTGCTTTAGGTAAGTCAATCAGTGGTTCAGGGAGTGGATGAGTCTCTCTGTTCTCTGCTCTCAAGACTAGTGAGACAGACAGACAGACAAGGTGGCAACAGGAACCTTATTTGGCTACCGTGGGTACTAGAGTACATCAGCAAATAAGGGGGAGGATATGTAAGTCCCTGTTCTGGTCCTTTGGTCTTGATCATAGCTCAAGGCCAATGGCACATCTTCCATCTGCTTCTGAGCTGCATCTCCACTTCTCCAACTGAAAGGGCACATTTGGCCTGCTGGATGGACATTCTTAATGGAAAGAGCTTTGCAGAATGCGTCTCACCTAGTGACTGCCTCAAGGGACCATGTTTGCTCACAGCAGTCTGGTTCCAGAACAGTTTCTCCACTGTGTTCCTAAGACTTTCTGTAAGGAAGCCACACACCAGGCCTTTTGCTGAGGAAATGTCAGGGATGGGAACCCTCTAGAGGTAGAAAAGCAAAGACTCCAGAGTCCCTTGGGAGTGGAGAGTGCCAAGCCCCAGCACTGGCTCTCTGCAGCAAATCTCCTTCCCAAGACTTTATAACTGCCTCTCCATACATGGCGCAGTACCTGTGGATCCTAAGTACCTGTAGCTATCAGTGCTGACCTTTGACCCAGCCAGGCTGGGAGGTGCCTGATAGATTATAGACCAGTTAAAAAACTTAGCACAAAAGACACCCTAAAGCAAAATACTTCCTTTGTAATTTTTGTACTAACGTGTTGAAATTGTAACACTTTTTATATATTGAAAAAAACAAGGTACATTATTCAAATTAATTTCTATTTAAAAAATCACTACTAGAAAATTTAATTTTAAGAAAACTGAAAACCATGTACCTAGATTCCTGTTCTCCTTTTTGTGGCTGTATGGCCCAATCTTACTATAAAGACTCTTTTTCACAGCTGGCCTCTAGTCTAGTCTCTAGCCCCACACCTAAACTAAGAAAGAAACAGAGCTTGACACTTGACATTGAATGCATTGATATAGGCTTGGGGATCTGCCTTAAGAGAAAGCTGTTTGCTGCAGAGTTCAGGACACACATTTCTTTTTTTTTTTTTTCTATATTCTATGTTACATTCCAAAGGCTTTCCCCTTTCCCAGTTCCCCCCCTCCCTATGTCCCATACTTCCTCTCCCCCCCAACTATTCCCCAATCACACATTTCTAAGACAGAAATTGCTATGGTTTCCACCAGTGTGTGTGTGTGTGTGTGTGTGTGTGTGTGTGTGTGTGTTGGAGTGGGGTGGGGGAGTCATTCTGATATTATTCCAAACAAAATATTGCTGTTTTTTTCTCTCTTTTCTCCCCCAACCCCCAGTTGTGTTTGGTTCTACCCTAGGTCTCTGGGCTATCCATCCAGGCAGTGGATGAAACGGTCTTTCTTTTCTAGCTGGCATCAGTCGCAAATTCAACCAGACATTGACTGCCCATTTCAAGAAGTTCTGAACCACCATTGCCCCAGAATATCTTGCACGCAGGACATGTTGTAGGTAGTGGGTTTCGTGGCTGGGTTGGTGTCTACGTCTCTCTTTCTGAAGCCTACATTGTACATCCTTGCTTCAAAGAGTCTAGAACACAGGGGTGAAGGCCTCATGCTGGCACTAGTTCTACCTCTTCACACTCAATGAGCTCTGTGGATGCTGTCCTCAGCAATGGGGTCTCATTGTCAGGTTTCAGAGAGCGGCCCTCTGTCCCAGAATCATCCTGAGTTGCTTATGGATCTTCATGGTATGCCCTCAGCCAAAAGTGCAACCAAATGCAGCCAAGTCTTGCCACTGGAAGCCTTGCATCACTATAAAGATGACCAGTTCAGGCTCCTTCACCTCCATTACTAGGAGTCTTCACTAGGGTCATACTCAGAGAGTCCAAAAACTTTCCACTACACTAGATTTTAATACCACCTTCCAAATGCCCCACCCCCAATTCCAGCTGGTTCTCCTTCTATCCCTCCATTCCCCTCCACACTGATTGCTCTGGCTTCCAAGCCCTCCAACCCACATCCACCTATAAATTTTATTCTATTTCCCCTTCCCTAGAAACTCCATGTGTCTCCCCAAAACCCCTCTTTCTTACCTAACTTCTCTGGGTCTGGGATTGTAACTTGATTATATTTACTTAATAGATAATGTACAATTATCTATTAAGAGATAGAAATGAGAGATAGAAAGCACTTTTGTCTTTCTGGGTCTCTGTTACTTCACTTAGGGTGATTTTTTTCTAATTCTATTTGTCTGAAAATTTCATGGTGTTATTTTTTTAACAGCCAAGTCATACTCCATCATGTAAATGTACAAATTTTCTTTTTCTATTCTTCAGTTAAGAGACATCAAGGTTGTTTCCAGTTTCTGGCTATTATGAATAAAGTCACTAAGAACATGAAGTCCATCAAGTGTCCTTATGGTAGGATGGAGCATGCTTTGAGTATATGCTTAAGAGTGATATAGCTGGGTCTTGAGATAGATCAATTCCAAATTTTCCGAGGAGCTGCCATATTGAATCCCATGGGGGCTATACAAGATTGCACTCCCACCAGCAATGGAGGAGTGTTCCCCTTGTTCTACATCCTCTCCAGTATGAGCTGTCACCCTGTTATTGATCTTATAGCCATTCTGACAGGTACAAGATGGGATCTCAAAATCATTTTGATTTTAGTTTCTCTGATGATGAAAGATGCTGAACATTTCTCCTTTTTTTTCAACTTTTTCATCGATTCTTGGTGAGTTTCACTTCATGTACCCCAGTCGCACTCATCTCTCTGTCTCCTACCATGTGCCCTCTGTCCTTGCAACCTCCCCTGAAAAAACAAAAAACAAAAACAACAAAATCAAAAACAAAGCAAAGCGTAGAAAACATCTCATGGTGGAAGCTATAGTGTGCCACAGTGTATCCCACAGTATACCCCTCTGTCCACACATCTTCATTTGCAAATGTTCATTGTAATGATTCATTGATCTGGTTCAAGGTCTCTGGCTTCTGTCACACCATCACTATTGGATCTTCATGGGACTTACCCCAGTAATCCTGTTGTTACCCTGAGACGTGGAGAACCTGCAGTTTTGGACCAGCAGAACCAGATCTTTCATTCATTCCAATAGTTCACAAATGATGTAGAGTTTGGGGTGGGCCAACACAATGCCCTGGATCTGGGCTTGAGCGGTGGCTGAGCTGTCAGCCCACTGGCTTTCTCACATGTGTACTATCAGCCTGATCTCTCCAGCACTGGTCTGGCTAGCCCACCCAGTGCTGCCATCAGCAGGAAGCAGGGCTAACTCTCTATTGCTCTTGCCCTAGGGGCAGGCTTAGCTGCACCCATACCTCCAGAGCCAGCTCCACTGTGCTGCCCAGTAGAGACACCAGTCCCGCTGTCCCAAGAGCTGCAGCTAGCATGGGGCTGGGCCAGCTCTCCTGTTTTCACACTCTCAGAGCTGGTTCACCTATGCCTTCCCTGTCAGGGCCAGCTCCACTGTGTTGCCTAGGCACAGTGCAGGGCCTCTCCTCCAGAGTGCCACAGCCAGTAAGGGGCAGAGCACAGAACATTTCTTTTCCTGTTTCTCAACCATTTGCAATTCCTTGGTTGAGAATTCTCTATTTAGATCTGTACCATCTTTTTCACTTTTATTTTTTACTTTAATTGGTTATTTTTCTTTTTTTGAGTTTACACATTTTTATTAGATTTGCTTTATTTACATTTCAAATGGTATCCCCTTTCCTCATTACCCCTCTGAAAATCCCCTATTCCATTCCACCCGCCTGCCTCCCACCCCCTAACCCCCACCCCCGCTTCCCCCAATTTCCTGACTTGCATTCACCCATTCTAGGGAATCAAGCCTTCATGGGACCAATGGCCTCTCCTCTCATTGATGTCTGAAATGACCATCTTGGGTCCTTTCTCTAGCTGCTCCCTTGGAGACGCTATGCTCAGTCTATTGGTTGGCTGTGAGCCATGGGTATTTTGATCCACTTTCCAATAAGGATCAAAGTATCCACACTTCGGTCTTCCTTCTTCTTGAGCTTCACGTGGTCTGTAACTTTGTATCTTGGGTATTCCAAGCTTTTGGGTTAATATCCACATGTCAGCGAGTGCATACCATGTGTGTTCTTTTATGATTGGGTTACCTCACTCAGGATGATATTTTCTAGCTCCATCCATTTGACTAAGAATTTCATGAATTCATTGTTTTTAATAGCTGAGTAGTAATCCACTGTGAAAATGTACCACATTTTCTGTATCCATTCCTTTGTTGAAAGACATCTGGGTTCTTTCCAGCTTCTGGCTAGAAAACTCTGTCTATGAACTATGAACATAGTGGAGCATATGTCCTTATTATATGTTGGAGCATCTTTTGGGTATATGCCTAGGAGTGGTATAGCTGAGTCCTCAGGTAGTAAGTATTACGTCCAATTTTCTGAGGAACTGCCAGACTGATTTCCAGAGTGGTCTTGCCAGCTTGCAATCCCACTAGCAATGGAGGAATGATTCTCTTTCTACACATCCTCTCCAGCATTTGCTGTCCCCTGAGTTTTTGATCTTGGCCATTCTGACTGTTGTGAGGTGGAATCTCAGGGTTGTTTTGATTTGCATTTCCCTGATGATTAAGGATGCCAAGCATTTCTTTATGAGTTTCTCAGCCATCCGGTATTCCTCAGTTGAAAATTCTTTGTTTAGCTCTGTACCCCATTTTTAATAGGGTTATTTGGTTCTCTGGAGTCTAACTTCTGGAGTTCTTGGTACATATTGGATATTACCCCTCTATCAGATATAGGATTGGTAAAGATCTTTTCCCAATCTGTTGGTTGCTGTTTTGTCCTATTGACAGTGTTTTTAGCCTTTCAGAAGCTTTGCAATTTAAAAAAGGTCCAACTTGTCAATTTTTTTTTTTGAAAAGCCTTTGGAATGTAAACAAAGAATATAGAAAATTTAAAAAAAATTAAAAAGACTGTCTTAATTTTCTATATTCTTTGTTTACATTCCAAAGGCTTTCCCCTTTCCCAGTTCCCCCCCTCACCTTATGTCCCATAAGTCCTCTTCCCTCCACCTGTTCCCCAATCACACCCCACCCCATTTCTCTGTTCTGATACTCTCCTACAAAACTGGATCCAGTCTTTTCAGGACCAGGGTCCTTTCTTACCTTCTTCTTGGGAATCTTTTGATTTGCTAATTGTGCCCTGAGTATTCAGAGCTTTTGGGCTCATTAATATCCACTTATCAGTGATCGCATTTCATGTGTATTCTTTTGTGATTGGGTTAACTCACTTAGGATGATATTTTCCAGATCCAACCATTTGACTAAAAATGGCATGAATTCATTATTTTTAATTGCTGAGTAGTATTCCATTGTATAAATATACCACATATTCTGTATCCATTCCTCCTTTGAGGGACATCTGGGCTCCTTCCAACTTCTGGCTATTATAAACAAGGCTGCTATGAACATAGTGGAGCATGTGTCTTTTATGTATGCAGGGGAATCCTCTGGGTATATGCCCAGGAGTGGTATGCCAGGGTCCTCTGGAAGTGACATGCCCAGTTTTCTGAGGAACCGCAAGACTGATTTCCAGAGCGGTTGTACCAACTTGCAGTCCCACCAAGACTGGAGGAGTGTTCCTCTTTCTCCACATCCTTGCCAGCACCTGTTGTCTCTTGAGTTTTTAATCTTAGCCATTCTAACTGGTGTGAGGTAGAATCTCAGGGTTGTTTTGATTTGCATTTCCCTGATCACTAATGATGCTGAACATCTCTTTAGGTGCTTCTTAGCCATCCGAATTTCTTCTGGTGAAAATTCTTTGTTTAGCTCTGTACCCCATTTTTGATAGGGTTATTTGGTTCTTTGGGGTCTAACTTCTTGAGTTCTTTGTATATCTTGGGTATTAGCCCTCTGTCAGATGTGGGGTTGGTGACGATCTTTTCCCAATTTGTTGATTGCTGTTTTGTCTTTCTGATAGTGTCCTTTGCCTTACAGAAACTTTGTAATTTTATGAGGTCCCATTTGCCAATTCTTGATCTTAGAGCATAAGCTATTGGTGTTCTGTTCAGGAACTTTCCCCCTGTGCCCACATCCTCAAGGGTCTTTTCCCACGTTTCTTTTCTATTAGTTTCAGTGTGTCTGGCTTTATGTGGAGGTCCTTAATCCACTTGGAGTTGATCTTAGTACAAGGAGATAAGAGTGGGTCAATTCACATTCTTCTGCATGTTGACCTCCAGTTGAACCAGCACCATTTGTTGAAAAGGCTATCTTTTTTCCACAGGCACTTTGCTGAAGTTGTTTATCAGCTGTAGGAGTTCTCTGGTGGAGTTTTTTGGGTCACTTAAGTATACTATCATATCATCTGCAAAAAGTGATATTTTGACTTCTTCCTTTCCAATTTGTAGCCTTTTGACTTCCTTATGTTGTCTAATTGCTCTTGCTAGAACTTCAAGTACTGTATTGAAAAGATATGGAGAGAGAGGGCCTTATCTAGTCCCTGATTTTAGTGGGATTGCTTCAAGTTTCTCTCCATTTAGTTTGATGTTGGCTACTGGTTTGCTGTATATTGCTTTTACTATATTTAGGTATGGGCCTTGAATTCCTGTTCTTTCTAGGACTTTTAGCATGAAAGGATGCTGAATTTTGTCAAATGCTTTTTCAGCATCTATCTTAGTCAGAGTTTCTATTCCTGCACAAACATCATGACCAAGAAGCAAGTTGGGGAGGAAAGGGTTTATTGAGCTTATACTTCCACACAGCTGTTCATCACCAAAGGAAGTCAGGACTAGAACTCAAGCAGGTCAGGAAGCAGGAGCTGATGCAGAGGCCATGGAGGGATGTTCCTTACTGGCTTGCTTCCCCTGGCTTCCTCAGCCTGCCCTCTTATAGAACCCAAGATTACCAGCCCAGAGATGGTACCACCCACAAGGGGCCCTCCCGCACTAGATCACTAATTGAGAAAATGCCCCACAGATGGATCTCATGGAGGCACTTCCCCAACTGAAGCTCCTTTTCCTATGAAAACTCCAGCCTGTGTCAAGTTGACACACAAAACTAGCCAGTACAATTGACCCCTTGTCAACTCGAAACACCAACATATATTAAGCCTCAAACCTTACTTTCTTATTCATCCCCAAGATCTAAATAATATTAAAAGTCCCACAGTCTTTACATATTAAAAGTTCAATCCCTTTAAAATGTCCAATATCTTAAAATTCAAAGTCTTTTAAAAATTCAGTCTCTTAACTGTGGGCTCCACTAAAATACCTTCTTCTTTCAAGAGGGAAAAAATATCAGGGCACAGTCACAATCAAAAGCAAAACTCAAACTCCAATGGTTCAAAGTCTGGAATCCAACTCACGATCTTCTGGGCTCCTCCAAGGACTTGGGTCACTTCTCCAGCTCTGCCCTTTGTAGCACACACCTTGTCTTCTAGGCTCTGGCTGCCTGTACTCCACTGCTGCTGCTGTCCTTGGTGGTCATTGCATGGTACTGGCATTTCCAAAACACTGCTATCTTCCCCTGTAACTAGGTTTGACCAATAGCCTCCCATAGGCTTTCTTCATGGAGCCACGCCTCAACTCTATTGCATGACCCCTTCAGGCCTGAGCTGTACAACTGAGGGTACACTTTCACCAATGGCCTTCCATGGCCTCTCACAATACCAAGCCTCAGCTGTTCTTCATGATGCCTTCATGCCTTCAAAACCAGTACCATCTGGGTGACTCTTGCACAGTACCAAGTCCTGCTACAGCACGAGGCACAACCTTGACTATCTCTGGAACACAGCCTCTGTGCTCTCAGAAAACACTTCCCACAATATTTCACCTCAGTGATGCTGGTTTCTTATTAATCACTGCTAATTTCTTAGCTCCAGCTAACCAGCATCAATAGTCCCAGTAACACAAAGGCTCGCTTTAGTGGTTCTTGTATCTTGTTAATCACAGCTGATTCTTCAGCCCCAGCTAACCAAAATCAGAGAATCTTCATGGCCCTGATAAGAGTCTTTAATCTTCCCTCTGAAATTTCACAAGCCAGGCCTCCATCTTCTGCACTTTTCTCAACATAATCTTCCAAGCTCTTACACAACATCTCATAGAGGTCTCAGCACTGAATGGACCATCTAGCTGAAAGTTCCAAAGTCCTTCCACAGTCCTCCCCAAAACATGGTCAGGTTATCACAGGAATACCCCACTTCTGGTACCAATTGGTCTTAGTCAGAGTTTCTATTCCTGCACAAACATCATGACCAAGAAGCAAGTTGGGAAGGAAAGGGTTTATTGAGCTTATACTTCCACACAGCTGTTCATCACCAAAGGAAGTCAGGACTGGAACTCAAGCAGGTCAGGAAGCAGGAGCTGATGCAGAGGCCATGGAGGGATGTTCCTTACTGGCTTGCTTCCCCTGGCTTGCTCAGCCTGCTCTCTTATAGAACCCAAGAATACCAGCCCAGAGATGGTACCACCCACAAGGGGCCCTCCCGCACTAGATCACTAATTGAGAAAATGCCCCACAGATGGATCTCATGGAGGCACTTTTCCAACTGAAGCTCCTTTTCCTATGGTAACTCCAGCCTGTGTCAAGTTGACACACAAAACTAGCTAGTACAGCATCTAATGAGATGATAATGTGGTTTTTTTCTTTTAGTTTGTTTATTTAGTGGATTACATTGATGGATTTTCATATATTGAACCATCCCTGCATCCCTGGGATCAGGCCTACTTGATCATGGTGAATGATCGTTTTGATGTGCTCTTGGATTCAGTTGGCAAGAATTTTATTTAGTCTTTTTGCATCAATATTCATAAGGGAAATTGGCCTGTAGTTCTCTTTCTTTGTAGGATCTTTGTGTGCTTTTGGTATCAGCGTTATTGAGGCTTTGTAGAACGAGTTGGGCAGTGTTCCTTCTGTTTCTATTTTGTGGAATAGTTTGAAGAGTATTGGTGTTAGGTCTTCTTTGAAGGTCTGATAGAATTCTGCACTAAAACCATATGGTCCCGTACTTTTTTTTTGGGGGGGGAGACTTTCTATAAGCCTTCTATTTCTCTAGGGGTTATGTGACTGTTTAGCTGATCTAATTGATCCTGGTTTAATTTTGGTATTTGGTATCTGTCTAGGAAATTGTCCATTTCCTCCAGATTCTCCAGTTGTGTTGAGCATAGGCTTTTGTAGTAGGATCTGATGATTTTTTGAATTTCCTCAGTTTCTGTTGTTATATTCCCCCTTTTCATTTCTAATTTTGTTAATTTGGATACTGTCTCTTTGCCCTTTGGTTAGTCTAGCTAAGGGTTTATCTATCTTGTTGATTTTCTCATAGAACCAGCTCTTGGTTTTGTTGATTCTTTGTATGGTTCTCTTTGTTTCTACTTGACTGATTTCAGCCCTTAGTTTGATGATTTCCTATCTTCTACTTGTCCTGGGTGAATTAGCTTCTTTTTGTTCCAGGGCCTTCAGGTGTGCTGTTAAGTTGCTAGTGTATGCTCTTTCCAGTTTCTTTTTGGAGGTACTCAGGGCTATGAGTTTTCCTCTTAGCACTGCTTCCATTGTGTCCCATAGATTTGGGTAGGTCGTACCTTCATTTTCATTGAAGTCTAAAAAGTCTTTAATTTCTTTCTTTATTTCTTCTTTGACCAAGGTGTCATTGAGTAGAGTATTGTTCAGTTTCCATGTGTATGTGGGCTTTCTGTTGTTCTTCTTGCTATTGAAGACCATTTTTACTCCATAGTGATCTGATAGGAGGCATGGGATTGGTTTGGTTTTCTTGTATTTGTTGAGGTCTGTCTTGTGACCAATTATATGATCAATTTTGGAGAAGGTACCATGCGGTGCTGAAAAAAAGGTATATTCTTTTGCTTTAGGATGAAATGTTCTATATATATATCTGTTAAATCCAATTGGTTCAAAGCTTCAATTAGTTTCACTGTGTCCCTGTTTAGTTTCTGATTTCCTGATTGGTCCATTGAGGAGAGGAGAGTGTTGAAGTCTCCTACAATTATTGTGTTAGGTGCAATGTGTACTTTAAGCTTTAGTAAAGTTTCTTTTACAAATGAGGGTGCCCTTACATTTGGGGCATAGATGTTCAATATTGAGAATTATTCTTGGTGGATTTTCCATTTGACAAGCAAGAAGTGACCTTTCGTGTCTCTTTTGATGTCTTTAGGTTGAAAGTCAATTTTATCTAATATTAGAATGGCTACTCTGAATTGTTTCCTGAGACCATTTGCTTGTAAAATTGTCTTCCACCCTTTTACTCTAAGGTAGTATTTGTCTTTAACACTGAGATGTGTTTCCTGTATGCAGCAAAATGTAGGGTACTGTTTCCGTTTCCAGTCTGCTAGTCTGTGTCTTTTTATTGGGGAATTGAGTACATTGATGTTAAGAATTATTAAGGAATAGTAATTATTACTTCCTGAGATTTTGGGTGTTATTTTTTTATATTTGAGTGGTTCTCTTCTTTTGGGGTTTGATGAGAGGGGGTTTCTATCTTGCTTCTTCTGGGGTATAGTTCCCCCCTTGTGTTAGTGTTTTTCCCGTATCATCCTTTGTAGGGCTGGGTTTGTGCATAGATATCGTGCAAATTTGGTTTTGTCATGGAATACCTTGGTTTCCCCATCTATGGTGATTGAGAATTTTGCTGGGTATAGTAGTTTTGGCTGAAGTTTGTGTTCTCTTTGAGTCTGCATGAGATCTGCCCAGGATCTTCTAGTTTTCATGGTCTCAGGTGAGAAGTCTGGTGTGATTCTGATAGGTCTTCCTTTTTCTCTTACTGCCTTTAATATTCTTTCTTTGTTTAGTACATTTGGGGTTTTGGTTATTATGTGATGGGAAGTATTTCTGTTCTGGTCTAGTCTGTTTGGGGTTCTGTAGGCTTCTTGTATATTCTTGGGCATCTCTCTATTTAGGTTGGGGAAGTTTTCTTCCGTAATTTTGTAGAAGATATTTGCTGGCCCTTTAAGTTGCAGATCTTCACTTTCATTTATACCTATAATCCTTAGGTTTGGTTTTCTCATTGTTTCCTGGATTTCCTGAATGTTTTGGGTTACCAGCTTTTTGCATTTTGCATTTTCTTTAATTGTTGAATCCATGGTTCCTATGGTATCTTCAGCACCTGAGATCCTCTCTTCTATCTCTTGTATTCTATTGTTGATATTTGCCCCTATGTCTCCTGATTTCTTCCCAAGGTTTTCTATCTCCAACGTTGTCTCCCTTTGTGATTTCTTAGTTGTTTCTACTTCTGTTTTTAGATTCTGGATGGTTTTGCTCAGATCTTCATTGCTTGTTTGTGTTTTCCTGTAATTCTTTAAGGGATTTTTGTGTTTCCTCTTTTATGACTTCTACTTATTGACCCATGTTCTCTTGTATTTCTTTAAGTGATTTTTGTGTTTCCCCCTTATTGGCATCCATTTTTTAATCCATATTCTCCTGAATTTCTTTAAGTGATTTTTGTGTTTGCCTTGTAAGGTCTTCTAGCTTTTGATCCATTTTCTCCTGTATTACCTTAAGAGATTTATCTAAGTATTCCTCTTTCAGCATCCTGACCAGTGATTTTAGATCTGAGTCTTGTTTTTCTGGTGTGTTGGGGTATCCAAGACTTATTGCTGTTGGGGAACTGGGTTCGGATGCTGCCATATTGCCTTGATTTCTGTTAGTAACGATCTTACATTTGCCTTTTGCCATCTGGTTATCTCTGGTGTTAGTTGGTCCTGTAGTTACTAGCTGATGCTTGAACCTCCTGTGGGCTAGTATGGCTATTTCCCCACAACTGGGACACCTGAACCACTGCCCTGCAGAGCTCCTGCTCACAGATTGCTGACAGATTGCCTGAGTCCCCCAAGGTCTTAAACTCTGGATATCTCAGGTACTTGATTCTGTCTGCTGGGCTGCTGCTCTGCACTGCTCCTGCTCAGGGATTGCTGTCTGGTGTCCTGAGTCCCCAGAGGTCTTAAACTCGGGATATCTTGGGTACCTGGTTCTGCCTGCTGGTTCAAAGCAGCTGGGAAGATGGTAGAGGCTTCAGGGAGTGCAGGGTCTGCCTTCAGGGCACAGAGCCCACGCTTGGCTGGGGCCCCCCAAACCACTGCTCTGTGTGCAGCTCCTGCTCAAGGCCTGAGTCCCCAAAGGTCTTAAGCTTGGGATATCTCAGGTACCTGGTTCTGCCAGCTGGATCGAAACAGCTGGGAAGATGACGGAAGCTCCTGTTATCCAACTTGTCAATTCTTGACCTTAGAACACAAGCTATTGGTCTATTCAGGAAAATTTTCCTGTGCCCATGTGCTCCAGGTTCTTCCCTGCTTTCTCTTCAATTAGATTCAGTGTATCTGGTTTTATGTTGAGGCCCTTGATCCACTTGGGCTTGAGCTTTGTACAGGGTGATAAGAATGGGTCAATTTGCATCCTTCTACATATTGACTGCCAGTTGACCAGTGTCATTTGTTGATAATGCTGTTTTTTTTCCCACTGGATGATTTTAGCTCTTTTGTCAAAGATCAAGTGATCATAGGTGTAGGGGTTCATTTTCTCGCTCTTCAATTCTATTCCATTGATTTACCTACCAGTCACTGTACCAATACCATGTCGTTTTTAATCACTATTTCTCTGTAGTATAACTTGAGGTCAGGCATGGTGATTCCCCCAGAAGTTCTTTTATTGTACAGAATAGTTTTCACTATCCTGGGTTTTTTGTTATTTCAGATAAATTTGGAAATTGCTCTTTCTAACTCCATGAAGAATTGAGTTTGAATTTTGATGGGGATTTCATTGAATCTATAGATTGCTTTTAGCAAGATGGCCATTTTTACTATATGAACCCTGTCAATCAGTGAGCGTGGAAGACCTTCCCATCTTCTGAGATCTTCAGTTTCTTTCTTCAGAGACTTGAAATTGTTGTCATAAAGATCTTTCACTTGCTTGGTTAAAGTCACACCAAGGTATTTTATATTATTTGTGACTATTGGGAAAGGTGTCATTTCCCTAATTTCTTTCTCAGCCTCTTTATCCTTTGAGTATAAGAAGGCTACTGATATTTTTTTGAGATAATTTTATATACAGCCACTTTGCTGAAGTTGTTTATCAGGTTTGTGAGTTCTCTGGTGGAATTTTTAGGGTCCCTTAGGTATTCTATCATATCATCTGCAAAGAGTAATACTTTGACTTCTTCCTTTTATTATGAAAAGGTGTTGGATTTTATCAAATGCTTTCTCAGCATCTAATGTAATGATCATGAGGTTTTCGTCTTTGAGTTTGTTTATATAGTGTATTAAATTGATGGATTTTCATATATTGAACCATCCCTGCATCCCTGGGATGAAGCTTACTTCATTTTGATGTGTTCTTGAATTCAGTTGGCAAGAATTTTCATAAGGAAAATTGGTGTAACATTCTCTTTCCTTGTTGGGTCTTTGTGTGGTTTAGTTATCAGAGTAATTGTGACTTCATAGAATGAATTAGGTAGTGTTCCTTCTGTTTCTATTTTGTGGAATGTTTGAAGAGTATTGGTATTAGGTCTCCTTTGAAGGTCTGATAGAACTCTGCTTTAAACCCATCTGGTCCTGGGCTTTTTTTAGTTAGGAGACTATAAATGACTGCTTCTATTTCTTTAGGGGTTGTGGGATTATTTATATCATTTATCTGATCCTGATTTAACTTTGGTACCTGGTATCTGTCTAGAAAATTGTTCATTTCATATAGATCTTCCATGTTTGTTGAGTATAGGCCTTTGTAGTAGGATCTGATGATTTTTTAAATTTCCATAGTTTCTGTTGTTATGTCTCTCTTTTCATTTCTGATTTTGATGATTTGGATACTGTCTCTATGCCCTCTGGTTAGTTTGGCTAAGGGTTTATCTATCTTGTTGGTGTTTTCAAAGAACCAGCTCCTGGTTTGGTTTATTCTTTGTATAGTTCTTTCTGTTTCTACTTGGTTGATTTCAGCCTTGAGTTTGATTATTTCCTGCTGTCTACTACTCTTGGGTGTATTTGCTTCTTTTTGTGCTGGAGCCTTTAGCGATGCTGTCAAGCTGTTAGTTTATGTTCTTTCCAGTTTCTTTTTGGAAGTATTCAGAGCTATGAGTTTTCCTCTTAGCACTGCTTTCATTGTGTCCCATAAGTTTGAGTATGTTGTGCCTTCATTTTCATTAAATTCCAAAAAGTCTTTCATTTCTTTCTTTATTTCTTCTTTGACCAAGTTATCCTTGAGTAGAATGTTGTTCAGTTTCCATGTGTATGTGGGCTTTCCATTGTTTTTGTTGTTATTTAAGACCAGTCTTAGTCCATGGTGATCTGATAGGGTGCATGGAATTATTTCAATCTTCTTATATGTGCTGAGGTCTGTTTTGTCACTGAGTATATGGTCAATTTTCTCAGGTAGGTGCTGTGAAGAAGGTATAGTCTTTTGTTTTAGGATAAAGCGTTCTACAGATATCTGTAAAACCCATTTATTTCATAATTTCTGTTAGTGTCAATGTTTCACTGTTTAGTTTGTGTTTCCCTGATCTGTCCATTGATAAGAGTTGGGTGTTGAAATCTCCCACTATTATTGTGTGGGGTACAGTGTGTGCTTTGAGCTTTAGGAAAGTTTCCTTTATGAATGTGGGTGCTGTTGTATTGGAGCATATATGTTCCAAATTGAGAGTTCATCTTGGTATATTTTTTCTTTGATGAGTATGAAGTGTCCTTTCTTATCTTTTTTGATTACTTTAGGTGAAAGTTGATTTTATTCAATATTAGAACAACTACACCAGCTTGGTTCTTGGGACCATTTGCTTGCAAAACACTAGTTTGTCTTTGTGCCTGAAGTATGTTTCCGGTATGCAGCAAAATGTTGGGTCCTGCCTATGTATCCAGTCTGTTAGTCTATGTCTTTTTATTGGAAAATTGAGTTCATTGATATTAAGATATATTAAGAAGTGATTGTTGCTTCCTGTTATTTTTTTTACTAGAGGTGGAGTTATGTTTCTATGGCTCTCATTTTTTGGATTTTTTAAAAAGAAGATTAATTTTTGCTTTTTCTAGTGTGTAGTTTCTACCCTTTTGTTGGTGTTCTTGATTCACTATCATTTGATGGGCTGGATTTGTGAAAAGATATTGTGTAAATTTATTTTATCTTGGAATAACTTGGTTTCTCCATCTATGGTAATTGAGAATTTTGCTGGGTATAGTAGCCTGGGTTGGCATTTGTGCTCCCTTAGGATCTGTATGACATCTGTCCAGGATCTTCTGGCTTTCAGTCTCTGGTGAGAAGTCTGGTGTAATTTTGATAGGTCTGCCTTTATATGTTACTTGACCTTTTTCCATTACTACTTTTAATATTCTTTCTTTGTTTAGTGCATTTGGTGTTTTGATTATTATGTGATGGGAGAAATTTCTTTTCAGGTCCAGTCTATTTGGAGTTCTGTAGGTTTCTTGTATGTTCATGGGCATCTCTTCCTTTAGTTTAGAGAAGTTCTCTTCTATAATTTTTTGAAGACATTTACTGGACCTTTAAGTTGGAGATCTTCACTCCCTTCTATACCTATAATCTTTTGGTTTGGTCTTATCATTTTGTCCTGGATTTCTTGGATATTTTAGGTTAGAAGCTTTTTGCATTTTGGGTTTTCTTTGACTATTGTGTCAATGCTTTATATGGTATCTTCTGCATCTGATATTCTCTCTTCTATCGCTTGTATTCTGTTGTTGATGGCTTGTATCAATAATTCTTGACTTCTTTCCTAGGTTTTCTATGTCCAAAGTTGTTTCCCTTTGTGATTTCTTTATTGTTTCTACCTCCATTTTTAGATCTCAGATGGTTTTATTCAATTCCTTCACCTGTTTGGTTGTGCTTTCCTGTAATTCTTTAAGGGCTTCTACCTGGTACCTGTGTTCTCCTGTATTTCTTTAAGGGAGTTATTTATGTCCTTCTTGAAGCCCTCTATCAGCTTCATGAGCTATGATTTTAAATCAAAATCTTGCTTTTCCGGTGTGTTGGGGTATCCAGGACTTGCTGTTGTGGGAGAATTGTGATCAGATGGTGCCATGTTGCCTTGATTTCTGTTGGTAACATTCCAATGTTTGCCTTTCACCATCTGGTTATCTCTGGTGTTAGTTGGTCCTGCTGTCTCTGGCTGGAGCTTGTCCCTCCTGTGGGCCTGCAAGCCTGTCTCAGCACTTCTGGGTGACCAGTTCTCCCCTGGCACAGAGTGCTGTGGCTCAGCCCAGTTCCTGGGTCCAGGTGGAGCCTGGACAGACCCTGTCCCAGGTCTTCTGTCACTCCTGTGTTCCTTGAGCCCCTGGATGTACCTGCCTGCTCAATCACCAGAGAGAAAAATGGCAGCCTTACCTCTGAACCCAGGAGTCAAATCACTGCCTGCAGAGCAATTCTCCCCTGGCAGGATCCGTGCACAAACATCTGTGGCACTGCCCAGCTCCTGGGTGCTGGTGGATCCTAGATACACCCTCTCCCAGCTTTTCTGTCACTCCTGTGTTCCCTGCACTCCTGGCTGTTTTGACTTTAATTCTACTGAAGGAAATTGATTCTATTGATAGATCACTTAACTATATTCTCTTTGTTTTAAACTATTTCAACTTTTTCATGGAAACAGACAAATATAGGTGTTGAAACTCAAACTTACATGTTTTTCACAACATTAAATATCGTCAAGAGAGAATATTCACTTTGGCAAGAAATCTTTAGTACACATGGCTTTTTCTTTCTTTTGGTAAATATCTCCATGATGTTTGAGTATGAAATAAAATAATATCTTTTGAAATGGTCTTAATATATACTCCTGGCTATCCTTGAACTTACTATGTAAAGTAGCCTGGCATCAAAGGCACAGAGATCCACCTGCCTGTGGCAGGAAATATTTAAAAAAATGATCTCGCCAAAACTCTACAGTGCTGGACCACATTTCTGTGCTCCTGCAGACCTGCCAATCCTCTGGCCATTCTGAACCACAGGGCTCCTGCTGGGCCATCTCTCTGGTGGTAGGGGAGGAGGCCTGAGTTCCTCTCGCTACCACTAAACCATGGACATGCACCCCATGGCCAGCCATCTCGACACCTATTTGCCCAGTAGAATCATAACTCTTAAAGTTTAGTTACCCAATCAGGTTTATATATCAATACCATCACAATTTATAAGATGCCAATACAATAGTTTCAGAGCCAATAATTGATAATGATAAAAGTTTTATCCCAATATTTCTAACCTTGTGAAATTATAGCTACTGTGGCTGGAAAACACCACGTGGGTACACATCAGCAGCCATCTTCCTTCCTCCTCCTATCCTGATATACTTCTCTCTCCAATCTGTATCATTTTAATTGGATTATCTGGTTTGTTTATGTTTTAGTTCCTTGAGTACTTTTTGTATTTTAGATTATTAGACCTCAATCATATGTGGAGTTGGTGAAGTTTTTTCTTTTTTGTCAGCTGCCATTTTGTTTTATTGCCAGTGTCCTTTGCCTTACAGAAACTTTTCAGTTTCATGAGTTCCCACTTATTTTTGTTTATTTTTTCAATTTTGATTATTTTGTTTATTTACATTTCAAATGGTATCCCCTTCCCATTTTCCCCTCCACAAGCCCCCTATTCCCTCCTCCCTCCCCCTGCCTCTATAAGTGTGCCCCCTACCCTCCCATCCACTCCTGCCTCAGCACCCTAGCATTTCCCCACCCTGCATCATCAAGCATCCACAGGACCAAGGGGCTCTCCTCCCAGTGATGCCCACAAGGCAAACCTCTGCTACATATCTAGCAGGAGCCATGGGTCCCTCCATGTGTACTCTTTAGTTGGTAGTTTAGTCCCTGGGAGCTTTGGGGGGGGGTCTGGTTGGTTGATATTGTTCTTCCTATGGGGTTGAATTTAGTAATTGTTGTTTAAGATACCTGCACTATTGATGTTCTTTTCTGAAAGTTGTCTCCTGTGCCATTGTTTTCAAGACTATTTCTTGCTTTCTGTTCTCTCAGGTTCAGTGTATCTGGTTGCAATTTAGGTCTTTGATCAAACTGGACTTGAGTTTTGTGCAGGGTGATCCATGTGGATCTATGTGCATTTTTCCACATGCAAACATCCAGTTAAACCAGCACCATTTGTTAAAGATGCTTTCTTTTTCCCATTATATATTTCAAGCATCAGGTGACCATAGTTGTATGGATTTATGTCTAGGTCTTCAATTTGATTCTATTGATCAATGTGTCTGTTTTTAGGCCAATAAAATATGGGTTTTTTAAATTATTATTATAGCTCTGTAGCACAACTTAAAATCAGGGGTATTGATACCTCCAGGAATTCTTGCATTTTGGTCATCCAGGATTTTCCGTTTTTTCCATATGAAGTTAAAAATTGTCCTTTCAATGTTTGCAAAGAACTATGTTGGAATTGTGATGGGGATTAAATTGAATCTGTAGATTGCTTTTAATGGGAAGACCAGTTTTACTCTGCTAATCTTACTTATTCATGGTCCTGGAAGGTCTTCCATCTTCTGATATTTTCTTCAGTTTCTTTCTTCAATGACTTGAAGTTTTTACCAAACAAGTCTTTCACTTGCTTGATCAGAGTTACTCTAAGATATTTTACATTATTTGAGGCTACTACAGAAGGTGTTGTTTCCCTGATTTCTTTCTCAGTCTTTTGTCCTTTGTATAAAGGAGAGTTACTGACTTGTGTGAATTAATCTTGTATCCAGCCACTTTGCAGAAAGTGTTTATCAACTTGGAAGAGTTCTCTGGTAGAATTTTGTGTGTTACTTATGTATGGTATTGTATCATCTGTGACTAGTGATACTGAAGGGCATGGTCAGCTTGTTTCTGCACTCTCCCTTCCCCGCATCCTAGACTTTCCCCTCAGCAAGCAAGGTGGGGCAAGCAAGTAGCTTGCTTACCTCTCCATGTGGCTTTTCCCAGTCACTGCTCCCCTGCAGCAAATGAGGGGAGTTCCCCCCTCCTTCTCTCTAGAGGCTCCACAAAAGATAACCTTCAGGTCAGAAGAATCCCTCTGTCAGCTTTGAGGCTTCTGCCCTGCCAGATGGTATCCTGTCTGAATTATGACTCACCTAACCCACCTTTCCTCCCCCTTTGCCCTAAACATTCAAAGAATTCCTAACTACTCTGTATATAAAGTATCCAACACCCAAGCTCTGGGTCGCACTCCTGGCCTACACTGTGGGGAGGACTGTGTGATCCTGGTCAAAAGAAACTCTCATGTAAAGTTACAGAGGACTCTGTAGTTCTTGAACTCTCCTGGATTTCCTGCTGAACTCGGACATAACAATACTTTTATTTCTTCCTTTCATTTCTCCTTCAGTTTTCTTATTGCTTCAACTAAAACTTCAAGTACTATATTGACTAGATATGACGAGAATGGACAATCTTGTCTTGTTCCTGATTTTAGTGAAATTGTATTTAGATTCTCTCTTTTTAATTTGAGGTTAGCTATACATTTGTTATAAATTATTTTTATTACATTTAGGTATGTCCCTTATATCTCTGATTTCACCCAGAAATTTATTATGAAGGGGTATTGGATTTCGTCAAAGGCTTTTTCAGTGTCTAATGATAAGGTCATATAGGTTTTTTTCCTTCCCACTTATATGGTGAATTACATTGACTTATTTTTGTATGTTTAATGATCCTTGCATTCTGGGATAAAGGCTATTTGATTATGATGGATAATGTTTTTGATGTGGTATTGTTTTAATGTGTTTATCTGGAGTCTGATGGGAGAGCTGGGCTGGGAACATGTTAGTGCAAGAATGTCTGTTACTACTATGACAGGAATGCTGAAAACTACTATTATGGACAAAGTCACCCAATGAAGCCTCACCAAAATGGCATTACTCAAAATTTGTGTTCAACTATGGTATCTAAGTCAATGCTGAGGAGATGACCAAGTACCACCATGATGAGTACATTAAATTCTTATATTATATTGCCCAGACAATATGTCTGGGCACTGCATGCAAATACAGAGATTAAATGTTGGTGAGATCTGACCAGTATTTGATGGCTTCTTTGAGTTCTGTTGGTTATCTACTAAGAGCTCTATGACAGGTGCAGTATATACACATTGCTGTGAACTAGGCTTGTAGCCTGTGTCATACAAAGAAGTCTGAAGCATTTGGCTTTTGTTATGCCAATGATGCTGTCTAAGCCTTCTTGAAACTGTTCAAGTGTCATCAAATGTATATTGACATTGATATTCACTATTCGGATGGTACAGAAGAGGTCTCCTTACCTCAAAGTCATGACTGTGTCCTTTTACAAATACTAAGAGTATTTGTTTACAAATACTAAGAGTACTTCTCAGGAACTGGAGACCTACAGAATATTAGGAATGCAAAGGCAAGTACTATGCTGCTAACTACGATGAAGGGAGATCAATGATGAGTCCCATAAAGCCATTTTTAAGCCCGTCATATACAAAGTAATGGAGAAGTTCCTAGCAAATACAGTGGCCTTACAGTGGGGCTCAGATTCCCTGTTCATGGAGTAGTTAGATTGCTTCTATCTGACCATCAAAGATAGAATGCCAAGTGTTTGGAGATTGTCAAGAGTTTCATCTTGCCTATGCTAATGATGGAAGGAGGGACCATCCATAATGTCTCTCTGTGCCAGCCCTGGCCCTGGACACAGAGATCCCTAATGAGCTACCATATAGTGACTAGTTTGAATACTTTGGACAATATTTTAGGCACATCAGTCTTTCCAATGTGACTAACCAGAACACTGATGAATACCTAGAAAAGATCAAGCAGTTTCTTTTGAGAACTTGAGAATGGGAAACATGCCCTTGGGGTCCAGATGCAGGCGATACCTGAGGAAGCCATCCTGGATGGGAGTGGTAAAGAGGATAAGGAAGACCCTGACTGACGCATCTCCATATGCTCCTCAGACAAGCAATCTGCCTGTAAGGAAGACTTTCCCAATTCAGATGAGGAGGGTGAAGGCGGCCACAAGAAATTTTCTAATTTCAAAAAAGTCAAAAGAGTCAGAACAGAGGATGAAAAAGAGAAAGATCCAGAAGAGAAAAAAGAAGTCACAGAAAGGGGGAAAACCAAGGCGGTGAAGCCAGAAGCCAGGAGCCAGAAGCCAGAAGCCAGAAGCCAGGAGCCAGGAGCCGAAAGGATCAAAGAAGGGGACAAGCTGGCCTGAGCAAGATCTGCAGCTCTGGCCTGTCCCCAAGTTCCTTACTTTTCCACAGTCTCTCAGACTTTATGTTTTCTATTCTCTGTATATTCATATGAAATATATTAAATATAATGTCCTCACGGACTAAATAGGAACTAGGGACCAGAGCCTGGGGCAGTGGTGCTGGGGAAGTCTTCCCAAAGTTATTTTGTCCATCCTGTCCCAGGTCTTCACTTTGAACCTTATAAGGTATGAGTGGAAATGAAACACCCACAAGACAAAATCCTGAAGTGCCCAGTGCCTACTTAGGAGCTCTGCTAAGGTGCTCTTACTGAGCTTCTAAAAGGGATGACTGGGTCTTCTGTGACTCTTTATTCGGGCTTAGGTAATACAAGCAATTTTTAGGTTAGTTCTGTTTATATCTTCCCAGGAGTCTCAGGCAAGCAAAGCTCATGTTGCCCTGTCTCACCCAGTTCTGCAGGTAGGGATGGTTAGCCTAACGTACTTTTTTAAATGCTTTCATGTTGTAAGATTCTTTGTAATGAAACAGCACATTTCCATTAAAAATTGTTTATCTAATCTTGATTTAACTGTAGTAAGTGGTGCCTACCAAGGAGATCATCCATTATTTTTTCAAATTTCCAATTTTATGGAGTACAAAGTTTGAAAGTATGACCTAATGGCATTTTGAGATTTCCTTGGTATCTTATGTCCCCATTTTTATTTCTGATTTTGTTGATTTAGATATTCTCTCTCCACCTTTTAGTTAATTTGGATATATTTGTGTGTCTTCTTGATTTTCTTAAAGAACTAACTCTTTGTTTCACTGATACGTTGTATTGTTCTCCTTGTTTCTATTTTATTGATTTCAGCCCTGAATTTATTTCCTGCTGTCTACCTCCTCTTGGGTGTGCTTTTTTTCTAGAGCTTCCAGGTGTTCTGTTAAGTTGCTAATATGCAAACTCTCCTTATGTAGGCACTTAGTGCTATGAACTTCCCAACTAGCCCTGTTTTCACTGTGTCTCATAAACTTAGGTATGCTGTGCCTTCATTTTCATTGAATTCTAGGAAGTCTTTAATTTCTTTCTGTTGGTCTGTCTTGGCCTATTTTTCAGTGAGTAGAGAGCTGTTCAGTTTCCATGAGTTTATAAGCTTTCTGCTGTTTCTGTTGTTGATTGATATCGAACTTTAAGCCATGGTAGTCTGATAGGTTACATAGAGTTATTTAATTTTTTTTGTATCTATTGAGACTTGTTGTGTGTCTGATTCTGTGGTCAGTTTTGGAGAAAATTCTGTGAAGTGCTGAGAAGAAGGCATATCTTTTTGTTTGGATAAAATATTCAGTAAGTATCTGTTGGGTTCATTTGATTTATAAAGTCAGCTCCAGCATTTCTATTTAGCATTTTGCCTAAATGGCCTGTCTGTTGGTGAGAGTGAGGCATTCAAGTCTCCCACTATCAGTGTGTGAGGTGAAATATGTAATTTAAGCTGTAGTAGTGCTTCTTTTAAAGAAATGGGTACACTTTTATTTGGGGCACTGACATCAAGAATTGAAATGTCGTCCTGATGGCTTATTTTTTTTTGACAAGTATGTACTGTCCTTCCCCACCTGTTTTGATTAAGTTTGGTTTAAACTCTGTTTGTTAGGTATTAAAATGGTTACACTAGCTTGCTTCTTAGTTCTTTCTGCTTGGAATATCTTTTTCAAATCCTTTACTACAATGTATGTTCTTAATGTTGATGTATGTTTCTTGTGTACAGCAAAAGGATGGATCCTCTTTTGCACCCATCTCTTAGTTGGTGTCTTTTTATTGGAAAATTGAGGCCAGTGATATTGAGAGATATCAATGACCAATAATTGTTAATTCCTCTTATTTTGTTGTGTGTGGGGAGTTTATGCGTGCTTTCCTTCTTTTGTGTCTTCTGGTATGAGATTGCTCATTTCCTCTGTTCAGTGGTTAACCTTGGTTTGGAGGTGTTCTTCTAGCATCTTCTGTAGGAATGGAATTATAGATAGACATTGTTTAAATTTGATTTATCATACAATATCTTATTTTTCCATCTATAATGATTGAAAGTTTTGCTGGGTAAGGGTCTTTTCTTGTGCTTCAGCTGTGTTGGAGTGTTCAGGGCCTGGTGGGGTGGGATAGGTGAGCTGTAATGGAGACATAGTGCCCCAGCTGGTTGTGTTCTTAGGCTGCCATCTAGGCATCTGAGTTTGAGGTACTCATAAGTCTAGGTGCTGATTTCTGGATTTGTCTTTGTTGAATGGGTGATTTATTCTACAGATTCCATTTCTTCTTTAGATTTTCAAAGAATGTGTTGTTAGTCTTACTGGCCTCTTTGTTTGTTGTGTTCATGGGATAGCTTGCTGGTGTTGGAGGCTGGGAAAAGGGCAAGGACAGGGTGAGATGGTCTGTTACAGTGATAGGTGTGACCTTGTGGATTAGATCTTGGGAGACAGAGAGTTGAAAAAGTCTGAGGCTAGACCACCTGGTCATCTGATAGCTGTGGCCTTTGGTTGATTAGGGCATATATGCCCAAGATGGGGACTGAGACACAGCAATAGCATCTAAGAGAGGCCAGAGAGGATGTTCTGTAAGATCCACAGAAGGAGTAGACAAGGAGAAGGGAGGTTGCAGCTGGTGTTCTATTTCACCAGTATGGGCAATACTAAGAATTGGGTCTGAAGATCAGAGAAAGTGGAGATCCATGAGCACCCTGCCTACTCTTGTAAAATGTGTTCATTCTTAGTGTATTCTCAATATATCTGTCCCAGTTTAAGTGCAAGTGGGCATTAAACACAGACAACAAACAGCTAGCCCTTATTTGTAAAGCTAATAATTTTCCCAAATGTTCCAAATATTTATGATCTTAAGATTTGTGCTGGATTCAAATGCTTTACTATACTGTGTTATGTATTACTAACTACACAGATAATATAACTATGTAATCCAAAAGAGAAACAAACAGAAAGGAGAAAGGGGAGAGAGAAGAGGAGAAAGGGAAGGAAGAGAATTAAAAGAAAGATAAAGAGGATGAAGAGGAAGCAGAAGAGGAGGAAGAGGAGGAGGAGAAAGAGGAGGAGGAGGAGGAGGAGGAGGAGGAGGAAAGGGATGAGGAAAAAGGTATTACTTTCCACTACCTTAGGGTTAGTGAATCTAGCTCTCTGTATAAACTTGGTCAGACATTTGACCTCTTTGAGCCTGCTTGTTCTTCTAGAAAATGTGGATAGCCATGCTACATCAGACCCATTTTAACTCAAAAGAAGTAATTAATTAGAAGAACTTCAGAAAATGGCATTTGCACTTCTCTGATCCTATCAAACACAATTGATAATATTTTATACACATCTTTCCAAATATTTTCCCAATGAAAAAGCACTGATAGTAGTGAACAGAATACAGATTGAAGCCTTGCACTAACAAAGCCAGAGGCTGCTGTCCTCATCCTTTTGTGTCCCAGGCACTTCTGGAGTTCTTGTAAAACAAAACCTCCCAGGTCACATTTGGTCATTCGGCCTCATATTCTTTGCTTGGATTTTCCTAGTTCCTATGGGTATAGTGAGGGCAACCTCTGGTCTCCACTCAATAGGGTCTGAGGGATGCTGTGCCTCTCCTGCTTCTCACACCAACAGCACTGAAATGGGGCTTCTCTCTGAACTCCCCCAAGCCTTCCCTGGAAGCATCAGAGGCCTTAGACAAGAAATCCTTTCTTGGGCACAAATCTGCTCTATGTTTAAAGCTCCAGAACTCATACTAACCTCCCTACCACATCAGTTTCTGCCTAGTCAGCAGAAAAAATTCCACTGAGGAATTTTTGTTGCTAATGTGTCCTTCAATACCTGCCTATCCCAGGACTAAGCTGATATGGTGACTGAACTATAGCTCGTTGATGTCTCTGGTCTCATCCTAAGAGTTACCATAATGCCCTCTCTAATGCTCTGCCAAGTGGGAGCTGGTAGGCCCAGCCTCATTTGGAGATTGCATCTACTCTTTTTGGCTAGGTCCTGGGCCCATCCTCATTAGCCTAACCTTCCTGCTTGGCAATCATCCTACAAACATTCACAGTGCCCTGAGTGCTATTAGGCTGAACTTTTTATAATTACAGATTTGATTAACCTTTGGACACCTCCGTGATTCTTCAATAGCTACGCCTTGCTATGCTGGTTGAGGTCCAAGGAAGCTTAAACTAATATTACCAGTCCTCAGCAAAGATGCCAATGACAAAAGAGGCTCAGAGAAAACTGCTGATGCATCCAGACTATGCCAGGATACAGCCAGGCCTGCTCAGAGACGCAGAGCTAATCTACAATACACATATTCAAAACGTGTGAGAGACTGCAGTGAGACAAGTTCACAGATGGCAAGGGGCCCGTGCAGAAGGGAATGGCACAGACCATGTGCCTTAGCTGCCTTCTAGTCTAACAATAGCAGCAGAGATGTGTGCAAATAGTGTAAGAGAATGTGTAGTTGGGCAATGCTTTTTTCTAGGGCTTTCTCAGAAAAGGGAAAGAAGGTGTATCCTGAGATCAGAATTTGGGGATAAATAATTTATCTATGTGAGCCCAAAAACCCATAGTAGGAAATTAGACAGGCAGCAGGAGAGAATGCAGAAGGCAGGTAGTGAAGGGCCTCACCTCCTGCAGAAGCTCAGAGTCAGGGCCCAGTTCACACTTTGTTCACTCCTCTGCTCCAGAGCCGCAGCTGGTAACCAGGAAGACTGGAAGGCTTCCTGGGAGATGGAGTAGATGAAGTCCTTGAGTTTGCCATGACCTTAACTCAGGTCAGAGGACAAATTCTAGAGCAGCAGCTCCCAACATGTGGATTGCAGCCCCCTGGGGGGTTGCATGTCAAATGTCTTTCATATCAAAAATAACTGTTATAGTTGGTGGTCACCACAGCATGAGGCTATAGCATTAGCAAGGTTGAGAACCACTGCTTTAGAGCAACGAGGTGAAGGAAAGCAAAGAGCTACAACCAGTGGCACCTCCCATAATGTCCATCCATAAAGCTAAGGGCCTACCACATGCCACCTCTGCAGCTGCACAGCCTATACCTAGACCAAAGGTTGGAAGAAGCAGGGCCAAGCTCGAGAACTCCAGGCTCACTCCTGTCCTGTTTTTATGTATGGTGTAAATTCCCCATCAAGGAGAAACTACTGCATTGAAATTTAAACTTTTCTAAAAGTCATGTTTATAGAATGCAGCAGTCCTGAAACTTAAATCTCAAATGCTACATCAGAGGCTCCCCCCAAAAAAATGTGCAGCAAGATCATTGCATAGTCATATGTGTGAGGCCAAAGGAGGTGCCACTGAGACGCATATGGAAAGGGAGCCTCTGGTGAGGGTGCTCACCATGTGAGAGCAGATTACAGCGAGGGGTAGGGAACAGAGAACACAAATTGCAGCCTATTCTTGTGCCCCATGAAGTCACCTCAGGTATGAATGGCATAGTGCTTCGTGGTGACAGTCATGTCAGTGCGAGTACTGATGGGTTACCTGAAAATCTGCATTGAGATCGTCGCTGCCCTGCTGCTTGTGTTCCTTATGACAACCAGTTAAAGAGTCACGAGCAGGGAGACAGGAATGAATGAAACATGAGGAAGCTGAATGAACCCCGTACTACTCATTCCACTCTCCAAAGGTGAAACACTAACTGCAGGCCATGGCTTCTTTTGTAAAATTTTTGAATGTGTGGTTGTAGGTTGTTGGGTTAGGGTTCAGGCCACTCAGGAGGCAGGACACAGTAAGTCTTGACTGTGCTTACCTCACGCTGGTGCCACATGGGTGTTGGGCTATGAGAAACTGTGGAACGCCATTCTGGGGGAGGGAAGCATGTCTGAGGTCCCCAGGGACTTCCAGAGTTGGCTCTGGAGTCCCAGGACCTGCAAGGAGGTGGGGAGGGGGAGCAGGGAGGAGGGAGGGGGCATCTGGTTCTCAGGTTCTTGGGCACCCATATGCAGCTGGGAGCCACAGAAGAACTGGTAATGGAATTGCAGCCCATGAGCTGGATCTAACCTGGGGTCAAAGGGGAAAGAGGGAAGAGCTCTGGCTGGGTCCTGCTAGGAGAGTTCTTGGCTTGTTCCATGGGCAGGTTGGAAGCCATAGCTGAGAGCACTGAGAGGCCTCCTGTAGGAGATTAGATAAGTCTCTTTAGGGGAAGACCTGCTCCTTTGCTCACCACAATCGATCCCAATGAAAAGAGACAGTCCATGGTTTTAAGACAATTATTGTCATGACAGAGAATGGCGATGAGTAAAACCATACCTCACTTTCTCAGGGTGGGCCTAAGGTTAAGTATCGTTTTCAGGGAGGAGTGTCTGGGAAGGGGAATGTATTGGCTAAGCCTCCAGGCCTTAGCTACCTCATTAAAATGGAGATCTGTCTTGAGGCTATGACCTATGGTCACATTCTTTACATGTGCAGGGGCTTGGGGCATTGCCCTTATGTGAGTGACTGATGGCCACAAAATTATGGAGGGTTACAGCCTCCTGCCAGGAGCCTGGTGTCCAGGAGTGTGTCAAAAATGCCTATGGTCCTTCAGGGTCACTGGGTTTTCCAGCCTTAGCTTAACCAGAAACCAGGCTGCCTTTTAGGATCCTACAGTAGGGGTGGGGGGTGGGGCCTGGAGAGATGGGTAGGACTCTAAACTATGATTCCAGGATTGAGAAACTGAGACAGAAGAACCAGAGCATATTCAAGGTAGCCTGAGCTGCATAATGCTAACCCCTACCCTGCTCCTTCATTTTGGGAGATGCGCAGAGCAGTGTGGCTGGAGAGACTAGCCATATTGGTGACCTCTGGGCCTGATGAGAGACCATTCCTCCAATGGAAATAAGGTGAAATATAAGTTAAAAAGATTCCTAGCATCAGCCCTTGGCCTCCATCCAGACATGCACACACCAGCCCACACATGGATGTACAAACACACTCCACATATAAATGAGCTTAAGACCAAGTGGATCAAGAACCTCCACGTAAAAGCAGATACACCGAATCTAATAGAAGAGAACATGGGGAAGAGCCTCGAACACGCAGGTAGAGAGGAAAATTTCCTGAACAGAACACCAATGGCTTATGCTCTAAGATCAAGAATTGACAAATGGGACCTCACAAAAATGCAAAGCTTCTATAAGGCAAAGGACACTGTTAAAACAGTCACTGTCAAAACTAGGACAAAACAGCAACTAACAGATTGAGAAAAGATCTTTACCAATCCTACATCTGATAGAGGACTAATATCCAATATTACAAAGGACTCAAGAAATTAGACTCCAGAGAACCAAATAAGCCTATTAAAAAATGGGGAACAGAGCTAAACAGAGAATTATTAACTGAGGAAACTCAATAGCCAAGAAGCACCTAAGGAAATGGTCAACATCCTTAGTTATCATGGAAATACAAATCAAAATGATCCTGAGATTCTACCTCACACCAATAAGAATGGTTACGATCAAAACTTCAGGTGACAGCAAATAATGTTGAGGATGTGGATAAAGAGGAACACTCTTCCATTGTTGGTGGGATTACAATCTGGAAATCAGTCTGGCAGTTCCTCAAAATTTGGACATAACATTACCTGAGGACCCAGATATACCACTCCTGGGTATATACCCAGAAGATGCTCCAACATGTAATAAGGACACATGCTCCACTATGTCCATAGCAGCTTTATTTATAATAGCCAGAAGCTGGAAAGAACCCAGATGTTCCTCAACAGAGGAATGGATACAAAATGTGGTACATTTACACAATGGAATACTACTCAGCTATTAAGAACAATGATTTCATGAAATTCACAGGCAAATCGATGGATCTAGAAAATATTCTCAGTGAGATAACTCAGTCACAAAAGACAACACATGATATGTACTCACTGATAAGTGGGTATTAGGCAAAGAGCAAAGAATACCAACGATACAACTTATGGGCCACATGAAGCTCAAGAAGAAGGAAGACCAAAGAGTGAATGAATGCTTCAGTCCTACTTAAAAGGGGAAAGAAAATAATTAAGGGAAGTAGAGGGTGGGAGGGACTTGGGAGGAAGAGAAGTGTGGGGGGGGGGAGAAGGGAAGGTTCCAGAATGAGAGGATGAAGGAGATAAACAAAGTGTCAGGAAATAGAATAGAGGTGTGTAGCCATGGGGGATGGGGTACTGGGGGTAGTGACCAGAAAGTTCCAGATGCCAGGAAAGCAAGAGCCTCCCAGGATCCCTCAGGGATGACATTAGCTGAAATACCCCTCAAAGGGGAGGGTGAACCTGTAGAAACCACATGTAGAGGTTAAGCATGCCACCTTCCCCGGTTGAGGGATGGGCCACCCACTCATCTCCAAAATGTTAGCCCAGAATTGCTCCTATCTAACAGAACTACAGGGACAAAGAGTAGAGCAGAGACTGAATGAAAGGCCATCCAGAGACTGTCCCACCTGGGGAATCCAGCCCACATGCAGACACCAAACCCAGACACTATTGTGGATGCCAAGAAATGATTGCTGGCAGGGGCCTTATTCAGCTGTATCCTGAGAGGCTCTGCTAGATCCTGACCAAGACGTGGATGCTCTCAGTAAACCATCCGACTGAGCACAGGGACCCCAGTGGAAGAGTTAGAGGAAGGACTGAAGGAGCTGAAGAGACCTTATCAGTGGGAGGGGAGGTCCTTGGTCCTCTAAAGGCTCAATGTCCCAGTGTAGAAGAATGCTAGGACAGTGAGGTAGGAGTGGATGGCTGGGTGGGGGGAGTACCCTCATAGAAGCAGGGTAAGGGAGATGGGATAGGGGGCTGCAGAGGGGATACTGGGAAGAAGATAAAATTTAAAATGTAAATAAATAAAGTATCCAACTAAAATAATAAAAATTAAATTAAATAAAAAGAAAAAAGAACAATATAAAGTTGTTTCCATAAGGACTGTTGTGTGGACTAGAGAGCAAAATCATGGGGACTTAGAACACCTAGATCTTTTTCCAGTGGTTCCTAAGGCTGCTAGTGTGAGTTTAGTACTGGAACTCACCTAGAACTGCCCAAGGGGCTCTGTGTGGCTCAAAGCACTCGTACTGTGTGCACTTAGCCTTGTAAATACAAGAAAGAGAATTGAGCAAGTACTAACCATTTCAGTTAGTACCATAGATAGGTAGGTAGGTAGACAGACAGACAGACAGACAGACAGACAGACAGACAGACAGACAGACAGACAGATAGATAGATAGATAGATAGATAGATAGATAGATAGATAATTAGAAAGGTTGAGAATAAAACCTTTAGCTCTGTGAAGTCCCTGTGGAAGATAAAGATATAAACACATAAAGATGTTCAGCCCTGTTTCTCTTGCAAATACAAAGTAAACACAATTCAAAATGAAACAATGTAATTATCTCTCCATAGGGACAGACTGAACAATGACAAGGCTGACAAGATATCAAGGTGGGTTTCCTGTTGCAGCTCTTCAGTCCTGTCATTGTGGCTCAAAAGCAGTGAGAAGCAACACATAAGGAAAGGTAACGTGCGGTTCTCACAAGACTGTGTTTACGGAAACAGGACTGGAAGGGCTTCTGCCCTTGGGCTGTAGTTTGCTGGAGTGATATGTAAATCATTTCCTTGTTATATCAGATGTCCACGATCTATTGACAGGTGGAAAAGTGTGAGGCTAGGCAGCAGCTATCCCTGGATGTTTTGAGAGGTGTCACCAGGTAGCTCTTGGTCTGGCATTCCAGGGTTTCTTGGGTGTGAGTGCCACCACACCAGGCTGAAAACAAAGCCGTAAAAAGTAGTAACAGCTGTACAGACCTAATACCTGCTCCAGGAGTGTCACTGTCATCCGTCTCCTCTTCTGCCCATTTGTATTCATCCTTCCATAGAGTAGGGGGAATAAAAAATAGAAATGGATACATTACTCTAAAAAATAGCACTCTGGAGAGAAATTATTCTAATGGCTCAGTAGCAGAGGCATGCTTACAATCTTCCCGTTTGTCACTGCCATCCAGATCAGAAGCTGAAAGAGCTGCATTGTGACAGGCCAGAGCACACACTGAGCGTGCTAAAGAAGAGTCAGGAAAGAATCCCAGCCAGGGGCATTTTGTGCCAAGCAGGACCTCTTTGATATATCCTTCTAATAGCGGAGAGTCTCTTTCTGGCCCCTGTGTTCTTCCACACTGAAGAGACACCAGGCACTTTTCAGAACTTGTACAGTGAAGTCTCACAAGGCCTCTGAGTGCTCCCTGAACCTGAACGCTGGTGCCTGGCACAGAACCGTTAGTTGTTTAGAGCTCTTTCTGCTATGGTGTGTCTAGCATTCTAGGGGTTAAAAAGTCAGGACACCAAAACTGTGTGGCCAGCAGCTGTTAACTCAGTCCTCCATCCCCAGTTGTTCTCTACAGTTGTTAAACTGTGGACATGGGTCATGGATGTTTTCCATGAACGACCTCAGCAGATGTGAAGGTCACAGCAGTTTAAATTGAAATGGTGACCTCTGACCTGGAAAGCTGAGGTTCCCTTTGGGGCATTTCAGTATCATCAATAAAACAGTTTAGAAACAGACTTAGAAAGATGCTCAAGGACATGTTTTACTAGGACTAAAGAAAGAAAAAAAAGCAGTCAGGTGAAAATCCAAATGGGGAGGGGAGGAGGGAAATGGATAAGTCATGCCTCTTAGGTTAAGCACAGAATAGAAACGGCCAAATGGCTAGCTTATTGCAAAAGGAAGAAACACTCCCAAGAATGGAAGTGGGCTAGTGAACAGAGGGAAGAGCCCCCCAGGCACCTAGACACACAGCACACAGGCATATGGTCTTTTACACCCACCCTGCCCACTGTCCTCATTTTGTATTTCTTGGGAGATTTTTTCTTATGTTTGTTTTGATTTGTTTTGTTAGTTTTTATTTTCTTTTGGTGATGTGTTGTTTGGGTTTTTTGTTGTTGTTTTTGTGTTTGTTTTTGAGCATGCTGTTTCTTAGATGATGCTCAGGTTAGGAAGGGTTCCATCTTCCTCAGAAAACCTTCTTCCCTGATGTTAATCTTGATGTACCTCTCCTAACGTTCTGTCACACTCTAAGTGAACAGAAGTGATAATTTCCCCCATGCTATTTAAATTGAGAAGACAACCCATTCCAAAGAGCAAGGAAAAATAATTTGCAGCAGGAATGATATCAGGAGCTAGGTCAAAGTTTCTTAATAAGCTGTTCCTTGCCATTTAATCTCATTTTCAAAATCTGCAACATATATGAATCAGTCTTGCCAGAATAGGGTGTCCGTAGTAACAACTTTGGAGTTTTGGTTTCTTTCAAAAACACAGAAATATTATATATTTTCATCTTAATGCCAGGTATGGGATATGAGGCTGCTTCAGATTGTCCACAGAAGCTGATGATGATTTGCTTCGTGCTCTAGCAGGGATGTGATTTTTGCCAGCTACAGATAGTTTTTGTGATTGTGTGACATTTGGGATGCTGGGGACTTTTCACAATGCTAGGGCCTTAAGAGGTAGAGTAGTTTGCTGGTTAGTTGTTGGTTGGTTGAGTGGTGGTGGTAGTGATGGTAGCGGCCATGGTTTGTTTAGTAATCGTGTGCAAAGAAGAAACAACAAGAAATTAGATATCCTGACTATGAATATCAAATGTGCCCCAAGGAACTAGACACCCATAATCAGCAGAAAGTAGTCTAACAATAACATCGCCCCTTCTGACCCCTGACTTTATTCAGGGATCTCTTTCCCTTCCTATGTTTTTCTCTCCTATCTAGTGTTAGAGGGTTGAAAGGGTGGAAGAAAATGGGTGGAGAAGGGTAGAAGGAAAATCTATTAAGTAGCAAAGACAGCTACAGGTGTCCATGGCTTAAGATGGGACTGCAGTGAGAGGTAAGGCATGGGGCTACAGGAAGGGAGAAAAGTTGTTCACACAGGGAGTCAGACCCAGTGGAATTCATCTGCAGTGTGGTGGATGTGTGGGTACCCACGGTGTTGAGGCAGGGAGACAGTCTCAGCACTCTCCCCATTATCCCTTCTACACATCCCGGCCTCCATTTTGGGTCTCTTGGAGACCTGTAATGAGTTCTCCTCAAGGCAAGTTCCCCATTCTCAATACACATGTCCCTTGATCTGAAGTCCAAGTAGAAAATTAGAAAGCAAGTATTTGAACCAAGTCCAGGAGCCAATGGACCAAATTCTTAGTTGTGTTCACTTTTTATAGCATGTACAAATACATTTAGGGGATTAGGGGCTTTAGGTGACTTTGTATGTGTGTTGTTCCGGGGTGACTGTCAGGCCCTTGCCTCCTGTTGTGTTTGGTTTGCACTCTGGGACAGAAAGGCTCCACGGTAACATCACTGACCAGGGCTTGTGCATGGGATCTGTTCCTGGTTTTTGTTGTCTGAACTTGGCATTTCCAGTTGTTGTGTGTGTGTTAATTGAAGAAAGGTACACAAATGGCTAAGCAGCAGAAGTTTGAGACCAGCAAATGTGCAGGGTAGGGATCAATGGGACCTAAGCACTAAGGATTACTTCCTTTTGTGTATACAGCAGGAAGAATTGGTTGTTAGGGACAAGGGGTAGGTACTTCTCGGCTTTCATTAAGCGTGTCCCCCAGTCATGCACAGGGGATGGTAAGTAGGGGTTCTTTCTAAAAGTTCACGTTGAAGACAGTTTGTCATGAGCCTTGATCATTCCAGGCTGGATAGGCTCACTGCACCTAGATCCAGGATATATTCAAAGATGCATCTATTATAAGGGGGAGTTGGTATATGCATTGCTTTGCTTGAAGCAGGGTGCATGTGTGCCTCAGTGCAGGTAAAGGTCTTGGATGCTAAGCTTGCCCAGCAGACTACCTCAGTTTCCTCCCCTTGATCATCATCCCTGTTCACTATGCCAACAGTACAGTGTGATCCATATTGCTTCGTTTTGTTTGTTGTTGCTTGTTTCGAAATGTACTGTCTCAGCCCACCGCAGAGAAAGCCAAACACCTTGGTGTGTACTGTCTATGGACTGAGTCATGTGGCAGGAGCTGTAGACAGTATTTAGATGTGAGGATCTCAGTCCCTAAAGTGGCAATGATCTCATGAGTTTGGCAGGTAGGATTTGATTAACTCCAGTCAGCATTTGACTCCAGCAGTGAGACACTTAGCAGAAGATTAGCTGAACTGTGTTTACGGTTCTAAAAACTAGAGTGCAGAGCTGCTCCAGAGTGCCCAATTCATAGCGATTGCTATGGAGCTGTCAGCCCTTGATCCATCTTTCCACACTCATGCTGGCTCACACATCTCAAGCATGAGATCTGTTTGGTCCAGGAGGAATAGGGAGAACCTGACACACTCTGGAACTTGACAAAGAAGTCATGCATTCTTTCTTTAGTTCTTGTTCTTGTCATAAAACCACATCCAGGTGCTGGATAGATAATTCTACAGACACCTAGAGGAGAAAGGAATGTGAGAACTATAGGTCCTTCTCTCTTTCCACCAAGAGTTCTCTGGGGTCTGGCTTGCTGGCTAGTTCACCTGCCAGTGCTTATACAATATTTATGTCAATGGGTATTTATTGCAAGAACTCACCAATTATAGCCCAGGGACACAGAGTTTACAGATATATGTGGCTGCTTAGGTAGAATTATGCGGTGATGCACATCTGTAATATTATCAATGGGAAGGATGGAGTAGGGAGTTTGGAATACATTGCAAGATCCACGCCAACGGGATCCAGCTAATAAAATGGACTCAGAATGAATGGAGAAGATGGGATAGGGAAGGGAGAGAAGGATATGGGGAGGGGGGAGAAGGAGGGAGGAGGAGACTTAAAACACAAAGGAGAGAATGGAAAAGTTAAGAAGTGACCACTTATTCTTGACAAAAGAGAAATTATTTTCCAATAATTTGAAAATACATTTTTATTTTCTTTAGCATTTTACAAAGCACATTTACACAATAGCAGAAAAAAATAACATATGCTTTCATCTTTCTGATGAATCTTCTATAGAGGCATCTCTTTCCCTTTTTCATCTTATGACTGTGTGGTTGTATTAGAGACTCAATGTGTTCAGAGAGAGCTTTGGGGGCAGACAACAGACACACTTGCTGCTGTTATACTGTGGGTGTCCCCCTAAAATGCAGGCCCCCTTCTGTGGCTAGGGATGAGAGCATTGAGGGCTTGCAAAACCTGGGTGACTGGAATGGAGGGTGCTAGGGCAAAACAAGAGCCTCTCTCAGGAAAACAACTCTGCATTGTGGGAGAGAGAGCAGAGGCTGCAGCTCCTCTCAGGACAGCACCACTCTTTTTGATGTTCATGGAATCACCACTAGAAACCATTGAAGTCAGGAAGCCCTTCAATTAACATCATACCTAGTAAATGTCAGGAAGTAAAATACTGAAATGATTTTTCTTCTATCTGATTTCTGTTTCCTAGTTTGGATGAAGAAAACAATGGGATCTTTCCACAGCTAGTGACCATGCAGTCTACTGGCAAACCCTGAAACTATCTGCAGTATCCCTTGCCCAACCACACTGTATTCACACATTCCTGCATCTACCCATTCACACTTTTCACAAATTGTTTTGTAAAAAATTTTATTGTCATACGAAATGAGCCTGAGCTGGAAGATGGGGATGAAATCAAGGCCACAGGGACACAGCCATGTTGACTTACAGGCAGATAAGGCTGCTGCTTTGGGGCCAGTTTCTTGTTTAGCAACATAGTGGGGTGCTTGTTTACTATGTGATGTGCTCTGGACTCAGTCCCTAGCACCAAAACCACCACCACCACCAGCAGCAGCAGCAGCAGCAGTTCTACCTGGAGCCCAGTGCCTCTTCCATGCCTCACAGGGATCTGCCCTGAGGACTCATGATGTCATGAGATTTTGATGGAGCTCTGCTGATGTCTGAGAGGCCAGCTTGCTATGACTGTGCCCAGTTGCTAGTCCCAGGAGACCCAACAACAGGGATCACTTGGGCTTCTGATCAACTGTTCCCCAATGAGGTGTCTCTGGGTGATGCCCTGCCCTGGGAATCTTATGCCCTCTATCTTCGGAAAACAAGACTGTGTTTGGGAATTAACTTCCTTGGAAAATCTGTCAGCTTTACAAGGCAGAAATTCTGTGTCCCCACAAACCCTATGTTCTGTCACAGCATGAAGCTCCCCTAAACAGTACCATTCCTGCTTAGATTCTCTGAACTGTAAGACAAAGATAAAAGGGAATGTCAGGGATTTAGCTAAAACTTAATAGCACTTCTATGTCTTAAATTCTTTCTTACAACCTTGGCTTCAATGGCATTCAGCATATAGAACTAAATGGTGGGATAATATATTCAGTAAGGGGTCTTCATTGAATAGTTAAGCAGTGACAAGTCCTTAAGCATTGCCTTCCTCAGATCATTGTTTCTTGTATAGACTCTCTTTGTTTGGGGGGGGGGACAGTTCTTTCTTGACATGTTTTCCAACACTTAGTCAGGTGTACACTAGTGACCTCACCATATCAATTCCAAGCAGCCATCTTGCCTGCTGGTCATCAACCTTGCATCTAGATATTATTTTCCATAATGACTAAATAACCTTGTTCAGAGGAAACAGATAAGCTACCTGGAATAGCTCATGTAGCAGCCACACTATTAGTGTGATTTTCTTATTTCTGATAATAGGCCGAGCAGGGCTGGCTTCACAGAGTATAATGAAAGGAAGGGGAGCAGCATCGGGCTTTCAGAAACGCGAGAGCCCACTTTGAACCAAGGTAAACTCATTTCTACAATATGAACCAAACTTACACATCCCAATATAATGAGTCAAATGCTGCACAAACTCGGAGTCCAGCAAGCTTCCCACATGAAGAAGCTGCTGGGACTTCAGGATGTACCATCCTCACTTTTGCAAATGACTATGGCCCAGAGGACGCATAAGCTAGCAATATACACCTGTCACCTCATCAAAATTGCAAAATATTCTCTGTCCCTCTGAAAAATATCAAAATAACATCAGCAGTGAAGTCATAACTTGCTACATGCAAGTTAACGAAAATCTCTTCGTGAAGTTGCCTCCTTGAGACATGTGAGTTAGCAACAATGTGGGTCAATAGCAGTGGCATGTGTTAGCAGAGCATTGTAGCCATAGAAACAACACATTCAAAGCTATCACCTGACACCAAAGGACATTAACACAATCCAAAAGGCAACAAATACATATGTATCACATCCAGGTTTTGAACATAAAGAATTTACCGTTCAGACAGAGTTTCACACAGGCTTAAGGTCAGGGTGTGGTAGCCTTCAGCTTCCATTCGCTGCTACATGCTTTGGATGCTGAGAGGCTGTCCTTATCAGGTGGCCTTGCACTGCCTGGTAGGTGGTTTTGGTACTCACGGAAACCAACATTTTCGAAAAGTAGGAAATGAAGAATAAAAGTTGCTTCAGATCAATTTTTTATATCTACACACACACACACACACACACACACACACACATGATGTGGGCATTTTTAAAGGAACACATCATGTTCACTTAGGTAATTCCAGAGAGAAAGAGAGAGATTAAAGAGGGGGTTTATGTATGTTCTATGCTTATTAATACTGATAGAATGGACTAGTCAATATTATTGCCTTCACAAATCTCAAATATAAGTGGTGACTTGGTGGTGATATCAATGGAATTAGATATAATCATCCAGTCCCCTATTTGTCCCTATGCATTAAAATGCATTACATTTAATGAGTCTCAGGTGGTACTTATGTAGGAAGGCCTTAATTTGTATGAATTTCATAATAGTGCCCCCCAATCTGCATGCATGTGTGCATGTGTGTATCTGAAATTTTTCTAACATCTGTGTCTGTCTGCTTCTCACCTTATTCCCTTGAAGAGTGCACATCTGTCAAAGGACAAGAAAAAATACAAGAGGAAATATCTTTGCTGTAGCTAGTTTCCTGAGAATGGAGCATTTTGCTTTTAAAGAATGAATTGAAGTTTCAAGTACAGAAAAACAGAAAGAGCTGCTGGGTCAAAACATAATTAGCTGAAGCATTTGTGCATCAAAAGTTATCAGAAGAGATTAATTCAAATTCTACCCTATATAATATTCGGTCACTGGGAATGAGATGGATTCAACAACTCACAGGATTTCATTGTACAACAAATCATTAAAAATTATACAAGACAAAAAGAAAAATGTAAATGCAATCAAGAAGAGATTATGAGGCGCATTAGTCTCAAGTAGCCACTTCTTTGCAGTAAAGACAATTCCACTGATGGAGACAAAATGACTGATCTTGTTCCTGTCTGAAGGTCACAGAATGAGCACTTCAGAAGGCTAACTTTACTGCAGGAAAATGGCTTCCTTAGACAGTGTCTACACGGAGGATAAGGCGTCCTTGGCTGCAGAGATGGGGAATGGAAGTGTGGGTATGGGGACTCAAGGGGAGCACACACGTACTTTCCTTCAGGAAACCCAGCAGCTACTGCACAGCTGGGCCTGAGCAGCTGTAATAGGGCTTATTTTAATGTTGGCATATTTTACTAATTTTACAATTTTGCTAATTGTTCTATAATAAATACCACTCCTATGACCTAAAAGAGGTACAGAGAAACTGTTTCTCTTTCACATTTTCACTGCACTCATTAAAAGAAATACCTCAATTAATTTTTTTCGTTACCAAGGCAATGGATGCCATTATTTTATATTTATATGCATTGTCACTTGAGAAAGACTTTGCCTCTCTGAGCATTCATGGCACAGCTTAGTGAATTCTATGAGGGGTTTCTGTCATGACTCTAGCCTATGTCCCTCTAGGACTCTGCCATCTGCCACATATCAGTTGAGCTAAGCAATGCTTCTGACTATGCAGACAGAAATAAAGCATTGCTTCAGTGACTCAATAATAATGTTTGGAATTCTGTATGTGAAATTCATATATGGATAGAATTGTTTTAAAAGCTGAAATTGAGTTGTTTCATCACTGTATTTAATATTTAAAATTATAGGTATTTTAGTTGTTATCTTGGCTTAAAGACAAAAATATCATTAGTAACCCTCAAAAGCATCAGTTAGTGTGTGATCAAGGAGAATGGAGGTGTGGTTTAAATGTTAAACACACTAATTCTAAGAAATAGTATGACTTCAGGAAGGTTATACTGTGTTCTAAGGATGGCAAATATTGTTGCACTATTCAATCATGCTAAAATGCAGCAAGGTAATTAAAGACAACAAAAGCAATGGGAAGTTAAACTTGCTAATTACGTCAATGAGTTGTTCCTGGAGTGGGGACATGGACAGTTTGAGTTGGTGCCAAAAGGGAGTTATCAGAAGCCAGTTGAAGAGGAGTAATTTGAGCCCAGTGGCCTAGTATCCACTCTACATAGAGATGGTATGCTATTCTCACCCCTAGGATTGACTTCTCTTTGGACCATCTCAGTGGATAAAGAAGGAATTTATAGTTTATAACTTTGGGAGGAGTTCTCAACAATAAATGCTTTTCTTACGCACAGGTAATTTAGTAAGGCCTAGAATAAGAACTGTCATCTCTTTCACACTCTATCACTTCTTCAATGTGTCCTGGAAACACAGCAAGCTTGAGTAACAGCAGCAGCACCAGCCTAAGCAAGCTCCCTCCATCCCCAGACAGATGCCATGTACACATACTGCATAGCAATAGACTCTACTACTCTAGCTGCGATTCGAGTATCCAAAGTCGTATACTTATGTGCAAGGTTACAAATACTGTCTACACTGTGTCATGCTTCAGAACCTCTAGCACCCAAGTGGATCAGAGAGAACCAGTCATTTCATTTATAAACTACCATGTTCTGAATTTCTTTTAAGATTAAAAATTGTGAACCCAATGGAATAGCTAATATTTTTCACTGGGTCTTTATAATTATTTTATCTAAAACTATTCTGGGTACATGGAAGGCTACATACTTTTAAGCATAGTTTCAGCTTAAATCTATCTTGAATATAAAATGTTCCTTTGAAAAATATAAGTTGTTTTCACATTTAACCTCAAGGGAATTTCTGTGCTGCTGCTCCACCCCAGCCCTGGTAGCGATTTTGCCGTGTTTTCTCCCAGAAGCACACAGATAGCCTGTTATTGTGCATGCAATGCACAGCGAGGACAGAGCCCAAGACTGTGGCTGCCTCACAGCCCCTAGGACTGTAAGAACACTCCTGCAGCATGTGGCTCTTTCCTATGCAGTCCTGGGCATCTTGCTGTCACATCATGGCCGAGGACAACCAGAACTTGAACTTGACCGGAAAATTCCATTTTTTTTCCACTTCAGGGCTCTCATCTTTGGGCTGTGTAGCTCTTGGTCCCCCATGGAAAAGAGTGACACCTAGAAGATCTAGAAGTGGAAACAGTGCCATAGAGTCACAAACATTTCCATCCAACTCTCAAATTTCAATACCCCAGGCTTAACCAAATAAGTATAATAAATAAACCACAATGAATAAAGTAATTAATAAAATGGGAACTCTCAGAGAGCTCTGATCTTTTGCTGAAACTTGTTAATAACAGGATTTTTCTTAAGTTCTAAGCCCAACGAAAACCAGTGATTCTTCACACTGGAAAATCAGTGTCTCCAAAGTAACAAATGCCCTGTGAACGTCTGTGTTCATTTACCTATATCACAGGTTCGGCAAGCGGATCTGACACACACTGGTTTTATCTTCTCTATATATGCTTCTCAAAGCTGCTTCTATATGTGTACCTTCTATAAATGTATAGCAAAAAATGTTAAATAATCTTAGTGGCCAGCAAGCTGGTTCAGAGAAGAAAGGCATTTACCAATGAGCCTGAAAACCTGAGTTTAATCCCTGGGACCCACATGGTGGAAGACGGGGAGGACTATCTGCTTAGGCTGAGTGTCCAGGGAGCCTAGGAAATAAGTGCTGAGATTACAAACATGTATGACCACACCTTTCTACTTCCTTTTTTCTTATCTCTAAATTTTGTATTTTATAAACAAAGTATTTTATGTCTAGAGGTGTTCTGGCTTCCTGTATGTTTGTGTAGCAAGTGTATGCCTGGTGCCCAGGAAGGTCAGAAGAGGGTATTGAATCCCCTGAACTGGAGTTAGACAGTTGTTATCTACTCTATGGGTGCTGGTAATTGAACCCAAGTTTTTTAGAAGAGTAGCCAATGTTCTTAATCACTGAGCCATCTCTCCAGTCCCCATGCCTGTTTTATTTTTAGCATGAGTGTGTGTCAGGGTGGGGCCCCTCATACTTTCAGGGCAAGCTCTTTACTACTGAGCTGCTTCCTTAGCCCCACTTACAATTTAAGACTCTCTCTCACTTATGCACAGATCACCTGGACAATCACTGAATCAGTCAGCTGTGATCTGCTGTGTTTCTAGTTTAGATTGCATGGTTTACATTTAGTCATAGATGAGAAGAGAGAAATACAATTAAATAAACAAATAATGACAAGCATTAAGATTCTATAGACACGCACACCTAATTTTTCATTGATACAGTCTTCCATTTTTCTACAAGAATGTGAAGCTATTTGTTTCCCTTATTCCTGAGCATCTGTGGGAATACACACACACAGTGACAACTTATGCCCCACGACTTCAACCCAAGGACTCTTGAAATAATAAGATGGTGAAAGTCAGAAACAGAGACGTGCACACCAGGCACGAAAAGCTTGTTTGCCCAGCATTGGAGCAGAGCAAAAAGTGAGAATGCAGATATCTCCACAGGGATGCTTGGAGAAGAACACCTGAAGGATGGTGATGTCTAAGAACCATGGACCCTTGCAATATGAAGATGACTCATCTTGACTCTGCAGTCCCAAATCACAGGCAGTGCTAAGTTTGCAAAGACTGTATTTTAGAAATGTGTTATCAAGCCAAAAGAGCAAGTGGTTGAATATTATGAATCTCATTTGTGTTTCATAATAAAGGCTGGCTGGAATAGCAGCAGGAAGAGACAAGCAAGAGACTGAATTGAGCTCAAAGAAGAATGTAATTTCTCTGTAATGACCTTTGCAAGCTGATCTTGAGTCCTCATTTTCCAGGCTACTAGCTGTCCTTAAGGAACACTTCCAGGATAATTTAGAAAGCTAACACTAAGTAGCTCTCCTGACAGCAGTAGGGAGTGTGTTCATCCCCCAAGAGAAGCCTGCTTGGGGGAGCACACTCAAAAGGACTCCATATCCTAAAACAGACCTGAGCATCTGGGGTACATGCCATTTGTAGACAGTTCAGGAACACAGAGGGACAAACTCTGTGAACTGCAACTACCATAGCCCATGCATGCCCTTCCAGACAGTACTTCCACATATTCTGGCCAACCCCCAAATGGCAGGGCCTGACTTCTTTTCCATTGAATTTCTCTGGTATTTAATCACTTCTTTGTCAATCCTCAGGAAAGGCCAGAATCAGCAGGAATGGGCGCTTCGTGAGGAAGGTAACAAACAATGGCTTCTGGGAATGCTTTCCCATTGTCTCAAGCTCATTATCTTGTAAGCAGTCAATGGCTACTATGCAGTAAACTTCTGCCTCCTTCTACCTCATTGTAGAACACAGTAGTGATGTCTCCATGGAAGCGGGGCAACACCTATTCCCCCATGTCTGTATCTACTCAAAGCAAATTTTAGATAATGGTATCTAAAATTAGTTTGTAGAAATGCAGCTTTCAGGAGTCAAGGATGGAGAAAGCAGACCTAATGGCCAACTATACCTCAATTCATCTTTCACCTTTGAAAGTAAACCCTGGATCTCACCTCTTGGTTGTAAAGTTGTAATAGCCACTTTCCTCTAGGACTTCTTCAATCACAGTCTGCAATCAACAGATAGTCTGGTTAATACAGGATTATAAGCATTACAAGTAAAAGCGTGCAGGGGCTTTGGAAACTCTACCTGCATCTGCTCGTATGTGATTCCCTCCTCTACTTCAAGGCTTCTGGGCGGACCTGAAACATAGCAGTTACAGAACGTCAACCTTTGCTTCATAACTTCTTACTTATACATTACTAGCAATTAATATTTTAATAGCAGTGAATATGGTCAACTTCTTAACTATAAAGACTCAAAAGCAAATTCCAGAGCCGGAGAGATGGTTGAGCAGGTCATTAGCCTGGTGACCTGAATTTGATCCCTCCCTGGACTCCTAAATATTGTCTGTGACCTACACACACACACACACAAAAAAAAAAAAAAATTTATTAATAATAAGTGAATTCCAAAATGCCTTGGCCTTGTTTCTCTTCTATGTTTGGCTGCTCCAGGCAAGGCCATTACAAAGCAATAAACAAAGACTTAGGAGCAATGCTTAGTGAAAACTGGCCGAGGACGAGGAAGGTAAGGAGATGTGTGTCAAGGTGATTCCAGACACATAGCCCCTGAACGAATTGGGAAGCTGCCGAAACCAATTGTCAGCTTCCCTTGCTCTAGCTTGCACCGACCTTTGAGGAGGCTCCCTGGAGGCAGGCAAGAGAAGAGTTACTAAGTCGGCTGAGGAGAAGCATGAAGCCAGGGTACTGGCCCTTTTTAAGGCCTTGTTTAAAGGTGCTGCCCATAGTGTAGCCGGTTCTGGCAACAGGTTTTGCTAAGCCTCTGCTCTGCAGTAGGGAGGCTAGCTGTCCTAGGAGGAGTTCGTCAGCCCAGTCCCAGGCTTCTGGGAGACTTCCACCAAAGTCCACTGCACCTTAGTTACTTTGATGAGTTTGACCAGCAGATGCACTGACCCAATCAGGGAGTGGCTGTTAAAAGCCAATGACATCATGTTATCTTTCTCAGGTTCTGTTTAAATGACACTGTGTCCACTAGGATTTGATTTGTGACAAGAATACACACTCAGGCAAAGCTTGACAACATGCAAAAAAAAAAATGATTTCTTAGGCAACAACAATATATCCCTGAAAACTATCAAATATTTATCTAACTGTGAAACTTTTCTGGAGCCTGTGTCCAGCACTACTGCAGTTGCTGGGGACTCTGAAACATCAACAGAATGGGATTCTGCTTCTCCTCCTTAGGCATCTCAAGAATATGGCCATGCTGAGTCCCCCCCAAAGGCCTGGCTCTTGCTATGCCTGCCAGACCCCTTCACACCGACTATATGGCCTGTAAACAGCTTGTCATGCTCATCATTTCAGTGTGGTGTTCTTATGTTTACTCCCATGAGCTTCAGAGGTGCAAGATCAGCTACTTAATGGCTGACCTGAGTTCTGAATCAGAAATCCAAGTGCTCAGAGTCTGTGTCTGGGATCTGATGCTACCCAGCTTCCCTGTGAGGCATTATTCCAAAAAGAAAACAGAAAGTCAGATCCTGAGGTGGATGCTTTGAGTGTGCCTCAAGTTGTCTCCAATTTGAATATTTAAGCCTTCCATTTCTGCCTCTTATCTTCCTAGATTTGACTTCATTAGGCAACCATGGAAAAAATAAATGAAAGGAAATACAGTTCACACAGAGAAACCCTGCTGTTTGTTTATAGTGTTAATGAGCAGCAGAGGGAGCAGCCTGTGTGGAGACATGATCTCTAGGATCCTCTAGATCCTACTCAGTGTATTTCCAACTGCGGCCTCAGCGAACAAACACAAACACACCATTTTTTTGTGTGTATGTCGTAGAGGTGCTATTTTAGGACAGATGTCTATATGAGCAAAATGGCTCTTTCTGTTTCCTTTTTGTGGAAGCCAGGTCCCTCTTACCTGTGGGGTCACTTGGGGACCAGTTGTTTGCAGCCCGTGAATGGTGAAGTAAGTGATAATCTGAGGTAAGAAAGTTCTGCTCAATGGGTTCCGGAGACCCCTGGGACAACTGAGAAAGGAAAATGCAAAAGCACATCAGAGGCAGTCAGACAGCAGACAGATGGCAGGCCACTTCTGGGCAAGGTATCTCATTAAATTCTGGAACTTTCTTTCTCAGTGTGAGAATGTTGAGGTACTGTGGTCCCTGGTAAACAGAGAAACACCATCCAGCTTCCAAAGTACTGAAAGATTGGAAGCAGAAAATTACAGTGAAGGCAAGTCAGACAGTTCTGTAGTCACGTGAGGAAAGCATGCTTTGTAAAGGCAAAAGAAAAGCAATGTAAATACAACGGCCTGCGCCTGGGACAGCAAGATGTTATTTTTAATCAGGCGTAGGAGTAATAAAGCCCAGTTGTTCCACAGAACAATATACTTACTCCAAATCCAGCCCCCTTCTTGTTGGACCATGGCAAGCAAGTTTCTTAATACATTTTTCCTAAATTACTATTAATTAACTTGGCTCTCCAAACATTATTTCCTAACACTCTATTCACCCAGTGACAGAATTTATTAAGTCCCAACTGTTTAATGTTCTTCTGTGCAGCTGAATTTTTAAATAGAATTTCTTAATGGAATTTTAGGCTATAAATATTTTCCAACTCTTTATACCTTTAATTCCACCCAACACTTGGATTGGCCAAGTTTTAGTGCCTGAGTTAATATACTATTAAAACATCAAGTATTAATAAACCAGAAGCAGACAGCACAATTTGAATGGGGCAGTAGTAGTTAATTTGGATTTGCAAACTATTACGAGCTAAGCACATCCATTGCCAAGAACTTGAGAAGACTGGCAGCACAAACCATAACTCAACACGTGTGCCACATGTCACCTGGAAGATTCATAATGTGTGTGTGTGTGTGTGTGTGTGTGTGTGTGTCCCCTCCTTCCACATCTATCCACCTTCTCTGTCTCCCCCCTCCCTCTACACACACACACACACACACACACACACACACACACACACACAGTATATTACAAGAAAAAGTGGCCCTGACCTTTTCATTCTTGAACATATACTGTTCTTCAGTGGTAGCTGACAACTCATGTATAGGATGACAAGGATGTCAGATCCTGAATGCAGAAGGATCTGATGGCCCTGGGCACTCCACCTTTCTTCCAGCCTGGCTAATAGTCATTCTCACTAAGTCTTGGAATATTTCCTGTGATCCTGAGAACAACTTCCTAGTGTTAGAATGTCTTCAGATGGAGTTGTTTCAGCAAGGGATGAACTGGATATCTGAATGTTCACCCTCACTACAGAAATCATATTTACTTTAACTATTAAGTGTACCTTGTAGTCCTAAAAGACCTAAAGTCTCAAGTAAAAGAATGTAGCTTGTGATGGAGAGCCCTCAAGACTGCCATTTTAAGATAGCAAGGGGAGAATGGCTCTTTTATTGCTATTCAGCCTTTTTTCTTTTCTTTTCTTTTCTTTTCTTTTCTTTTCTTTTCTTTTCTTTTCTTTTCTTTTCTTTTTTCTTTTCTTTTCTTTCCTTTTCTTTTCTTTTTATTGAATATATTCTTCATTTACATTTCAAATATTATACCCCTTCCCAGTGTCCCCCCTCCCTGACAACCCCCAACCCATCCTCCCACCACCCGCCTCCAATAATATGCTCCTTCACCCTACCCACTCCCATGACCCCCACTCGATTTCCCAACACTGGGGTCTCTATTGAGCCTTCACAGGACTAAAGACCTCTCTTCCCACTGATGCCTGACAAGGCATTCCTCTGCCACTCTTTTGGTTGGAACCATGTGTACCCCTTGGTTGAGGGCTGTCTCTGGGAGACCTGGAGCATCTGGTTGGCTGACATCTTTATTCTTCCCATGGGGATGCAAACCTCCCCCGCCCCAGCTCCTCCAGTTTGTCCTCCAACTCCTCAATTGTGAAACTCATGTTCAGTCCAGTGTTTGGCTGCTAGTATTTGCCTCTGTATCTGTAAGGCTCTGGCAGGGCCACTCGAAAAGACACCCATAACAGGCTCCTTTTGGTATGCACTTCTTGTCATCCATAGTAGATTTGGGGTTTGGTAACTGTTTATAGGATTAATCCCCAGGTAGGACAGTCTCTGGGTGGCCTTTGCTTCAGTCTCTGCTGTACACATTGTCTCCATAGTTGTTCATGTGAATATTTTGTTCCCTTTTTCCAAGGAACCAAAGCACCCTGCCTTTGGTATTCCTTCTTCTTGAGCTTCCTGAGGTCTGTAAATTGTAACATGTTTATTTTGAGCTTTTGGGCTACTATGCACTTATCAGTGGGTGCATACTATGTGTGTTCTTTTGTGGTTGGGTTACCTCACTCAGGATGACACTTTCTAGTTCCATCCATTTGCCCAAAAATTTCATGAATTCATTGTTTTTAATAGCTGAGTAGTACTGCATTATGTAAATGTACCACATTTTCTGTATCCATTCCGTTGTTGAAGGACATCTGGGTTCTTTCCAGCTTCTGGCAATAATAAATAAAGCTGCTATAAACATAGTGGCACAAGTGTCCTTAATATATGTTTGAGTATATTCTGGGCATATGCCCAGGAGTGTTATAGCTGGGTCCTCAGGTAGTACTATGTCCAATTTTCTGAGGAAGTGCCAAAATGATTTCCAGAGTGTTTTTTTTTACCAGCTTGCAATCCCACCAGAATGGAGAAGTGTTCCTCTTTCCCCACATCCTCTCCAGCATCTGTTGTCCACTGAGTTTTTCATCATAGCCATTATAACTAGAATCTCAGGGTTGTTTTGATTTGAATTTCCCTGATAACTAAGGATGCTGAACATTTCTTTAGCTGCTTCAGAGCCATTCGAGTTTTCTCAATTGAAAATTCCCTATTTAGCTCTATGCCCCATTTTTTAATAGGGCTACTTGATCCTCTGGAGTCTAACTTCTTGAGTTCTTTGTATACACTGTATATTAGTCCTCTATCTGATATAGAATTGGCAAAGATCTTTTCCCAACCTGTTGGTTGCTGTATTATCCTATTGACAGTGTCATTTGCCTTACAGAAGCTTTGCAGTTTTATGAGGTCCCACTTGTTGATTCTTGTTCTTAGAGGATAAGCCATTGGTACTCTATTCAAGACATTTTCCTCTGTGCCCATGTGTTCCAGCTTCTTCTCCAAGTTCTCCTCTATAAGCTTCAATGTATCTGGTTTTATGTGGAGGTCCTTGATCCACTTGGACATGAGCTTTATACAAGGAGATAAAAATGGGTCAATTTGCATTTTTTCTGCATGCCTTCCTCCAGTTGATGCAGCACCACTTTTTTAAAATGCTGTCTTTTTTCCACTGGATGTTTTTAGTTCCTTTGTCAAATATCAAGTGAAGGTAGGTATGTGGGATCATATCTGGGTCTTCAGTTCTATTCCATTGATCTCCCTGCCTGTCTCTGTACCAATACCACACAGTGTTTATGACTATTGCTCTGTAGTAGAGATTGAGGTTGGGGATGGTGATTCCCCCAGTAGATCTTTTGTTTTGGAGAATAGGTTTCTTTATCCTGGGTTTTTTGTTCTTCCGTGTGAATTTGCAGATTGTTCTTTCTAGCTCTATGAAAGAATTGGTGTGGAATTTTGATGGGGATTGCATTGAATATGTAGACTGCTTTTGACAATGACCATTTTTACTATATTAATCCTTCTAATCCATGAGCATGGGAGATCTTTCCATCTTCTGAGATATTCTACAATGTCTTTCTTTAGAGGCTTAAAGTTCTTGTCATACAGATCTTTCACTTGCTTGGTGAGAGTCACACCAAGGTATGTAATACTATTTGTGACTATTGTGAAGGGTGTCATTTCCCTAATTTCTTTCTCAGCTCATTTATCCATTGAATAGAGGAATGCTACTGATTTGTTTGAGTTAATCCAGCCACTTTACTGAAGTTTTTTTTAACAGCTTTAGGAGTTCTCTGGTGGAATTTTTGGGGTGACTTAAGTATACAATCATATCGTCTGCAAATAGTGATACTTTGACTTCTTCCCTTTCAGTTTGATATCCTTTTGTTGTCTAATTGCTCTGGCTAGGACTTCGAGTACTATACTGAATAGATAGGGAAAGAGTACTATAGTAATATTGTTTGGTCCCCAATTCTAGTGGGATTGCTTCAAATTTCTCTCCATTCATTTTGATGTTAGCCACCAGTTTACAGTATATTGCTTTCACTATGTTTAGGTATGGGCCTTGAATTCCTGATTTCTCCAAGACTTTTATCATGAAGGGATGTTAAATTTTTTCAAAAGCTTTTTCAACATCTAATGAAATGTCCATGTGGTTTTTTTCTTTGAGTTTATGTAGCATATTACATTGATAGATTTCTGTATATTGAACCATCCCTGTATCCGTGGGATAAAGCCTACTTGATCATGATGAATTATTGTTTTGATGCATTCTTGGATTTGGCTGGCCAGAAATTGTTGAGAATTTTTGCATCAATGTTTATAAGGGAAACTGCTCTGAAGTTCTCTTTCCTTGTTTGGTCTTTGTTTGATTTAGGTATAAGCATTATTGTGGCTTCATAGAATGAATTGGGAATTGTTCCTTGAATTTCTATTTTGTAGAATAGTTTGAAGAATATCAGTATTGGCTCTTCTTTGAAGATCTGATAGAATTCAACACTAAATCTATCTGGTCCTGGGCTTTATTTTTTGTTGGGAGACTATTAACAACTGCTTCTATTTCTTCAGGATTTATAGGACTATTTAGATGGTTTCTCTGATCCTGTTTTAAAGCTGGCACCTGGTATATATCTAGAAAATTGTCCATTTCTTCCACATTTTCCAATTTTGTTGAATATAAGCTCTTGTAGTAGGATCTGATGATTTTTTTTTGAAATTCCAGAGTGTCTGTTGTTATGTCTCCCTTCTCATTTCTGATTTTATTAATTTGGGTAGTACCTATGAGCCCTGCAGAGGTTAGTCTGGCTAAGGGTCTATCTATCTTGTTCATTTTCTCAAAGAACCAGACCCTGTTTTGTTTTGTTTTTTTTGGTTTTTGGTTTTTTTTTTTTTTTTTGATTCTTTGTATACTTCTTTTTATTTCTACTTGGTTGATTTTAGCCCTGAGGTTGATTATTTTCTACTGTCTACTCCTCTTGGGTGTATTTGCTTCTTTTTGTTCTAGAGCTTTCAGGTATGCTGTCAAGCTGCTAGTGTAAGCTCTCTCCAATTTCTTTTTGGAGGCTTAGAGTTATGAGTTTTCCTCTTAGCACCACTTTCATTATGTCCCATAAGTTTTGGTATGATGTGTCCTCATTTTCATTAAATTCTAAAAAGTCTTTGATTTCTTTCTTTATTTCTTCCTTGACCAAGCTATCATTGAGTAGAGCATTGTTCAATGTCCATGTGTATGTTTGTTTTCTGTTGTTTTTGTTTGAACTCAAGACCAGCCTTAGACCATGGTGATCCAATAGGGTGCATGGAATTATTTCAATATTCCTATATCTGTTGAGACCTGTTTTGTGACCAATTATATGGTCAATTTTGGAGAAGGTACCATGAGGTGCTGAGAAGGAGGTATACTCTTTTGCTTGAGGATGAAATGTTATGTAAATATCTGCTAGATCCATTTGGTCCATAACTTTAGTTTCACTGTGTCTCTGCTTAGTTTCTTTTTCCATGATTTGCCCATTGTTGAGAGTGGAGTGTTGAAGTCTCCTACTGTAATTGTGTGGGGGTACAATGTGTGCTTTGAGCTTTAGTAAAGTTTTCTTTTATAAATGTGGGTGCCCTTGCATTTGGAGCATAGATGTTCAGAATTGAGAGTTCATCTTGGTAGATTTTTCCTTTAATAAGTATGAAGTGTCCCGCCTTATCTTTTTTTCACAACTTTTGGTTGAAAGTCAATTTTATCCGATATAAGTATGGTCACTCCAGCTTCTTTCTTGGGACCATATGCTTGGAAAATTGTTTTCTAACCTTTGACTCTGAGGTAATAAGTGTCTTTGTCACTGGGGTGGGTTTCTTGTATGCAGCAAAATGTTGGGTCCTGTTTACATATACAGTCTATTATTCTATGTCTTTTTATTGGGGAATTGACACCATTGAGGTTAAGAGATATTAAGGAAAGGTGATTGCTGCTTCCTGTATTTTCATAGTTAAAGGTGGAATTCTGTTTGTGTGGCTATCTTCTTTTGGGTTTGTTGAAAGAAAATTACTGTATTGCTTTTTCTAGGGTGTAGTTTCCAACATTGTGTTGGTATTTTCCACCCATTATCCTTTGAAGTGTTGGGTTTGTAGAAAGATATTATATAAATTTGGTTTTGTCATGGAATATCTTGGTCTCTCTGCCTGTGGTAATTGAGAGTTTTGCTGGGTATAGTAGCCTAGGCTGACATTTATGTTCTCTTAGGGTCTGTATGACATTTGCCCAGGATTTTCTAGGCTTCATAGTTTCCAGTAAGAAGTCTGGTGTAATTCTGATAGGTCAGCCTTCTTATGTTGCTCGACCTTTTTCCCTTACTGCTTTTAATATTCTTTCTTTGATTACTGCATTTGGTGTTTTCATTATTGTGTTACAGGAGGAATTTCTGCTCTGGTCCCATCTGTTCTGTAGGCTTCTTGTATGTTCATGGGCATTTCTTTCTTTAAGTTAGGGAAGTTTTCTTCTATAATTTTGTTGAAGATATTTGCTGGTCCTTTCAGTTGTAAATCTTTGTTCTCTTCTATACTTATAATCCTTAGGTTTGGTCTTCTCATTGCATCCTGGATTTCCTGGATGTTATGGATTACGAGCTTTTTGCATTTTGCATTTTCTTTGACTGTTGAGTCAATGTTTTTTATTGTATCTACAACTCCTGGGATTGTTTCTTCTATCTCCTGTATTCTGTTGTTTGATGCTTGCATCTATGACTCCTGAATTCTTTCCAAGGTTTTATATCTCCAGAGATGTCTTACTTTGTGATTTCTTTGTTTCTACTTCCAGTTTTAGATCATGGATAGTTTTGTTCAGTTCCTTCACTTGTTTGTTTGTGTTTCCTGACATTCTTTAAGGAATTTTCATGTTTCCTCTTTAAGGGCTTCTACTTGTTGACCCATGTTCTCCTGTGTTTCTTTAAGTGATTTTTTTGTTTCCTCTTTAAGGGTTCCTACTTGTTGACCCATGCTCTCCTTTGCTTCTTTAACGGATTTTTGTGTTTCCTCTTTAAGGGCTCTACCTGTTGACCCATGTTCTCCTGTGTTTCTTTAAGTGATTTTTGTGTTTCCTCTTTAAGGGTTCCTACTTGTTGACCCATGCTCTCCTTTGCTTCTTTAACGGATTTTTGTGTTTCCTCTTTAAGGGCTCTACCTGTTGACCCACGTTCTCTTGTATTTCTTTAAGGGAGTTGTTTATGTACTTCTTGAAGTCCTCTATCAACATCATTAGATGTGATTTTAAATCCAGCTCTTGCTTTCCTGGTGTGTTGAGGTATCCAGTATTTGCTCTTATGGGAGAACTGGGTTCTCATGGTGTCATGTTGCCTTGTTTTCTGTTGATAATGATCTTGTGTTTGCCTTTTGCCATCTAGTTTTCTCTGGTGTTAGCTGGTCTTGCTGATTTTGTCTTATCTGTCCTGCAAGCTTGTGTATATGTACTCTTGGGATTCCCTATCTCTCTGTGCACACAGATATGTAGGCTTTCCTGGGAGAGCAGCTCTCCTGTGCTCCCAGGCCTCTCTGCACTCCAAGTGGCCTATGTATGGCTAGTTCTCTAGGAAGTATCAGGAGATGGTGTCTTCACTGTGGCAGACCTGATAAGATTCTGCCACAGCAGGAAGAGCAAATGCCTTGAGTGTAGCTGGTTCTCTAGGAAGGTTCAGGAGATGATGTCTTCATTGTGGCAGACTTGGCAAGATTCTGCCACAGCAGAAAGTGCAAATGCCCTGAGTGGCTGGTTCTCAAGTGCCCTGGGTGGCTGGTTCTTAACTGCCCTGAGTGGCTGGTTCTCTAGGAAATATCAGGAGATGGAATCTTCACAGCAGCAAAGCTGGCAAGGTTCTGCCACAGCAGAAAGGGCTGGCAGCAGTGGGATGGGGAAAAGGATTGGAAGGGGACTGCTAGTAGAAAGCATTATTAATCCTTTAAGAGCGGGCTGTTTAAGACTTCCAGTTGTGTGCCACATTCCTTTAGCTTGAGGGCCAAAGATTTCCAGGAACTAGGAAATGACCCACAGACAAATACTGCAGCCAAAATTCATTGGTATTATGTTCAAATATAGATATAATTTCATTTTTATTCTAGAATGTCCCAGGAGTCTTTTTTGTAGTTTAGATACTAGGTGTAAATATTCTTTTAACAAACTAATCTCCTTACCCCAGACCACTTACCATGTGTTACAGTGACCACCCATTTGACACTGTGGATCATATGAACATGTCATGTACAAAGTTTACACTTGAGAGCTGTGCAATCAAGTTACTAAAAAGAACCAAAAATTCACATGCAAAAAATCCTTAAATTGTCCCTGGGCTGCAGAATTCGGAAATGACCTTCGATGTCCCATGGTATCTGACAGGTATACATAGATAAGTATATAAAAAGCATGTGTGCAAAAACAGGCAATGCAGAAATGGCACCATGGAAAGTGGGAGGGTTGTCAGAAGGATTGGTGGACAACTTCACCCAGATGGCACAGAAGCTGGGAGATTTTTAATAACCACAGCTGAACTCACTGCCACTGGTTGAGGACTTAAGACATCAAGGCAAAATCAATTTGGCTCTTACCACTCACTTTCTCATAGGGTAAACATTACCATCATCTTGTGAATGAGGAAACTGAAAAAGCCATTTACAAGGAGCATGGCAGCAATTTTAGACTCTAAACTAGAGCCCAGCCTACAACCAAAGGACAAGTGAACCTTCTAATCCTTGGCTTGAGAGACTTGAGGACAAAAAAAAAAAAAATCAAATCCAAAGAGATTGACATTCAGACAGAAAAGAAAGGATGATGTTTCTAGTGATCTTGATTTGGGCATAGGGAGCTGAAGGTGATTCTAATTCTGGATGTGCCAGACAGCAAAGACTGTTGCCCAGTAGGCAGAGACACAGAGGAAACAATGCATTTCAACTACTAGTCTATATGGCTAGAGGTTATATGTGGTTAGGTATATAGGTGCTATATAGGTATATAGGTGGTTAGTATTCTCACAATGGTGTTGTGAGTACTCAGCTTGCCAAAGACCTGCCTTTACCATGCTTTCTCTCTTTGTATGACACATAAGGCCCTTCCTCTGCACTAGAGAGCATGCTCAGTTCAGAAGTACAAATGAGCTGGGCGTGGTGGCACACGCCTGTAATCCCAGTACTTGGGAGGCAGAGGCAGGTGGATTGCTGAGTTCGAGGCCAGCCTGGTCTACAGAGTGAGTTCCAGGACAGCCAGGGCTACACAAAGAAACCCTGTCTCAAAAAAACAAAATAAAACAAAAAGTACAAATGAATCCATACATTTTTTAACTAACAAATATTAGAGAAGAATAGAATATATTAGATGATGGCTGCCACCACCTGGCTCCAAGACATCTCTGATTTGGGACAAGTACTGCGGCACTTAAGTACTTAGTCAATTAAGAACAAACATTCAAGGCAGACATTACTGAGAAGCAGGCAAGAAGAGATGACAAATGCAGTCGTTTGTTTCCCAATCACCTTCTTTTCCGTATCAGAAACTCTAGTTCTCTGCTGGAGACCAACTTCACAAAGGAATGGGATCTAACCAGCAAAGAGAACTCTGGAAGACACAGAACCAAATATCAGTGAAAACAGATACTAGAAGTGAGGGGATGCAGCGCAGATCACCTCACCACTCCACACTCTACGCCCTTCTGTTCTAATTTCATTTATCTCCCCTGTCCCCTGAGACTGGATGCCATGTCAAAAACCAGGACATGTTGCCTAATGTTCCATGTTCTCTAATCTGCAGCTTCCTTTAGTTTCTTGTTAGCTTTTGATAAGCTCTTTGTTATCAGAAATGACCAATAGCTATAAGTCATTTTTCCCCCACAAATCAAAGTCTTCTCCTCCTTTTCTGCCTAGCATCTGTAATACTAAGCTCTTATACGAACTCATGCTTGTTCTCAGTGGATGACATTACTTGCTCTCTTCAGAGGCTCGTGTATCACTTCTTCTGCACATATACCATACCCAGCCCCCATCCCATGTCTCAATCCAGAAAAGGTTAATTAACTCACTGACACGGCAACCCTGACAGGCAGTCCCTTCCTTGGAAGCTGTTCTGGTTCCATGCTCATTTTTCAGGTCTTGCCTGTGATAAAAACTCCTGTCTAAAACTCCCCTTTCCCCTTGCCTGTGCAGTTCACTTTTCAAGCTCACAGGGAAAGCTTCTTGGTGGCCATAGATTGTCCAGCGTCCTCACACATGTCGAGTTATGCTCACTTGAGGTGAGAATGCTTCTGTTACTCCAAATGACACTTGATGCCTGATGCCACCACTGGTTTTTGCTGAAATGTATTGGTTACCAGCCTGGGAATCAGGAAAAGTGAGCCCAGGAGTTGTGTGACGCAGCTGACTCCCCTCTCGTTCATCCTTAGCATAGTAGTCTCTCCATCTTTCTTTCTGGTTTTTCTGCTTTTCACTTTTCCTAGGAGCTTGCATTAGTTGGGGTTTGTGAGAAAACACTTCTTTTCATTCCTTCTTTTCACCATCCCTTAGATCCCAGGCTGGGGTATCAGAGGAAATGATCTGAGCTTCGTTAGACCGGAGACAAAGCTGCCTGAGGCCAACAGCTTTAACCTTTCCCTCCACAAACCAGTATCCATTCATCCTTCCCCTGAGAGCTAGGGAATGATTCTTTTTTTTTTTCCAAAAATATTGATCATGGCCTGGGGAAATCATATTAAATATTTCCCTTCTTTCCATGGATTACAGTGTCCACAGCTAGAAGCCCAAAGTGTGCCTGAATAGTATACCTGCTCTGTAGGACATTAGTTGACTGCACGACTGGGTAAAGATGGACATGGATAGCTGCTAGGATAACTAGCACTTTGAAACAGCTGCACCTTGGAGGCCCGCATAGACTTGTGACAGCCCAGTGCCAAGTCTGAGGGATGCACAGATTGCTGGCAACCCTAACTTAGGTCAACAAGTGATTCCCACACTAAGTGGAGTCCAGGTAACTTCACTCTTGCTTTCACTTCCAGGTTCTGTGATAGGGTCAGGGTGAGGAAAGAGTGTTCTGATGCCACCACCCTCTGAGTTCTTTAAGATATTTTTATTTTCTCTGTACCCATATTCTCTAGGTTACAAACTGTTTTTATCAGCTTGGTCTGTAAGGGACTTAGATGCGCTGCCTACAGGGCGGTCCACAGATCTCTGTGGCCTCCCCAGATTCTACCTTCAGATGCCGTTGCAAAATGTTTTTCCCCTTCAGATCCTGCTGTGCTCCCAAATTAGCAGTGTCAACACACCCTGGGCACACGTGCCCACTCCCCTGCATCTTCCATGGCGTTTGTCCCACTGGCAGGTTTTAAAGACTTGTCAGCAAGGAGAGAATAAGAGGGAACCTGGGTATTTTGGTGGTCCTAGTTTTCTGCCTGAGGCTTCTTTATAAATCCATGCCTATTCTCAGAGGGGGTGAAACTCTGGTGTTCATGGGGCCCCAATCTCAGTGCATCTGCACTCCTCTTGCCTTTGCTCTTCCCCTCATATCTTTCGTCGGGTGCCATGGAAACACTCCTTTCCTCATTCCACCCAGCTAGTATGCAGATGCAAGCAGCCATGCACAGCTCCCCTCCCATGCCTCAACCCAGTTTCTTCCACAAATCGTGAGAAATCTCTAAACAGCTGAAGGTCAAGTCTGTTGATGGTGACATGTTCCTGCTACAGGTGACCTTTGTCTTCAACTCTCACCTATCTCACAACAAACTCCTTTCTGAAACTTGCTGTCCTTGTTATGGTTTCTATTGATGTCATAAACACCATAGCCAAAAGCCATAGAGAGAAGAAGGTTTTTTTTTTGTTTGTTTTTTTGTTTTGTTTTGTTTTGTTTTGTTTTTTTCAGCTCATGTCTTTCACATCACAGTTCACCATCCAAGAAAGTCAGGGCAGGAACTTGGAGTCAGGAACAGAAGCAGAGACCATGGAGGAGTGCTACTTACTGGCTTGCTCCCTTGTCTTAGTCAGCCTGCTTTCTTCTGTACCCAGGATCGCCTTCCCAGGGGTGGCATTATCCAGAATGGCTAGGCTCACCCACGTCAATCACGAATTAAGAGACCGCCCCATGGGCTTGCCTGTAGGTCAATCTTATGGGGGCATTTTCTCAATTGTGGCTCCCTCTTCTCAAAAAACTTTAGCTCAGTTAAATTAAAAATTAAAACAAATCAACCAACCAAAACACCTCATCCTGCCTTTGTCCATTAAATTCCTTCTTTGCATTCAGAAGCCACTGATCCAAGATGGCTTTGGTGGCCATTTATTGTTAGGGACTCTCACACCCAGTGTTTGCTTGCCTGAGGGAAGAAAGTCTCTGTAACTGTCAAGTAACCCCCAACTTCTATCACCCCTAATCCCACAGGAAAATGCACATTACATACATGTATACAAACAAACCTCAAATGTTCATAAAAGTAGAGATAATACACAGAACTCTGTGTGCCTAGCTCTCTGCTTGCACATGGCCAAAACTGCCTCATTTATCTCTCTTCTATTTCCCTTTCTATGTATCTTCCTCCTTCAGGAATTAGATAACAAATTCTGTACAATATATTTTATATTCATATATATTTGAATGTATATATATTTTATATTCATAATATTTCAGCATGGTTCTTGAAATATATATATTTGTTTTATTAAATTATCATTAAAATGATGTAGAACTAGATTGATCATATTCGGTGAGTTTATTTTACACCCAGAAAAACAAAAATTGCATGTTCTCTCTCATTGGAGGTTCACAACTCAGAATCTTCTGTTGTGAGGATAAAAACCTCTAGTGACTACAAAATCCAGGCAAACAAAATGACATCATTGTCGGGAAGAGGATCAATAGAGAGAGGAATAGAGAGAGAGGAATAATAGCAGGATATGAGTGACCAGAAGGAAGAAATTAGAAAAATAGTGCAAATCTAAAAAGGGAAGGGGAGAGATATAAATACAGAAGAGGGAAGGGTAAAATAAGGGTAGGTGTCTATGGAGAAATCACAAAGCAACATAGTTGAAAATGTACTATCTGGGCTAACAATGCTCACCCAAGAACCATAAACTATTACAAAGACCCCAATACAAAATATAAGTAGACAATACTGATGAGTCATTCACTAATGTGAATTACACATGAAACACTGACCATAGCCCAGGATGTGCAAGATGCTGGGAAAGATCAAAGGTAAGAGACTGGCTGTTCCCTGGAGACACAGAGGAGGACAAAAGCTGTTTAAATCTTAGGAGTGGAAAAGTGAGTTGGACATGGAAGGGGGGCTGTGCTGGGGAAACCTCAGCCAGGCCTCAGTGGAGGAGCTGACACCTAGGGAAATGCAAATCAAAACAACCCTGAGATTTCACCTCACACCAGTCAGAATGGCTAAGATTAAAGACTCAGGAGACAGCAGGTGCTGGTGAGGATATAGAGAAAGAGGAACACTCCTCCACTGTTGGTGGGATTGCAAGCCGGTACAACTGCTCTGGAAATCAGAAAACTGGCCATGACACTTCCAGAGGATCCTGTCATACCACTCCTGAGCATATACCCAGAGGATTCCCGGACATGCAATAAGGATACATGCTCCACCATGTTCATTACAGCCTTATTTATAATAGCCAGAAGCTGGAAAGAACCCAGATGTTCCTCAATGGAGGAATGGATACAGAAAATGTGGTATATTTACACAATGGAATACTACTCAACAATTAAAAACAATGAATTCATGAATTTTGTAGGAAAATGGTTAGAACTGGGAAATATCATCCTAAGTGAGGTAACCCAATCACAAAAAAATACACATGAAATGCAGTCACTGATAAGTGGATATTAATTAGCCAAGAAGCTCTGAATACTCAAGACACAATTAACATATCAAATGATTCCCAAGAAGGAAGGAGAAGTCCCTGATGGGAGGGCAGTGATTGGGGCAGAGGGAAGAGGGCTTATGAGACTTATGGGGAGGGGGAACCTGGAAAGAGGAAAGTCTTTGGAATGTAAACAAAGAATGTAGAAAAAAAAACAATAAAAAAATAAAAAAATTTTAAAAAAAGAATGGGTTTTTTGTTATTCCAGATGAATTTGAGAATTGCTCTTTCTAACTCTATGAAGAACTGAGTTGGGATTTTGATGGGGATTGCGTTGAATCTGTATATTGCTTTGGGCAAGATTGCCATTTTGACTATATTAGTCCTGCCAACCCACGAGCATGGAAGATTTTCCCATTTTCTGATGTCTTCTTCAATTTCCCTCTTCAGAGACCTGAAGTTTTTGTCATATAAATCTTTCACATGTTTGGTTAGTGTCACTCCAAGATACTTTATATCATTTGTGGCTATTGTGAAGGGTGTCATTTCCCTAATTTCTTTCTCGGCCTGCTTATCCTTCGAGTATAGGAAGGCTACTGATTTGCTTGAGTTGATTTTATAGCCAGCCACTTTGCTGAAGCTGTTTATCAGTTGCAGGAGTTCTCTGGTGGAGGGGAAATCAGTATGGCGGTTCCTCAGAAAACTGGACGTGATACTTCCGGAGGACCCAGCCATACCACTCCTGGGAATATACCCAGAAGATTCCCCAGCATGCAATAAGGATACATGCTCCACTATGTTCATAGCAGCCTTATATATAATATCCAGAAGCTGGAAATAACCCAGATGTCCCTCAACAGAGGAAAGGATACAAAAAATGTGGTATGTATACACAATGGAGTACTATTCAGCCATTAGAAACAATGAGTTCATGAAATTCTTAGAGAAATGGATGGAGCTGGAGAACGTCATACTAAGTGAGGTGACCCAGTCTCAAAAGAATACCCATGGTATACAGTCACTGATAAGTGGATATTAGCCTAGAAGCTTGGAACACCAAAGACATAAATCACATATCAAGTGATGTCTCACAAGAAGAAAGGAGTGGACACTGGTGCTAGAATGGGGGGGAGTACAAGAACAGTGAGGTGGGAGGGGGTGGATGAGAAAGCAGGGGGAGGGAAAAGGGCATGTGGGACCTTTGGGGTTGGGGAACCAGAAAAAGGGAAATGAATTGTAAATATAGAATATATACAATAAAAAAAAAAAAAAGAATGGGACTGTGCTCGTGTCTGTCACTACAACTGAACGCCAGCTGTGAGTGTCCTCTTCCCCAAGTAGAGGGGACCTATGGGTGTGTTGTGAGCTGCCACTAGCTCATCAGAAAAGATCCAAGGCCTCCTTCACTAGACAGTGTGACCTGCCTCCTAACCCTGCTTAAAATAAACAAAACTCACCCAGCCCCACCAGAAACCAGCTTGACAAAGATGAGGCTATGTTAAAGATTAACTTGTGGTCCTACCAGTGTCTATCAGACTTTAAAACAAGGTAACTTCAAGGAATTGAGAGCTTCCTCAGAAATCCCATGCTAGGAGAAGGAAAAGCCTGAAACCTGGTGCCAGAGGGGGATTTGTCTCCTGGATAGAGATACCAGAGTTCAGACAGCTTCTCAGATCACCTTGAAAGATTAGAGCCGGGGACGGATTCATATCTCCTATTTAAAAGCTGCCTTCCCCTTAGGATCCTGAAGACCACTGCAGCCTGGAAGGGCCACTGGACTTCTGTGCCCCTCTTCCCAATGTGGGTACATTGACTAAGTCTCTTTACCTGTTTTTCACTATGAATTTGGCTCTTCGTTGGGCTTGAAGCAGGTGTGTGCGCTAGGCTGGCTCAGTGAGACTCTCACATGAGCTCCCCAGAACTCCTGTCCCCCAACAATCCTGCCTTTTTGCTCAGGTCAGGATACTGGCTAGAGATGCTCTCAGGACACAGAAGGAAGCCAAGGATGGCAGCAGGAAGATTGATTTAAGAAAAGAAATTGACTTTGCTGTTTGGGAAGAAATTCAGGAGAGCCTGCATCAGAAAGACCACAAGGACTTGCCTTCCAGAAAAGCACAAGGGAAATCCACAGAGCGAGAGGCAAATGGGTCTTTGAACACCTTTTGAGGTAGAAGCTTTCATCTCATAAAACCAGAATTTCTGCTACAAAGAATTTGTATTTAAATTGGCTTATTCTCAATATCACTTTAATAAGAACATAAAAGCCAAGCATCTTAGTCTTTTGCGGGAGACTTGAGTTTCTGGGGTTTAAAGGTGTATTTCTTGGTATTTAGGATGCTGTAGGTAAGTGTAAAGCCTCCTGTGCCTCTGCTCCATCTCAGCATCTCCTTGTCTTTGTCTTGTTTGCCAACACAGCGTGTGAAGGGCCGCTCACTCTCTTGCCTCTGCAGAGTGGTTTCCTGCTTTGTTGACCTACCTACAGCTGCCTCTGGTGTATACATCAATGGCCCAGGCCTCGCTATGGCTATGTGCCAACAAAGCAGAAACAGGCTGCTTACTTTTTTTTTTATATCAAAGAGCCTGGTGTATTTCCTGAGTGATAAGCTTGTGCTTAAAAGTAGGCTTACTAATGAACAAAAAAAAAAAAAAAAAAAAAAAAAAACCAACCCTCAGAGGAAGAATTCAACACAATGCCATCATTTAAGCATATGAGGACATTTAAGAAGAGGAGAAGAAGTCATTGGGAGATCAAATTATCTCCAACAAGGTAGCTAGACTTTCCTCATCATGGGACCTTCAGGGACAGGACAGAGGGTTTATATGACTTCTAGGACAAAGTGGATTTCCTGTCTCCAACTCATGGCACCAGAGGTAAACAACTTTCTTCCCATTTATTATAACCATTTAGACTCTGCATATGTGAAGAGAAACTTTTGTTGTACCCAAATATGAAAGGTCGCAGAATGTTGAAGATGGGAAAAATAAGTTCATTCTACCCCCATAGACGGTTAAAACGATGACTTCACATGGTCGGGTGACTGTTTCAGGCAGAAAATGCAATTTAGGGGGCTCACTGAATAGCCTTCTCAAAAATACTGGGACAGATCCTTCAAAGGCAGGCTGCAATATACATATTTTTAAATTAAATACAACATATATTCTTAAGCAAACATGTAGTGACAAGGAAGGAGCTCTATCAGTCAGCCACCTGTAAATAATAGCCACAGAAAGGACGGGAAATCAGAGGGAAGGTGATTTGGTTAAGCATTTGGTTAAGCATTACCTTTAAACAGTAGGCAAAGATCAGGGAGCAGGGTGGGGAGGAAGACCTCTGTCGTGGATAGGTGCCTACATGGAGAGCACATACCTTCTTAATTTCAGATTTCAGGTTACATGGGTTGCTCTGCTGGCTGAACAGGGACTTCTTGAATCTCTCTACAACCCTTCTCTTCAGATCATGGTGCAGAGCTGGAGGGAGCTGTAGAAAGAGGGAGGACAGCCATTACAACCCACTCCTCCACAGTGTATCAGCCCCTACAGGAAGCCTTTATACAGGGCCAGCACAGCAACACACACTCAAAAATCTGAGGAAGAATCTGAATTAGCAAATTATATGCTATAGTTTTCATCCTCCGTACAGAGGGATGGCTCTGCTTTTTCATCTTATCATGGTTACCCTTACTGTCTCACTCTCACATAACAGCTATGCACATGCACATTCTATTTAGAAAGAGCAGCCTTGACAAGGGAGGCACATTCTATTCACGTGTAGTTGTCTGTCACATGCCAGAACCACACCAAGCACACAGCCACGGCCTTCAGAATACCTGATGCTTTGGACCAGGAAACACAAAATCTCAACTACTCTGTATCTGCCTGTTTGTCTGCCCGTGACAGTTCCACTGGACAGAAACAAAATGCTACGGGCCAGCATTCCCAGGAAAGCATGGACTGACATGCATTGTGGCTTCCATAAATATATATAGGCTGTCACTGCAGAATCTGAGAAGGGAGGAGGACTTAAAACAACCACCCAATTGCAGGGCTGTGCAGGCAAGATTTACATGGGGAGTCAGAGTTCTGGTGGCATGGAGGGTAAGGTGAAGTCTAGGAGAATACCACAGAAGAAGTAGGTTCAGAATTATCGGGGTTCTCCATCTTGATAAGCTTTTTTTTTTTTTTTGAATAGTTTGCCATTAAAAGGAAGAGTTGAGGAGAGGGGGTTGGTTGGGGGTGAAATAAGTGCTCCCAACTAAAAAGAAAAGAAAAACGGAAAAGTATAAACTCAAACCAAATGATGACCAAGAGAGGCAGGAACACTGCAGAGATGACTACACTGCAGCCTGTCTGGGATTTCAGTTTGAGTTGCTACCTTGTAACTATTGGGAGCTAATAAAATATATGTGCCACCATGAAGGCAGGCTGATTCAAAGCCCTCCAAATTCACCATTAGTTTTGCCTTTCACATGGACTAATAGAGCAACATGAAGAAGAACACAGTTTTCAGCATTGGTCTCATTGAGAGGGGAGGGGTGGGGCACTGAGAGGATGGAGACCAAGCCTAGAAAGACAGGACTTGGTGATTCCCTATTGCTTCCTACTAGAAGGCTCCACCTCCCTAAAGCAAACAGCAGAGGGCAGTGGTGCCCTAGGTCCAGTTAGCAACCTCCGGCTTTATTGCTGCAAGTCTGTGAAAGTGAACGGTCTCATATCCTGCGAGCTACGAAAGCATATTGAAGATGTGGATCACCAGTGGGCTCAGCCTAAGGCTGGAAGGCATCAGAATAATTGTCACAGAGATCTTGACAAATATTGCTATTTCTTTAACTTGATAAGCCTGTGGTTAACCTAGAGGTTCACCTATTGCCCCTGAATTCAATGGATGAATCACTTGAACTCACTTTAGTAAGTTCACCTCCCTAAGATCCTCACATAGACATTACAAGCAAGAACTGTGTCTCAGTGGATAAATATTGTTAGCAAAGAGTCCCATCCATAAAGTTTCAGTGAGAACTGAAAACTTTACATAGAATGGCGATGGCTCATCTGTAGATGAAGTAAATATAATAACATAGTCAATATTTAAACAGAACCAAAACTCACAGCCCATGCTTGCCGGACACTGTGAGCACTCCTTTGTGCTTGCATTCTTGCATCTCCTGCATCAAACTTGCAACTCGGGTTCTATTTCTAGATACGTAAAGATGGGTCACACACCATCCTTCTGAGGTGTAGGTGTTTGCATCAGCCTGTCCCTAAGCCAACACCACTAGCACACGACTGCCATACTGTACCTCACAGCTTATAAATATGCTCATGGACTCATTGCATCTGAGACACACATAGCCCACAAGAATACCCATTTTCCTGACAAAGAAAATGGTTCTAGAAAAGATAATATGTTCTTCAATTCAAACCTGGAAATGGTTTTTATTATACCACACAAAGTAATAAAAGAAGAAAACATCCAGGTCTGCATGACTTCTAAAACTTACATCAATATGAATTCATTCCAAAACCTGCATTCTCTGCCTAGTTATACATTAGCAAGGCACCAGCAATTTATAGGGCTCCACTGGATAAATAGTCGACCAAAATAGCATTTTATTTTATTTTGACATTTTACTGCTTAACAAGTTTTCCCTAAATGTTAAAAGCAAATGTTCTAAGATTACCATTTAAAGAACTAAAATCTCACACTTTTCTTAGAATTTACAGTCCCTTAAAAACAGATTTGGTCTGAGAAATGGAATCATGCTTTGCACTGCTGCTCCATAACGCAGCGTGGCTCTCGGAGAGCCTGGGACATCTGCTGCGGCTAGCACCCAGCGACGGGCAGCGCTGCAGGTCCTCCCAGATCGTCCTATCTCTTCTCTTGGAAACAGATGTGCTGTAATTTTTTAAGTTGTTAGATGATGACTTCAAAGCATTTATTTAACAAACTGATTAAAGTATAGTAGAGAACTAAAGCCTGCCTGATTCCTTTGGCTCTTTGAGTCTTACCTATGCAATAACTACAAGGTAATATTTGAGCATTAATCTCCAGCTGCTCAAAGACACACTGATTTCCAGCATCTGAGATGAACTACTCATTGCCTTCTTAGCATGCCAGCATTAAGATTGTCTTTGCAGATTAATGAAAGCCCTTCTAGGTTATGATGTACAACCGAAGGAAGAAGGTTCTAACATTCTGACTTGTAGAACTGTTACCATTAGATGAGTTTTGCAGGTATGTCTCCATGGAAACTGGACAGGAACATAAGCAAGGTTTTCTGTCAGTTTCTCCTCCAGTCATCAGGAGGACAGTGGGAAGGGGGTTGCCTCAAGTCAATTACACTTTGAACAGGCTTCCTTTGTACAGCTTGGTCCTCTGCACCAACATATCATCTCTTCTGTGTTTCTCTCCTTCCTATGACAGTAGCTGTATTGAGCACTGTTTGGTAAAATTCCCAGAGGGGAACCTTTCTTTTCTGTATTAATAACATGAAGCTGAACGTGTTCTCAAAGCATATTTGGAAAAGTCTAGTCTTTATGTCTGAACTGGCAGCATGGAATTTTTAGCCAATACATGCCACTGGCTAAAAAATATGAAACTCATCCAGCCCACCTACAGTTTAAGGGAATAACGACACATTCACAAGAGTTTCATCATTGCTTTAAAATGCATGGAATCCCATAAAGAAAGAGTATACATCCATTAAAGAGTTTACTTACCTCATAGGAATTTAATACAGAAGGTATGCTAAATTTCAAAGGACATTTCTCTCAGCTTAATGATGAACAGGTTAACTAAAGAACTATTTCCAGATCTTTGTATAACACTAAAAGATAGTTCTCCAAATTTCTGGTCTAGTGAATAAATGGACATTAATTTCAATATGATATGTTTACTCGCTGATCTGGCAGGTGATACTCACATTCATTAACCATGTTCCCTCCCTGATTTTTGCCTTTATTGCTTCATACACTTTCACTTAATAAGTCAAGACATTCTGTGTGATTACCTAAGAGTCAGGCTGACAGCAGAAAACAGTGAGAAAAATAATCAATTTTAGATTCTTGGGTCCAGAAGGGCAGCTGACAAGGTCACTAAGAATATTAGGTTTGGTGTAACACTGACTACAGAGATCTTTAAAAATCCTGCATGTTCTCCACAAGACACCCAGGGATGAGGGTCAAATCCATAACCTGTCAGATCTCCATACAACTCATGGGAGCTGATCCATAGAGTGCTTGGGAGGAAGTGGTTCACATGCCCGAAACTCAGACTGTACAAAGCAGTGCCGCCTCAGAGTGTGTGAGGCTGTATATTCCATGGTTATTATATGAGGAGGAATTAATAGAGCGCAGGATCCAGCTAAGCCCACAGCTGTCAGGACTTACACTCAAGATTCTGCATTGGATGGGCTGCTTCCTGCAGACTGATTGCTCAGAGGAAAGCTTGTGTTTAGTGGGGGTAAAGTGAGAGAGGTGAGAATTTTCAGAAGTGCAGAGAAGTGGGAGTGGTGGGGTGATTTGGATGATGGATCTGCACAGACCCCTCCCCCAGCTGAGGTCAACGTAGAACCTCTGGAAAGTATTCCTCCGGGACAGCACTGGAGAGTGCAATGGGGGCCCTGCACCGAGGCAAACGGTGAGGTTGCTCTCCTCTGCTGGCCATGGGACCCTGAAGGATGTAGGAGTCTGGTGAATCTGACAACAGAAGCAGAGTGATAAAACCAGATCCCCAGTGGCCAGCTCGAGCAGTCGCCACAGAGAAGCCAGCCCCGTGACAGAGCACCGTGGCTGCTGCAAGCTTCAGCAGAAGCAACTACAGGTGTTCCCAGCAAGGAAACAGAGTTGCGTTGTGCCATGTTTTTATTTGTTTGTTGTAACAGCAGAAAAATAACCCCAGGCTTTGTAGGCTAAGTTCCGGCCTGTGTTGCTGCTGGATCAGTGAGCTGTCTCTGCCTCTCATAGTTTTCAGACTTGGCTCAGCCCAGCCAACGATCCTGGCTAATAGGGAAGCTGGAATCCCTGAATAAGGGATCCTCACACATTACAACAGGAACTCTCCATATTTTTTTTTCTGCACTCTCCCCAGGAAAATGTGCGGCCATTTATCAAAGTGACCACCTACTGGGAAAAAGAATATGCAAGCTTCCCAGAAATATTAGGTGCTGATTATAAATCAGCAGTGATTCCTACAGTCTTAAACTGCCCCAAGCTTATAGAAACCAACATTTTAAGGTTGTGATGATAGATGAAGTCTGAGTGCTCATCTTTCTTACCAGGAGGCAGCTAGTGTACACGCCTGCAGTTCCTTTCTGCAGACTCTGGATGTGTAACTAGACTCGTCATAACTGAGTCCAACAGCTCCCATTGGTTCTTTCATTCTCAAGATAATCAGGGTACTTATTTATCTTGTTGCTTAGACAAAAAAAAAAACTGACAAAAGTAATAGAAGGAGGAAGAAAGGAAGGGAGGGGAGAGGGAGAAAAAAGGGAGGGAGAAGGGAAGGGAGATGAGGAGGGAGGGAGGGAGAAGGTGAGGAACAGAGAGAAAAGGGGAAGGAGGGATGGAGGGACAGAAAGAGAAGGGGGAAGAAGAAAAGGAGGGAGAGAGAAAGAATGGAGGGGGAGGAAGGAGGGAGAAAGGAGGTAAATGTTACTCTGGCTTACAGTTATAGCGCTTAGCATTATAGCACAGGGAAGGTTCCATCCAGAAGCAGATCACAACTGGTCACCCTGGATTCCTGCTCATGTCCAGTTCCCTTTCGCCTCTTTACTCAGCCCAGGATGCCAGCTCACGACACAGCCACATTTGTGATGGGTCTTCCAACTTTAATTAATGTGACCCGCACAGGCCCTCACAGACGTTTCTCTCATAGTGATTCTAATGCTCAGCAAGGTAGAAATTAAGATTAATCATCATAAGAAGTAAGATTAACCATCATAAGAAATAAGATTAACCATCATAAGCAATCTGTACCTCTCGAAGCTTAGAACAGTATCAGTGGCTTGAATAGGTGCTTACTAATTAACAAAGGACCTAACAAAAGCATCAGATGACATTATCTTAAACTTCAAAGTACTTATTTTCTTATCCAAATATCTATACTTCTTTAAAAAAATAACTAGTTAGTCACTAGAAAACTAGTTAATCACTAGTTAGTAGCACAGGCCTCAGATGAAGGAGCACCCAGTTGCTCAGCATTAGATCTAGTAGGTCCATAACCAATAGCTAGTCTTCAGCCCTGAACTTCTCAGAACTGAACTATTACTCAGATTCACAAATAGAAAGTCTTAATAGTCCTGGGTATTATGGAAATGGGGGGAGGGGGAGTCTGGCTTTTATATCCTTGAGAAGTCATGTTGTCAAACCAGATGAAAGCAGAGGTCCCCCAGCTCTTGTCTAAAGGAAATATGGGGACAAAGTGTGGAGCAGAGACTGAAGGAAAAGCCATCCAGATACTTCCCCGCCTAGGAATCAAAGCCAGACACTATTGTGGTTGATAAGAAGTGCTTGCTGACAGGAACCTGATATATCTGTCTCCTGAGAGGCTCTGCCAGAGCCTGACAAACACAGATGTGGATGCTCCCAGCCAACCATTGGACTGAACGTGGAGATGCCAATGGAGGAGTTAAGAAAAGGACTGAAGGAGCTGAAGGGGTTCTTCCCCATAGGAAGAACAACAATATCCACCAACCAGATCCCCTCCCAGAGCTCCCAGGGACTCAACCACCAACCCAAGAGTACACATGGAGGGACCCATGGCTCCAGCAGAGGATGGACTTATCTGGTATCAATGGGAGGAGAGGCCCTTGGTCCTATGAAGGCTCCATGCCCCAGCATGGGGGAATGCCAGGGTGGTGAGGTGGGAGTAGGTGGGTGGGAGAGCACCATCATAGAAGCAATGGGAAGGGGAGGGACAGGGGGTCTGCAGAGGGGAAAATGAGAAAGGGGATAACATTGGAAATGTAAATAAATAAAATATCCAATAAAAAATATTAAATAATGTGAAAGAAAGAAAGAAAGAAAGAAAGAAAGAAAGAAAGGAAGGAAGGAAGGAAGGAAGGAAGGAAGGAAGAAAGGAAGAAAGGAAGGAAGGAAGAAAGGAGAGGTCCCATTCCCTTTATCCCTATGATAGAGCTGCTTGTAGAAAAGCAACCCAGTTCTATCCCCTTTTGCACATCACAATAAAAATCCACTCATGTGAACATCTGTTTTAGGATGAAGAGTACAGGCAGAAGCCATGGAGAAAACGACAGATTTATTTCTAGGCCACTCCCCACATACGCACACCTGTGGTTGGAGGGGCGGAAACAATTCCATGGTCACTCTAACTCAGGAGCGCACAAGGCTGTGTGTTTTCAGCTGTGTTAGCTTCGGTGGCTGAGAGGTATACCACTGTGGACACTGACCTGCGTGATGTAGATGACTTTATGCAGCTGGATCAGGATCTGCTGAATGGGGTCGCAGATCTGCCGCACCTTCCTCTGGGATACAGCGATGCCTGCAGATGCTGGAGTGGTAAAGTCTACAGTTAGTCCAGGTCTCTTACAGATGCTGGGCGTGGTAAAGTCTACAGTTAGTCCAGGTCTCTTACAGATGCTGGGCGTGGTAAAGTCTACAGTTAGTCCAGGTCTCTTACAAAAGCAGCCTTGGTGCAAATGGAATCAAAGTCTGGGGGAGAATGAAGCCAAAATCTCATCTCGCCAATGAGTCAAGTAACACTTCAGTGTTTTAGAATGGTAGATAAGCTGGTCTTTCCCTCTACTCCTCAAGCACTGATGAAACAAAATATCCCTTGTATAATATTTGAAATACTAAGTACCCTTGGATATTTTGTCTGTGATTGCAGGAGCCTGACATTGGAAGGAAATGGTGCCTCAGATATGAAGTTCTAAACTGGGCTTTTTGTTTGTTTGTTTGCTTACTTGCTTGCTTGCTTCTAAGTAATAAACTATCCATACTGTCTATAACAGATTTTAAAGCAAATTTTTATCAAAGCTACTAAACACAAACACCAAAAACTCTATAGTGGAATTAAGTACAATTCAAAATCTTTATTTTTGTGAATCTTAATGTCTACTTCGAATTCTCCCTGTAAACCCACTGCACCTTCACAGATTCCGGCCCGTGGCTGTCAGTGTGCACAGGAGCTGCTTCCCCAGCTTCGTATTCCTCAGCACAGTGGCCTATTCTTGAGGACTGCAAAGCTAGTATAGGAGTGGCCTCCCTCCCCTGCATCAGCCACACCCACCTCTTCTCATTCACAGATTGCAATGGGGAACATAGAAGATGCCAGAATCTCTTCCCTTTGGAACACACACACACACACACACACACACACACACACACACACCTATAGTATCTTATACTCATTTACCATAATCTTATTAAAATTAATTTTCTAAGACCTCCTTTTCTTCCTTCCATACCATTTCAAGCATTTAAGAAATTAAATCTGTTGTAGTAATTGCTTCAGCAATAGCTGCAATTTTAAAGATGATTCTTACATGTGCTTTCAGAAAAAAGTTGTGAGTCTTGCCATAAATGGTTTGTTTTCAAAACATTTAAAGAGAATTTTATATGGCTATTTAAAAACTTGGAATTATCCATTTTAGAAACAAAACAAAAAGGAAAATAAAATATGAAAATTTTCCTTATGGATAGCTCTATGTACTTGTTTGAAAAATTAGCACAAGAAGTGACCCAGCTCTGTACCGTCTGAGGCTAATTTCTTGTTTAGATGTAAAGGCCCTGTCTCTTCTGAAAGCTCCTTCTAAGCATCAATTATTGGATCATTAAGATGTGATTTCATAAATTACCCTTGGGGTAAAAGCTGAGAAATCAAATCACAAGAGCTTAGCCTAGAGCAGCACTGCTGTCTGTTCTCCACAGTGCGCACGGCCTGGGGAACAGTAGCCCCCACCTCTGAAGCTGTACTCCCAACCCAGAGACCCCCTAAAGGCTGGACTTCTGTCTAAGCTGCTGAAGACAGAACTGTGTAATGGCACTAAGTTCCTGCTGGCAGCAGAAAACTGGAGGCCTCGGGTGTGTGTCACCTTCACGTTGACTCATTCATCATGATTTGGAGCTAAAGGCTCGCAGCATGGCCAAGCTGTGTTAGGCTTGTGACAGCAGTTTGAGTGGGTACCACAGACTTGACTCTACTTTACCACAAATGTGCTCATCTGTGGCCCTAAACGCAAAAACAAGGAGTTAGCTAGGATGTTTGCAGTTCAACATACAGCTATGCACTTTAACTAAAACGTCTGGGTTTTAAGTCTATCCAACCACTGCTCCTCAGTTCTAGGAAGCTCTTGACTTTCAAAAATAGCTTTCATCAGTTGCTTTCTTAAAATAGATGCTAAATGTTTAATTGCAAAAGCCCCACATGAATCAAGCAAACAAATGCACAAAAACATTATTACAGATGAGGCTCGAGGCTCTGGGAAGTACCTCTCCTCAGGGCCACTCACTCAGAAGTAACTGTTGACATTAGCTGTGAGTGTTACCGTTCTGCCTCCTACAATATACATTTCACACACATGCACAAGTAACTCCCAACAGTAACTTTCAAACCATCTTTGAGCCCTGACATCAGTTTAATAGGTTTTGAGCAACACTGAGAAAACTTAACACAGTGACCTGGAACAGAACTGGAGAGCTGAAGGGTGTGCCACACACAGCAAGGGCTGTTCAGTTAGCAACAGTGTACTTCTCCTTGATGGCCATATCCAACAGCGTAAAAAGTAAAACCATAAAAAGAACATATGTGTATGTGTGTGTGTGTGTGTGTGTGTGTGTGTATGTGTGTGTGTATGTGTGTGTATGCATATTATATATGAAACCTCCCTTCTCTTTCGTTTTCTCCTCTTCTTTCCCATCTACCCACTTTTCAGCTCCATAGTGGCATCCTATGCCCCGACACTGTTGGTAGGGGTGTTGTTTTTCAGTGCATCATGGATCAATGAGTTCTGGCTCACTCCTCCAACCCCGGAAGAATCTTTCTTGCCTGTGCACCCTGCACTTTGCTTAGTAACTTCTGTCTGGCAAGGACCTCGGCTGCCATCAATTTCTCTCAGCTGTCAACAATGCATAGAGTGCCTGTCTCATTCAGAAGCCAAGGGATAGCAAGGCCAAAGAAGTACTCATTTCTCATTGAAACAAATATCTCCTAAAGTGACTGAATTGTTTCGCACTCTGACCAGAAGTGAATGTATTTTTCCATACCTGGATCAACACTACATACTATCAAATCCTAATTATGTCAATTTGTATTTTTCCCTACTTTGTAGTTTTGAAGGCTAGTGAAATTAGGTTCTATTTTCATTGCTATTGGATAATTGCTTATATTTTATCGATTTCCAAATGTTCTTTGCATATCTTAAATTCTACTCCCTTTAAATTGTATGTTAAAAGTATTACATACTTCTAGTTGATCTGTTACTTATCTTTGATTCAAAGATAACTCTCACTACTAACACATAGAATAACTTGATTCTAAGTCCCACATCTTGCCAGAAATCTCTGAGATAACTGCTGCTGTCAAACTGTGGAGAAATTAAGATTCCTGGGGGAGTGGTGTGTCTGTCACAGAAACTATCCTGTGGCTTGAGTTGGCTTTAGGAAATAAAGGAAATTTCAAAATGAGACTCTTGTACAAGGAATCCTCCTCTAAGACTTGCAAGCAACGGATTTTCCAGACAACTTCAGTGTGCAGTTAGCTGCAGTCTGGGAAGCAAGCTTCTTCAATCTGTATCTGACTTGACACTCAGATTTACTGAACCCCCTACAGTAAAATGTAACTGAGCCCTGAGGCAAACAAGAGCAAGTAAAAACCAAGTAAATATATTCTTTTATTTTTCTTTATTTACTGATTGGTGATAACCAATATCATGGCCATCCCAGTCACATCATGTTATCTAGTTTTGCATAATTTTCTCTTTATACATTTTCCAGATTAACTCCCTGTCAATACTGCACTTCTTAAGCATTGACAGATGTGTCCAAAATTTTTTAATAAATACATATTAATTGCACATGTCAGGTCAGCATGACACAGTCATGTGTGTCTAAGGGATAGTATACCCCTTTATTATTCAGTCACTGCCCTCTCTTTCTTCTCCCATCAGTTTCCAAACCATTCCTAAATAGTCCTCTTACAAATATAGATATTTTATAAGATAAGTTTGCCTAAAACACCAAAGAATAATCAAAGCTCTGGGTGCACACACACACATGCACACTCACACACCTATGTGCATGCACACACACATACACACACCTGTGTGCATGCACACACACACACCTGTGTGCATGCACACACACACACCTGTGTGCATGCACACACAATACAACACATATACAACACATACACAGCACATACAACACATACACACCACAAACACAACACACACATATCACAAACACACTATAACCTGCCACATACACCATGACACAGACACACAATGCACACATTGAGAGAGAGAGAGAGAGAGAGAGAGAGAGAGAGAGAGAGAGAGAGAGAAGGAATATGTAAGGACAATCATCTATAATATGCTACCAATGTATTTCACACAGCACACTATTATACATACATACATTGTTTGGTCTTAAAATTTAAAAATGTAATGAAATCATTCTTAATAAAATAAAGGTTTAGAATTTTAGCTTTATAACTCCTTATAGTTTCTTTTACTAAAAACAGAACAACAACAAGAAAGAAAACATTCTATTCTAACAGCCAGGATAAAGTATCAGCCAGTTAGTTTTCTGAGTTCTTCCTGCCAAAAATCAGAAACTCTGAGTTAGGCAGACAAAATAGCAGTAGAGGAGGCAGGGCCTTCTGAAAAGGGGGAAATAGAGCTCTGTAAAGACCAGCCAGGAATGGGGGCAGGGTATTGATGTGCTGTGAGGACTGTAATGAGTGAGGAGGCCTCTATTAGATATGGGAAACAGCTCTGGCATGATGGAGGGCACACGTGACTAGAGTTCTCCAAGCACAAGAATTTCACAAGCGACATCATCAGCCAATTCCACCCTGGTTGTACAGTGTCATGAAAGATACAGTCAGTGCTCAGCAGGAAAGGAAACCAGGAGCCACATAGACAGTGACAGTGGCCTAGAGATGCAGGCAGAGGCCTGGATTGAGTGTTTTCTCTTCCACGTATCAACAGCATGCTTTCAGAAAAGCCCGCTGCTGAGCCCTAGCTTCCTCAAGAAACTGCAGGAGGTTGACAATGTGCACACCTGAACATACAACATGTGGCAGCTATCTATGGAGAACAGAATCAAAATTGCTGCTGCAGTGTTATCCTCAAAGAATGACATTTACTGTTGTTTTGATCTTGTTTTACCTCCTGAATGTGTAAAAAAAAAAAAAATTCGACCTCTGTAATCATGTGTGTGTAAACCATGGGTATGATGGTTTGTATATGCTCTTGGCCAAGGGAGGGGCACTATTAGGAGGTGTGGCCTTGTTGGAGTAGATGTGTCACTGTGAACATGGGATTTAATACCCCCATCCTAGCTTCCTAGAAGCCAATCTTTTCCTAGCAGCCTTCAAATGAAGATGTAGAACTCTCAGCAATTCCTGCATCATGCCTGCCTGAATGCTGCCATGCTCCAGACTTAATGATAATGTACCGAACTTCTGAACTTGTAAGCCAACCCCAATTAAATGTTGTCCTTTTTAAGAGCTGCCTTTGTCATGGTGTCTGTTCACAGCAGTAAAACCCTGAGACAGAAGTTGGTAGCAGGGACTGGGGTATTGCTGTGATATGTCTGAGCACGCTTTTGTTTGGGAGAATGTGGATTTGGGACCTTGTATTTGGAAAACAATGGAATCCTTTAAGTGAGATTTAATGGGCAATCCTAGTAGGAACATGGAAGACTTCATTGCTGAGACTGATTTGAACTGTGCTGATGTGGCCCAAGAGGTTTCAGTAGAGAAGAATTTCAGTATTGTGGAAATTTGGTAAAGAAAATGGTTGGTTTTTGCCATTGTCCAAAGAGTCTGCCTGAGGCTAAGGTAAAGAAATTTATATTAATTGCATTAACAAAGGAAATCTCAATAAAGCACAGCAGAAACTTGTAAAATGCATCTGAGTCCTCACAAGAGCATCACTCCTTGACTATTGGATTCAAAGATACAGAAATGGGGGCCAGAGAGGTGGCCCAGCGACTAGGAGCTCTTGATGTTTTTGCAGAGGATCTAAGTTCAGTTCCAAGAGCCCATGTCACACAGGTCATAACCTCCTCTAACTCTAGGCTGGTAGATCTGATGCCTCTGGACTCTGTTGGCACCTTCATTCATGTATACAAACATGCACACACATACATAATTAAAAATAAGATATAGAAAAATTATCAAAAACATGCTCATTAACATGCAGTGTCATCCTGGGATATGGCACACCTTGCTCAGTGCTTCCTGGGCATGAAGAGCTGGGAAGCAAGCCATCATTGGTAAAGCAAGTTTATCCCTCCCTCTCCCATCCAAGTCTCAAGCCTAATAGAAAAATTCTGATGAGAAGCCCTCATCTGAAGTGTTTTGAAGAGAAATACTTTGAAGATTGGACTGCTTTGTATTTGGTCATATTTGTACATACTTGATGAGTTAGCTTGGGAGTGGGACTAAAGTCTGAATACAAATTTCACTCAGTTCATATACACTCTAAATACACAATAGTTGGTCTACACATAAGATATGTACAACCTGACCATGATTTTGCACATTTTCACTGACTAGGATTCTGCATGTCAGATTAGGTGAAAATTTTTCATGTCATCACTTGGAGAAACCTAGCAAGAAGAAATTTCAATTCTGAACATCTATGCTCAAAACGTAAGGGTACCCACATTCAAAAAGAAACTTTACAAAGGCTCAAAAGACACATTGCACCTTGCACAATAACAGAGGGAGACTTTAACACCCCACTCTCATCAATGATAAGATTAGAGAAACAGAAACTAAACAGAGACATAGTAAAAGTAACAGAAGTTAGGAACCAAATGGATTTGACAGATATCTATAGAAAAAATTATACTAAAACAAAAGAATATATCTTCTTCTCAACACTACACAGTACCTTCTCCAAAATCAACCATATAATCAGTCACAAAACAGGCCTCAAAATATATAAGAAGATTGAAATAATCCCATGCATCCTATCTAATCAACAAGGACTAAGGTTGGTCTTCAATAACAACAAATAATAGAAAACCCACATAGGCATGGAGGCTGACCAACCTTCTACTCAATGATAACTTGGCCAAGGAAGAAATAAAGAAAGAAATTAAAGACTTTTAAGGATTTAATGAAAATGAAGGCACATCGTACCCAAACATAAGAACATAATGAAAGCAGTGCTAAGAGGAAAACTCATAGCTGTTAGTGCCTCCAAAAAGAAACTGGAAAGAGCATACACTAGCAGCTAGACAGAACATCTGAAAGCTCTACAACAAAAAGAAGCAAATACACCCAAGAGGAGTAGACAGCAGGAAATAATCAAACTCAGGGCTAAAATCAACCAAGTAGAAACAAAAAGAACTATACAAAGAATCAACAAAAGCAAGAGCTGGTTCTTTGAGAAAACACTATACATACACCCTTAGCCAGACTAACCAGAGAGCACAGAGACAGTATCCAAATCAACAAAATCAGAAATGAAAAGTGAGGCAGAACAACAGAAACTGAAGAAATCTAAAAAAAATCATCAGATCCTACTACAAAAGCCTATATTCAACACAACGTGAAAATCTGGATGAAATTGAAAATTTTCTAGACAGATAGCAGGTACCAAAGTTAAATCAGGATCAGATACATGATCTAAACAGTCCCATATCTCCTAAAGAAATAGAAGCAGTCATTAACAGTCTCCTCTACCCCCCCCAAAAAAAAACCCCAGGACCAGATGGGTTTAGTGGAGAATTCTATCAGACCTTCAAAGAAGACTTAATACCAATACTCTTCAAACTATTCCACAAAATAGAAACAGAAGGAACACTATCCAATTCATTCTATGAAGCCACAATTTCACTTATACCAAAACCTAACAAAGACCAAACAAAGAAAAAGAACTTTAGACCAATTTCCCTTATGAACATTGATGCAAAACTACTCAATACAATTCTTGTCAACTGAATTCAAGAACACATCAACACAATCATTCACCATGATCAAGGAGATTTCATCCCAGAGATGCAGGGATGGTTCAATATATGGAAATCCATCAATGTAATCTATTACATAAACAAACTCAAAGAAAAAGAACCACATGATCATCTCATAAAATGCTGAAAATCATTTGACAATATTCAGTATCCCTTCATGTTAAAAGTCTTGGAAAGATGAGGAATTCAAGGCCCATACCTAAGCATAACAAAAGCAATATATAGCAAATCAGTAGCCAACATCAAACTAAATAGAGAGAAACTTGAAGTAACCCCACTAAAATCAAGGAATAGACAAGGCTGACCACTCTCTTCCTATCTATTCTATATAGAACTTGAAGTTCTAGCTAGAGAAATTAGAAAACAAAAGGAGGTCAAAGGAATACAAATTGGAAAGGAAGAAGTCAAAATATCACTATTTGCAGATAATATGATAGTATACTCAAGGGACCCCAAAAATTCTACCAGAGAATTCACAAACCTGATAAACAACTTCAGCAAAGTGGCTAGATATAAAATTAACTCAAACAAATCAGTAAGTAGCCTTCCTCTACTCAAGGGATAAACAGGATGAGCAAGAAATCAGGGAAACAACACCCTTCACCATGGTCATAAATAATATAAAATAACTTGGTGTGACTCTAATTAAGCAAATGAAAGATCTGTATGACAAGAACTTCAAGTCTCTGAAGAAAGAAATTGAAGATCTCAAAAGAGATGGAAAGATCTCCCATGCTCATGGATTACAGGATTAAATATAGTAAAAGTGACCATCTTGCCAAAAGCAATCTACAGATTCAATGCAATCCCCATCTAAATTCCAACTCAATTCTTCATAGAGTTAGAAAGAGAGACTTGTAAATTCATCTGGAATACCAAAAAAAAAAGGATAGAGAAAACTATTCTCAACAATAAAAGAACTTCTTGGGGAATCATGATCCCTGACCTCAAGTTGTATTACAGAGCAACTGTGTTAAAAACTGCATGGTATTGGTACAGTGACAGCCAGGTAGATCAATGGAATAGAATTGAAGACCCAGAAATGAACCCACATACCTATGGTAACTTGATCTTTGACAAAAAAAAAAAAAAACTAAAACTATTAGGTGGGAAAAAACACAGTCTTTTCAACAAATGGTGCTGTTTCAACTGGTGGTTAGTATGTAGAAGAATGCTTATTGATCCATTGTTTTCTAAATGTGAAAAGCTCAAGTCCAAGTGGATTAAGGACTGCCACATAAAACCAGACACATTGAAACTAATAGAAAAGAATGTGGGGAAGAGCCTAGAACACATGGGCACATGTGAAAATTACCTGAAGAGAATACCAATAGCTTATGCTCTAAGATCATACTGGGACCTCATAAATTTGCAGTTTCTATAAGGGAAAGGATATTGTCAACAGGACAAAATAGCAACCAACAGATGGGGAAAAGGTCTTTACCAATCCTATATCTGATAGACGTCTAATATCCAATATATACAAAGAACTCAAGAAGTTAGATACCAGAGAAACAAATAACCCTATTAAAAATGGGGTACAGAGTTAAACAAAGTATTCTCAACTGAGGAATACTGAATGGCTATGAAGCACTTAAAGAAATGCTGAACATCCTTAGTCAACAGGGAAATGCAAATCAAAACCCTGAGATTCCACCTCACAACAGTCAGAATGGCTAAGACCTGGTGACAGCAGATACTGTTGAGGATGTAGAGAAAGAGGAACACTCCTCCATTGCTGGTGGAATTGCAAGCTGGTACAACCACACTGGAAGTCAGTTTGGTGGTTCCTCAGAAAATTGGAGAGTACTACATGAGGACCACTCCTAGGCATATAACCAAAAGGTGCTGCAACATATAATAAGGACACATGCTCCAATATGTTCATAGCAGCCTTATTTATAATAGCCAAAAGCTGGAAAGAACCCAGATGTTCCTCAACAGAGAAATGGATACAGAAAATGTGGTACATTTACACAATGGAGTACTACTCAGCTATTAAAAACAATGAATTCATGAAATTCTTGGGCAAATGAGTGGAAATATCATCCTGAGTGAGGTAACCCAATCACAAAAGAACACATATGGTATGCACTCATTGATAAGTGGATATTAGCCCAAAATCTTGGAATATCCAAGATACAACTCACAGACCACATGAAGCTCAAGAAGAAGGAAGACCAAAGTGTGGGTACTTTGGTCCTTCTTAAAAGGGTGAACAAAATGCCCATAGGAAGAGTTACAGAGACAAAGTTGGAACAGATACTAAAGGAAAGGCCAGTTAGAGACTGCCCCACCTGGGAATCCATCCCATATACGGTTACCAAATCCAGACACTATTGCAAATGTCAGCAAGTGCTTGCTGACAGGAGCCTGATATCACTGTCTCCTGAGAGGTTCTGGCAGTGTCTGACAAATACAAAAGTGGATTCTCACAGCCAACCAATGGACTGAGCACAGTCCCCAATGGAGGTGCTACAGAAAGGCCTCAAGGAGCTGAAGGGATTTGCAGCCCCATAGGAGGAACAACAATATGAACCAACAAGTACCCCCGAGCTCCCAGGGACTAAACCACCAAGCAAGGGGTCCACATGGAGGGACTCATGGCTCCAGCCTCATGTGTAGCAGAGGATGGCCTTATTGGATATCAATGGGAGGAGAGGCCCTTGGTCCTGTGCAGGCTCTATGCCCCAGTGTAGGGGAATGTCAGGACAGGGAAGTGGGAGTGGGTTGGTTGGTGAGCAGGGCGAGGGGGAGGGAACAGTGGTTTTTTTGGAGGGGAAACAATGTAAGCAGATTACATTTGAAATGTAAATAAAGTAAGTATTTAATAAAAATAAAAATTAAAAAGTTTAATAAAATTAGAAAGAAAAACCTGACTTGGCGTCTTGGATGCTCCACAGGGAAAGCCCCGACCATTAGCACGGGGACCTGCAGTTGGAGCTCCAGTGCATGTAAACAGCATCTCTACCATTTCAGCAATGTGGAAGTTGAGACAGAAGTATCCTGAAATGTCCTGCACACCCGGCCTAGTGAACAAATAAGCCCCAGGTGCCATGACAAACTGCCTAAAACGTTAAGGTAGGCCTTGATCTCTGGCATCCTCCATATTTCCACACACATTTGCACAAACACATGCACATACATGAACTCATTCACAAACTATACAAATGCATGTACATGCACAGAAATGTTCTTTAAAGATTTTGTTTATGTTTAGAACTGCCATCTATTTACAGCAAAGAATACTGCTGGCTCCCTATTACAGAGATAATATAAACTGGTTTTTAATATATATATATATGTATATATATATATATATACACATATATATATATTAAATTGAAAAAGCTATATATATATATATATATTAAATTGAAAAAGCTTACACAAATGGCATAAGTTGCATTTGGGCATGGTAATATCTGCAGAAGTTATCTCAAGTGACTAAAATAACTTACCCATGATTCCTGGCCAATTCCTTACAACACTTCCACCCTAAGCTTTCAGTGCTGTAGACAGGAGGCTACATTTTACTCAGTCCAGGGAATATAAATATAACAATGTTGCTATAATCTAGTTAAGATACAGATATGGCATAGAGCCTTTAAACAGCACTAACTACCGCAGTTTGGCAATCATGGTTTTATAGGACTGGGATGTCTTCCAGTCCTACTGTTATCACACTGTGGATTCAGACACCCTTAAGAACCAGTCTGAATGACTGTCTAAGACAGCTCACGGTTCTCACCTGAGCTGCATTGCACAGCACAGGAGAGTGATTCTTGTGTGCTGGATACTTGCTCAGAGCCTGACTAAATTCTCACTTCCCTGACATTTTTAACAGACTATTAAGGAAATTTGGGGTTGTAGATGTTATGTTTAATTTCTAACATGTTTCTCTCCACCTAGAAAAGCTGGATTTAATGTTAAATAAATAAAAATACAATAATAAGAACATACTTTAAAACACTACACAAATCATTCACACATGTTGTGGTGTGTGTCTTCATCATAAGTAAGTCTGCTGGTGTGCATTTCAAAGGACACCCTGACACCTGTGGTGGAAATTGGGGTCGCCTGGAGGTGTGCCAGGAGTGAAGACGCCAGCAGGTGGCGTGGCCGAGCAAACTGCCTGCTGCCCCTGCTTGTGATGTGTTAAGCCAATACTGCTCCAGGTTTACTGGCCATGTTTTCAAAACCACTTTGGCAAAAGGCAGAAAAGAAATTGATCATTAAACTGGAGGAGAGCGAAGAGGCAGTGTTGGGCTAAGTGGCAGGCTGGCTCACAGGGTGCCTGGTCCTCCCATGCGTGGATGTGCTCCACAAGATAAGCAAAAATGAAACTCTCATTCTGGTAGTAAAAGGCAGCATTCCCTGACTGACACTTAAAATGCTTTAGTGCCATGTGACTCAAAGTTTAATATTTAAACTGGCACTTTTTAAAACATAAAATATAAGGAGATCACATCTAAATTCGAAGTATAAATCATTTTCTTCAAATCAAACCTTACACCATACGAATCTAACCCACCCTTCAGAAAGGAATGAATCCCTGTGATGAACTGCACAGGCCCATGGCTGCTCGCATGTGGAGGAGCTCGGCTCCACTGCTAAAGAGCTGAAACCAGGGACTCTACACCCACACTTATCATGCTCTTAGCTCACATTCCCCAGGCTAGCGGCATGGCAGCCAGGGTCCGTGCAGTACTTTTGGGCATTTTAACAATCCAATCATCTTGCTTTGCACCTAGGCTGACATTGTGACAGTCTTCAACTGTGAAAGTCCATAACACTTTCCAAGGAAATTTAATAACTGGAGAGACATGGCCTAAAATTACTGAAACCCTACCCATATTATCAGTACAAACATTAAATGCACCAAATAAGATGAATTAAGGAGTAAAAGTGAAACTGTACCAGAGAATAATTCCAAATAGCCTATGTACTAAAATAAAACATGCTGTTCAAGCATCATGGTCTCTCATAGATTCAAAGCAGAGCCATCAGGCATCTGCGGCATTGTCTACAGTTAGTCGATAATTTTACAGTTACTACTGGACCCTGGTCTTCCTTAGTTGTCCTCACTACAAATTAGAAAATTATCCTTCTCATCCCACAGCATCACACAAACATTTATGTCTCATGACATAATTTGGGGTTGGCGAGATGGCTCAATGAGTGAAGTCACGTGCTCTTTAAGCCTAGAGACATGAGTTCAATCCCTAGGAACTGCCATGGAAGGAGACTCCTGATACCACCCAGTGGGTCCTGGCTTGCATGCATGTACCAGAGCAGGTATGCACAAGTCCAGAGAGACTAATACAGATAAAAATAAGTTCTAAGGATTATTTTTAAGGTAAAGAAATTATGTAATAATTTCATTTCAATCAAACAAAAATAACTGACTAGAAAAGTAACTGTGTCAGAGCAAATAAGAAAAACTATGTCAAGAAAAAATGGGGGGGCAAAGAACCTTCTGGAATTGGAGAGGCTGAGTTTTCAAATATCTATATAAAACTGTCACTTTTTTTTTGGAGTAGTTATATATACTTTAAGCTTAAGTAATTAATGGTCTCAAGAAGGCAGAAATGCAAATTTTGGGGAAGGACCCTATAATATTTTGTCCCTTGGTGCCACTGGACTGCAGCAGTAATGGGCAAGTCAGTCACAATTCTGCTGTGTCACCGTTTCCCCTGGAGCACCATTCAAGAAGCATTGGGCTCAACTCGTGATCACTAGTCATGTAATTAATATCAAAATGTTTGGGACTGTGAAGAGTGACATCAGGCAGGCGCTGGCACTGCCAACCTGCACTGACTTGTCCTCTGATTCCTTAGTTGGGCCCTGGGTATAGGAGTGGCTCTTTCCCAAGCAGGTGGAGAGGTAGCAAAGCTGAAGAGAAAGGGGGAGAGGGGTGAACTGACAAGCATGCTCACACTGGCTTTCAGGAAGGCATAATAGGGTCAACTTGAGTTACCTGGTCTTGGTCTTGATCCTAGTCCACCAATGAAGTCCCTGGAAACAAAGGCAGACAAGAGCCATTAGGAAAGTTCCACCTAATGATAAGCAGTTACTGAGAATTACATGTTTCTGTATTTAGTAAAGAGAGAAATCAACATTTTGAATGTAGGATAGGCCTTCTAATGGTAAATAGACACACCTTGTTCTTCCAGGGTTATATTCCACACACATATATATATTTACGCACACACATATAAGAGTGTGTATGAACATATATATGTATGTATATAATGAATGAATGGTAGAGTCTCATGTAGCTTAGGCTACTCTAAACTTGCCATGTAGATAAACCTTGACTGGCAGTGATTTGGGTATTAAAACAACTAATATTAACTTTTATGTCTTGTATTTTCCATGACTTGTCCTTGAAATGAAAAATAAAAACTAATGCCCATATATTTCTATGAGGGGTATTGAATTTATATTGTAGTAATTACTCCTCCATGGGGTCTCCAGTGCTGTTAACATCTTTCCTCCTTGTCTCGAAAGTTTAGATTGTAAGATCACTTTAAGTCAGTCCCAGAGCCTTCTACTGTGTGGAGGTAGCCTTCATCCATATCAGGGACACTAATGAACAACCCTGTGAAGTGTGATAAAAGCCTATTTCTTAGTAGTTTTCTGCACCTTAATGGGTGATGCTACATGATCTAGCAGGTCTGTACTGAACACCAATGAGGAAAATGGTGGAAGTCTGCTCAGCAGACCTGGATGAGAGGACTCAAGCAGTAAGCTCCGAGGACAGTTGTCATGCTCCAACCATTTTATTTCATCACAGATTTTCAGTATTCACTTGTAGCTTGTGCCTAAGTTATTACGCATAACAAAGTTTGCACGCGTTTACCAACCAGTCCAGTTTAAATGCTAGAAAAGTCCCTAAATCTCAGTCTCACAAATGACTTCTTCCTTTTTCCTTTCTACCTCCTTTAAGCGCTGACATAATACTTTCTAGGTAGACACATTTTCAAAATGTAAAAAGGTGAGATTCACCTTGTATTTTATTTCATCAAATAGATCCAAAATATCAATATTTTATACTCTTTTACATTTAAAGTAGCATGTGGTACCAGAAGATTCAATACCCTCTCCTGGCGTCTGTGGGCACATATAATCACAGATGCACCTAAATACAGACACATGTTTAAAAATAAATTAAATCAACTGAGACCAGCAGGATACTGCAACCCAGGAACCTACAACCTGTCAGTGTCACAAGTTCCTTCCAATAAGAGCTAATGCCCTGAGCAGACCTTGGGCTATAGTTCTGCACCCAGACCCACAAGACCCAGATGAAGCTCTGCTCATAAGTGCTCTAACATGCCAGGATCATAGGATCACAGGATCTCAAGAGCTTGGTCACACCTGGTTATTAGGATCCCAGAGGCAGCTTGACTACCAGGAGCTCAGACACACCCAGATTCTCAGGATTACAGGATCAGAGAATCACAGGATTACAGAGATCACTGGACTCTGAGGAGTTCTGACACAACCAGGATCACAGGAGGGAAGGCTCCAATCATAGAGAATGAGGGCAGGTACCACTAGAGATAACCAGATGATGAGAGGCAAGGGCAAGAACATAGGTAGCAGAAACCAAGGTAACTTAGCATCATCAGAAAACAGTTCCCCCACTATATCAAGTCCTGGATACCCTATCACATCAGAAAAGCAAGATTCAGATCTCAAATCACTTCTCATGGTGATGATAGAGGACTTTAAGGAAGGCATAAATAACTCCCTTAAGAAAATACAGGTGAAGACAGGTAAACAGGTAGAAGCCCTTAATGAGAAAACACAAAAATCACTTAAAGAATTACAGGAAAACACAAACAAACAGGTGAAGAAATTGAACAAAACCAGGATCTAAAAATGGAAGTAGAAACAATAAAGAAATCACAAAGGGAGACTACCCTGGAAATAGAAAACCTAGGAAAGAGATAAGGAGTCATAGATGGAAGCATCACCAACAGAATACAAGAGGTAGAAGAGAGAATCTCAGGTAAAGAAGATACTATAGGAAACACTGACACAACAATCAAAGAAAATGCAAAATGCAAAGAGCTCCTAACCCAAAATATTCAGGAAATCCAGGGCACAATGAAAAGACCAAACCTAAGGATAATTGGTATAGAAGAAAAAAAGATTCCCAACCTAAAGGACTAGTAAATATCTTTAACAAAATTATAGCAAAATTATTCCCTAAAGAAAGAGATGCCCATGAACATATAAGAAGTCTAAAAATTCCAAATAGATTGGACCAGAAAAGAAATTCCTCCCATCACATAATTATAAAAACACCAAATGCACAAAACAAAGAAAGAATATTAAAATCAGTAAGGAAAAAAGTCAAGTAACATATAAAGGCAGACCTATTAAAATTACACCAGACTTCTCCCCAGAGACTCTGAAAGCTAGAAGATCCTGGGCAGATGCCATAAAAACCCTAAGAGAACACAAATTCCAGCCAAGGCTACTATACCCAGCAAAACTTTCAATTGCCATAGATGGAGAGAACAAGATATTCCATGACAAAAACAATTTTATAAAATATCTTTCCACAAATACAGCCCTACAAAGGATAATAGATGGAAAACTCCAACACAAGGAAACTACATCCTAGAAAAAGCAAGAAAGAATTTTTCTTTCAACAAGCCAAAAGAAGCTAGCCACATAAACATAATTCCACCTCTAACCAAAAGATAATAATAATAATAATAATAATAATAATAATAACAGGAAGCAACAATCATTTTCCTTAATATCTCTTAACTTCAATGGACTCAATTCTCCAGTAAAAAGACACAGACCTAACAGACTGGATATATAAACAGGACCCAGAATTTTTCTGCATACAAGAGTGACAGTGACATACACTACCTAAGAAAAGAGGACTAGAAAACAATTTTCCCAGAAAATGGTCCCATGAAACACACAGGATTATTCATTCTAATAGGAAATAAAATCAATTTTCAACCAAAATTTATCAAAAAAGAAAGGATACTTCATACTCTTCAAAGGAAAAATCTACCAAGATGATCTCTCAATTCTGAACAAATATGCTCAGAATGCAAGGGCTGTCACATTCATAAAAGAAACTTTACTAAAGCTCAAAGCACACATTGCACCTCACAAAGTAATAGTGGGATACTTCAACACTCTTAGCAATACACAGATCATAGAAACAGAAAAAAGAGATACAGTAAGACTAGCAGAAGTTATGAACCAAATGGGTTAAACAGATATCTATAGAACATTTTATCCTAAAACAAAGATATATACCTTCTCAGCACCTCATGGCACCTTTTCCAAAATTGACCATATAATTAGTAACAAAACAGGCTTCAATAGATAGAAGAAGATTGAAATAATCCCATGCATCCTATCACATCACAACTAAGGTTGATCTTCAATAACAACAAAAACAATTAGAAGTCCACATATGCATGGAAGCTGCACAGCACTCTACTCAGATGATAGCTTGGTCAAGGAAGAAATAAAGAAATTACAAACTTTTTAGAATTTAATGAAAATGAAACCACAACATACCCAAATTTATGGGACACAATGAAAGCAGTGCTAAGAGGAAAACTCATAGCTCTAAATGTCTCCCAAAACGAAACTGGAGAGAGCATACACTAGCAGCTTGACAGCACACCTGAAATCACTGAAAGAAAAAGAAGCTAATACACCCAAGAAGAGTAGACAGCAGGAAATATTCAAACTCAGGGCTGAAATCAACCAAGTAGAAACAAAAGAAACTATACAAAAATTTAACCAAACCAGGAGCTGGTTTTTTGAAAAAAAAATCAACAAGATAGATAAACCCACAGCCAGACTAAACAGAGGGTGCAGAGACAGTATCCAAATAAACAAAATCAGAAATGAAAAGTGAGACAAAACAACAGAAATGGATGAAACTCAAAAAGTCGTCAGATCCTACTACAAAAGCCTTTACTGAACAAAACTGGAAAATCTGGATGAAATGTATAATTTTCTAGATAGATACCAGGTACCATACTTAAATCCGGAACAGATAAACCATCTAAACAGTCCCAAAACTCCAAAAGAAATAGAAGCAGTCATTAAAAGTCTCCCAACCCCCCCCAAAAAAAGACCAGGATCAGATGGGATTTGTACAGAATTCTACTAGACCTTCAAAGAAGACATAATGCCAATACTCTTCAAACTATTACACAAAATATAAAGAGAAGGAACACTACCCAATTTTTTCTATTAAGCCACAATTATGCTTGTACATAAACCACACAAAGACCCAAAAAAGAAAGCGAACTTCAAACCAATTTTCCTTATGAACATCAATGCAAAAATACTCAATAAATTCTCACAGACCAAACCTAAGAACACACCAAAAAGATCATTCATTACAGTCAAGTAACCTTCATCCCAGGGATGCAGAGATGGTTTACTATATGGAACTTCATCCACATAACCCAGTACATAAACAAACTCAAAGAAAACACCACATGATCATTTCATTAGAGGGTAATAAAGCATTTGACAAAATTCAACCTTCCTTCATGTTAAAAGTCTTAGAAAGATCAAGAATTCAAGGCCCATACCTAAACAGCAAAAGCAACATACAGCAAACCAGTAGCCAACATCAAACTAAATGAAGAGAAACTTGAAGTAATCCCACTAAAATCAAGGACTAGACAAGGCTGACCACTCTCTCCCTATCTATTCAATATAGTACTTGAAGTTCTAGCTAGAGAAATTAAAAAACCAAAGGATCTCAAAGGGATACAAATTGGAAAGGAAGAATTCAAAATATCACTATTTGCAGATGATATGATAGTATACTTAAGAGACCCAAAAAAATTCACCAGAGAATTCCTAAACCTGATAAACAATTTCAGCAAAGTGGATGGATATAATATTAACTCAAACAAATCAGTAGCCTTCCTAGACTCAAAGGATAAACAGGCTGAGAAAGAAATTGGGTAAACAGCACCCTTCACAATAGTTGTAAATAATATAAAATACCTTGGTGTGACTCTAACAAGGCAAGTGAAAGTTCTGTATGACAAGAACTTCAAGTCTCTGAAGAAAGAAATTGAAGAAGACCTCAGGAGATGGAAATATCTCCCATGCTACTGGATTGGCAGGATTAATATAGTAAAAATGGCCATCTTGCCTAAAGCAATCTACAGATTCAATGCAATCCTCATCAAAATTCCAACTCAATTCTTCATAGAGTTAGAAAGAACAATTTTCAAATTTATTTGGATTAACAAAGATTTCAAGGTAGCTAAAACTATTCTCAATAATAAAAGAACTTCTGGAGGAATCACCATCCCTGACCTCAAGCTGTATTATAGAGCAATAGTGATAAGAACTTTATGGTATTGATACAGAGACATGCATGAAGATCAGTGGAATAGAATTGAAGACCCAGAAATGAACCCACACATCTATGTTCACTTGATCTCGGACAAAAAAAAAGTAAAATTATCCAGTGGGAAAAAGACAGGATTTTAAACAAATGGTGCTGTTTCAACTGGATGTCAGCATGTAGAAGAATGCTTATTGATCCATTGTTTTCTCCTTGGGCAAAGCTCAAGTCCAAGTAGATCAAGGAACCCCACATAAAACCAGACACACTGAAACTAATAGAAAAGAAAGTGGGGAAGAGCCTCTCGAACACATGGACATTGGAAATTTTCCTGAAGAGAACAACAATGGCTTATGCTCTAAACTTAAGAATTAACAAATGGAACCTCATGAAATTGCAAAGCCTCTGTAAAGCAAAGGATACTGTCAAAAAAAAACAAAATGGCAACCAATAGATTATAAAAAAAATCTATATCCAATAGAGGTCTAATACCCAATACATACAAAGAATTCAAGAAGTAAAACTCCATAGAATCAAATAACCCTATTAAAAACTGGGGACCAGAGCTAAACAGAGAATTTTGAACTAAGGAAACTTGAATAGCCTAGAAACACCTAAAGAAATGTTGAACATCCTTAGTCATCAGGGAAATGCAAATCAAATCCCTAAGATTCCACCTCACAACAGTCAGAATGGCTAAGATCAAAAATTCACAGTACAGCAGATGCTGTTGAGGATGTGGAGAAAGAGGAACACTCCTCCATTGTTGGTGGGATTGCAAGCTGGTACAACCACACTGGAAGTTAGTTTGGCGGTTCCTCAGAAAATTGGATAGTACTACCTAAGGACCCAGCTATACCACTCCTGGGAATATAACCAAAAGATGCTGCAACATGTAATAAGGACACATACTCCAGCATGTTCATAGCAGCCTTATTTATAATAGCCAAAAGCTGGAAAGAACCTAGATGTCCCTCAACAGAGGAATGGATACAGAAACTGTGGTTCATTTACACAATGGAATACTACTTAGCTATCAAAAACAATGAATTCATGAAATTCTTAGGCAAATAAGTGAAAATATCATCCTGAGTGAGTTACCCTAATCACAAAAGAACACACATAGTATGCACTCACTGATAAGTGGATATTAGCCCAAAAGCTCTGAATACCCAAGATAAAATTCACAGACCACATAAAGCTCAAGAAAAGGAAGACCAAAGTGTGGGTGCTTCAGTCCTTCTTAGGAGCAGAACAAAATACTCACAAGAGCAAATACAAAGTTGGAACTGAGACTGAAGGAAAGGCCATCCAGAGACTGCCTCACCTGGGGATCTATCCTATATACGGTCACCAAACCCAGATACTATTGTAGATGCCAAGAAGTACATGCTGACAAGAGCCTGATATATCTATCTCCTGAGAGGCTCTGCCAGTGCCTGACAAATACAAATACAGATGCTCCCAGTCAACCATGGGACTGAGTGTGGTGTCCCCAATGGAGGAGTTAGAGAAAGGACTGAGGGAGCTGAAGGGGTTTGCAACCCCATAGGAAGAAGAACAATACCAATCAAGACACACACCCCCAGAGTTTCCAGGATCTAAACTACTAACCAAGGAGTGCACATGGAGGGACCCTTGGCTCCAGCTGCATATGTAGCAGAGGATAGCCTTGTTGGGCATCAATGGGAGGAAAGGCCCTTGGTCCTGTGAAGGCTCGATGCCCCAGTGTAGGGGAATTCAAGGGCAGGGAGGTGGAAGTGAGTGGGTGGGTGGGTGAGGAAACACCCTCATTGAAGCAGGGGGTGGGGGATGGTATAGGTTTCCAGGGGAACCAGGAAAGGGGATAACATTTGAAATGTAAATAAAGAAAATATCCAATTAAGAAAAAAGAAATTGCTGCATCTCTCCATCTCTGTGTCTGTCTCTGTCTCCCTCCCCCCTCCCTCTGTCTTTCACCTGCCTTTCCTTCCTTTCTTTTTTTATTGGATATATTCTATATTTATAATTCATTTCCCTTTTCCTGGTTCCCCACCCCCCATAGGTCCCACATGCCCTTTTCCCTCCCACTGCTCCCTCTTCTACCCCTTCCCACTTGCCTGTTCTTGTATTCCCCTACACTGATGCTTTGATCCTTTCCAGCACCAGTGTCCACTCCTTTCTTCTTGTCAGACATCATTTGGTATGTGAATTGTGTCTTTGGTGTTCCAAGATTCTAGGCTAATATCCACTTATCAGTGACTGCATACCATGGGTGTTCTTTTGAGACTGGGTTACCTCACTTAGTATGACGTTCTCCAGGTCCATCCATTTTCTAAGAATTTCATGAATTCATTGTTTCTAATGGCTGAATAGTATTCCATTGTGTATATATACCACATTTTTTGTATCCATTCCTCCGTTGAGGGACATCTGGGTTCTTTCCAGCTTCTGGCTATTATAAATAAGGCTGCTATGAACATAGTGGAGCTTGTATCCTTATTGCATGCTGGGGAATGTTCTGGGTATATGCCCAGGAGTGGTATGGCTGGGTCCTCCGGAAGTATCATGTCCAGTTTTCTGAGGAACCTCCAGACTGATTTCCAGAGTGGTTGTACCAGCTTGCAGTCCCACCAGCAGTAGAGGAGTGTTCCTCTTTCTCCACATCCTCTCCAACACCTGTTGTCTCCTGAATTTTTGATCTTAGCCATTCTGACTGGTGTGAGGTGAAATCTCAGGGTTGTTCTGATTTGCATTTCTCTAATGACTAATGATGTTGAACATTTTTAAGGTGTTTCTCAGCCATCTGAATTTCTTTAGGTGAAAAGTCTTTGTTTAGCTCTGTACCCCATTTTTGGATAGGGTGGGAGAGAGGGAGGGAATAAATGAAGGAAAGAAAAGCTAAACCAAACCATTTTCTTACTACAGTGTTTTGTTTGGGAATGAGCAAATGACCACAAGTAACTTGGTGGTGTTCCTCTGTAGGAATTTTCCTCCAGTTGCACTGAGAAAGTTTGTCTCAGACCACTACATTTTCTAAAGTTGTAGTAACCACAGGATTGGAATATTTAATTTGGTAACTCCAAAAAGAACTTGTAACAAAGTCTACAATCTAAGTAATACTTCTCTTCTCCCATTCCACTGTATCTAAAACTAACTTACCTCTTATTTCTTTCAAGCAAGAACTAAAACATCTTTATTCTTTAAAAGGCTTCTTTGTTTGAAATTACAAGAACCCCAACAAATATAAAAATCCCAATAGGAAAAAAAAGAAAAAAGAAATTAAAAAATAATTAGAATAAAATCAATCTTAAAAAAATAAGCATTAGGGATATAACATCACACACACACACATACACACACACACACACACACACATACACACACACACACACACACTGTTTTTTTGGAGGCCCTGTACTACACACCAGGATGAAAAGAAACCATCCTCATAGTAACTCCAAAAAAGCATATATCCACTGTGAATAGAAGCCATGGTAATGCCCAGCAACAGATGGATGGACGGTGGCAGTGATACAGAGCCTGAGGAAACTCTGGGACACAGAATGCTTATGACCTGTGGCGTGCTCTGGTTCCAGATGATGACATTCCCACAAGAGCTGGCCACAGGGACGGTGTAAAGTGGACAAGCTTCAGACATATTTTCTAGTGATATGACACAGCATATTGAAGAGCCTGTCTAATGAAAGTTTGAAAATGGGCACAAAATACCTCCTGAAGCTGGTGACAGTAACGGTGCTTTAGAGACTGAAAGGACACTGAAAGCCGTGACCTCTACCTGCCCTTGGATCCAGCATAGCCTGCTCCACACCTCGTGTGCCTTGAAGAGTCAGAAGTGATGAGCGGAGATTTAGTCTGCAAGTCCACCCACTGCAGTCGGCAGTGAGACAGAGAATACAGCCAAATTCCATGGTTTTAAAAATAGATTTTATTCTGAATTGATGCAAGTATAGTATGAATTGGTTTGGTAATTATTTTGTCAGAAAAGTGTGAACTACTTGGATAATTATTTTGTCATTAAAATACGTGCCATGAAAGAGATAATGCTCTAGAATTTTCTCTCAAGGAAATCCTTTAACTACATCATCAGAAATGAGCAGCTTGGCTTACAACACTAAGAGCACATCCTGTGAGGTTACTGCCAGCATGATATACAAGGTAGCTAGAATTCTCAACATTTATCACCATGATGGCTGTGACAGGGAACTTGATGGGGGTTGGGCTCCTGTGTCTAGTCAAGGTCTTTCCCCACTGCAGTGTTAACAGAGCTGGTCTAGCTGTGAGGAGGTGGGACCAGATTCCAGGCGTCCCTTGCAGACTGCACTGATGGAGGCAGGCAAACAAGGCAGGCGATTCTAGAACCGCCATAGAAAGGGACCACTGCGCTCACAGCTGCACGGTACTGCTTATCTTGTATGGCTAGGAAGACTGCTGGATGGTGACACTAGCTGAGGTTAGTTTTGGCAATCAGTGAGGGAGCGCACACATTCAATAAACGCAAAATGAGACCCAGATTATGAATGAGAAGAGGACACAGAGTAGCCACAAGTAGATGGTGAGATGGCTGCCGGGAGGGCAGGATCATGGGTCCTGAGACAGCTCGGGGGCCCTTGTGGTCACATCAGTGATGCTGCATGGTCGGAAATCTCTGCAGCCATCTCTCTCCATGAAAACTGGAGTAAGGGACACAACCTCTAATGACATCATGCTCACAAAGAAGGTATTCACTGCAGGAATCTCTGACACTGCAAACATCCAATGTTTCAGAGCAGCCAGCCAACGACACCCTGTTGCCTTGGCAACAGAAGGCAAGTTAGGCATGGAGAAATCCTGTTGCCTAAGTAACAGAATTTTTTTCTTTTAAAGGGGCCTTAATCTATGGCTAACACTAAATTAATTCAAGGAAGTGAACAAGATTTCAACCCATTACAGTAAGAGACTCAGAAATTGAATGAGATAATTCATTAATATACTATTACAAGCATCCAACAAACATCTGTGGATCTGCATCCGTATGCAGCATACTGTACCAGGAGAGTAAAGGCAGAGCCCACACACAGTTCCAACTAAGCCTGGCACGCTGTAATAAATGACCAGAACATGAGGAGATGATTTACGTTTTTGAGATGGGGTTCTTGTAACGTTGCCCAAACTGGCCTTGAACTCATGGTTCCCACAAATCTTCCAGCTTCTATCTGGGGTGATCAAATTTGAGAATTCCTTGCCTAAGTACACTCTCTGTTCTGTTTAACCTCAGCCACCCAGGGTCACCTCGGCACCTCATCACTAGCTGTTGCTGGCTACAGAAAAGCCAAAGGCATCTACAGGGTTGGCTTTCCTATTTATTTTTACTATAGAATGTAGTGTCATGGTCTTCCTTTATATTTAAATTTATCATCTGGTTTCTACCTATTTTAGAAGATTAGTTCACTTTTCACATTAATACACTAAGAAGCTGAGAAAGACCCTAAGCAAAATAAATCAAAAAGAATGTTAGCTTTACTTAATGCCTATAAGAGAAATAAAAATTATATTTTAGAATGGTCTCATTTTAACTCAGAGAAGCCAGTAGAACTATCTGGAGAAGAGTAAAGAATATTTTGATTTCTTTCCCCCGGCTTTGTGTGACAGCGCTGTTTGCTGTGCCCCAGCCCCAGCCCCATTCAGGTCTGCCTTGTGTCACTTTGCCCAGTCTGTACTGTGGCTGCAGCGAAATCTGTGCTTCCTGTGGCTTGTCACACAGAACATCCCACTATGTGACACAGATACAGACACGGGCTTTAAGGACAGTTCTCAGACACTTTGGAACAGGGTCTGGGAAGCGTTGATGTTTTGGCCACTTGTGTTCACAGATTGATAAGTGCATGGTAAAGACGTGACTGCACAACATCCCTGCATCCAGACGGACTTCTACCCACTAACTCTGATTTATACAATTTTTTACAAAACACTTAACTAATTTCTAGATTTTATTTAAAAAACTATAATTCTCTCAAGATACAAAATATATGAGGTCTTTTTTTTTCCATGGGATTTTTGTTGTTATTTTCAAAGGGCTAGATGAAAATAGAACTATTACAAATGAGGAAAGTTCCCACAGATCCTTCTAGAAATCAAGGTTAGAATTACTTGGCACTTTCAAAATGTCTAAATTCATCTGGTTAGAACTTTCCATTTTTATGTATCCTCTTACCAGGGCATCCAGCTGTATGTCAGAGTCGGACTGTACTGCTGGCTGGTGCTGTCCCTGCTTCAGCATTAAGGATGCTTTGGTCTCTGAACATCCCTCTGCTATCTGCTCATCTCTCTCTGCCCCTTACTGGTTGCTTCTGGATGAATGTACTCCTAATTTAGACCATCTTCTGTGCAGTGTCCCAGAACATTTTCTCATAAATGGCCTCCTCTCTATTCGACCATCTCAATTGTATGGGTTTCTCTCTACAAACAGAAATCTGGTGCTATGCGCCCCCCCCCCCATATCTGGGGCCATCTCTTTGAAATTAATCACAACTGATTATGACTTCCCTGGAGACTGCCTCTCCAAACATACCCTGACGTTATGTTGATGCCAGGAGGCTCATTCCCAGAAGCTAACTGCCCCAGTCTCTGCAGGTTCTGCAGTTAATTCTGCTTCTAATGCTTCCGAGACTATTACAGTCAGCCTCTGAGGTTCCCTTCATCCTCATCCACTGCCACCCAAACTGTTCTCCTAACTATCATGGGACTCTCAAGGGCCAAATCTGATACTTTAGTTTTAGTTCTTACCCTGAGAGGTTACTATCACAAAGACAACTGATGCCCCTTAACAATTTTTTCTTTCTCTTAAAAAAAAAGGATACATACATATGATATAAATCAGTTATCATATACACCATATATATGATTATATGTATACATACACACATATATATGTATATATATGTATATATGTGTGTGTGTGTGTGTGTGTGTGTGTGTGTATGTATGTAATCACTGTCCTTGGCTGGGTGTGACTGTATAAAGGAGTTCTGCCTTTATATGTGAGTAGGAGTCACAAGCACACTATGGGAGGGGCAGATCCTCAGGAAGAAGCATGTGTTCCTCACCTTGCCCCCATTTGCCATGGACTGAGTCACATCTCCCTATCTTAAGGACCCATGGTCTCAGGTGCCCGCACTGAGCATAGGTATTCCATTATCTCAGTTCACTGTATGCTCAGAGTGATGGCTGTTTGGATGTCACAGACCCAGAAGGCAGAGTACACAATGTCCGTGCTGAGGCTCAGCACCCTTCGGCACACTAAGCAGTCATAATTGCTAGCTCTGGGAGGCAGAAACTCACAGTTGCTATGTCCACATGCCCACAGTGACTTCTGCTAGTCACGGGGCAACTTAGCTCCCAGTGGCTCCGTGCTGCCTAGAATAAATACACTTCTAAGTCCACTGTCCCTCAAAACAACATACCTTGCCTGTGAATGTCTTTCTCTTCCTGAAGCACTGAAACTTCTCTTTAAAATGCCTAAAACAAGAAAATAGAAATAACTGTAAATTACTGCTGCGGAAACTGGCTTTTGTTGTTGTTGTGTATTGCTTGTTTTCAGGGATGGAGAGAGAGTCCAGGGCCAGGGTATATGGGCCAGTGCTCAGCCACAAGCTGCATCGTGGCCTTCAGCACCCCTTTCTAAAGGGTTACACTGTCCTGACAATTTCCCTTCACTGTAATGGCCATTTTTTTCTTCTTGACAGCATTAGCTCAAATATAATATTAAAAATTATTATGTACTTGGTCGGTTCTTCTGTCTTGGCAGTTTTTCTTCAGTGTAACCACCGTTACTATGCACTTGATCTATTATTGTAAGGTGTTCTCCTTCCATAGGAAAGACGCTAAACAGAAGTTTGTATTCAACAGGACAGCATGCCTGCATCACTTTCACTTGAGCACTGCATCACTTGAGCCTGTGTGCAGACATCCCCATGTCATGCTATGCCTCTCTTGCTGCCTCCCCACTGCACATCTCCAACACTGTTCGAGAGATAAACACCAGTATTCTCATCATCAGAATGTGATAAGAATTCTCATCTAGAATGTGATACACATTTACAAGCATGAAGAGTTCCTCCTGCATGGTACCCATCGTTACCCAAATACAACCAAGGCACCTTATCTCCAAGAAAAGAACTTTTAGGAAATATAGAACAAAGAATTGGACATGGTTATTGTTCCAGAAAATTTGATAGATCTAGTCAACATTTTGATAGTCATTATGTATAGAAAAGACAAAGAATGTGGCTAAGTTCTTGGCATGCCACTCAGATCTTCAGAAAAGCTATTTTCTGTCTGCTTTCCTGGCATTTTTTCATAGCACAACCACTGAGGAGACAGAATTATTTTTACTTCACTTATTTTAAAGTATCTCTAGTTAGAAAACTTAAATCTAGTTAACATACTCTTCTGAGATGTTTATCTTTTCTTTCCATTTCTATTTTAACATTTCTTTCATTTCATGTCTACCAAATTGACTTGATCCTACTTTTCTGTAGTCTTTAAATTCTATCTAAATATATCACTTTATTTTCTTTCCTACTCATCAATATTTTTATTAGATATTTGCTTTATTTACATTTCAAATGGCATCCCCTTTCCTTGTTACCCCTCCAAAAATCCCCTATCCCATCCCTCCTCCTCCTGCTCATTCCCACCCCCCAATTTCCTGACTTGGATTCCCCTATTCTAGGGAATCAAGCCTTCACAGCACCCATGATTTCTTCTCTCATTGATGTCTGAAATGGTAATCTTCTGCTACATATGTAGGTGGAGCCATGGGTCCCTCCATGTGTACACTTTGGTTGGTGGTTTAGCCCCTGGGAGCTCTGGAGGTACTGGTTGTACATATTATTATTCCTCCTGCAGGGCTGCAAACCTCTACAGATCCTTGGGTCCTTTCTCTAGGTTGCTCCATTGGAGACCCTATGTTCATTCTATTGGTTGGCTGTGAGCCATGGGTATTTTGATCTACTTTACAATAAGGATCAAAGTATCTACACTTTGGTCTTCCTTCTTCTTGAGCTTCATGTGGCCTGTGAGTTGTATCTTGGGTGTTCCGAGCTTTTGGGCTAATATCCACTTATCAGTGAGTGCATACCATGTATGTTCTTTTGTGATTGGATTACCTCACTCAGGATAATAGTTTCTAGCTCCATCCATTAGACTAAGAATTTCATGAATTCATTGTTTTTAATAGCTGAGTTGTACTCCACTATGTAAATGTACCACATTTTCTGTATCCATTCCGCTGTTGAGGAACATCTGGGTTCTTCCCAGCTTCTGGCTTTTATAAATAAGGCTGCTATGAACATAGTGGAGCATGTGTCTTTATTACATATTGGAGCATCTTCTGGGTATATGCCCAGGAGTAGTATAGCTGGGTCCTCAGGTAGTGTTATGTCCAATTTTCTGAGGAACCACCAAACTGATTTCCAGAGTGGGTTTACCAGTGTGCAATCCCACCAGCAATGGAGGAGTGTTCCTCTTTCTCCGCATCCTCTCTAGCATTTGCTGCGCCCTGAGTTTTTGATCTTTGTCATTCTGACTTGTGTGAGGTAGAATCTCAGGGTTGTTTCCCTGATGATTAAGGATGTTGAACATTTCTTTAGGTGTTTCTCAGCCATCTGGTATTCCTCAGTTGAGAATACTTTGTTTAGCTCTGTACCCCATTTTTAATAGGGTTATTTAGTTCTCTGGAGTCTAACTTCTTGAGTTCTTTGTATATATTGAATATTAGACCTCTAGCAGATGTCAGATTGGTAAAGATCTTTTCCCAATATGTTGGTTGCCATTTTGTCCTATTGACAGTGTCCTTTGCCTTACAGAAGCATTGCAATTTTAAACTAATTTTGGCTGGATTTATATATTGTGTTTTTCATGGTCCTAGACAGTTAAGATATTGATTTTACTCAGATACAGTAAACATCTCATTTCTGCATTCATTCATCAGCTTTATGCATTGGAAGCTTTAGCCATGTTGGCCTGTGGGCATGCCAGTGAGGGATTTTCTTAACTGGGCTAACAAGGTATGCCTGCTGTGGATGGCACTCTCCCTAGATCTGGTCTTGGACTGTGTGAGTACAGAAAGTGGACTGAACACCAGCAGCATGCACACATTCACATCTCTCATCTGTGGCTGTGATGTGATCGAAGTCCCTGTCTCCTTGACTCCCTGCTATGATGGATGGTGACCTGGAGCCATGAGCTAAAATAAACTCTTCTTCCCCTCCTGTAAGTTGCTTTTGTTGTTGTTTTATCACAGTGACAGAAATAAAACCAGAACAGTGAGTGTGAATAAAATTGTACAAAAGTTAGTCTGCACCATAGCTAATTCTCTAAGTTTCTGGTTCCTCTAACCCACAGACTGATGAGATACCACATCCATCATTCCTAAGGTGGTTTGGTTGTCTGTAGCCTCACCATTTCAGCTCCCTAGTTACAGTCTGCATTGGCTGGTAAAAAATGAAAAAGCATCCCCTTGCCTGGTGTCTGGCCTCTGGCTCTACCCACAGGAGTGCTACACCTGACAGGAGTCACAGACTCCATTGTCCCTCTCACTACCATGTCCCCACTCACTGCAATCACACAAAGGCAGACTTGTATAGCAAGCTTACTGAACGTAGACTCCTTTAGGGGGCTTGAACTGGAGCTGCTACAGTTGTCCGAGATGTCCGGCTCATAGTCTAGCTCCGAATACAGGTCTGCATGTGGAAAAGAAGAAGAGGGTGAGCCTAGCCGCAGAAGGTCCCCGGTGCCTTCCTGCCCTCCCCTTGCTCCAAGCACACCCACCTTTCTCCACACTCTCCAGCTGGAAGTTGTCCTCTGACAGCACCTCCTCACAGAGCCTGTCCTCCTCCTTCCCACAGGAGACGTGGCAGCCCTCTCCAGGGAGCTCTGCGCTCTCCGAAAGCTCACTTTTCAGGCTGGCTGCCCCGCTGCTGCTGCTGCTCAGGCTTGCCTTCTCAAAGGTCTCCTGGTAGGAGAATTCTGGTGTTAAGGGCCTCATCTTCTCTTTCCTCTGCAGCAACCGACACTCGTTATTATGAGCATGGTGGCATCTAAGATACCTTTGCAAATGCTTAATGAAGAAGTGATACCTCCTACCATAGAGTTCATTTAACCCATAATAAAAAGTAAATCTAAAAGTCTACCATCTAACCAAAAAAAAAAAAAAAAAAAAAAAAAAAAGACTGGAGGCAAGGGTGCCTACACTAGAGGCCTGTGAGAACTGGCGAAGTAACTGTTATCTCTGAGGAACAGAGCTCAGGGGCTACTTTACCAGAAACTTCTCTCCTTTGAGCTTTTCCTCAAATATTTGCAATGGCATCTGCTCAAGTCCGTATCAATTAAGAAGTTTTCCAAAGACCATTAGTAGCAGTCAGGCCAGGCCATGAAGAAAGAGCAATGACATCCCCTATGAGGGGAGGGGACAGCAGTGATCAGAACTCGGGCACTTAAGGCTCCAGCTTACCTCTTGCAGAACTAAACAGAAGCTCCTCCAGAATTTCCTGAGAGGATGAAAGTAGGTTGACTGTGAGACCACACCTAAGTTATTCATCTGGCCCAGGGTTTCAATATTCCACTACACTCTATTATAAGCCATATGTAATATGTCTCTTAGGTTCAATAAAAACAGAGATGTTTAATGACACAAACATGGTGTGCGCCCATTACAAGTGTAAAGAGCTGCCTGAGCTGTTGGCTAAAGATCACCAGCAGAGGTAAGAGACAGAACAGGAACACAAATGAAGAAGCCATGAGAGAGGACAGGCTCCAGGCAGAAGATAAGGACAGACGCTGTGACACTGGAGAGAGGAGCTCTCTGGTGACCTGTCAGATGCTGTTCTCATGAGTTTATAACTGCTTAGTTACTAAGGTGCCCAAAGTGAAGTAAGCCTTCTTGTAAAGCTGCTATGTGTTCGCCTACTTATTTTTCACAGATTTTCCTACAACTCCAGTGGCACTCAGCCTCAAGGAGCAGGTTGTTCAGAATCCATTGGTGCCAAAACTTGTAGATGAAAAAAACTCATTATCTCATGGTATATGATTAGTAAATCCACAGCAGCATTGTTACCTCAGCGCACATATGTGCACTGAAAACAGCCTTCCAGCAATATATGTGTGCACTGAAAACTGCCTGTCCAGTAGGACATGTATGCACTGCAGGCTGCCTGCACTACAGGACATGTGTGCATTGAAACTTGTCTACCCTACAGGACATGTGTGCATTGAAACTTGTCTACCCTACAGGACATGTGTGCATTGTAACTTGTCTACCCTACAGGACATGAGTGCATTGAAACGTGCCTGCTCTGAAGGACATGTGTGCACTGCAGGCTGCCTGCCCAGTTGCTGTCTATTATACCTTGGGATGTTTTCAGCAATGTTTTCCTCAGGTTCACCAACTTTTATTTTGTTGAAACTAATATATGAGTTAAAGAAACACACTTCTAATTGGATTTTCTGTAACTGGTCTTCTAGCCAGCCCAGGATGCTCTGATGAGCCTGGATTAATTCCTCTATTGCTTAAGAGATTTGTAACATCTCTGCTCCTCCCATATCTAGTTCCTAGTTCCAAACCTAAGACCACCTTCTAAGACCCAAACTTTTACTCAGCATTTTGTGTACTGGCCTCTTTTTGTTCCTCTAAACAAACATACAAAATTCTGCTTCTTCTAACTTTTCTCAACTGCTATCCAGGAGAACGTGGTCTAGAAATCAAGACCTTACTTTTAGCTTTGTGCTCATGACCACATCTAAATAAACTGTCATCTCCCACTGCACTGTAAAGACTAACACTGGGCAGTTCAGACCCTTCTAAAGACTCTACCCAATGTGTGTCAATACCAAGAAGGGCTTGTAGATGAGGGATAGTTTCTGCCTATCAAGTTCAAGGTGCTGGATACAATCCACAACATGATTGCATATATTGAGACCTTTTTTTACGACATCAGTGCAATTAGATGCAAAGATCTGCAAATCCTGCAGGAATGGGTTTTGTCTGTGGCCATGGATAGAGGGGTAGGACCAATAAAAACAAAGCAAATAGTGAGACGCCATAGTGGACTCATCACTCTGTATAAACCTAAAGAAAAAGAACATAAAGAAGCTAATTCTGAAAACCAGGAGACCTACACCAAAGTTTCCAGAAAAACAGTTAAACTGAGGACTTACACAGCCAACTCAGCTCAGAAAGTACAACACACAAGCAAAATTTTAGCTAGGAAGAAGTGCAGCCCCACAGGCTGCCCAAGATACTACAGTATACTGTGTCCTGAAACTTCTGAGAGCAGAGACAATATGACAACTACACTACACGGAAAATGTATTTTCTCATTGTAACCATTCCACAGTGCATACTTTTCAATGTAAGATAAAGATGTGTACAGAAAGTGTCTACCATGACCAAGGCACTAAGTTTATGATTTCAGAGGATTAGAGTCTGTGGTAGTGGAGCAGAGGCGTGGCAGCAGGATCAGCTGAGAGTCCACCTTGTAATGCACAAGCAGGAGCCAGAGAGTATACTGGGAATGGTATGAGTCTTTTGAACCTCAAAGTCTGACCCCAGTGACACACCCCCTTCAGCAAAGCTATACCTCCTAGTGTTCCCCAAACAGCTACCAGTTGGATATCAAGTATTCAAATGCCTGAGACTTATATGGGCATTTCATTCAAACCGCCATCTTCTGTATCCTGCTCTAGGGACTCAAACAATATACAGTTGGAAAGCTAGTAGTTTCTTTTTGGAGGAAAGCACACAACTACTTATGACCAAGAAGTTCTATTTCTGGGTATTACCTAAAAGAAATAGAAACATATCCACAAAATGTATCATGGCATAAAGTTCATAGCAGTCTTGGCTTAACACATTCCAATTTTGGAAATAATTATTCTGTGCCTGACAATGAAATGTGGCACTTATTTTATATATAAGCACTATGTGTATAAACTATGGTATACATTTAGTGCACAATATATTTAAATGCATAAATAAAAATGTACAAATCAGAAAAATAAGGTGAGTTGGAATACAACTTAATGCAAATAGAACTAATTTGCATAAGACAGAGAACTCTTGTAGATATGGCTAGAATCCATAGGTTAGATGTCTATGAAGTCCAACAGACCTCCAGCCCCAGCCACACCTAGGAGTCATCTAAGGTGGTATACAGGACCTTTCAGATAGATGTGTGCAGGATTTTGTGTGGGAAATGATTGTATGTGTCAAAAGCTAAGCTTAGCACTCAAACACCCTAACGCTGCGTATGTGTAAACTATGCTGATTTTAAGGGGGAAAGTAGGTGAGAGAATTGTATCTGCTTGGAGAGAGCAGAGCTGCTGAAAGACTTGCTTTCTGAAAACCTAATAACCAAAAAAACATTTTCCAACAAGCTGAGATTTCCTAATTTCTAATATTTCTTTCCCTACATCAATGTTTGTTGTATTTTCAGAGCCTTGGGAGAAACTCAGTCAGCAATTAACCAGACTATAAAAGCAAAATTGTTCATCAAAATACTGTCCTTTTAAAATACATTATTTTCTGCACGGCTTAATTTAATCTCTTAGCAGAGGATTCTAGGCACAAGCTTTTAGCAGTAGGCTCAGCATTTGGGAATGGCATATGGTATAATAAAAACAAGGCAAATGGATAAATAAATGGCAAATTGTAAACGTCCAAGTGCACTAAAATGAAAAAGAGCATGCAGATGCTTGTGTGCTCTTCAGTGTAAGCAGGCCACTAAAACAGTATCTGAGGATTTAAGGGAAAAAATCAGACCTCCATCAATAAAGGATCCTAAGAACATAGAACACATTGTGTTAGAAAGCTATTATCAGAATCCCATCATGATGTGAGTTTGTGAAAGACTCATGATGTTTGCTGCTAATTAGTGCACCAGCTGCTCTGCTCTCCGAGTGGGATTTAAGATGCTGCCACAGGATGGCATGTTTAAGCTGCCTGACGTCATCATAAACGCCCCAATGTGCTGAAAGCTGAAACTTCCTAGGACACAAAAACCATCTTAACTGTAAAATAAATCGTCAATGTCAAGTAGATGGCTTTGTTTTACAAATGATAACTTTAGCGGGCGCGTGAAGGAAGGCTGAGAAGGGGAGAGAAAGCCTAGATAGTGTGGATGGAGCTGACGGAGTCTGTGGGCACAGCATTCTGTGCACATCTGGGCTCCTCCCAGGTGAGGAGGAGCTACCTACCAGCTGATAGCAGCTGCAGCTCTCACCGAGCAGTTCCAGCCTGCCCTTCCCACCCCTGTCCTTACGACGACGGCCTATCCTGCCCCTTCAGGCACATAAGCCAGTTCTTCATGAATCTGCTGGTGCAGACCTGTGCTGCACTAGGTAGTGAGAATTTGTAGTGACACTGTAAATGCCTACTGCATTCAAAATCACAATGGCTGCCTGCTGCGTGTTTCTCTGACACAAGCCCTAGTAACTCCTGGTCCCTGGTAGGTAGACAGTACAGAGTTGACATCCTGGCTAAAGCACTGCCTTTAGTGCAAACTGTGGACTGGAAAGCTACAGTTTCTCAGTCTCTCTGGTGTAGGCAACCATTGTTAGACCACCCAGAACTTTCTGTATAAGCCAATCTAGAGAGTTTCTTTTTTTGTTTGGTTGTTTATGTTTTGGTTTTTTTTTGGGGGGGGGTTGTTTTTGTTTTTTGGTTTTGGTTTTGGTTTTTTCGAGACAGGGTTTCTCTGTGTAGCCCTGGCTGTCCTGGAACTCACTCTGTAGACGAGGCTGGCCTTGAACTCAGAAATCCGCCTACCTCTGCCTCCCAAGTGCTGGGATTACAGGCGTGTGCCACCACACCCAGCGGTTGTTTTTGTTTTGTGTGTGTGTGTGTGTGTGTGTGTGTGTGTGTGTGTGTGTATGTGTGTGTGTGTTTTGAGACAGTATTTCTCTGTGCAGCTCTAGTTGTTCTGGAACTCACTTTGTAGGCCAGGCTGGCCTCAAACTCACAGAGAGTTTACCTGCCTCTACCTCCAAAGTACTGGGATTAAACCATGTACCACCACCACCTGGGTAAAATACCTTTTATAGTATATAAATATTCTAGTGGCTATGTTCCTTATAGAACCTGCCTGATTAAATCACAAGGCACACTACGATTCTGTGTATGTTAGCCGTACAGGTGGATATCGGCTGAGGAGAGACACGTCATCTGGAGGCTGGGGCTGGGACATGGAGTGACTACATGTCAGCATGCAAACACACAGTTGCTGTGTTAAAATGGCCCATGGACTCACACATCCCAAAGCTCTTAACTGCTGAGACTAGGCCAGACTAGGCCATGATGCTGCAACCACAGAGCAAGGAAAGTGGAATGAAGAAAAGACTCAACGAGACTGCGGCAGGTGGAGGACTGGCAGAATTCTGAAGCTCAGCAGAAGAGTGGCCAGAGCACAGCGGCAGGTTCGCAGACAGTGACCTGACTTCACTCCCCTCTGCTGCTCCGGCACAGCTGAAGCCCAAGACTAAAGTCTGGTGGTAGCAGAAATACAGAAGGGTTTAAGAAAAGTCTGCTTGCAGTCAGAGAAGGTGGGAGCACTTCAGAATAGCCCAAGCCCACCACAATGCCTCACTTGCTCTGGACATTTATTTAAAAGCCCATGAGAGGCAAGGCCTAGCACTCTTTGGGTACTATGGCACCACCGCTGCCTACACTATTGCCTGATACCTAGGAGGCCCACGGTGGGCGCCTGTTGAATGGTTAACTGAGTGGCCAGCTCCTAGAACAGGAGAGGAGGAAGAACGGCGAGCTATCCGAGCGGGCAGGACTGGGATAGTGCCTCCGCCTCCCACTGAGATGCCTGTGGCATGTGTGTGGCATGGGCGGGTATCCCAAGCTCTCCTGTGTCCCAGCGAGAAGTCACAGCAGGTCTCAGAGGAGGGGCAGGAATGGCGAACCCCATGTTGGAGATGAGACTTGAAGGATCATGAGCACATATGACAAAAACAATTTAACAAAGAAGGTTACTGTCACCAAAGCACAGAAATAGGTTCACAGTAGGAAGGGTCAGCAGCGGCCACCCAAGGCATCCTGGATGACCTGCCTTCCCACTGGGGTAAGCAGGCCTCAGTCTCCTCCTGTACTCTGCTGCCACCATCATGGTAAGAGGAGATGGAGAACAGAACTCTCAAACCGGAAAACAAATGTTTAGGTCTTAAGAGACAGATAAAATCAACAGTGGCTCCATCTACCTGCTGCTGCCGCCAGCAGGGACAGTGGTTGCATACCTAATGTTTACCCAAACCCTTACAAAATAAAACATAGTTGCTAATGTGCTTACTCCATAAGTGTGAGGAGCTGCCTTTGCATCCCAGCATCCACTGTGAAAGCTAGGCCTGACATCCTGGCTAAGCATGTACCTGCAATCCCAACACTAATGCCTACCACCCATGAGTTCTAAAGAACTCACAAGTCCTCTCTATAATACTCATACTGACTTTTTGTCTCAGATCTAAACTAATATCCACAAGGTAATAACTATGGGCTCAATGCTTTGTGAGCAGTGCCAGAACCCCAAACATTGTAAGACTGTCACAGTCCCCAATGCACCCCACATGCCTCTCATCCTTAGGCATTTGAGTAAAGCCTGTACCGTATGTATTCTATTCTAATTATTTCTCATTCTTAACAGCTCTCTGCATCAGTTCTCATTTGGAATTTCAGAAGTTAAAGGGAAGGCCTTGCCTCACTTTCACAGTAGGTAACTGCAGGCCCAGTAGGAAAGTAGATAATGAAGTTTCCTGGGCTCTTCTGAAATACATATTTATACCCATCTTTAGCAGCCTATCATGAAAACTTCCATAATTAAGAATAAGTAAAGTGTGGGAATAAATAGTACATGCCCCCAAGAGATGGAGGTTTGTGTAATGTTTTCTGACAGTTCATGAGCTAACTCACTAATCTGCAGCATTCAGCGAATTCACCACAGACCTCCTTCCAGGTGCGGGGGTCACAGTGTTCCACTAATTTCTCTTCCCTCGGGCACTAGTTGGTAATGAGCTGTGTGGCTGCATTATTGATAGTAGCTGCTCTGGGACAAACTTCCTCATACTTGGAACAACACTCATATTGCTTAAGGAAAGTGGAGACAGCGTTAGCCGCAGTTGGAATCACAGAGAAGGCAATAGCTCACATGCGAGCACAAGGCTCAAAGCGGCTCCTTGGGGGAGGTGAGCGGTCATCAGGAAGAGCAGAGAGAAGAGAGGGAAGAGAGTCAACTAAAAAGATAGTTTACAAGTGCCACAATGATATTCAACTCTGCATATGCTAATTGAACATTTAAATTAGACTAAAAACAACAATGAAGTAAGAGATAACAATAATGGGTGCCTAATAAAGGTAACGCAGACTAGCTGCTTATTGAGATGCACTACCATGTTCTTGTTGGTTCTTCCACAAAGCTGTGTTTTCCTCTTAGTATTTGATAGATTTCAAAAGGGAAAGATTATCAGTGTGCCTAAGACAGTACAAGGAGGGAAGTGTTTTGTGTTTCTTTAAGGTGGTCATGGAAGATGGGTTTGAAGTCAAGCTTCTCTCAATGGCCCATAAAGACTGAATACTCCATGACGCACCTTGTGCCCGATCAGGGACTCGGGGACTGTGCTTGCCCACCACTGACAAGCATTGATTTACTGCAGAGCTGCCCCTTGGACAAGTCAGCGACAGGTTAAAACTACCCTTCTGAGCCAAAGGGGTTTGCAACCCCATAGGAAAAACAATATCAACCAACCAGACACAGCCGCCCAGAGCTCCCAGGGACTAAGCCACCAACCAAGGAGGACACATGGCTCCAGCTGCATATATAGCAGAGGATGGCCTTGTCAGGCATCAGTGGAAGGAGAGGTCCTTGGTCCTATGAAGGGAGAGAGGTGGGAGTGGGGTGGGTGGAAGAACATCCTCATAGAAGCAGAGGGAGGGAGGATGGGATGAGAGGTTTCCAGGAGGTGGGAGACAAAGAAAGAGGATAATATTTGAAATGTAATAAAGAAAATATCCAATTAAAAAAAAAACTATCCTTGCAATGCAGGCATTGCACATTTGATATAACCAATGCCATCTCAAACAGCAAGCCACTTAGCCAGGACGTGAGCCATAAGCACTATAAACAAGGCATGCCTGTTTTGTCTTTCTTTTTAAGTTGCTGATGTGTGTTTGGCATGTGGTTTAGAGCGTGTACACATGTGCATGCGTGTTCATGTGTGTTAATGCTGGAAAGCAGCTTCAGGTCATTCCTTTACTTAGTTTTAATTTGTTGTTTTGTGTGTGTGTGCCCACATGTGAATGGCATGTCATTTGGAGGTCAGAGAAAAACTTAGAGGAGGCACCTCTTCCCTCCTACCCTCTCTCCGCAGGATCACACTCCACTCACTCTGCTTAGCTTCAAGCACCTTTAACCTCCCAGCTCTCAGCAGCCCCGTCTTCCTTGTGAGGTAGGGTCTCTTGTAGGACAGGAGTACGGTAGGCAGGAGAGACTGGCTGGACAGGGAGTCCCTGATCTGCCTTCCCCACCTTACCAATGTTGGGATTGCAAGAATTTGCCACAGTGACAGCAGTTTTATTGTTGACATGTTCAATGTGTGTTTATCTGTGCACAGCCCATCAGGAGGATGCCAGGGAACACACATGAAGATTGGAGGACAGTTTTGTGGATTCGGTTCTCTCCTTCTGCCTTTACATGAATTTTGGGAATCACTCTCAAGTCAATAAAGCAGGGAAGCATGTGTCTTCACCCCAGGCGTCAAGCAGTGAGTTTTGTCTTTTATTTTTTTATGTATTTATTATGCATTGATTTTCTTTTAACTAAAAGGAATGAATGGGGAAGCTCGTGGGACTGGGGAAGTAAATAAATCACAAATAACAAGAAGTTCCTGAAGATAACAAGATTAACAAGCTTCCCCCCCCCCCGAATGCAGATACAGGAAAATGGCTTCTGGGATGCTCTCCCACCAGCAGCCAAGAGAACTGCAAGTCACTTGAAGACCCCCAAGTATGCAGCAGTCATGAGTCATCACCCGTTCTGGGACATCCCTTTGGTGATACAGCAGCGTCTGAATCATGTCTGCATTTCTATGTAAGCCTTTGTCTACATTGCAGTAAGTAGCCTGCATTAGCTGAGTTGGACTCTGGTGGACTCGTTGCTCCGCTGTTGGTGCCCTGTCTGGACGGAGTAGACACCTTTCAGTTCTCCTAGGGAGAGTCAGGCAGCAGTGCCAGGTCTGAACTCAGCTCTTCACTCTTGCAAGGAAAGCACCTTATTGACATCTCTCCAGCACTCTTTTCCAATTTTAAAATACTTCTTTGAACATTTTATTTGTTTTCACTTTTATGTGTATGTGTGTTTTGCCTGCCTATACACCTGTGTGTGTACTGCATGCAGACAATGCTCACTGGGGCCAGATTGGGGTCTTAGGTCCACTGAGACTGGAATTACAGACAGTTGTGAGCCGCCGTGTAGACGGTGGGAATCAACCCGTGGTCCTCTGGGAGAGCAGCCAGGTTCTCGTTACTGCCGAGCCGCTCTCCCAGATTCCTGTCCCCTGGGTATTTTGTTTGTCAACAGAAAATGTGCTGCTGCAATGCTTATGAAAAGCCCTGCCTAACTGCAGGTCACTTGGGTCAGTAATTTCAGAGAACTCTTAGGTCACAGATCCACAGAACCGCCCCCCTCAAGATGTAAAGTCTTCACAAATGCATGCTTACAATAAAAGAATTTCTGTCATACCCATATGGAAGTAAAGAAAATCCTCCAAAAAATTGTATTTGACTTTTGAAGTTATGTTGTAGATGACAACACACTAAATTTTTTGACCCCAATATTCTCCGAGGCTGGTAAATACTTCTTCAAAACCCCTCCTTGGCATCCACAGAGTGCCATGGCCTGAGAGTCTGATGTCTCCAGCTGAACCTACTGTCCAAACATGTGAGGACACACTGCTGTGTGCAGTCATGTGCATCTGGGACTTGTTAAGGTGACCTGAGGAGGGCAGTTGTGGGCAGGGTATGGGACAGAAGTGAGAGAGATTAGCTCTGAGGAGCCAGGGGCTGCAGCTGGGCTGGGGGCTGGAGGAACTGTTTATTTACTGATATGTTTGAGATCTTCCACAGATATATTTTTATAACTTAGAACTGAAAATAAATATATAAAATGGTACTTCTCAAGGTGCTTTGCTGAAGGTAAGAAGGTTTCTCTTGCTCAGTGTTAAACAAAATCTTCCATCCAATTAAAAAAATAACCCTTTCACAATCAACTGTAAACTGGCTAAGAGCTGTGCAGCACAGAATTTAATGCCAAGCGGTAAAGTCTCGGTAAGGCAGAAACCGCTAAATCTCCTGCATCTTAATCCACTAAAGGTATGTAATGTGCATGGGAGAGTGTGCTTCATACTGCTGCCTGATCTCATGAAGTCAGGTGGCAAATAGCAGGGAAGGTGAGCCGTGCTCCCCACATGGTGCTCAACAGCAGTGGGAGCCGCAGCTCCAGGTCACCCTGTCCTGACATCAGAAAGCCATGGTAGATCAGCCCGGAGTCACAGTGGAGCTCAGCAGGTAAGTAATGAGGAGGGGTCTTTCCCAAGAAACAAAAACACAAAACCCTCAACCTCAAAATGGGTGAGTGCGTCAGCACAAGCTCGTACCACACACTGAGGACAAGCTCAGTCCACAGCAGTGCCTTCCTTCCCTCTAGAACTCCGTCTTTGAAATGCTGCTACTGAGGAAGCCAGAACTGTCTCTTCTTTGAGATTGACTTCTTGACTCATTCCCTCACCGAGAGCAAGTCTTCAAGACAGTGGGAAGGACTCAATGACCAGATATAATGACCAAGAATGAGTTTTGTGGTCCTGTGGCCTGGAGTCCCACCCTTGGGACAGGAGCAGAACTTCTGATTGGCCGCTGAGGGATATTCGCAGCAGCAGTCAGTGAACTACTAAGCTCCAGGAAAGGAAAGACAGACAGAGCAAAAGCATCGCCAGCCCCCCGCATGCCCAGACAAAAGTCCCAGAGTCCTTAAGCTATGTTCAGATATGCTAGACACCAAAATATGCTGCAAGTCAAAGAAAAACAGGAAAGAAAAACTCAGAAGTATTTATATTTGAGACTTTGCAACAAGGTCACTACACCAACAGCAGACAGAGAGGTTATACAGACCAGTAAGAAAAATTGAAAGGCAAATGTTACTTTCTTCTCTGAGAGAACTTACATGTTCATCCTAAAGTGCAACAAGATGGCTAAGGAAAAAAATTATGTATAAGCACTAGATGCCACACATACAGACCACGAGATTAATACAAGCGCCCTAAGAGCACTTCCTGATGCTCTAGCTTCACATTAGACAATAAATCATGGATAAGTTCTGTGGAAGACAAGTAATTCTGAATTATCTAAATTTACAGAAAATAATAATGGATACAAATATGTAACTATATAATGATTAAACATTTCAAATTTTGATTATTCTCCTTATTATAGGCAAATTTTTCATAAGGCGAAGATGAAAAACTTCAGCTAGACTATGAGACGGACTCATGCAGGGTCAAGACATTTCTAGTTACCTGGGACAGAAGAGCCAGCTCCTGGTGACACGTGACAGCATTCCTGTTGGCTTCCATAAAGTATCTCTGTGTGCGCCTCCGCTCCCGTTCCAGTTTCCTCTCCAAGGCTAGCTGGGCTGTGGACAAGCTGTCTAAATACTTCATCATGACATCCGATATCATGGAACTAACTTCTACAATATCCGGACGGGCTTCCGCATCAGGAGTGAGACACCTAAGAAAAGACAAAGTATTATAACCAAAGTCATCAATGTGATGGCAAGGAGGTTGGAGGAGGTCAGGTTCAGTGCAACTAAGTGTCTGTCGTGTAAGCTGCACCCAAGAGCAGCTGGGACAAGACAGCATCAGACACGGCTCTGAATCCATCACTAATAGAAAGATAGACGAACTCTGGGGAGAGGGGGGTAGTTAGAGGGCTTTGAACTAGGGCTCATAGCCCAGGATTGTAGGTTGTCTTGAATTCCGGATCTCGTCTCCACGTGAAAGAAGGGATCACCTTCTCCTGCATGCTTGACTGCCTTCCCAAAATTACCCCCTGCTCACCAAGCAGCCAAACAGGCCCCTTTGAAGCAAATTAAGGAAGGAAAATTTCTGGGCGGTCACAACTTTTTTATCTTTTCCAGATATATTGTCAGTATTAACACAACAGGATTACTAGAGGGTCTTACAAAACACAGACAAATATAAAATCTATAGATTTAGAAGTCTGAGATGTTTATAGAGTCAAAAGTAAAATCCCCCCACTCAGGAGTCTGAGTCAGGAAGATCATGAGCTTGAGGCCAATCTGGGTTGTAGTATCTTAAAAAGGGGGTATTATTTTAAATATATTTTTTAATATTTCTTAATATTAAATTTTAATAGTTTTTAAGATTATAGATTATCTTAGTGTATAAAAGAACAGTTTACAATTTTACATTTCTTTTTTTCCTTTTGTTATTTTTTCTCTATATTCTTTGTTTACATTCCAAAGGCTTTCCCCTTTCCCAGTTCCCCCCCTCGCCATATGTCCCATAAGTCCTCTTTCCTCCCTCCCACCTATTCCCCAATCACCCCATCACCACCACCATTTCTCTGTTCTGGTACTCTCCTACAAAATGACACAGTCATGAAGTCAACTGGCAAGATCACTGCACTGCTTGCATTTCAGTTTATAAAGCATTTCATGATGGGATTTTAATGTTCTAATTCATCACTGCTAACTTCTTGAGAGGAGAAGTCTGTGCCCCTTCACAAAGACCTTAAATAGCATTTAAGATGCAATCTGGCTCCTGAGTACTATTTGGGGAATGCCCAAATGAATACATGAATGGGTGAACACAGCGTAACGCCTACACAATTTACCTATCCTTAATCAAGATGTCTGGACACAGGCTTGTGGGCTTCCTGAAACACACTGGCAAGGGTCCCCACGGAGCTCCACTGCTCACTTGAATATCTCAGACACCTTCTTCAGAGACACACATATGCTAAAGACTGGCACGGGGTACTCTCCAAAGATTCCCTAACCAAATAAGCATAAAATCATGTTCTAGGGAGAGGGGAAAACCCTAGGCTATGGCTCTCATTCATCAGAATTGTGCTCCAGAGATGAGATGGAAAAATTGCAAGCAATACTGTTCAACCATCTTCATGTCATGTTTTATGAAACGCGGTTGGAAGCAAGGCGAGCCTGTCAGGACTCCTCTGTTATCAGAGCTCACAGCTGCCTCTCGGATCATCACGTCTGCTTAGAAACAAAGACCAGACAGCTTAAGCAGCCAGGCACAAAGCAAAACTCACACACTTGGGATAGGTTTCTATAAAAGGATTTGGAAAAGAAAAGAAGACAGGGAAAGCTCCTCTGTGCAGCTCCTGCATGCACTGCCTGGCAGACACAACAACGCTGGTACCAGGCTGAGCAGCAAGATGCGGCCTGCCTTTGCTGGTACGTACCAGGCTGAGCAGCAAGATGCTGTCTGCCTTTGCTCCAAACTCTTCAGGGCTGCTAAGGAATTCTCCCAATTTAAAAAATCACCTAAAAAGAAAAGTTTTGATAACAGAACGTGTGACTAGAAATGCAAATCCTGTGGCTGTGCTTGACAAGAGTGTGCAAAGGAAAACTGGGTGCCTAGAAACCCAAGAAATGAGACCTGCGTGGCTGGAAACAACACCGAGTTTAAGAGTAATTGTAAGAGCGGCCACTGGCCTGCAAGCTAGCAGTCAGGAGGCTAAAATAGGAGGATAATGAGCGCTGGCCAGCCTGGCTTAAAATGCAGGATTCTATCTAAAAGGAAAAAAATAACCACTAAATTATACCAGGTATAGTGGTGTTTTTGTATTCCAAGATTGAACTGGCAGAGCTCTGAACCTAATAATTTGCTGAGTCACTGATGGTATATTTATATATGAAACCTTACATCATATTTGGTAGAAAATGAGAGACTGGGAAAGTGGCAAATCAGAAATTATGCTCTAATTCTTGTAGAACTTAGTTTTTCTCTCTTTATTTCTTTTTTATATTCTTTGTTTACATTCCAAAGGCTTTCCCTTTCCCAGTTTCCCCCTCACCATGTCCTCTTCCCCCCCCCGCCCCCCCCATTCCCTAATCCCCCTACTACCACCATTTCTTTGTTCTGGTACTCTCCTACAAAACTGGATCCAGTCTTTTCAGAACCAGGGTCCTCTCCTTCCTTCTTCTTGGGAATCTTATGATTTGCTAATTGTGCCTTGAGTATACAGAGCTTCTGGGCTCATTAATATCCACTTATCAGTGATTGCATTTCATGTGTATTCTTTTGTGATTGGGTTAACTAACTTAGGATGATATTTTCCAGATCCAACCATTTGCCTACAAATTGCATGAATTCATTATTTTTAATTGCTGAGTAGTATTCCATTATATAAATATACCACATTTTCTGTATCCATTCCTCCTTTGAGGGAGATCTGGGCTCCTTCCAACTCTGGCTATTATAAATAAGGCTGCTATGAACATAGTGGAGCATGTGCCTTTATTGCATGCAGGGGAACCCTCTGGGTATATGCCCAGGAGTGGTATGACAGGGTCCTCTGGAAGTGTCATGCCCAATTTTCTGAGGAACTGCCAGACAGATTTCCAGAGTGGTTGTACCATCTTGCAATCCCACCAACAGTGGAGGAGTGTTCCTCTTTCTCCACATCCTTGCCAGCACCTGTTGTCTCTTCAGGTTTTAATCTTAGCCATTCTGACTGGTGTGAGGTAGAATCTCAGGGTTGTTTTGATTTGCATTTCCCTGATGACTAATGATGTTGAACATCTCTTAAGGTGCTTCTCAGCCATCCAAATTTCTTCAGGAGAAAATTCTTTGTTTAGCTCTGTACCCCATTTTTAATAGGGTTATTTGGTTCTTTGGGGTCTAATTTCTTGAGTTCTTTGTATATATTGGATATTAGCCCTCTGTCGGATGTGCGGTTGGTGAAGATCCTTTCCCAATTTTTTGGTTGCTTTTTGTCCTTCTGACAGTGTCCTTTGCCTTACAGAAACTTTGTAATTTTATGAGGTCCCATTTGTCAATTCTTGATCTTAGAGCATAAGCTATTGGTGTTCTGTTCAGGAACTTTCCCCCTGTGCCCATGTCCTCCAGGGTCTTCCCCAGTTTCTTTTCTATTAGTTTCAGTGTGTCTGGTTTTATGTGGAGGTCCTTGATCCACTTGGAGTTGATCTTAGTACAAGAAGATAAGAGCGGGTCAATTTGCATTCTTCTGCATGTTGACCTCCAGTTGAACCAGCACCATTTGTTGAAAAGGCTATCTTTTTTCCACTGGATGGTTGTGGCTCCTTTATCAAAGATCAAGTGACCATAAGTCTGTGGGTTCATTTCTGGGTCTTCAATCCTATTCCATTGATCTACTTGCCTGTTGCTGTACCAATACCTTGCAGTTTTTAACACAATTGCTCTGTAGTACTGCTTGAAGTTAGGGATATTAATTCCCCCAGAAGTCCTTTTATTGTTGAGAATAGTTTTAGCTATCCTGGGTTTTTTGTTACTCCAGATGAATTTGAGAATCGCTCCTTCTAAATCTATGAAGAATTGATTTGGATTTTGATGGGGATTGCATTGAATCTGTAGATTGCTTTTGGCAAGATGGTCATTTTTACTATATTGATCCTGCCAATCCAAGAGCATGAAAGTAAACTCCTCTCATCAAACACAAAAGAAGATAACCTCTCAAATATAAAAAATAATTTCAAAAATGTTAGGAAGTAATAATTACTATTCCTTAATACCTCTTAACATCAATGGACTCAATTCCCCAATAAAAAGACATAGACTAACAGACAGGATACAGAAACAGGACCCTACATTTTGCTGCATACAGGAAACACATCTCAGTGTCAAAGACAAACACTACCTTAGAGTAAAAGGCTGGAAGACAATTTTACAAGCAAATGGTCTCAGGAAACAAGCCGGAGTGGCCATTCTAATATCAGATAAAATTGACTTTCAATCTAAAGTCATCAAAAGAGACACAGAAGGTCACTTCTTGCTGGTCAAAGGGAAAATCCACCAAGAAGAAATCTCAATACTGAACATCCATGCTCCAAATGCAAGGGCACCCTCATTCATAAAAGAAACTTTACTAAAGTTTAAGGCACACATTGCACCTAACACGACTTCAACACTCCACTCTCCTCAATGGACTGATCAGGAAACCAGAAACTAAACAGGGACACAGTGAAACTAATTGAAACTTTGGACCAAATGGATTTAACATATATATATATATATATATATATATATATATATATATATATATACACATATATATATGTATATATATATGTGTATATATATATATATATATATTCCCATGCTTCCTATCAGATCACTATGGAGTAAGAGTGGTCTTCAATAGCAACAAAAAAACAGAAAGCCCACATACATATATAAACTGAACAATACTCTACTCAATGACACCTTGGTCAAAGAAGAAATAAAGAAAGAAATCAAAGACTTTTTATAATTTAGTTTTTCAATACTATAAATTCAAAGCCAATTAAACAGCATTTAACACACAATAGATTCTGGCTTGAAGTTTTCTAGAGATAAAAATTTCCCAGTGTAAATGTAGAAAATGAGTAATCTTGAATTTTAAATGAAAATAATGTCTGCTACAGCATACCCTCTTCAATCTTAATTTCCAGTTAACTATAAAGTTAAATTGCCAGCCCTAACTTACTGTCATTTCTTAATATTTTAAATGATAAATACCTTGAAAAACATTTGATCTAGGGGCTGGATCAGTGGATAAAGCACTTGACAACAAAGTGTCAAGGACCAGAGATTGGTTCCCAAGAACCCATATAAAAGACACATTTAGAAGCCAGAGAGAAGGAAATCTCCAAGACAAGTTGGCCAATTGAACTATCTAATTGGTGAACTCTGGGTTCAGTTGGGAGACTCAGACTCAACAAAGTAAAGAATGATTTAAAAACACATCAAGTATCACCACTGAACTCCAGATACATATGCCCACACACATGCACCTACATATTTGTGAACATGTATAAAAACGTGTGTATATGTATAAATATATATATATATATACATGCACACTATAATACCACACATTTAATGATAAACAACAGCAACAAAGCACTTATTCTAGAGCCCTGATGAATGCTATTCATCCTTTGAAATATCATGATTACAGTTAGAACCTACCATGAAGCCTTCTGCAGCCCCATCCTAAAGCTTCCTCTAGGCAGCCATTGCTGTCTTGGGGTGTATTTCATGATGGTGGCCTGTCTTTATCTTCCTGGTAACATTTATCCTTTTGCTGGTCTTGCTTCCATGTCTCAAAGTTGTACCTGAATAAATCCAGTTCCTCTTATTTCCAGAATCAGTCCACTTCTCCAGCTAATGGAAGTGGCTTTAGTCATCTTAGTGCTACGCATAAACCCTACTACAGGAAGCCATAAATGTTCCTTTGGCACCTTTTCTAACCTGTTTATTTCTGGTAGCCACGACCATGTAAAATTTAAGGAAAATATGTCATAGCTCTCATAATATGCTATAATTCAGATCCTGCCTAGTCCTCGAGCTTGTTGTATATCTACATATGAAGTAGTGTCCCTAAGCCCAGACTTCCTCAAAAACAGCTACTGAGCTGCCATCCTTTGTCTTGCTAAGCCAATGTATTCACCGGCTATTCAGACACCTATAGCCCTAGGTCCCAGGTGAGGCTCATGAATTATTAATGAGGCTAAGTGGAAAAAAAGTCCAGGCTTACCCAACATAGGAGACTGTAAGGTATGGTCATGTAAATTATCCCTGCTTAGCTAGCTACATCCTTTACTATGTTAATGTCAAGCAATTGTCTACCAGAGCAGAGATTTCCTCTGAGCAGACAAGACTTAAGACTTAGAAGAAAGTTAGTTAGAAAAAAGATGAGTTAGTCTAGAAAGCAAAGGTCCCAGGGCCGGGCAATATGCCTGGCTCTGAAGAGAGCTTGTTAGTTGGGGAACATGAGCTAGTTAGTGAGAGAATGATTTAGTCTAGAGAACAAGATTCCCAGGGCCAGGCAAGATGCCTGGCTCTGAGGAAAGCTTGCTAGTTCAGAGAAGAATCTTGCTAACTTAGGCAAGATCTCTAGCTTAGACAGAAATGGCTTAGAAGGTTTTAGCTTATAACTTAAGGGCGCTACCTATGTAAGCTAGCGTGCCTCATTTTTACTATGTAATTGTCAGAATCTGATGCTCTGAGTAGGGAGCCATAAAACAGGGCTCCTCATTAGAGGAAATATAGATATTTCTATAATATAAAGTATCCTGCGTCTGTGTCGTCATTCTCGCCGATTCGTGCCTTCCTGACCCCGGGATCTTGGTCTCCCCTGCAACCGAACTCCCACGAGGAGCTACGGCTTGCAGAAGGCTGCAACCAAAGCTGCCAAGAGCAGCCACGGTCTGCGACATCTTAGCACTATGCCCATGACCATAGTGCAAGCAACGTTTCCCCACCCACTCCACCTCACCATCAACATCAACATCGCCATTAGCCCTCTGTAGACAGTGGAATCTCATTTTCCTCCCTCTTCCTTCCACTTTACCTGTTCTTCATGAGCCCACCAACATGGGCTCTGCAAGAGATATTGTCACTATATACCACTCTGTTTGTCAGCCTTCGTGACAATCCCATTCTACCAAATGATGAAACAGATATAGCACCCTTGACCAGCATCTTCAATACACAGGAGTTTGCTATGACCAAGTTGTTCTATAGAATACGAGACTCATAAGATTAGGTCTGTAAGATTAGGTAAACATGGAGATGTCCCAGAAACAGGTGAAGCATTAGCCAGAATAAAACTGAAAGAGTAGCCAAAGGGCCAGAAGATTGACCACTGTAGTGTGCCTGCAGAAAATCACTGGGGCTGGTGATACATACAGGACAGACATGAGACCAGGGTTTTAGAGCCTTAGGAAAAGACACGAACTTGCCCACGTAGGGAATTTCTGGGACTGTTGACATGCAAAATAGAAAAGATTCAGTTCGGCTTGATAGAAAAGAGAAATACTGTTGGTGCTGTGCACGTGCCAAAATGTCCTTGACATTGAAAGGAGTTGTCAGTCATAACCTCCCAAGCAGGTGCTGACTGGGGGTCTGGTCTACTAAACTCTGCTACTAATCAGGTCAGAAACAAGGTAACAGGTGTCTACTCTCAAGTCTAGTTACTAAAGAAGACTGAAGCCCACAGCAGCAAACATGTGTGCTTATAAGTGATATTTTAGGGGCATTAGATAATTGTTATTGTTATGCTGTCACCAATATTAATACCTGACAAAAAGCAGCTTAAGGGATGAAGGAAGAGTTTATTTCTGCTCCTGGTCAAGGTAGGATACAATCCACCATGGAAGAGCAGCACAGTAGCAGGAGCATAAAACAATGAAACATGAGCACTTCTAGTCCAGTTTCTCACAAGATTTGTGTTCCTTCCTGAGATCTCGGGAGTGGTCCAGGGGCTCTTCCCACAGCACTCTGGAGATTCTTTAGCCCACAGCCCCAAGTTTTTCCATTGTTGCACACAATAGTCACACAAAGGTCTACAAACATGTGCTCAGGTTTCTCACAGTAGCAATGCCACTGTGAGTACCAATATTAGGTTTTCCCCCTTAGCTTCACAATCAAATTACCAGACAAAAGCAACTCAAGGAATTGCCTTCCTAATTGCCTCATCAGGTAAGATGAGATACAGTTCCTCATGGTGGAAAAGCATGAGGGCAGGCATGTTATGTGACTACACACATTGTGTAAGGAAAGAGTATGCCTATGCTCAGTTCCCTCTCTTCTGTCTGGGACCCCATCTTATGTGGTAGTACTGCCCATATCCAGGGTAAGTCATCCCTCATCAGTTCAACAGTTCTGGAAACTCTTCCACAGATATACCCGAACCTGTGTCTCTTAGGTGATTCCAAATCCATTAAAATTGACAACAAAGTCAGTGGTCACAGGACTGCAGACGCTGTCATTTTTAAGTAGGCAGAAGGGCACCTAGACAGTGGGAGAGTCAGAGTAGTTTCCTGATCTGAGATGTTTCTGTGGCAATTTGAGGGAGTGAGGGTAAAAACCATGCATGCATCCGAGAGGAGAGGTTTCAAAAGAAAGAATCAGCAGGCAAAAGGTCATGAACCCAGAGAGCAGCAGACAGGATCAACCTAAGTATGAGGCAGTCAAAAACATGTTCCTGAAGTAGAAGGGACTTCACATTGGTCTGGAAGTACAGAGGGGCAATGACCTTTATTAAACTTCAGCTATATTAATGAGGGAAACCTCTCATTTTTTGAGAACTTAGTATAAAATATAGTATTACTAACATTTAAAAATATTTTCAGTGTTATCATTGTTCACAGCTCTTTTGAGCTTATGTTGTTATTATTTTCTTCCATATTTGTGTATATTTTGTTAATGTCACAAAAATAGATTTTCATACTTTTAATTTATTCCATACATACATTTTTCATGTTGATATAAAGTCTTGTAGATCAGCCTAATAACTGTACAGCATCTCAAGTTCATCTCAGATGTCCCAATGGTTTTCAAGGAGACACTATTACTAAAGATGCTTAAACACCTTGCTAGGTTTGGATTACCTGGGGAGCCTTTCATAAGTAGTTACTCATATGCAGTGAACATATACATAGAAGCATGATGTATTTTATGGTGGTTGCTTTATGTTGTAAGTTGTGACACTATTTACCTTCTAATAGTATCTGTCACTTTTTCAGAGTAGATACCTTCTGGTACTGGCTCATACACAGCCTCCACTATCTGTAAGACAAATAGAAAACAGTAGCAGTGTCAAAGGACCAAGGTGTCTATGAGTAGTCATCTAAGGCTACAATGTGGCTGGTGAATAAATAATATAACTTTACACACAAATTTTAATCAGAAATGAAAACATCTCAACAAATGAAAATCAGTGCAAATTAGACAGTTCTAGACTACAGAATCATTTTCTCCAAACTGAGCTAAAGTTAACCTTAGGCTCATGATAAAGTAATGGGTAGGATGACATAATATTGTGGCCTGTAGGCCTAATGCATGCACTGGAGATTAGCTTCGTGGGAGAGCACTTGCCTAGCATTTGAAGGCCCTGGGCTCCATCTCCACCACCACAAAGAAACAGTAATCAGAAATCCAGTTCTATAATTTTATATGATAAATGAATATAACTACATGGAAGTACATATGCAGTGTAATAGATATTTAGATGAAAGGAGATAAGATAGAATGTGTCCTATAGAAAATCAAACAGTACATGCTTTGAAATGACAGGGGTATAAGTCACAACAGGAGGCCCCTTTGCTCCCCGTCTCCTACTTTAGTAGCCAAGGAGAGCATGTTGGTGCTACAGAAGGGAGGACTCAGAGTCGCCATCTGATAAAGGATGCAGCCCGCAGCCCAGACGTCAGCCTTCTCTCCATACGGCTCACTCTTCAGGACCTCTGGGCTGAAATACACAAGAGATGTTAATACATACTACAGAACAGAAAATAAGCTGGCACTGGAATAAGTCCAGTTTTCAAGTTGGTGGTGTTGATATAAAAAACAAGTCAACAGACATTAAAATGACCCCTAATGACTGTACATTGTACCCATACTTCTCTCAATCCTTTTTGGAGAGTATCTCCTTGCAGTAGATAGCAATTAACATAGACACCCTCAGTGACAGATAGTAAAAGACTGTGGGATGCTCAGCCCTAAATGAGAAATATGGGTTATTTCCCTCCCACTTGGAGCCAAAGGATCTTCACAGAAGAGAGGACAGGAACATTCTAAGACTCAGAGACAAAGAATAACATCAAATAAAGAGTTGTTTCCAGACACAAGAAGGAAGAAGCACTTATGAGCTTACATTAATTGTAACAGTACACACAAGACCTATGCAAGCCCCAGACAAAATTCTCACATAAAAGGGAGATGGTAGTCACAAAAAAAAAAAAAAACAGCACAATCTGAGGAGCTACTGATATTTGATACATACAGGGAGAGATGAAGCCTGTTTTCTTGAATGATGTTATACCTGATAGGTATATCCCATATCACTGCCAAGAACAGCTGTGCAATATAAACTGGACTATATGAGAAAAGACAAGAAAGAAAGAGAAAGAAGAAGGAAGAAAGGAGAAAGAAAGAAAAAAGAAAGAATGAAAGAAAGAAAGAAAGAAAGAAAGAGAAAGAAAGAAAACAAAGGGAGGGAGGGAGGGAAGGAGGGAAGAAAAAGGAAGGAAAGAAAGAAAGAAAGAAAGAAAGAAAGAAAGAGGAGGGAGGGAGGAAGGAAGGAAGGAAGGAAGGAAGGAAGAAAGAAAGAGAGAGAGAGAGAGAGAGAGAGAGAAGAGGGAGGAAGGATGGAAGGAAGAAAGAAAGAAAGAAAGAAAGAAAGAAAGAAAGAGAGGAGGGAGGAAGGATGGAAAGAAGGAAGGAAGGAAGGAAGAAAGAAAGAAAGAAAGAAAGAAAGAAAGAAAAAAGAAAGAAAGAAAAAAGAAAGAGAAGGAAGGGAGGGAGGCAGGAAAGAAAAAGAAGGAAGGAAGGAAGGAAGGAAGGAAGGAAGGAAGGAAGAAAGAAAGAAAGAAAGAAAGAAAGAAAGAAAGAAAGAGAGAGAGAACAAAAGAAGGAAGGAAGGAAGAGTGAGCGAGCAGAGTTAGGTAGGAAAGGATGGGGTTAGGAGAAAGTAGTTATGGGAGGAGGTGAGTAGAAGAATAGATTCAAATTACGTTGTATGACATTATCAAAGAGTTAATAAAAATATCATTTAAAATACACTTGTATTTGAGGGTACAAGGGCTAAAATCAGTACAGGTGCCTGCCACCAAGAATGACATTATGAGTTTGATTCCCAAAACCCACAGGGCAGAAAGAGAGAGACTGACTAACACAAGTTGTCTTCTGACTTTTACAAATATGCTACACACACACATGTAAATATAAAACGTAAATGTAAAAGTGAAATGTTTAAATTTTAAAACTACCTAAAATTCTTAATTACTGCTTCAAGCAAACATACCAAAGAGTCTTTTTGAGACTTGGGACATGATGTGTGTCCAGCATGTGGGAGATTCTGCCTTCAATCACCTATACTGAAGAACACAAATAGACAAACACATAGTGTCCCTGAACTGTGTTGGCCTCAGAAGAATCCAGAAGCACAATCAAGCAGTTCAGTTTGCTCTGGGTAGTTTTATGCCAACCTGACACATGCTAAAGTCATCTGAGAAGAGGGGGCCTCAATTAAGGAAATGCCTCCATAAAATACACGCAAGCTCACAAGTCTGCAGGGCATTGTTTAATTACTGATTGATGGGGCACAGCTTATTGTGGGTGGTGCCATCCTTGGGTCATGGTCCTGGGTTCTATAGGAAAGCAGACTGAGCAAGCCATGAGAAGGCATCTAGTAAGCAGCACCTCTCCACAAGCCTCTGCATTAGCACCTGCCTCCAGGTTCCTGCCTGTCTAGGTTCCTGTCCTGGCATCCTTCATTGATGAACAGTAAGTATAAGTCAAGTAAACTCTTTTCCCTCAAGTTGCTTTTGGCCATGGTGTTTCATATCTGCAATAGCAACCCTATTTACTAAGGTTACTAAGAATCACAGAGCTCTTCTACCTGTCCTTCAAGGAGCTTATGTCTACTACCAGAAAATGTCCCAAGGCACTTTTCCCCTCACAGCCTGCCTGACACAATATATAGGGTACAGAACTTCTCCAAAGAGCCCATAGTCTATAGCCCAGTCTGCAGACCCATGGGCCTATGTGTCTAACAATAAATGTTTATTGCTGAAGGTCATGTCAACCTTTATTCTGGGATAATAAAAATGCAGGATTATAATTTTTAATTGCAAGGATGTGGTCTCTTCCTTGTTTAGTCATCTGGCTGTATGTAGGATGTGAGGGTGACCACCTTTAAATCCATTGTGAGAAATGATAGTATCTACCTTGGGTATCTCTTCTGAAATCACCATGCAACCTCAACAACCTGTAAGTGGATTTAAGACAGATGGTAGATTTGGCATTCTTATTTAATTTAGTGTGAAGGAGAGTGTAGTTTTTAATAACATTCCTCACCTTGTAGAATGTAGCTCATCTAGGAACTTAAAATATGAGACAGGGTAATTCACACGTGTAAGGGCAGCACAGCTTAGTTATCTCAATGCTATCTCTCCTGTTCTTCAATGACACCATGAAGTTCCCAAAACCCAGGCTTGCCCCTTGCAGTAGGCTAGGAGACTCTCTAGTTCTGCTGTCTGAGCTTGGTCACATGATTGACTTTGGCAAAAGTGATGCAGGAAAAGACTTGCAAGGTATTTGCTTTCTCTTCCAGCTCTTGAAATCCTGTGACCAGGGCTATGCAACCCTAGGCCTGCCTCCCGGGTGAGGAGCAGCTAACTCCACTGGCCACTCTGCAGCAGCTTACCTGAGGTGACACAGCCTTAGTGTGCTGGCCAGCACTGATCCACAGCCCCCATTGGAACCAACCCCATGTACCAGCATACAATGTATGGGTGTGGAGAGTTAACTGAATGGCACCACTAACTCGAGAGAGAGCCTGTCAGAACTAACTCCCACTGAAGGTAGCTTTCTTTGGTCTATAAAGAGATAAGAGAGTTAAAATGAAGCTGATTGAGGAAGACTGTAAAAAGAGGAAAAAATGTCAAATGTGCACAATGGTAATCCTGACACTCAGGAAACAGAAACAGTAAGATTATGAGTTCGAGAACAGCCTTGGCTACATTGCAAGCTCTAGGCCTGGGCTATCTAGAGACCCTGCCTGAACACAAAACAACAAAGAAGAGCCACTAGCGACATAACAGGCAGCCATCTGACCATGGAGCAAGCAAAGGACAGAGGCCTCTGAGGAGAGCAGGCTTGCAGATACACCAAGACAGGTACTATGCAAGACACAGTAACTTCAGATTTCTAACACACCCAGCCAGCTGCTTTCTGTTTTGGCAGCCCCGGCAAACAAATGCGAGTTCTGTGGATAAGACTACTTAAGTATTTTTCATCTTCAAAAAAAAACCGCCCTTGGGAAATATGGCTGAAGTCATACTAAAATCACTACTTGCAAATGTGAGATGGCAAATATGTGTATGGTTGTTGTTTGGACAATAACTATAAAATAATTTATTGTCTTGTAGTAACCTTCAACTAATTTATATGAGATGAGCCCACCCACACTAGGGAAATGAGGAATTAAGGCTAGCAATGCTTCTGTAGAAGTTAAACACTACGAACACATGTGCACATGCATGAATATACAAATAGACACATGTACACACATGCACACATGTGCTCACATGCATATATACACACACTCCCTCACTCCTAACTTAAAATAGACTTTTATAAGAAGAAATAAATGATTGTGAAGCCACAATGATACAATTTCCTGGGAACATCTCTAACATTCAGAGCCACAGCCAAGTTAACAATACTCCCAGAGATCATTTCTGACTTAACCTGCTAGACTTCTGTGAATCTGTCTAACCTTAACCTGCCTTTTAGCACAGAGCTCAATTTATATGTCATTTACCCAAAACAGGAGATTTTTGGAAAAACTGGGAACATCTTTAATTAAGTGTGTAAAACTATAAACATACAATAAAAAAGTTCAAGTGAACGGGAATGTATTGTAGAGTTGGGTATATGTCAAGGAGCTACATGTATTCCACTAAAACATTCTAGAAATCAAATAAGAATAATTCATAACCAGCTCAATTGGAAGGGAAACGGGAATACCATTTGTCTGAACTACACACACTACACTCCATACCACACACACACACACACACACACACACACACACGCACACACACACACACACACACACACACACGTATAAATGTCACACCACATACCACACATACACACACCACACCATACCCCACACAAATACACCCAAACACATATATTACACCACACCACATATCACACATTCCACATGCACACACGCACACACACATATATAAAACATCATACCACACCACACCACATCACACATCACACACTCCACACACTCCACACCACATACACACGCATTCCACACAACACACAAACACACCACACAGCACACACATCTGCTCTAGAAGGGTATTTTCACAAAGAGTAAAAGAAAAATGAGAGAAAAATGACTAGGCTTGATCTAATTAAGAAACAAAGACAAACCGTTTCAATTTTAATTTTTCATGAGTGCTCTCTTGCTGATATACAATCAATTAAGCTGCTAATTGCAAGTAATTCTTATTTACTCACTGAACAAGGGAAACAAATGTTGGACCTTGGTGAATTTCAAAGCATGCTAGACCTGGACATTATGATGGTTTTTTAAATAAGTTTCTTCTCAATGGAAATAAGTGAATAAAATGAGATTAACTCATGCTGAAAACCTCATGCATAGGAGTGGACTCTTCGTTTCCAGAGCAGGGATGCTCAGCAGCTAAAGTTTCACTACACTCACTACACACACACACACACACACACACACACACACACACACGTACACATATACAATTATACATATGCAAATATACACATACATGTATACATATACACATACATACACATACATACACATGTACATATACACATATACACACAATATACACACATATGCACATATACACATACATACATACATGCACATACACATAATACGCACATATGCAAATATACACACATATACACATACATACACACATGCACATATACAAACACAATACACACATATGCATATATACACATACACACATGAACATACATATGCACATACATACATATACACACACATGCACATATACACATACATACATTCATAAGAACATAAACACATATACACTGATATATATACATACACACATGCATGCATACATACTCACACACACACTCTCACACATACACATCTACCCTGATGACTAGCGCAGAGAAGACTGAAGGCTGTTATGAACCTTGCACAAGAAGGCATGCACATGTTTGAAACAGGCAAGGTTTTAAAAGCACTAATGTAAATACCAGGCATAAAATGATACTTGAACTAATAAAGTTGTTTTCCACAGAAGTACAGAGCAACCATTTTGCCACAGGTATACAGGTTCATTAGAATAAAATAAGGTAATAATTCATGGCTAAAACTTGGTTAGCAATGCAGTGGGAAGTGAATAGAGGTAGTCTATCCCCAAAAGATTGGAGACTACAGAAGGAACTCTGCTTAACTTCATGGAGATGCAGATGGCTGTATGAATAGAGACATCAAGTCAGCAGAGGCCCAGAAACACAAGGCCCAGCAACATCATAAAGCATCAAACCTCGGCTTTTGGTCCTTTTCCTCCATTAAAAAAAAAAATCAGATCTCATTTCAGGAATGGCTGGTTATTGAGCTAAGGCATAAAATCTATAAGGTTATTCAAAACGTAAGATGCAAACAAACCTATGCATAATGAACAGAATATGTCTCAGAGATATAGAGGCAAGACCTGGGATACTCAGCAACACAGTAAATAAAGTAGTTTGCTAATCAAGTGGGATGCCATTAACAGCATGCTATAGGCTACAGCAAACAAGAGCTATGTCTCCAAGGCTCTGGAGCCTTGCAAGTGCATGAGTACAGTGCCTGCCAATTCAAGTCCCCAGTAAGGTCTCTCCTTGAAGACAGACCTTCCTCACTATGTCCTCTTACAGGGCAGAGGGAAAGGACTCAATCCCTCTGGTGTCCACTTGACTAAAGGCACTTCTCTGACCGTGAGGCTCACCCTCACAACAAGCTCACCTCCAAACGTGGCTAAATGGCACTTAGAGCCTCAACGGAAACATTTTGCAGAACCACGTATGATAACATTGAATTTCTGGAACACATTGATAAATTGATTGTAGTATTGAATATTGTTGAAATATCAATACTTAATCCCACACTCACCCAGCCAGACTTCTGTGTTTCTGGAAGTGGCTTCCTGCAAAGACATGAGCTTCTACAAGTGGCATAAATAAGAAGCACGTGCCTCCCTGACCTAACCCAAGACAAGGCAAGCAACCCTCCACATTCCCTCTGCATTCCCCCTCTCTCTCTCTTACACAGTTACTCTTTCTGTTTTGTCCTCTCTTTCTCCAGGTTGGAGCTCAAGTGTCCCTCAAAGGCACAAGTGTTAAAGGCTTATTCCTTGGCCTGATGATATTGGAAGGTGGTGGAAACACCACAAGGTTTTGTTATAGGTGACTGCTCTCAGAGCCAAGCATCGGCCATCTTGGGGCATCTGGCCCCGCCCTATTACAAAAGATTACTCCAGCTGGGCTTGTTGGTTGCTCACACTCTCACCCCACATCCTCACATTAAAGAATGAGGCCGAGTCAAGGCCCCCTCCTCAGTATCAACTGTTTCTTACCACAAGTCTGCAGGTGGCCTGAGGGAGGGGAGGAATAGACAGGTGCTGGGGAAGACTAGAGGAGAAGGTGCCCCAGTGTGTGTATTTGGTTCTTCGTAAGTTTAGATAACTTACTTAAGGACTTATATCTGGAAAGGGTATGGATGGATTAGGAGCTGTAGGGTGTGGGAAGACAGACAAAGCGGGACTCTGCTTGCTTTCAAGGCAGTGATGCCTGGAATTGGAAGCCCCAAGTACAGTCCAGCAGAGGGAAAACTGGAGCTGTGGATGGGAAGGGAAAACCATCCCTCCTCTGCACTCTGCAGGGCATAGCACAGGGAGACAAATATGGCCCCTGCCTGGAGACGTAGGGTAAGAAAGAGCTCCTCGAGGGGACAGACATGCTCCCCTAGAGCTGGTGGGAAGCAGTGCACATAGCAGTCATGTGAAGGAAATAGAACTGGTGGCCACTTGTACCCAAACACTCCCCGGACTCATCCTGAAAGCAGAGCTGTCCACCTGCTCTAGGCGACCTTCTTCAGAGACACCAAGGGGAGTTTCTCCAAATGCAAAGTTAATGCAAATGCAAAGCTGACACCTACAGGGACAGCACATTTTCTCCCCTGAGATGCCTTTGTCAGTGTATCTTATCACAGCAACGGGACATGAAACTAAGACATGGATCGTAAGATGGGCCAAAGGTATCGAGGTGGGTCAGGGGCAGTAGCAGAGCAGGTGACAGAAACTGAGGAAGGGGCTGCTCCAAGTCAAAGGGCACACCTGGCAAAAGGGTGGGGGTACAGAGGATGCGGAAGAAAAACCTGTGAAAACAAATTATGACTGAAATGTCATAATCAAACCTAATACTAGGAATGCAATTAAGTAAGTACTTTCTGCTAACTCTTGGAGCTAAGTTCTACTGCTCATGTCACCATAGAGAAGGAAGTTCAACCCACTCCTAGGCTGTACTCTGGGGGTACAGTGACAGCTGTATTCCACCACAGAGTTCAGTGACTTGGCTCTATTACACACAAGAGCTGAGGACCCTGGTGTACACACCCTTCTTGGCTTCATGGGTGTATAGGGCTGGTCCTAAGGTGTGCACAGGGCTGTTTCTCTGAGGATGCAGACTAGCTGCTGCAGTATTGTCCCTGGTTGGCCAGCTTCTCCCCTGCATTTCTTCCTGAGAAAACATTCCCATCCTCAATGGACCTCCACTGTCATTTGTCACTTTACCATATGTGCACTCCAAAAGCCTGTTCCTAAACTGAAACATTCCAGGTTGCTGAGGCTCCTCCCGTGAGACTTCTCTGATGCTCAGATTCAATGTCTTCTGCATCTGATCGTTCCTGTGGATTCCTAACTCCTGCTGTGTCCCCACCTCACACCAATGACTCACACTTATGTCCTCCGGGCATCAGTGGTTCCACAGAAGGCAAGATTACATTTGATGGATAGAAATTTGTAAGAACCAAACTGCTCAAGATGACTATGAAGAGAAATAACAGGGCTGAGACAGATCATTAGCTGAGGATTCTATGAAATTAGTACTTAGAAAGAAACTGGGAAATGGTGGATATGAAAATATCTCATCGACAATGTAATGATATAGCATTACAGAAGTGGTCCTTGGAGACACCATAAAAGAAAATATTTCCCTAACAAGTGTTGGAAATATTTATAGAGGGTCCTAAGGAGCTTGTGACATAGTACGAGCTAAGTGTTTAGGGACTCAGCACCTGCTTGAAACAATTCACCTGATAATATTTCCATCAGCAAAAGATGGAAAGGGGATTTCACATCCCACTGAATGTATTAATTCTGCATCTATTAAAAAGTACATTTAGTTCCCAGATACTGATTCATGCCCCTATCTTCCCTGACTGCCTTTAAGAAAGAAAATGGGGGTGGGGTGGAGCACTGCCCCAGCAGTTAAGAGAACTTGCTGGTTTTGCAGACGATGCAAGTTTGGTTCCCAGCACCCAAATTGGGTCACTCACAACTGCCTATAAGTCTGACTCCAAAGGATCTAATGTTCTCTTCTGGCCTCTGTGGGCACCTGTACTCACATAATCATACATTTACACACATACACATAATTAAAAATGTCTCTTTTTTAAGGAAAGTAAACTAACATATCAACATAAACTGAGCAGAATGCCAAAACAAACATGTGGAAAGAGCACAGAGTGTCTATACAAGAGAGAGCTCAGAGCATCTACACAAGAGCTAAGGAATATGTGCTAGGCAGCCATGGAGACTGAGCTTCCTTCCCCGGCACTGTGAGTGTATAATCTAAACAAGATGACATGAAAATGGAATATACAGGAAAATATGTTTAATTTGAACTAGAAAGTAGTTTGTGGAGAGCTCAAGGCGACTCAGTTGGAGATTTAACACACAAAGAGCCTAAAATGTATGTATCTATGTATACACGTGCACATTTATATCCACACAAATGCCTGTGTGGCTGCTTGTATTTGCTTGAGGTAGATAAAGTGTTGCTGAGAAATGGATCAAAGGTAATCACCATGGTGGGGTGTGAGTCGATGAGTATTAATGAGGAGAGCAGGTGGGGTGCTGAAAGAGATGACGGTCTAGATACATTGTCTGGAAAGCAAAAACATATTACTTGGGTATCTGAGGAAAGACAAAGCTTGGTTTAAAAAATAGACTGTCGATATTGCCTGCAGCTTCCCGCCCAGCTGGTGGTGGGGAAGCCGGAGGGTCACCCAGCGTGCCAGGTGCTCAGAACCATCCGGCGGCGGCGGCAGAACCAGGTACCCGACACAGCCCGAGCTTAAGACCTTCGGGGACTCAGGCCTGGAGTGGGAATTGGGCACAGAATAGCGGGTGCACTCTGCACTCGCGCGCGGGGCGGACCCCGAGCTCCCTGCAGGCAGCTGCCATATTGCCTGCAGCTTCCCGCCCAGCTGGCGGTGGGGAAGCCGGAGGGTCACCCAGCGTCCCAGGTGCTCAGAACCATCCGGCGGCGGCGGCAGAACCAGGTACCCGACACAGCCCAAGCTTAAGACCTTCGGGGACTCAGGCCTGGAGTGGGAGTTGGGCACAGAATAGCGGGTGCACTCTGCACTCGCGCGGCGGACCCCGAGCTCCCTGCAGGCAGCTGCCATATTGCCTGCAGCTTCCCGCCCAGCTGGCGGTGGGGAAGCCGGAGGGTCACCCAGCGTCCCAGGTGCTCAGAACCATCCGGCGGCGGCGGCAGAACCAGGTACCCGACACAGCCCGAGCTTAAGACCTTCGGGGACTCAGGCCTGGAGTGGGAATTGGGCACAGAATAGCGGGTGCACTCTGCACTCGCGCGCGGGGCGGACCCCGAGCTCCCTGCAGGCAGCTGCCATATTGCCTGCAGCTTCCCGTCCAGCTGGTGGTGAGGAAGCCAGAGTCAGCCAGTGTGCCAGGTACCCAGACCCAGCCGGAGGCCGAACCAGCCTCCCATCCAGCCAGTGGCAGGGAAGCTGGAAACCGGACCCAGCCAGCTTCCCAGCAGCTTGGGACCAGCAGGCGGAACCAGATAACTGAGATATCCCAACTTTAAGACCCCTGGGGAAACAGGATATCAGACAGCGAACCCTGAGCAGGAGCAGTGCAGAGCAGCCGCCCAACAGGCGGAACCAAATACCTGGGATATCCTGAGGTTAAGACCTCGGGGGACTCAGGCCACCTGTCAGCAATCTGTGAGCAAGAGCCCCGCAGGACAGTGATTCAGGTATCCCAGTCACTGGGAAATAGCCTTACAACCCCACAGGAGGGTCAAGCACCAGCTAGTATCTACAGGACCAACTAACACCAGAGTTAACCAGATGGCAAAAGGCAAACGTAAGATCGCTACTAACAAAAATCAAGGCAATATGGCGGCATCCGAACCCAGTTCCCCAACAGCAATAAATATTGGATACCCCGAAACACCAGAAAAACAAGACTCAGATCTAAAATCACTGGTCAGGATGCTGATAGAGGAACACTTAGATAAATCTCTTAAAGTAATACATGAGAAAATAGATCAAAAGCTAGAAGCCATTGCAAGACAAACACAATTAAATCCCAGATATCTCAACACACCAGAAAAACAAGACTCAGATCTAAAATCACTGGTAAAGATGCAGATTGAGGATCACTTAGATAAATTTCTTAAAGTAATAGAGGAGAAAATAGATCAAAAACTAGAAGCCCATACAAGGCAGACACAAAAATCACTTAAAGAAATCCAGGAGAATATAGAGCAAAAAGTGAATCCCAATAAGGGGGAGAAACAAAAATCACCCAAAGAAATACAAGAGAACATGGGTCAACGAGTAGAAGTCATAAAGGAGGAAACACAAAAATCCCTTAAAGAATTACAGGAAAACACAAACAAGCAACTGAAAGATCTGAGCAAAACCATACAAAATCTAAAAACAGAAGTAGAAACAACTAAGCAATCGCAAAGGGAGACAATGTTGGAAATAGAAAACCTTGGGAAGAAATCAGGAGTCATAGATGCAAATATCAACAATAGAATACAAGAGATAGAAGACAGAATCTCAGATGCTGAAGATACCATAGGAACCATGGATTCAACAATTAAAGAAAATGCAAAATGCAAAAAGCTGGTAACCCAAAACATTCAGGAAATCCAGGACACAATGAGAAGACCAAACCTAAGGATTATAGGGATAGATGAGAATGAAGATCTACAACTCAAAGGGCCAGCAAATATCTTCTACAAAATTATGGAAGAAAATTTCCCCAACCTAAAGAGAGAGATGCCCATGAATATACAAGAAGCCTATAGAACCCCAAATAGACTGGACCAGAACAGAAATACTTCCCGTCACATAATAGTCAAAACCCCAAATGTACTAATCAAAGAAAGAATATTAAAGGCAGTAAGAGAAAAAGGACAAGTAACATATAAAGGAAGACCTATCAGAATTACACCAGACTTCTCACCTGAGACCATGAAAGCTAGAAGATCCTGGGCAGACCTTATGCAGACCCTAAGAGAACACAAACTTCAGCCAAGACTACTATACCCAGCGAAACTCTCAATTGCCATAGATGGGGAAACCAAGATATTCCACGACAAAACCAAATTTGCAAGATACTTATCTACAAACCCAGCCCTACAAAGGATAATAGGGGAAAAATACCAACACAAGGGGGGAAACAACACCCCAGAAGAAACAAGATAGAAACCCCATCTCATCCAACCCAAAAGAAGAGAACCACTCAAATACAAATAATAATAACAATTCCCAAAATGTCAGGAAGTAATAATTACTATTCCTTAATATCTCTTAATATCAATGGACTCAATTCCCCAATCAAAAGACACAGACTAACAGACTGGATACGGAAACAGGACCCTACATTTTGCTGCATACAGGAAACACATCTCAGTGTCAAAGACAAACACCTCCTTAGAGTAAAAGGCTGGAAGACAGTTCTACAAGCAAATGGTCCCAGGAAACAAGCTGGAGTAGCCATTCTAATATCAGATAAAATCGACTTTCAACCTAAAGTCATCAAAAGAGACACAGAAGGTCACTTCCTGCTTGTCAAAGGGAAAATCCACCAAGAAGAATTCTCAATACTGAACATCTATGCACCAAATGCAAGGGCACCCTCATTCGTAAAAGAAACTTTACTAAAGCTTAAAGCACACATCGCACCTAACACAATGATTGTAGGTGACTTCAACACTCCACTCTCCTCAATGGACCGATCAGGAAAGCAGAAACTAAACAGGGACACAGTGAAACTAATTGAAGCTTTGGACCAATTGGATTTAACAGATATATATAGAACATTCCATCCTAAAACAAAAGAGTATACCTTTTTCTCAGCACCGCACGGTACCTTCTCAAAAATTGATCATATAATTGGTCACAAGACAGACCTCAACAAATACAAGAAGACCGAACTAATCCCATGTCTCCTATCGGATCACTATGGAGTAAAAGTGGTCTTCAATAGCAAGAAGAACTACAGAAAGCCCACATACACATGGAAACTGAACAATACTCTACTCAATGACACCCTGGTCAAGGAAGAAATAAAGAAAGAAATCAAAGACTTTTTAGACTTCAATGAAAATGAAGGTACGACCTACCCAAATCTCTGGGATACAATGAAAGCAGTGCTAAGAGGAAAACTCATAGCCCTGAGTGCCTCCAAAAAGAAACTGGAAAGAGCATACACTAGCAACTTAACAGCACACCTGAAGGCGCTGGAACAAAAAGAAGCTAACTCACCCAGGAGGAGTAGAAGAGAGGAAATCATCAAACTAAGGGCTGAAATCAATCAAGCAGAAACAAAGAGAACCATACAAAGAATCAACAAAACCAAGAGCTGGTTCTTCGAGAAAATCAACAAGATAGATAAGCCCTTAGCTAGACTAACCAAAGGGCACAGAGATAGTATCCAAATTAACAAAATTAAAAATGAAAAGGGGGATATAACAACAGAAACAGAGGAAATTCAAAAGATCATCAGATCCTACTACAAAGGCCTATACTCAAAACAACTGGAGAATCTGGAGGAAATGGACAATTTCCTAGACAGATACCAAATACCAAAATTAAATCAGCATCAAGTAGACCAGCTAAACAGTCCCATAACCCTTAAAGAAATAGAAGGGGTTATAGAAAGCCTCCCAACCAAAAAAAGTACGGGACCAGATGGTTTTAGTGCAGAATTCTACCAGACCTTCAAAGAAGACTTAACACCAATACTCTTCAAACTATTCCACAAAATAGAGACAGAAGGGACACTGCCCAACTCATTCTTCGAAACCACAATTACGCTGATACCTAAACCACAAAAAGATCCAACAAAGAAAGAGAACTACAGGCCAATTTCTCTTATGAATATAGATGCAAAAATACTAAATAAAATCCTTGCCAACCGAATCCAAGAGCATATCAAAACGATCATTCACCATGATCAAGTAGGCTTCATTCCAGGAATGCAGGGATGGTTCAATATACGGAAATCCATCAATGTAATCCACTACATAAACAAACTAAAAGAAAAAAACCACATGGTCATCTCATTAGATGCTGAAAAAGCATTTGACAAAATTCAGCATCCTTTCATGCTAAAAGTCTTGGAAAGAGCAGGAATTCAAGGCCCATACCTAAACATAGTAAAAGCAATCTACAGCAGACCAGTAGCCAACATCAAAATAAATGGAGAGAAACTTGAAGCAATTCCACTAAAATCAGGGACTAGACAAGGCTGTCCTCTCTCTCCATATCTTTTCAATATAGTACTTGAAGTTCTAGCGAGAGCAATCAGACAACATAAGGAAGTCAAAGGGATACAAATTGGAAAGGAAGAAGTCAAAGTATCATTATTTGCAGATGATATGATAGTCTACTTAAGCGATCCAAAAAACTCCACCAGAGAACTTCTACAGCTGATAAACAACTTCAGCAACGTGGCTGGTTATAAAATTAACTCAAGCAAATCAGTAGCCTTCTTGTACTCAAAGGACAAGCAGGCTGAGAAAGAAGTTAGGGAAATAACACCCTTCACAATAGCCACAAACAACATAAAGTACCTTGGCGTAACTCTAACCAAACAAGTGAAAGATCTGTATGACAGGAACTTCAAGTCCCTGAAGAAAGAAATCGAAGAAGACCTCAGGAGATGGAAAAATATTTCTTGCTCCTGGATTGGCAGGATCAATATAGTAAAAATGGCCATCTTGCCAAAAGCAATCTACAGATTCAATGCAATCCCCATCAAAATCCCAAATCAATTCTTCATAGATCTAGAAAGAGCAATTCTCAAATTCATCTGGAGCAACAAAAAACCCAGGATAGCTAAAACTATTCTCAACAATAAAAGGACTTCTGGGGGAATCAATATCCCTGACCTCAAGCAGTACTACAGAGCAATTGTGTTAAAAACTGCATGGTATTGGTACAGCAACAGGCAGGTAGATCAATGGAATAGGATTGAAGACCCAGAAATTAACCCACAGACTTATGGTCACTTGATCTTTGATAAAGGAGCCACAACCATCCGGTGGAAAAAAGATAGCCTTTTCAACAAATGGTGCTGGTTCAACTGGAGGTCAACATGCAGAAGAATGCGAATTGACCCACTCTTATCTCCTTGTACTAAGATCAACTCCAAGTGGATCAAGGACCTCCACATAAAACCAGACACACTGAAACTATTAGAAAAGAAACTTGGGAAGACCCTGGAGGACTTGGGCACAGGGGAAAAGTTCCTGAACAGAACACCAATAGCTTATGCTCTAAGATCAAGAATCGACAAATGGGACCTCATAAAATTACAAAGTTTCTGCAAAGCAAAGGACACTGTCAGAAGGACAAAACGGCAACCAACAAAGTGGGAAAAGATCTTCACCAACCCCACATCCGACAGAGGGCTAATATCCAATATATACAAAGAACTCAAGAAGTTAGACCGCAAAGAACCAAATAACCCTATCAAAAAATGGGGCACAGAGCTAAACAAAGAATTCTCACCAGAAGAAATTCGGATGGCCGAGAAACACCTTAAAAGATGTTCAACATCATTAGTCATCAGGGAAATGCAAATCAAAACAACCCTGAGATTCCACCTCACACCAGTCAGAATGGCTAAGATTAAAAACTCAAGAGACAACAAGTGCTGGCGAGGATGTGGAGAAAGAGGAACACTCCTCCACTGTTGGTGGGATTGCAAAATGGTAAAACCGCTCTGGAAATCAGTTTGGCGGTTCCTCAGAAAATTGGGCATGTTACTTCCAGAGGACCCTGGCATACCACTCCTGGGCATATACCCAGAGGATTCCCCTGCATGCAATAAGGACACATGCTCCACTATGTTTATAGCAGCCTTGTTTATAATAGCCAGAAATTGGAAGCAGCCCAAATATCCCTCAAAGGAGGAATGGATACAGAAAATGTGGTATATTTATACAATGGAATACTACACAGCAATTAAAAATAATGAATTCATGCAATTTGTAGGTAAATGGTTAGACCTGGAAAATATCATCCTGAGTGAATTAACCCAATCACAAAAGAATGCACCTGAAATGCAATCACTGATAAGTGGATATTAATGAGCCCAGAAGCCCTAAATACTCAAGACACAAATAGCAAGTCAAATGATTCCCAAGAAGAAGAAAGGAGAGGACCCTGGGCCTGTAAAGATTGCTTCCAGTTTAGTAAAGAAACCGAGGGGGGAGGGGGAATTATTGGGGAACAGATGGGGGGGAGAGGAACTATGGGAACTATGGTGGGTGGGAACTGGGAAAGGGGAAAGCCTTTGGAATGTAAACATAGAATATAGAAAATAAAATTAAAAAAAAAAAATAAAAGAAACAGAGAAAAAGAAAAAAAAAAAAAAAAAAAAAAAAAAAATAGACTGTCAGAAGCATCATGAAAATGCTGTCCTTCAATTGAGACCCCACTGACTATGAGACCCACCAGAGAAAGAGGCAAAGGGCACCCTGACACCCTGTGGAGTAGTGAAAGCACAGAGCTAGAAGGCAGGCCTCCACCACTGTGCTGACCCTTGGAAACCTCTGGACTTCAGCACTGACCACTGTGAGATGGGAAGGACTCTCCAACTCCTCCTCCTCTTCCTCATCCTCTTCCTCCTCATGCTCCTCTTTCTCCTCATGCTCCTCCTCCTTCTCATCCTTCTCTTCTTCTTCCTCCTTTTCCTACTCACCCTTCTCCTCTTCCTCCTCCTCTTCCCCCTTCTCCCCCTGTCCCCCCTCCTCTTCCCCCTCCCTCCTCCCCCTCCCTCCTCCTCCTGATTCCCAGGTCTCTGCCTCAGTTCAGTGTTCTCAGTTAAGGACAATACTGTCCTTAACATAGAGACTGGAGAAACAGACATGAGGAAGAAGTTAGAACAGCTGGAGGATAATGGTCACACTGGCACCCACGGCTACCAGTCATAGCCCACCCCTGGCTGGACACAGTGATAGCTAATGCTGTGCTGTACACCAGCAGTCTGTAAAGCCTTCTCCAGGAGCCACCATTGTCCATAGTCTGGCACCACACTGCTCTGCACTCACAGGCACCCGCTGCCATCAACTGAGCTCACACCACTCTGAGCCAGGTGTGATGGCACTCAGGGGACAGAGGCAATCCTGGTCTACAGAGCAAGTTCCAGGACAGCCTGGGCTACATAGAGAAAGCCTATCTCAAAAATACACAAAACAATCAAAAAAGGAAACAAAGAAACAAAAATTCACATAGTAAAAATGACTTCAAAGAGAAAGGGTTTACTCTGCCCACAGAGTTACAGTCTGCAATGGCAGATAAGTCACAGGGGTGGGACTCAGGGAGCTGGTCACATTGCATCTACAGCCAAGAAGTATAAAGTAAAGAAATTTATTTTAAACAGTCCAGGGTCCAAGTCAGGAACTTTTACTCTCCTATGTAAAAGTTGCTAGTGGTGACGGTGACATCAAGCTGTCCTTTTCTGCAAGCCCAGTTTGGGACCAGGATGTCACCTCTCTCAGCTGCTCCATCCCAGTCAGCCTTTCTCCTCATCTCTGGCTGTCCTTGTGTCTCTTTCACCCAACGCCTCCCAGCAGCACACTCATCCTCAGAGCTACCGCTCTCTAGCCCAGGTCGGGGTCCACCTAAGGGAAAGCAGCTTCTCCCCATGCAGGTCTGCGGGAGTGACAGCACTGGCATGCCTCGGCCTCTCCAGAGAGTCATTCCATGAGTCAGTCAATGAGCATCTTTACTGAGCAAGTACTAGATGACTCATGCTTCTACTGGACTGGGCTTCACAGGGACAGGCAAGGCCCACACAGAGCCCTGGCCTTGGAGAATTCATATTCTAGCTAAGGAGATTAACACATAAGTTAATAAAAATATAGGAAATGCTATAAAAATGGACTACTTTAAAATATAAAATTTACCTCATAAACTGGCATTACCATATTCTTTGGCTATTTAAAGGAGGAGGTGGTATAAGTAAATATTTTTTTAAATCCTAAAATTGTAAAGTTTTTTTTTTTTAAAGACAGGGTCTGACAACATAGCTCAGGCTAGGACTGAACTCAGAGGATGCTCCTGCCTCAACCTCACAAGTGCTGGGATTTCAGAGTATGCCATTGTGCCCAGCTGGTACAGGGCTAACACATACATTTTATTATTTTTTTAAACAAATCAGGAATTTCTTACTCTATAAGACAGGTAATAGATACCTTAAACTGAATGGTTTCTGTTTGTTCAGAAAATGCTAGGTGAATAAATCTAAACTCCACACTCCCATGAGGCTGAAGAGGGCAAGAAATGAACATTCTTTTCTTGATGGAGAATGGGAGAGACCCTGGCTGTGCCCTGTGCAGCAGGCACTAGCTGTGGGCTGTGAAGCTTGCTTGTACTGATTTCATCCTAACTTCCCACCACTGCTGTAAAGCATTCTCTGAGCTGTATGCAGAGAACTATCAACAAAAGTAAAACGAAAGCCATGTGGCTTGAAGAGGATGAAGAAAACCTCATGCCCTAGTGTCCCTGAGGAAACACCTGCGTTGTCACAGTCAGAGATGTATCCTTAAACCATGTGTGTTTGATCGTGACTGCCTGGATAGTGATAAACCATCTGGCAACAGCCTAATGTGGCCACATGGTGTCAAGGCTACATGGAAAGGTATAGGTGTGGCAGTTTCCCTAAGGTTGTGGGGTAGAGACAGAACAGGGTGACAAAGGTGGAAGACCTTTTCCTCAACCATTCCTTAGCATCTGTGACTCTGCAGCGTCTGTGACTCGGGCAAGAGGTGCTCTCTTCTGAGGCTGTGGCTCTTGGGACTGCAAGTTCAGGGTCAGTCTGGGCTAAAGACGACAAAGTAAGCTCTTCTGCTTTGTCGAAATTCTGCTTTACCACTTACTATTTCAACCACCCTGACTCCAGCAGTGGTCCTCAATCTGTGGGTCTGGACGGCCTTGGGGGGCACCTATCTGACGCTTACATTGAGATTGTAGTAGAATTACAGTTATGACATAGCAATATCTGTTGTTGGGGGTCACCTCAAGATGAGGACCTATATTAAGCCACAGCGCTAGGAAGGTTGAAGAACACTGGTCACCTGCCATTAGGACAGACTTCCATAAGCCCAACCTCCTCACACCACTGTGACCACCAATAAGCAGAGGTGAAAGTAATCCTCTGTTCTGTCTCTCAGCACACTTACTGGGGATTTCAGGACAGACAGCAACAAAGCACTTTACTTGGCTCCAGATTTGCCCTGCTTCCTTCTGTAGTGGAGGCTCTGTGTGCATGAAGGGGACACTACAGGGATGGCTAAGAGTCTGTGTGGCTGGAGGGAAGGCTACGGGGATGGCCAAGGCTCTGTGTGGCTGCAGGAAACAGCGATGGTCAGGGCTCTGTGTGGCTGGATGCAGCGATGCGGAGGGATGGAACAGCTTTTTGCTCGGTTTCCTTTCAGACTTTTCAGAGTGTAAAATCCAACACTGTTTAAAATAAGGTCTAGGATATCTTTACTACAGTAATTTTTACCTCTGCCTTTTCCTGAATACTCAAAATGACGAAATGAGGGAGAGATAAAAGATGGACTAAGGATTGCCAGCTGTGCAGTGCTTAGGGGACCCCACTGGATAAAAAATCAGGCCGAAAGCAGAGCTTGGTGAGCGTTCGGAAAGAAGAGCTGCCCAGGAGAGATGTCCATAAATGACGAGAGACAGGTGAGCCAGATGGGGTCATTACAAATTCAACACAAAAAAATAAGATGACTGAGGATGGCAATGAAAATAATAATCGACCATAGCAACAGGATACAGCATGTGGGACAAGGAAACAAAACCCCTAGCATAGCAGTCATTTGTTACTAGTGGGAGGGACAAGTTCAGATTTAGAATGCTTACATAAAACCCCACAGACACAAAGCAGAAACGACTACACATGCTAATTTACTATTTTTAAGTAAGCGGTTAGTTTTAATAACATACAATAATAAAAACATAATGCATCCTTTACATAAAGAAAGCTATAGCAGATTTGAATAACTTTTCATTATGTATAGCTGAATACATACATATTGAACACTGGTCTGAAAACAAAACACATACTTTTTGATGAATTTATTAGCATATAATGTATGACAGTCACTTAGTGTTCTGAAAAGAACCCAGCTTGATTGGTCTGTGTGCCATTAGGAGTTACTTTTGCATGTAGGTTTGATCACGTGAGTGACTTCAGGCAATAAGACTGGTAAGACAGATGCAAGCACGTGCCTGGGGAGTGTCATAGTCCCTCAAATCTCGGTACATTATCTCTTAGCTCCCAAATCCAGAACTTTAAAATGCAGAGCCAGTGCAGCCGAAAAGAGGTCATATGTAAGTCACTGGAGGGTCCCGTGACAGCCACGGGGGAGCTCTCAGGGGTCAGTGCCTCCTTCTCACCCCATTAACATAGGACAGTGAGCTAGCTGTTCTCATAAGGCTATTTCCCCAATGCAGAGTAAATCCAACACATGTTTTGGTAAATGCTTTGTAATAAAATTTAGAAAAGATATGAATTAAAGAAAATACCCCTATATAATGAATAGATCAAAGAAGAAGTTAAAAGAGACAATGGGATTATGAAAAATATGTGATGTATATGCTGAAAACTATCTAAAATCATCTTTGAGTTTTTTCAAAAGCCTAAAGAGACAGAAAAGAATCTTATATCGAAACTTTAATGACTTACTATTGCATAAACAGCTGTGTGATTTTTGCTATGTCCTATGATAATCAGATCTTTAGAAGCATAAGGCAAATTTATAGTTAGATTATTCCATAGTGGTTCTTGTTGGGTTAGAGTTGGGTTTGGTATGCTTATGTTCCTTTCTGAAGACTCTAGGGAGTTCCATTGCCCTGCTCATTAAGGTGCCCAGAGAGTGGCGTACTCCTTGACTGAGACTGGATGTCCGGCCTCCTTCAGGCACTCGCCCTCCCATTACTACTTCTGCCTCATTCTCTGTGTTGGAAGCTACCTTCCACTTACCTGCACACCCTCCAATCCATTCTCCACATTAATACCCCTTCACTGTTGGAGAACATATTCACAGATGTGGACTCTTGAAACCCGGGTCTCTCTTCTGCCATTTCAGACAGATGACTTTTGGGGAAAGTGAGACACTGATCCTAAAACTCATATGAAAATAATGGAATGCATAATAGACAAAACTCTTGAAAAATTAAAACAGCATAGGAGACCTTATGCCCACTGCAATTAAAACATGCTATAAAGCTGCAGTCATTGACAGTATAGGGCACATATAAGAACAGCCAAAAGGACAGATGAGATAAAACTGATAGTAAACCTAAAATCTCAGTAATAAAAATCACAAAGAAAATTTGAATGGAGAATATAGTTCTTCAACTTCACAGGCACTAGGGAAATTCCAACAAAAGCACAATGACATCGTCCACCATAGCCTCTCCTATCACCACAGCCAAAGCGACAGACGGCAACAGCCATCAGATGCTCTGTCTACCAATGATGCTGTGGTGGTTTGAATGAGAAGGGCCCACATAGGATCATGTATGTCAATACTTGATCCACAGTGGGTGCCATAGTTTGGGAAGGATTAGGAGGTATGGCCTTGTTGGAGGAGGTATATCACTTGCAATCCCACAAGCAATGGAGGAGTGTTCCTCTTTCTCCACATCCTCGCCAGCATCTGCTGTCCCCTGAGTTTTTCATCTTAGCCATTCTGACTGGTGTATGGTGGAATCTCAGGGATTCACCCTGCTGTTCATAGCATCCTTATTTATAATAGCCAGAAGCTGGAAAGAACCAAGATGTCCTTCAATAGTGGAATGAATACAGAAAACGTGGTACATTTACACAACAGAGTACTACTCAACTATTAAAAACAATGAATTCATGAAATTCTTGGGCAAATGGATGGAACTAGAAAGTGTCATCCTGAATGAGGTAACCCAATCACAAAAGAACATACATGGTATGTACTCACTAATAAGTGGATATTATCCCAAAAGGTCAGAACACCCAACATACAATTCAGAGACCACATGAAGCTCAAGAAGAAGGAAGACCAAAGTGTGGGTGCTTCGGTCTTTCTTAGAAAGGGAAACAAAAGTACTCATGGGAGCAAATACGGAGACAAATTGTAGAGCAGAGACTGAAGGAAAGAGCAACCAGAGACTGTCCCGCCTGGGCATTCATCCCAGATACAATCACCAAACTCTGACTCTATTATGGATGCTAAGAAGGGCTTGCTGAAAGGAGCCTGATATAGCTGCTTCCTGAGAGGCTATGCCAGAGCCTGACAAATACAATCAGATGCTCACAGCCATCCATTGCACTGAGTGTGGGGTCCCCAATGGAGGAGTTAGAGAAAGGACTGAAGGAGCTGAAGGGGTTTGCAACCCCATAGGAAGAACAACAATATTAAACAACCAGAGCCCCCAAGGACTAAGTCACCAACCAAGGAGTATGCATGGCTCCAGCTGCATATGTAGCAGAGGATGGCCTTATTAGGCATCAATGGGAGGAGAGGTCCTTGGTCCTATGAAGATTTGATAGATGCCCCAGTGTAGGGAATTGAGGACAGGAGGTGGGCATGGGTGGGTGGGTGGAGTAATACCCTCATAGAACCAGGGGGAGAGGGGAAGGGATAGGGAGTTTCTGGGAGGGGAGGAAACCGGGTAAGAGGATAAAAATTGAAATGTAAATAAATTAAAAATAAAAAATAAATAAACATTCCAGAGTCAGCCTTTTCCAAATTAAATGGCTTATTTCTCTTTCCCTGCAAATTATGTCTTTCCAAGTCTCCCAACTACTATGTCTCTGAGAAAGTCCAGTGAAGTCCCAAAGCCCAAGCTCTATAAATGTGACCTTGCTTTCAAGATATGATCACATGAAGATAAGGTTTCACTTGATTAGGTGCATTTGATCCTATAAGAACACTGTCATATCAGAAGATCGAGTATGAGATCAGAAGCAATGCTGTCTGATGACTGGGATAGAGACACAGCAAAAGCTACCTCATGCAATGGTGTTGAAACCCCACAGCTTTTGCTCGATGGCCTTTGCCAAGCACTCTGCTCTGGCTGTTCCATACACGCTTCATTCTTCCTACAGGGCTGATTAACATGACCCAGAATTATGAAGTCAAGCAATGTCTATGTGCAGACTGACCATTAAAAACAGAGGAAATGATGATTCTTATCACAAACTACCAAAACTACTACATACAACTATGAGAAGCACAGGATTTTGCAATGATAGTGCTCAGAAAGTGTTACCGATGGCTGCTAATTTAAAAGGTGTGGGGGCCCCATAGCCATGTCTACCCCTTCCCTACTGTGGTGAGGGCAGGGGACTTGGAGAGATCACATGCACCATGTCCCCTCCCTTGATTCCTATTATCCTGCCTTAAAAACCATCACCATCCCACAAAAGATCATCTATACAGAAATGGTACGTGTGAAAGGAGGTTGCTAGGGGCTTCCAAGGTCTCTGGGAGGATTGCAGAGTCATGCTTAGAGGCTGTGCAATCAAGAAGACAGCAGCAATCAAGGGGCCACTGTCCCAGAAACAGCACATGCCACCAGCACCAAAAATACTCAGTCAAAAGGACAGTGAATACAATACCCCATCTGTCATCCTCCACTGCTACCCTTCCCCTATTCTACCACAGACTGACCGGCTCTGCTCTCTCCCATCTCCTACTTGCAAGCCTGCTGAGGTTAAGCTGTAAAGAGCCCCCTTTTGATGAGCAGCAGCTGTTACCAAGTGGCCCACACAGCTGCTGCTGGAGTCTGTGGGACACATAGGGCACCCCAGGCAGAGAAGGTTAAGCACTTTTAATGCAGGGTCATTCTCGGCCAGCTCTGAAGAATAATAAGTCCTCTAAGTGAGCAGAAAGGGATTCTATGTGTTCCATTGTTAATCATTGGCCATTAGCCAGAAATCCTTAAGAATAGCACTACCAAGCCAGTTAGTATCTGAAATATTAAAGTATAGCTTTTACTCTTGGTGGATAAAAAAAATGGAAATGAAATTAGTAGGAGAAGACAAACTAGTCTAACATATGTATACACACATATATACACATATCCATACATATACATACATAGAGGGAGACAGAATACTCTCATGAAGCCTCATGTCTCTGAATATCATAGACAGGCAATGGTTTCTTAGAGAAGGAGAGATTTTCTTCTCTATAGACACTAGTAGGGAGCCCATATTCTTGTAAACAACCTCTAACCCTTACCCAGGAGCCTGAAAGTAACCCTGGAGGAATCTATTTTGGTCATCAAAAATGGCAAGAAGAGGAAGAGAGGGAAGGTGCACAGAGTATAAGGCAACAGGATAATAGAGATGAATATAATGAATATGATAATAAATACACTCACACACTCACAAACACTCACACACTCACACACACTCTCACATTCACACTCTTTTTTATTGGTTATTTTTTATTTATTTACATTTCAAATGTTATCCCCTTTCCCAGTTTCCCCTCCACAAGCCCCCTATCCCCTCTTCCCTCTCCCTGCCTCTATGAGGGTGCTGCCACGGACCCCACCCCCATTCCTGTCTCAGTGGCCTAGCATTCCTGTATCCTGGGTCATCAAGCCTCCCCTGGACCAAGGGTCTCCCCTCCCAGTGATGCCAGATAAGGCAATCCTCTGCTACATATCCAGCTGGAGCCATGGGTACCCCCTCTGTACTCTTTGGTTGATAGTTTAGTCCCTGGGAGCTTTGGGGGTATCTGGTTGGTTAATACTGTTGTTCTTCCTATGAGGTTGCAAACCCCTTCAGATCCTACAGTCCTTGCCCTAACTTCCCCAATGGGGTCCCTACGCTCAGCCCAGTGTTTGGCTGTGTACACCCATATCTGTATTGGTCAGGAATTGGTAAAGCCTCTAAGGATACAGCTGTATCAGGCTTCTGTCAGCAAGCACTTCTTGGTATCTGCAATCGTGTCTGGGTTTGGTGCCTGTATGTGGGATAAATGCCCAGGTGGGGCAGTCTCTGGATACCCTTTTCTTCTCTCTGCTCCATTCTTTGTCCCTGTATTTCCTTTATACAGGAGCAATTCTGGGTTAAATATTTTAGAGCTGGGTGAGTGGCCCCATCTCTCAACCTAGGGGGCCATGCCTAACATCTGGATATGGTCTTGACAGGTTCTCCCTCCCCTTTGTTGGGTATTTAAGCTAATGTCATCCCCATGGGGTCCTGGGAGGATCATGCTTTCCTGGCACCTGGGACTTTCTCTTTGCTACCACCAATTTCCCATCCCCCATTGCTACTGACCCTCTGTACATCTCCTCCATCTCCTCCCATAGTTGATTCCTCTCCACTTTTTCCCCTCCCCCTCTACTCTTCCTCTCAAGTCCCTCCCACCCTCTATTTCCATTATTTTGTTCTCCCTATTAAGTAGGACTGAAGCATTCACACTTTGGTCTTCCTTCTTCTTGAGCTTCATGTGATCCATGAGTATATCATTGGTATTCCACACTTTTTGTGTGATATCCACTTATTAGTGAGTACATGCCATCTGAGTTCTTGTTTTAGGATGAAATGTTCTACAGATATCTGTTAAATCCATTTGGTCCATAACTTCTGATAGTTTCATTGTATCTCTTTTTATTTTGTTTCCTTGATCTGTCCATTGATGAGAGTGGGGTGTTGAAGTCCCTCACAATTATTATGTGAGGTGCAATGTGTGCTTTGAGCTTTAGTAAAGTTTCTTTTATGAATGTGGGTGCCTTTGCATTTGGTGCACAGATGCTCAGAATTGAGGGTTCTTCTTGGTAGATTTTCCCTTTGATTAGTATGAAGTGTCCTTCCTTATCCTTTTTGATAACTTTTGGTTGAAAGTCTATTTTATTCAGTGTTAGAGTGGCTTGTTTCTTGGGACTGTTTGCTTGGAAAATTGTTTTCCAGCCCTTTACTCTGAGGCAATTTCTGTCTTTGACACTGTGGTGTGTTTCCTGTATGCAGCAAGATACTGGGTCCTATTTATAGAACCAGTCTGTTAGTCTATGTCTTTTTATCGGTGAATTGAATCCATTGATGTTAAGAGATATTAAGGAATAGTGATTGTTGATTCTTGTTATTTCTTATGTTATTTTTATGCTTGTGACACTCACACACATACTCACATGTACTCTCATACATACTCTCTCACACACTCTCACACATGCATTCACACACACTCATACATACACTCTCACACTCACACACATACTCACACTCTAACACACACACACACACACACACACACACACACGTGCACACATATAAAAATGCCATAATGAGGGAGGTGGCTGGAAACACTTCAGTGGTTAACAGAGCAAGCTGATCTTGCAGAGAACCTAAATTCAGTTTCTAGTACCACATCAAGCAGCTCATGACCAGGTGAAACTTCAGCTCCAGGGGATCCAACATTTGCTTCTGATCTCCATGGTCATGCACTCATGTGTATAAGCCTTCTCTCTCACACATACACATATTCATTAATAACTTAAAAAATAAAACCTTTTTAAGAAATAGAAAATGTCATAATAAACTCATGATTATGCATAATTAGCATATGCTTGCAAAAAGAAGAAACTCCTTGTAATCAGGAAATGAGAAAATTCTTTGGGAAAATAAAGACCAGCAATGAGATCCCTAGTCACTAGTTCTTTTTTACATATTGGTAATCATTTTGCTATATAAAGTACTGTATTTTTTTCTATTATACTATCATGCAAATTTAAGCTTAAATCTTTGCCTTCTGGTTTACTACATTTGTGATTTTATTTTTTAAAGCAAAATTATAAATGCAAACTCTACCTATGACACATCTCACCATCTCTGTTTCCTCAAGGGACCCCCTAGGTGAGGCATCTGTGTTAGCATCCACAGTCCGTCCAAAGTCTCTGCTTTCTACACACCCACTGTAACCTCCTGTTGCAGGGAACTACTCCAGGAGCTACTCCAGCTCCATTTTCTCAATAGACCAAAAGGAGGCATGAACTGAAGCAGAGGCCCTGGCATAATTACTGCTTTCTAGATATATTTTCAAATATTCTCATTTTTTAAATGATCATAAAATATATCTCAATCTATCTCAATCTATCGTATCCTTTCATTACTTTCATTGTACTTAATTTAGGTGCTTAATTACATAAGAATAGTTTTGATGTACTAGGTTCCAGGCTATGTGACATCCACAAGCTTTAAGCAGCTTGTGTAAAGTGCCATTCATTTAAAGAGATTCCCCCTCTACTTGACATGGAGATTGGTTAATGATTGGCGCAGGAGGGCCCAGCCTACTCTGGAAAGCAAGATTCCTCCAGGATTCCTCCAGGGCTTCAGATCCTGTCTCCAGTTCCGGCCTTGGCTTCCTGCCTTGGCTTTCCTCAGTAACAAACTGTGATTGTGATGTGTAAACCAAACAAACCCTTTACTTTCAAGGCTGTTTTTGGTTAAGCAAATGAACACACCATATTTTTCTAATCTGCTACTTTCCAGTCCCTGAGGACCCACTTGAGTGCAAAGCACAATCCAGGCAAGTTCACAAGTACTTGTACAGTGCCGGACTCCGTATGCCAAGGAGAACCAGCTGATTCTGAGTCACAAACACAAATCATATTTAGTCCCAAAATCTTCATTCCTTTTAACTTTGGTGAGATTCACCTATCAATACAGATGGGTGTGTCTGCAGACTGAGAGGAAAGAATTAGTTTTTTGTTTTTGTTTTTGTTTTTGTTTTTTTTCAGAGAAAAGAGTGATCATGGTTTGGCATATCCAAAGTCTTTGAGCTCTTGGGAATGAATCCTGCAACTATATCTCTGTTGTGTCTAACAATATGCATCTCTAGTCAACATAAATGTCATGTGTGTCCTGCTGAAACTTTGGTCTTAACTCTCCCAAACATATAGGATGGAATTCCAGCCATTTGCAGTCTTGTAGCCAGAAGCCTTCCCTGTCTGCTGCTTGAGAGGCCTGGCTTACTCATGCACACACGTCTGGCCTCTCAGTGACTGGCAGGAATATACACTTCAGTTTCTCCCTTAGGGAAGGGGATTTCTGAATAAAAGATGCACCTGAGTTCTTCAACAAGCATGGAAATGGAGGAGAGCCCATCAAGAATGCTTCTGTATGCGGCTTTCTCTGCTTCTAGCTACACAACTCCTCCCCATGTGTTCCAGGTTCACCTCCAGAATCAACAACTCTGGTAAATATTTGCCTCCAGGAATGCTTGCATAACAAACTGACAAATGATGAAACAAAAGAGAAAAATGATGAAAGAGAAGGACACACGGTGGTGTGTGCCAGGTTCCTGTCAGTACAGAGGGAGCAAACTTCAACTGAAGCGAGAGGAGAAGAATCCTAGACCCTGGGCAGTGCTACAAATCTCCCTCCTCACTCCCTCCCTCTCTTCCTTCCAGCTGAGAGTTCACCTACCATGGCATCAAATCCTCCTGCTCAAAACAGACCCAGCTCATAGGATATAGATAGGCCCTGTATTATGACCAAACAGTCCCTTCCACCCGTAACCCTTACATGCCCTCCCCTGAAACACTGAAGTAGAGTCACCTCACTGAAGCTGTCTCCAGAAGTCTTTCCATCATACCCACAGCTAGCTGTCCAAACCTACTCACTGCTTCTGCTCCCTGTCTTTGAGGGCCAGTTGCAAAGAACCCACAGGAGACAGGGAGACCCACGGGCATCCTCAGCCAGCCACTCACCTGCATCAGTACTGCACCCTTGTTTTGCAGGCACCTCCCTGGCAATTTCCCTTGGAACCATGTGCCAACTATAGAAGAATACTACAGTAATTCCAAATCTCCCTGTGCTTTATTCTTAGTCTATTCAATCCCATTATTTGCTGTCCCAGTAACTGTGGAAACTATAAAATAAAAATAAAAATAACTGAATCAAAACATACAGTAACACAGACCTTGGCTTCAAGGTACCAATAGCCTTAGACTAACAGTGCTCACTTCAGGCTTCATGGAGCCCAAGCGAGGCAAATCCCAAGAAGCCTCTTAGTTAGCACACCAATCTCTCATCCAGTGTTTTAAGGAACGGCTTGCTCTCACTTAACCTAGTTCACTTCACTTGGAAATATTTACTAAGATCCTGTTGGTCCCACAGTAGGACTTGGGGACAAATGGGGGTAAAGCTCATGACCAAGCCGCTGAAATAGGGTTCCTCACCTATGGGAAGGTCACATCCCATAGTACCTTATAAGTTGAAAAAGTTTTAAGTCACTTATGCACATCAAAGCTTAGATACATGACACTGTATAAAGTATTTGCTTCGACTGTGTGGCTACCCAGAGACTAAGGTGGCTTTAAACCCCACCCAACAGCTCAAAGGTGTCTTACAATATATTAGTAGCCCAGGAAAGGAAAAAATTAAAATACAGTTCCCACTAGAAGTATGCCGAATGTTTCTTGTCAATAAGGTAAAAGAACACACACTGGGGACCACCTGTATAAAACAAGTTGTCTGAGAGACAAGATGTGAGAACTAGATCTACAGCAGCACAGGTAATCAGAAGAAAACTCTGGACAGAAGTGGCACCTGAGCAGGGACCAGAATGAAGACAAGAAGCCAATCCCAAAGCTATCTGAATGAGAGGGTTCAAGAGATGTGCACTTCAGAGATCTGAAAAAAATAGAGAAGGGTTGGGAGGAGAATTCCAATGGAAAATGTCTCACAATAAAAAAGCACATGGCTCTAACCATTGTTCATAATTATGAAGCCCACCTTTCTCTGAGGATTTATAGTCAAGTACTAATACTAGAAGAGAGGGGCTCACAAAGTCTCACTGCTCCCTGAAAATTGATAGATATGTTATAGTTGTAATGGGAGGGAGACACATTTGTAGCCACTGGCAGATGGTCTGTGCTCCTGTAAGCAACACTGAGCTCATGAATCAGAAAACAAGGACATGAAAGCAGAAAAGAGATGAATTGGGAAGAAGACAGTCCACAGATGAAAGAAGGACAAGAAGGGGATTGAAGGGAGAATATGATCAAAATGCATAATATATGACAATGTCAGAATGAAATCCATGATGCATGTGCCAATAAAAACTGTAAAGAGATAAACACTTCCAGCAAATACCAAGACAGAAAACCAACATACAAAATTCAGTAACTTTTCTATATCAATAATAAACTTGCCAGGAAGCAAATCAGGAAAACAAAATCCATTCACAATAACTTAAAAATAATAATAAAATATTAAGGAATAAACCTGAACAAGAAGGTAAAGGAACTGTGCAATGAACACTTTAAACACTGTCCAAGAGCTGAAGAGATGACTGAGCAGTTATGAGTATTTGTTATTCTTTCAGAAGACCTAAGTTTGGTTTCCAGCACCCATATGATGGAGCTCTTCTGAGCTCTGCAGGCAACAGACACACGTGGTGGTGCATGTATGCAACTTACAGGTAGACACTTATACACATTAAAAAAAAAAACCACTGTGGAAAGAATCATTCAAGAAACCACTGAGTTGCTTGCAAGTTCGACTTTATGATTGAATTGTTCACAGTAGCCAAGATATGGAATAAGCCTACATATTTGTCAACATGTAAAACTGGTGAAGAAAATACAGTGGAACTGGAGAACATTACATTATAAGTCATCCTTAGAAAAATGACTAAGCACATGTTTTCTCTCATACGCAGAGTCTAGGTTTGAATAAATGAAAGAATGGATAGATGGATGGATGGATGGATGGATGGATGGATGGATGGATGGATGGGTGGATGGATGGATGGATGGATGGATGGATGAATGGATGGATGGATGGATGGATGGATGGATGGATGGATGGATGGATGGGTGGATGGAAGAATGAATAACAAAGTAGAAGGGGACTAGGAGATGAGAAGGAATCTAATGAGAGAGGAGGAATGACAAGGTGGGGATAATAGGGTAAAAAGACAAGTGTTAGCCAGGTGTGGTGGCGTTCAGCTGTAATCCAGCACTTGGGAGGCAGAGGCAGGCAGAAATTTCTGATTTCGAGGCTAGCCTGGTCTACAGAGTGAGTTCCAGGACAGCCAGGACCACACAGAGAAACCCTGTCTCGAAAAACCAAAGAGAGAGAGAGAGAGAGAGAGAGAGAGAGAGAGAGAGAGAGAGAGAAGTGTTTTCTCTCATATGTACAATCTAAATTCAACTCTATATTCTTAAATATTTACATATACAGATATGACATGAGGACATAGGACACGTAATTTAGGAAACAAGCAGGAGATGAAAGAGAAAGGTAGTTGGGGCAAGGCTGGGAAAAGTAAAATAATACATATAACACACATGCATATGTATATATATATATATATATACTCGTACACATATATATACATATGTTCATAAACATATATGTGTGTGTCATAATGAAATCTAGCTTTTTTGTTTTGTTTTTTCAAGACAGGGTTTCTCTGTGTAGCCCTGGCTGTCCTGGAAATCACCCTGTAGTCCAGGCTGGCCTTGAACTCAGAAATCTGCCTGCCTCTGCCTCCCAAGTGCTGGAATTAAAGGTGTAGGCCACCATGCCCGGCTGAAATCTAGCATTTTTACACTAACTAAAAACTTAGAACTATCATATTAGCAGTCTAAGTTTAGTTCATACTCTTGACAATAAAAATGTAATATCAAATAGTGACCAGCTGAAATATAACTCTGCATCATATTGATATGCCCATTGGGGACTGAGATCTGCTGAGACTGAACACATGAATAGTTAATGTTTTATGATAAAATTATCCCAGGATTGAGTTCCAAGTAGGCCAGCCTTGCGCATAAGAACTTAAGCATGAAGATCATCCCCAGTGTCCAAGAAGTGCTGGGAAGATCAATAGAATCTGTTTATCTTCTCACAAGTGAGTTTCCAAAACAAAACAGGGCAGTCCTGTAGAAGCCCATCCTCTGTGAACACTGTTCTGAACCCTTCATGAAGGGAACTGGTAAAGCGGCATCATTGTTTCCAGACAAGTTTGTAACATCCTCAAAGTCACTGTTAGCTCTTCCTAAGATTCCATTTATAGCAGTTGGCTAAATGGGGGTGCGGGGGGTGGGGGGGAATCTGGGGGTCCTGTAGGCTTCTTGGTTGGTTGTTTAGTGAGAGTTCAGAAAATTTCTCTGAGAATATGTCATCTTACTCTCAGGAACGCTCACACAGAAGGGGCCATGTGACAAGCCACGTAACAGTCTCATGGTGTGAAAACAGCTGTCAAAGGAACCTTCACAGGGCTCCCAAAAAGTCACGGGTGTCTGATCATCAAACAGAATACTCACTCACCTATCCAGCCTCTGGAACAGGGTCAAAGCACCTGCCTTCTCAGCCTGCCTCATCATCTACTCGAGATGCAACAGAATCGATCCAGACCCTGTCGCTGTCCAGCTACAGGGCAGCTAAGAGGACAAAGAACCTGCCCTGGTAGGAAGATACCAAGTTGGTGCAGGCAAGTCAGGGGATGGGATGACCCCGGCCAGGGTCCTGTGGGCCACTTGTGCCCTCATGCATCTGCAGATTTACGTGTTCATGACTGTTTCAATCCAAAATTAGAGAAAATAGCCCCCCAAATGGATGGAGATGGGTGATAAATGAGCTATTCCTGTGGTTGTTGCTCTAAATACATAATGATACATAATTCTTTTCATATGAACTACCAAGGAACACAATACTTACTAAATAAGCTTCCCTTTAAATTCTATTTTCTTTGCAATCCAACAATAGTAACAAAAACCCAAAACAGTCAAGTGTGCCACTTGAAATCCATAAAACAATTATCCTTACCAAGAATAGAGGATCGTTCCCACCACAGACGTGAGCTTACTGCTTTCCTGCTTTTGCTTTGCCAGGCCAAAGTCAGCTACAATTCACAAAACAGAGTAAAGTGTTACTGTGTTTCCCCAGGATTAGCAGTCCCTAGCCTGACACTGCACCAGGTAACTAACACATTTCCCAGCAGACCTCTTGTTCCTCTGTATGTTTTCACAAGATACCCCTCCTCCCACATCCTCTGTCTACTGCCAACCTCAGTTCATGTGCACTGTATGCTACTATGCTTTATATTCTAACATGGTGGAGTTTTTCTTTAAAGCAATCTAACCTAAGTCTTGCAATGTTTAAATGAGCTTTTTGATGATACATTAAAATCTCAATGGGCTAATGTTATACTTTGATTTGTATACACATTATATAATGTTTAAATTGGGTTAAACACATTTATTCATAATAGAAATATTTAAAATCTTTCTTCTGGTCTTCTGAGTCCACCATTCATGTGAGCTGGCTTACTTTTGCTGTCTTTCTCTCCCCTCATCTCCTTGGTCTCTGGTTAACACTATACTCCTTCATTTATATGAGATCAACATTCTTATATGCCATGTACAAATGAACCTTGGGATACTTGTTTTTCTGTGTTCTGTGTGTGATCATTATTTCACTAAATGATCTATTTCTAACCATGTTGCCATGAGACAGACAGGATTCTATTCATATAACTGAATTATATTCAACTGTGTGCCCAGGCTATGTTCTCTATGTGTTTGCCAGTTGATGGACACCTGGCTGTCTCCATTTATTACCTACTTGAACTCTGCTGCAATAAACTGAGTGTCCAGCTGTCCCTTGTGAACACTGGCAATTTGCCTGGGAGTGAAATCAATGGGCCAGATCATATGTAGTCCTAGTGTAATGTTCTGGGAGCTTTCTTAGTGTTTGCCATGATCATCAGGCTAGTTTACATTCTGCAGCAGGGCTGCTGTCCTCCCTTTCCTGCCCAGCGCCTGCTCCCTTCCCCTCCCCAGCAGGGAGATAGTAGCCATTCGTTTATTTATTTTAAGTTTGTGTACAAGACTACCTCTAATCTTTTTTAACAAGAACATTCCTTACTGGGGCAAAATGATATCCTTGTGATTGAATTTGGATTTTCCTGCAGATTAGTGATGGTCGGCCTTTTTAAACACCTGCTATTCATTTCTACATGTCCTTCAGAGATAATTATTTTTCATAGGAAGCTTGGACTTTGCTATCGATGTAGAGAGTGATCTACGTGTCCTAGATATCGTCTCTGTGATACATCAAATCTCATCCTACTCGCTCCCACTCTCCAGGCATCTCACCACCGTAGGTTCATTTCCTAGGCCTTCTGGAAGCCTTCCAGCTTGATGGGCCCAATCCTGGGCCTTCTGGAAGCCTTCCAGCTTGATGGACCCAATCCTGGGCCTTCTGGAAGCCTTCCAGCTTGATGGACCCAATCCTGGGCCTTCTGGAAGCCTTCCAGCTTGATGGACCCAATCCTGGGCTTTCTGGAAGCCTTTCAGCTTGATGGACTCAGTCCTGGGCTTTCAGGAAGCCTTCCAGTTTGATGGACTCGTGTTAAGTTTTGTTTTATTTTCCTGTGCTTTAGGATCCAACCCAAACATCCCAAAGTCTTTGAACATTTCTTGTTTTCTTTTTTATTTGTTCTATATTTGCATCTTTTAATCATTTTCAATTGCTTTTTTTAACTGCTGAGGGAATTTGAGTCTTATTCTGTTGCATATATATATATATATATATATATATATATATATATATATATATTCAACTTTCATCTGGGCTCCTTCCAATTTCTGGCTATTATAAAGAAGGCTGCTATGAACATAGTCGAGCATGTATCCTTATTGCATGTTGCATGCTGAGGAATCTTCTGGGTATATGCCCAGGAGTGGTATGGCAGGGTCCTCTGGAAGTATCGTGTCCAGTTTTCTGAGGAACCGTCAGACTGATTTCCAGAGTGGTTGTACCAGCTTGCAATCCCACCAGCAGTGGAAGAGTGTTCCTCTTTCGCCACATCCTCGCCAACACCTGCTGTTTCCTGAGTTTTTAATCTTAGCCATTCTGACTGGTGTGAGGTGAAATCTCAGGGTTGTTTTGATTTGCATTTCCCTAATGACTAATGATTTTGAACATTTCTTAAGGTGCTTCTCAGCTATCCAAAGTTCTTCAGGTGAAAAGTCTTTGTTTAGCCCTGTACTCCATTTTTGATAGGGTTATTTGGTTATTTGGTTTTCTGGGGTCTAACTTCTTGAGTTCTTTGTATACATTGGATATTAGCCCTCTGTCAGGTGTAGGGTTGGTGAAGATCTTTTCCCAATTTGTTGGTTGCCAATTTGTCCTTTTAACAGTGTCTTTTGCCTTACAGAAACTTTGTAATTTTATGAGATCCCATTTGTCTAATCTTGATCTTAGAGCATAAGCTATTGGTGTTCTGTTCAGGAACTTTCCCCCTGAGCCAATGTCCTCAAGGGTCTTCCCCAGTTTCTTTTCTATTAGTTTCAGTGTGTCTGGTTTTATGTGGAGGTCCTTGATCCACTTGGAGTTGATCTTAGTACAAGGAGATAAGAGTGGATCAATTCTCATTCCTCTGCATGTTGACCTCCAGTTGAGCCAGGACCATTTGTTGAAAAGGATATCTTTTTTCCACTGGATGTTTTCAGCTCCTTTGTCGAAGATCAATTGGCCCTGTGCCACAGCTCTCTTTACCCAAATCCCACCAGAGAGAGAGCTGGTATTCCAGGAGTGCTGTCCCACCTATATTCACAGGTGAGACCACCACTATTGCTCCAATACCTGGATCAACAGGGACCCATCAAGAGCCCACAGAACATAGGAACCACAGAACATCCATGGACAGGAAACTTCCAGTTTCCATCTGTGCCCCAGAACTAACCTTGTGCCACAACTCTCTATGCCTGGAGAAAGCATGTCTCCAGCAGTGCTGATACACCTAAGATCACAGGCTTGCGGGAGGGACAAACCATAGTCAAGAGACAGCAAAACCTGCTAATAGCAGAGATAAGCAGAAGGCAAGAGACAAGAGCAAGAACATAAGCAGCAGAAACCAAGGCTACTTGGCATCATCAGAACTCAGTTCTCCAAAAACAGCAAGTCCTGGATACTCCAACACACCAGAAAGTCAAGATTTGGATTGAAAATCACATCTCATGATGATGATGATAAAAGACCTTAAGAAAGATATAAATAACTCCCTTAAAGAAATATAGGAGACCACAGTTAAACAGATAAAAGCTCTTAAAAAGGAAACATATAAATCCCTTAAAGAATTACAGGAAAACATAACCAAACAGGTGAAGGAATTGAACAAAACCATCCAGAATCTAAAAATGGAAAGAGAAACGATAAAGAAATCAAAAGGAAGATGACCCTGGCGATAGAAAACCTAGGAGAGTGATCAGGAGGCATAGATAGAAGCATCACCAAAAGAACACAAGAGATAGAAGAGAGAATCTCAGGTGCATAAGATACCATAGAAAACATTGACACAACAGTCAAAGAAAACACAAAATGCAAAAAGCTCCTAACCCAAAACATCCAAGAAATCCAGAACACAAGGAGATCAAACCTGAGGATAATAGGTATAGAAGAGAGTGAAGATCCCAACTTACAGGGCCAGTAAATATCTTCAACAAAATTATAGACGAAAACTGTCCTAACCTAAAGAGATGCCCATGAACATACAAAAAGCCTACAGAACTCCAAATAGACTAGACCAGAAAAGAAATTCCTCCCATCACATAGTAATAAAAATATCAAATGCACAAAACCAAGAAAGAATATTAAAAGCAGTAAGGTAAAAAGGTCAAGTAACGTACAAAGGCAGACCTATCATAATTACCCCCAAATTCTCAACAGAGACTATAAAAGCCAGAAGATTCTGGGCAGATGTTACACAGACCCTAAGAGAACACAAATACCAGCCCAGGAAAACTCTCAATTCCATAGATGGAGAGACCAAGATATTCCATGACAAAAACAAATTTACACAATATCTTTCCACAAATCCAGACCTACAGAGGATAATTGATGGAAAATTGCAACACAAGGAAGGAAACTACGCCCTAGAAAAAACAAAAAGCAATCTTGTTTCAACAAACCCAAAATGAGATGGCTACACAAACTTATTTCCACCTCTAACAACAAAAATAACAGGAAGGAACAATCACTTTTCTTTAGTATCTCTTACCATCAATGAATTCAATTCTGAACAAAAAGACATAGACTAACAGACTGGATATATAAACAGGACCCAGCATTGCACTGCATTCAGCAAATGCACAACAGTGACAGAGACAGAAAATGCTTCATAGTAAAAGGCTGGAAAGCAATTTTCCAAGCACATGGTCCCAAGAAACGAGCTAGAGTAGCCATTCTTTTTTTTTCCAGCATGACCCCAGTCAATTCTAAGACTGAAGGCAGGTTTAATAATTTCCAATCCACTTTTATACCAATTTAATTGCATGCAGGTATTAAGATTGATAGTAGTACACTGAGGAACAAGCAAGATAGTAAACAGAAGATTGTCAAGGCAATAAGCAAAGTCCTGTGACAGTTGTTTCCAAGGGCTTGTCAGAATAACCAAAATGCCTGAACCTCCTTCCTTGTCCAAGACCAAAATCTTGCCTGAAGTCTGCTTCTTTTGTTCCCCCTAAGATTAAAATTCATGCCTTAATGTACTTAACTATTATGCCCTAAAGTCAGGTTCCTGCTTGAAGCCCTTGTTCTTGTCTTTGGTCAATGTCAAACTCAAAGAAAAAAAACCACATGGTTATTTCATTAGATGCTGAGAACTTGAATTTGACAAAATTCAACGCCCCTTTATGGTAAAAGTCTTGGAAAGATCAGGAATTCAAGGCTCATACTTAAACATAGTAAAAGCAATATACATCAAACTAGTAGCCAATATCAAACTAAATGGAGAGAGATGTGAAGCAATCCCACTAAAATCAGGGACTAGACAAGGCTGCCCACTCTCTCCATACCTATTCACTGTAGCATTTGAAGTCCTAGACAGAGCAATCAGACAACAAAAGGAGATGTAAAGGATACAAATTGGAAAGGAAGAAGACAAAATATCACTATTTGCAGATGATATGATAGTATACTTAAGTGACCCCAAAATTCTGTCAAAGAACTCCTTCAGCTGATAAACAACTTCATGAAAGTGGCTGGATATAAAATTAACTCAAAATAATCAGTAGCCTTGCTCTACTCAAAGGATAAACAGGCTCAGAAAGAAATTAGGGAAACAACGCCCTTTACAATACTCACAAATAATATAAAATAACTTGGTGTGACTCTAACTAAGCAACTGAAAGATCTGTATGACAAGAACTTCAAGTCTCTGAAGAAAGAAATTGAAGAAGATCTCAGAAGATGGAAAGATCTCCCATGCTCATGGATTGGGCAGGATTGATACAGTAAAAATTGCCATCTTGACAAAAGCAGATTCAATGCAATCCCAATCAAAATTCCAACTCGATTCTTCATATAGGTAGAAAGGGCAATGTGAAAATTCATTTGGAATAACCAAAAACCCACAACAGTGAAAACTATTCTCAACAATAAAAGAACTTCTGGAGGAATCACCATCCCTGACCTCAAGCTCTATTACAGAGCAATAGTGATTTAAAAAAACTGCATGGTATTGGTAGAGAGGCAGGTAGGAGGATCAATGGAATAGAGTTGAAGACCCAGAAATGAACCCACACATCTATGGTCACTTCACCTTCAACCAGGAGCTAAAACCATACAGTGGGAAAAAGACAGCATTTTCAATAAATGGTACAGTTTCAACTGGAGGTCAGCATGTAGAAAAATGCAAATATCTCTTTATACAAAGCTCAAAGCCAAGTAGATCAAGGATCTCTACATAAGCCAGATACACTGAAACTTACAGAGGAGAAAGTGGGGAAGAGCCTTGAACACATGGGCACAGGGGAAAACTTCCTGAACAGAACACCAATGGCTTATGCTCTAAGATTAAGAATGGACGAATGGGACCTCATAAAACTGCCAAGTTTCTAAAGGGCAAAGGACACTGTCAATAGGACAAAATAGCAACCAACAGATTGGAAAAAACTCTTTACCAATTCTACATCTGATAGAGGGCTAATATCCAATATATACAAAGAACTCAGCACGTTAGTCTCCAGAGAATCAAACAGCCCTATTAAAAATGGGGTACAGAGCTAAATAAAGAATTCTCGCCGGGCGGTGATGGCGCACGCCTGTAATCCCAGCACTTGGGAGGCAGAGGCAGGTGGATTTCTGAGTTCGAGGCCAGCCTGGTCTACAGAGTGAGTCCCAGGACAGCCAGGGCTATACAGAGAAACCCTGTCTCGAAAAAAAAAAAAAAGAAAGAAAGAAAAAGAAAAAAGAAAAAACAAAAAAATGAAAAAAAAAAGAATTCTCAACTGAGGAATATCAAATGGCTACAAAGCACCTGAAGAAATGTTCAGCATCCTTAGTTATCAAGGAAATGCAAATCAAAATGACCCTGAGATTCCACCTCACACCAGTCAGAATGGCTAAGATCAAAAACTCAGGTGACAGAAGATGCTGTAGAGGATGAGGAGAAAGAACACTCCTCCATTGCTGGTGGGATTGCAAACTGGCATAATCACTCTGAAAATCAGTTCGGCGGTTCCTCAGAAAATTTGACATAGTACTACCAGAGGACCCAGATATACCACTCCTGTGCAGATACTCAAATGATTCTCCAACATATGACAAGGACATATGCTCCACTGTATTCATAGCCATCTTATTTATAATAGCCAGAAGCTGGAAATAACCCATATGTTCTTCAACAGAGAAGTGCATACAGTTAATGTGATACATTTACACAATGTATCACATTACTCAGCTATTAAAAACAATGAATTCATGAAATTATTAGGCAAATAGATGGAACTAGAAAACATCCAGAGTGAAGTAACCCAATCACAAAAGAACACACGTGGTATGCACTCACTGATAAGTGGATATTAGCCCAGAAGCTCAGAATACCCAAGATACAATTCACAGACCAAATGAAGCTCAAGAAGAAGAAAGACCAAAGTGTAGAAGCTTCAGTCCTTCTTAGAAATGGGAACAAAATACTCATCAAAGTAAATCTGGAGACAAAGTATAAAGCAGAGACTAAAGAAAAGGCCAACCAGAGCCTGCCCCACCTGGGGATCCACCCCTTATACAGTCACCAAACCCAGACACTATTGTGGATGCTAAAAAGTACTTGCTGACAGGAACCTGATACAGTTCTCTACTGAGAGGCTCAGCCAGAGCCTGACAAATACAGAGGCAGATGCTTGCAGTCAAACATTGGTCCCCAATGGAGGAGTTAGAGAAAGGAAGAAAAACAATATTAACTAACCAGACCCCCACAGAGCTCACAGGGACTAAACCACCAACCAAAAAGTACACATGGAGCGACCCAAGGCCCCAGCCGCATATGTAGCAGAGGTTGGCCTTTTGGGGCATCAATGGGAGGAGAGGCCCTTGGTCCTGTGAAGGCTTGATGCCCCAACATAGGGAAATTCAGGGGTGGAGGAGCACCCTCATAGAATCAGGGGAGGGGATAGGGGGTTCATGAGGTGAAACTTGGAAAGGGGATATCATTTGACATGTAAATTAATAAAATATTAAATAATAAAAAATATACGATCATCTCATAAGATGCTGAAAATGCTTTTTACAAAATCCAACATCCCTTCATGTTAAAAGTCTTGGAGAGATCAGACATGCAAGGTGTCTACTAAACACAATAAAGGATATACACAGCAAGCCAATTGCCAATTTAAAGTAAATTCCCTCAAATCAGGGACAGGAAACAGCTTCCCACTCTCTCTGCACCTATTCAATACAGGACTTGAAGTACTAGCTAGAGAAATAAAGCAACTAAAGAAGACCAAGGGGATACAAATTGGAAAGGAAGAAGTCAAAGTATCACTACTCACAGATTATTTGCTTGTATACATAAGTGAACCCAAAGAGTCTACCAGAGAACACTGACAGCTGACGAACATCTTCACAAAGTGGCTTGACATAAAATTAACCCCCCAAAAAAAATCAGTAAGCCTCTTTTATACAAATGACAAATGGACTGAGAAAGAAATTAGCAAAATAACACCCTTTACAGCAACTACAAATAATACAAAAATATTTTAGCGTAACTTTAACCAGAAAAATGAAAGACCTATATGACAAGAAGTTCAAGTCTCTGAAGAAAGAAATTGAAGAAGACCTCAGAAGATGGAAAGATCTCCCATGCTCATGGATTGGTAGGATTAACTTAGTAAAAATAACCATATTTCCAAAAGCATTCTACAGAGTCAATGCAATTCCCATCAAAATTTCAACTCAATTCTTTACAGACTTTGAAAGAATAATTCTTATTTTCATATGGAAAAACAAAAAAAGTCAGGAGAGCTAAAAGAATCTTATACAATCAAGGAACATCTGGAGGTATCGCCTTCCTGAATTTCAGGCTATACTATAAAGCAATAGCAATTAAAAAAACTCATGGTATTGGCATAAAAATAGACAGGTTGATCAATGGAATAGAATCCAAGATCCTGCAATAAACACAAGCACCTACAGACACTTGGGGTTTCTTTTATTTGTTTTGTTTGTTTTGTTTTGTTTTTGTTTTACTAAGAAGCCAAAACCATACAATAGACGAAAAAAAGCTATACTATTCCTGGGCATATACCCCAAAAAATGTCCCACTATACTACAGGGACACTTGTTCAACTATGTTCATAGCAGCTTTATTCATAATAGCCAGAAACTGTAAACAACCTAGCTATCCCTCAACTGAAGAACTGATAAAGAAAACGTGGTGCATTTACTCAATGGAATATTGCTTAGTTATTAGATATAAAAACATCATGAAATTTGTGGTCAAATGGATGGAATCATAAAATATCATCCCGAATAAGGTAACCCAGACCCAGAAAGACATACATTGTATGTATTCAATTATAAGTGGATATTAATCATAAAGTACAGAATAACCATGCTACAATCCACAGACTCAAAGAAGCTAAGTAACAAGGAAGGTCCAAGGGAGGATGCTTGAATCTCACTCAGAAGGGGAAATAGAATAGACTTCCGAAGCAGATGGAGGGAGGGAGCTGGGTGGGAGGAGGGGGGAGGGGATGGAAGTGGGGATCGGTTGGAGTGGAGTAGAGGGCTAGGGAAGAGAACAGAACCAGTGGGAGTGGGGCATCTTTAGGATGAGCTAGAGACCTGGGACAGGGTAGGCTCTGAGGAGTCTGTTGGGGTGACCCTAGCTGAGACTCCTAGAAGCAGAGGATATGGACACTAAATTTGCTTTCCTGTAGCCAGGCAGGACTTCCAGTGGAGAGATGGGGATACCAACCCACCTACAAAACCTTTGACCTAAAATTGTTCCTGCTTACAAGATGTTCAGGGATAAAGATGGAGCAGAGATTGAGGGAATGACCAACCAATGACTGGCCCAACTTGAGACCCACTCCATGGGAGAGACACAACCCCTTATACTATTGATAATACTCTGTTATGCTTGCAAACAGGAGCCTAGCCTGTCTTCTGAGAAACTTCATCAGGTAGCTGATAAAAACAGAATCAGAGAGACACAGCCAAACATTAGGCAATCTCAGAGAGTCTTGTGGAAAAGCTGGAGGAGGGCTTGAGAGAACCAGGGGAGTCAAGAACACAAGAAGACCTACAGAGGTCTTCAACTAATCTGGGCCCATGGGAGCTCTCAGAGACTGAACCACCAACCAAAGAGCACAGAGTGGCTGGACCTGGGCCCCTACACATTTGTAGCAGATGTGCAGCTTGGTCTTCATGGGGGTCTTTTAACAATTGGAGCAGGGGCTGCCTCTGAATAGGACTCCGTTGCCTGACTTTGGATCCCCTTCTTCTTGCTGGGCTGCGTTTTCTGGTCTCAATGAAAGAGGATGTGCTAAGTCCTTCTAAGACTGGATGTCTGGGTGTGTGGGAAGGGGGGATACCCACAGAGGGCCTGCCCTTCTCTGAGAAAAAGGGGAGGGGTGAATTGGGGGAGAAGCCTGTGAGGGTAGGACTGGGATGAGAAGAGGAAGAGAGACTGCAATCAGGATGTAAAATGAATAAATAAGTAAAATAAATAAATAAATAAATAAATAAATAAATAATGAAAAATGTGTGAGGCTACTTGCATTAAATCCTAGCACTCAGAAGGCTGAGACAGAAGTAGAGGCAGACGTGGATGTCTCTGAGCTGAAGACCAGCCTCATCTACATGACTTGATGTGCTAGGGCAGGTTGGTACCCATGGCAAGGGAGGAAGGGGGCTGCATCTTCTCTGAAGAGAAGGGGAGGGGTAATGAGGAGAGAGATTTGTAAGGCTGGGGTTGGGAGGAGGGGAAGGGCTGCGATCAGGATGTAAAATGAATGAATGTATGGATAAATAAATAATAGCAAAAAAATCTTTAAAAACATAAGAATAGTTCACAAGACACACAAAAGCAGACATGCCCGGATTTGCCCCACAGTCCTCTGTTTCCCACTGTTGTTTTTGTTTGTCTGTTTGTTTGTTTGTTTGTTTTTTGGCTTTTTTTTCTTTTTTTTCTTTTTTTTCTTTTTTTTTTTATTTTCTATATTCTTTGTTTACATTCCAAAGGCTTTCCCCTTTCCCAGTTACCCCCCACCATATGTCCCATAATTCCTCTCCCCCCCATGCTATTCCCCACTCTCCCCCCCACACACACGATTTCTCTGTTCTGGGTCTACAATACTGGATCCAATCTTTACAGGCCCAGGGTCCTCTCTTTTTTTTCTACTTGAGAGTCATTTGACTTGCTAATTGTGCCTTGAGTATTTAGGGCTTCTGGGCTCATTAATATCCACTTATCAGTGATTGCATTTCGTGTGTATTCTTTTGTGATTGGGTTAGCTCACTTAGGATGATAGTTTCCAGATCTAACCATTTACCTACAAATTGCATGAATTCATTATTTTTAATTGCTGAGTAGTACTCCATTGTATAAATATACCACATTTTCTGTATCCATTCCTCTTTTGAGGGATATCTGGGCTCCTTCCAATTTCTGGCTATTATAAACAAGGCTGCTATAAACATAGTGGAGCATGTGTCTTTGTTGTATGCAGAGGAATCCTCTGGGTATATGCCCAGGAGTGGTATGCCAGGGTCCTCTGGGAGTGGCATGCCCAATTTTCTGAGGAACCGCCACACTGATTTCCAGAGTGGTTTTACCATTTTGCAATCCCACCAACAGTGGAGGAGTGTTCCTCTTTCTCCACATCCTCGCCAGCACTTGTTGTCTCTCGAGTTTTTAATCTTAGCCATTCTGACTGGAGTGAGGTGGAATCTCAGAGTTGTTTTGATTTGCATTTCCCTGATGACTAATGATGTTGAACATCTCTTAAGGTGTTTCTCGGCCATCCGAATTTCTTCTGGTGAAAATTCTTTGTTTAGCTCTGTACCCCATTTTTTGATAGGGTTATTTGGTTCTTTGGGGTCTAACTTCTTGAGTTCTTTGTATATATTGGATATTAGCCCTCTGTCGGATGTGGGGTTGGTGAAGATCATTTCCCACGTTGTTGGTTGCCATTTTGTCCTTCTGACAGTGTCCTTTGCCTTACAGAAACTTTGTAATTTTATGAGGTCCCATTTGTCAATTCTTGATCTTAGAGCATAAGCTATTGGTGTTCTGTTCAGGAACTTTACCCCTGTGCCCATGTCCTCCAGGGTCTTCCCAAGTTTCTTTTCTAATAGTTTCAGTGTGTCTGGTTTTATGTGGAGGTCCTTGATCCACTTGGAGTTGATCTTAGTACAAGGAGATAAGAGTGGGTCAATTCGCATTCTTCTGCATGTTGACCTCCAGTTGAACCAGCACCATTTGTTGAAAAGGCTATCTTTTTTCCACCGGATGGTTGTGGCTCCTTTATCAAAGATCAAGTGACCATAAGTCTGTGGGTTCATTTCTGGGTCTTCAATCCTATTCCATTGATCTACCTGCCTGTTGCTGTACCAATACCATGCAGTTTTTAACACAATTGCTCTGTAGTACTGCTTGAGGTCAGGGATATTGATTCCCCCAGAAGTCCTTTTATTGTTGAGAATAGTTCTAGCTATCCTGGGTTTTTTGTTGCTCCAGATGAATTTGAGAATTGCTCTTTCTAGATCTATGAAGAATTGATTTGGGATTTTGATGGGGATTGCATTGAATCTGTAGATTGCTTTTGGCAAGATGGCCATTTTTACTATATTGATCCTGCCAATCCAGGAGCAAGAAATATTTTTCCATCTTCTGAGGTCTTCTTCGATTTCTTTCTTCAGGGACTTGAAGTTCCTGTCATACAGATCTTTCACTTGTTTGGTTAGAGTTACGCCAAGGTACTTTATGTTGTTTGTGGCTATTGTGAAGGGTGTTATTTCCCTAACTTCTTTCTCAGCCTGCTTGTCCTTTGAGTACAAGAAGGCTACTGATTTGCTTGAGTTAATTTTATAACCAGCCACGTTGCTGAAGTTGTTTATCAGCTGTAGAAGTTCTCTGGTGGAGTTTTTTGGATCGCTTAAGTAGACTATCATATCATCTGCAAATAATGATACTTTGACTTCTTCCTTTCCAATTTGTATCCCTTTGACTTCCTTATGTTGTCTAATTGCTCTCGCTAGAACTTCAATACTATATTGAAAAGATATGGAGAGAGAGGACAGCCTTGTCTAGTCCCTGATTTTAGTGGGATTGCTTCAAGTTTCTCTCCATTTATTTTGATGTTGGCTACTGGTTTGCTGTAGATTGCTTTTACTATGTTTAGGTATGGGCCTTGAATTCCTGCTCTTTCCAAGACTTTTTTCCCACTGTTTTAAGTTGCTGAGTGTTTCAGGCTCCTGTCCTGTCCTCACTACCCTGTGCAGCTGCCCCATCCTGACTGATACTTCCATTTGCATTCTAGTCCTCTCCACCCTGCACCATCACCACAAACTCCTGAAGGAAGCTTCCCGTCTGCCTAGCTCGTAGCTGGCAGCGCACGTGTCCAGTGAGAGAGCAGAAGCTGTGGCCTTCTGCTTTGTAGCCACCCTGGGTCCCTGCTTTCCAGTAGCATTTGGTAAGCATCGCACCTTTAATAAATGTCATACAGAACCAAGTGTGACCTTGTCACTACCATTAACATTAACCAGGTATCACTTGTCAAGGACATATGGCCTCCTAAGCCATACCAAAAAGCCCATGTAATTATTACCTAATATCATATGAGTTTTGTGTTTTGTTTTTCCTGTCTTTATTTGGGTGCCAAAGGGGCAGGAGAGATGAGATTTTCCATTAAAATATGGACATTTGAAAAGGCCAAGCAATGTGAAATGGTATGTTTGGGCATGTGTTCCTCGGGGCCGCTCTATGATGCCCCAGCACAGTACGGGAAGGGGGGCACATGGCAGGTGGCAGCACTGAGAGCTGACTGCTTCAGCCACTGTCTGCTTCCACCTGGTCCTCAAAGGCCACCAAAACATGCAGAAGCCAGGCCTGGGCAGGTGTCACTGCCTGTGTGCAGATGGTAGTTTTCAAACAGAAACAGATGCACACACTGAAGGCAGAGACTGTGGTTGGGTGAGAAAGGAGCAGCACAGCCTTCCCAGGAGCACAGAGTTGGAAGCCCGGTGGTGGGAAAAAGGAGAAATCGTCTTTAAGTCCATGAACATGCAACATGCTGGTGCCCCCAACTGTTTCCCAGAAACAGCAAACTCCAGTGGAATGCTTGCTAAAAAACAACTGCAAGCCAGCCTCAACACATACACTGAGAACGAGAACATCTGGGTTCCCCAATAGGTTTTTATCTTGTTTGCTTGTTTTGTTTGCTTGTTTGTTTTTCAATTCATTTTGCTCCATCCATCTCTGACATCATTTAACAAATAAGCGCTTCTTTTCTGGAAGTAAAATTCCCACCTCCACAAAGAAAACACCACTACAGGGACTTCTGCCCCTTTGTGGAAACATGATGAATCCATCCAGCAGCTACTGCAAGCTCTGGCTCTGGTGCCTACCGCCGTGTGGTGACTGCCCCTCTGTGGTGACACACTTCATCAGCTACAGCACCTTTGTTAGCAGCACTGCCAAGTGCAGTCTCTCTCTCTCTCTCTCCCTCTCTCTCTCTCTCTCTCTCTCTCTCTCTCCCTCTCTCTCTCTCTCTCTCTCTCTCTCTCACACACACACACACACACACACACACACACACGCACACACTTCATCCAGCTTCCTGAAATTTGGGGGTGGGGGGGAGATTATTGCAATAATATTTTGATAAAACCATAGTCCCTCTTAAAACTAAGTCTAATGGCCACATTTTAATCAACTATGGTAGATAGTGATAAAATTCAAGAGAACTAATGCATTTAAGATATTGTTAAAGAGTAAAGGCTCTTATTGTGTTAGTCAGAAAATCATCTTCTACTCCCTGACAAAAATGATGTCATGCATTGTCCTGGTTACACCATCGCTATAGTAGAAAAACATGACATTGCAGAAGATCTGCCCCAGGGCCATTCCTCCCAGCTTCTATGGGTCTAGTTGTCTTATGTTCCCTCACACAAGCTAAAATGTCCAGAAAAATAGAGACACGTTTAGCTTAATAACTGCTAAGTGGACCTCTAAGAAGTATTAAGTCAATAGATTGGGCAGAAAAGCAACAAGAGGCAGGAAAAGGAAAACAAAGTGGGCGGTTGCTTATTTTTCTAAACCCAAGTTACTCTCCCAGGGCACAAGCTTGGCACAAGCCGAGAATATATTTTTAAAGTTTCAGAGTCAACATAATAAGGAAGTGTGTTGCTATGCCTACTGTTTATACCTAATTAACATAGCTGGCCTGTCCACGTCCAGCTTAAAGGGGGGCTGATCGAGCTTATCTCCTGCAGTTCTCAAAGCCTTGATAAAATATGGGTAGAGGCTGTCTCTGAGAATAAGTGTGGTGACAGGGAGGGACAAGCTGTGCAATGACACCTTGGAAGATGGTGAGGAGGAACACAGGGACCTGGCTGTGCATACTTTCCATACCTCTGAGAAAAGAAGGAGCAAAGGCCATCCACAGGCCAAAGGCATGAACCCTGCAGAGCTAAAGATGGGGTCCCAGGCCCCTCCTGCCCACACATTGCCCACTCAGATTCAAAGTCCAAAAGCACCATGGCAAACTAGGCACCAGGCAGCAGATGGCTGCATTCAAGGGAACTCAGTCAAAATCCAAATTGAATATGGTCCCCTGAGCCTGCCAAACACATGGCTCCCACAATGGCAACACAGCAACAGGCTGGGGGCATGAACCAGACATGAGACTTCTTTGGAGCAAGGCCTGCATGGATACCAACTTCAGGATCTCTGAAGAAATTTCTACCATGCTACAAGTCCCCGGGTAATGGCCCTGACTAGAACACAGAGTTATTCCAACAACTGTGTCCAGTCTCTTCTGCAACATTAAAGGCAGCCCTTCATTACCAGAGGCATAAGGAAAATATCCAACAGGAAAAAGGAGATTAGACTAAGCAACTAAGCAAGGGGAAACAAAGATGGACCCAGAAAATACAGAAGCCATGTGGGCTGTTAAGGAAGGAATTCTCCCTTACACTTGGAGAAAAAAAAAAAAGCCAGGTCCGTCAAGGATAGAACAGAGAACATCATGGAACATTCAGAGATCAAAATTATTACTAAAAGTCAAATGTTCAATAAAATGACTAAAAAAAAATAAATCTGAAGAAATAACTGAAGTACAAGTGGAGAAAGATAAAGACACATAAACTTTTATGCTAAATGAAGGCCATCCAGAGCAAGGATGAAAGGAATACCCTGAAATTCTCTAAGGAGATATAGTAGTAGCTCATGGGTTGGGCCATGAAAGTTAGACTGGCACTGGGATTCCTGTCATTCCAGCAGGATTCTGGGAGCATGAAGAAACACCTTCAAAATCAGGAAGGCCGGGTGTTCCTAGTGCTTACCTGGAGCCTCAGTATCCAAGATGCTGATGCAGGGGCAAAGAGTAGGAACTGAAGGGTTAAAATTTAAATGTCCAGGCTCTATAGTCAAGCAGACAAACTTAAAGAAAGAGACAAAGAGGGACGGGCCTGTGCATGCCTAGACAAGCCTGAAATGAGGCTACCAAGTCATCAAAGAAACTAGCTGACCATAAAGGATAAAAATCTCCACAAGGCCGTGGACCATCTTGTATAGCCCACTTTCCCCCTCTTCCCCTTCCTTTGAGGTTAACGTGACCGCCTGCTAACCAAAATAAACTGCCCTACCACATTGCTGGAATGTAAATTTGCATGTATTACATGCTGATGTAATTGCGAGCCAAAAATAGCCCGCCAATGTTTAAATCAACCAATTATGTGTAACCGCACCAAACCCCCTAACTTTTCCTATATAAACCCCTGACTTCTGAGCCTCGGGGTCGACTCCTCTGTCCCCTGTGTGAGATACGTGTTGGCCCGGAGCTCCGTCATTAAACTGCCTCTTGCTTTTGCATCAAGCCGGTCTCTTGTGTTTCCTGGGGCACGCTATCCTGAGACTTGAGTAAGGGTCTCCCTTTTGGGGGGGTCCTACAGAACAAATGGAAAGTTCCACAATAACGGCTGTGCACCAGACCTAAAAGGAAAGCTGAGTTTACACTGCTGCTATAGCTACAAGAGTAGGGTATCCAGGAATAGGTAATTGGTAGCTTCCCTGATCTACGCTGTGGAAACCATGCAGATAATGTTCAACATCCTCGTGAGAAAACTGAAAAGAGATAAGGTTGGGTACATAGACGAACAAACAGAAAGGAAGGCAACTATTAACCTGAAGGCAAACAAAAAGGTCTATGAGAAAGAACAGGTAATTCACCTGGGCAATAACTGCACACTGATAATGATGTAAACTCCGAGGATTGCTTCAACCCTGAGCTGTGCTGACAGCCTGAGGATGGACTGACCAGGAATAGGAAAACTAAACCATCATAACCAAAGTCAAATACCATCCAGAAATGAAAAACAATGGACCAAGTAACTTCATTAGCATGGCCCCACTGTTTTATTCTGTAAACTATTTCAATGTGTGCCAGGAAATAAAGTATAAATATAAAATCTAAGCTAAAAATGAATGGAGTAAATTCAGTATCTTTAAATATAGCAAGGAGATGACAGTAGCAAATCCAGTAAGGAAATAATGTGTTCAGTTAACTATTATTCAGGGAAAGTATCACTTAAATGGTCATATAGGAGGAGTTTACTGTGTTTTCTAGGATATAACACAATCTGCTATGAAATTCAAGCTCACAATTTTATCTTCCTTTTTTTAAGATTTATTTAATGTATGTGAGTACACCATTGCTCTCTTCAGACACACCAGAAAAGGGCATCAGATCCCATTACAGATGGTTATGAGCCACCATGTGGCTGCTCTCCTCTCCTCTTTTGTAAGGAAGAAATGTAAGCAATGTAAAAGAAATTACAATTTCACCCAGCCCAGCGTGAGGGTGAAATAAAGAAAACGCCCTGACTAAAACTCCTCAGTTTTAATTGACTAAAAGACACCATGAAGACCAAGTCTGGAGAGTGTGTGTATGTGTGTGTGTGTGTGTGTGTGTGTGTGTGTGTAGATTGATAAGCTAGTGTTAGATAAGGTGGTGCTGCAGGCATGAGATGAAAGAGACTTAAAATCCCTGGACTGACTGCTAAGGTTTGGGCTCATTCCTGAGAGCTCCAACGTTGACTCTTCATGTTGAGACTGACTCATTCCCCTGGAACCCTCCCACAGATTCCAAGGACCCCAACTCTGGACCAAGACTCCAGCAGAGATCCATAGCACAGTGGGAAAATGCGGACACCCACCACCCGCCATGCCACCCACCATGGGCCTCGCCTGCACTTCCATGGGAACTAGGCTACAGCTCTTACCAGACCAGAGGCAAGAGTGTGTGTGTGGATGGATGTGATCCCTTTTCGCTTTATATTTGTTCATTGTTGCTTATGAATAAATATTAGTGTAACTTGGTCTACTGAGTCACAGGCATTTTCTATCACTCTCAGCTCCATCCCTAAATCTGTCATCTTTCTTTCTCTCTCTCTTCCCACATGGCCCCTGCCGGCCTTTCCCCTCTTTCTCTCTCCCTTCTCTATCTTTCTGTCCTTCCTGTCTCACTCCTCTCTCTGTCTCTATCCCTTTTCCAGGTATCCTCCTACCCTCAAATAAACTTCCTTTCACACTAAGCTTATCCTAGGGCCAGTTTCTCAGGGTGGGGGAGGGGCACCCTGGCATGGGCCTGCTGAGGTGCTCCCTCCCTCCGCATCACCACCCCTGTTGTATAAAACATAGTATGTTCTGAAATCAAGTGCAAGTTGGATGTCCCTCCAACTGGGGGGCTGGGACCTACAAATTGGTGTCTAAATTATCCACTGGAATGTGGCAATGCCCAGGAAAGATGTTAACACTGCTCCTTTTATTTTTTTAATTTTTTTTTTATTTTTTGAGATTTATAACAACATCATTTTCTCCCTCCCTTCTTCCTTCCAAAATATAGCCCCTCCTTCCATATACCCCCTCCTTGTTCTTTTTCAAATTCATTGCCTCTTTTTTCATTGTGGTCAGAAACATGCATATATGTATGTACGTACATACATACATTACATAATATAGACATACATATACACATACATGTGTGCACACAAACACACACACATATTGCATAAATACAACCTACTCAGTCTAGATGACATTACTTCTCTCTTGTAACATTACAGAAAACCACAACTAATCAAAATGCCAAATTGTGGAGCCCAGTCCTAATTGTAGAAGATGGGGAGAAAGATTCATAAAAGCCAGAAAACCAGGGACATTGCTGTGAGACTGTGCTTCCTGAGAATGTCAGAAGCTACACTCATAAAGCCAACACAACTGAAGAAAGACAACAGTAGACATCGGAAAGAAAACCGGGAAAGTCCAGTAGCCCTCAGCCCCACACAGAGAACTATTGGCACCTAAGGAGTTCTCAGAGAGGAAGAAACAGTCTCCCAGGGAAGAACAAGCAATTGGTTACCCAACCAATACCAAGTGGCCGGGTTTTTGTGTTTGTTTTTGTTTTTGTTTTTGTTTTTGTTAATGTATCCCTTTATCGTCAATTGTTGTAGACCTTACTGGGTTCCACAGCATCTTTATACAGGAATCATAGGTGAGTCTGCTCTTTAGCAGTGTGTTTCCAAACATTCTTTTACTGTGGGGATCTCAGAATCAACCTGTGTAGAGACTAGAAGTCTACATGAAGAGTGTCTCCCCTTTGTATTTAGTGAACCATAAATATCCCAAACAAGAGGAAAAAGGCTCAGGGGAAAAATAGATATCACTCTGAATTAAAAATTAGTTAACCATGAAAACTCAGAAAAATATAGAGGTAAAAATAAACCTAACTTAGGGGGGAAAGTTTTATGTAGTAGTAGTATTTATTTTTTACTTATTCATTTATTTTTTTGAAACAGAACTTACATAGGACTGGCTAGCCTCAGATTCAAAGAAATCTACCCGCCTCCGCCTTGGCCTCTCCCCCTGCCTCTCCCCCTGCCTCCTTGCCTCCTTGCCTCCTTGCCTCCTTGCCTCCTTGCCTCCTTGCCTCTTTGCCCCACTGGGAAAACACCAACCAGCCAAAGAAACAAACAGCTATGTCAAAAGATAAAAGTCGCTGTATTTATAAAGCCCTGCAAGTCTGACACCTTTAAGACAGACTGAGATAAAATGGTCCAAAGCAATGCGCTCGACGTGTTAATCATCAAAGCTTCTGTTAATGAGGTAGAAAGAGAATCTCAGAAAGCATTAATTGGGGAGTTAAATTAAACACAGAAGCATCCTAAGAGTACTATATCTCTCTTGTGAGCAAAACAGTCATTTAGAACAGTATTGCTTTTATTCATATTGTGTAAATATTATTCTCTCAGGGATGTGGAAAGTAATTAAAATTTAACAAAAGAATTTTGTTTACTAGGTTTTTCGTTATTGCTTTTTTTTTTTGGTCTGGTTCAGCTCTTTGGATAAAGAGTGTCATGTGGGTTAGGCTAGCATCAGCTTAATATGTAGCTGAAATTGGCCTTGAACTCCAGATCCATCTGTCTCCACCTTCCAACGGCTGGATTGCATGTGTGCATGCCAATACCCAGCTCAAAAGTTAATGAAATATAAAAGTTCATTTCCTCAGCCACATGGGCCACAGTTCACTGGCCCAAAAGTATCATGTGGCCAATGCCTACTCCTCTAGACAACTCAGAGAGAACATTTCCATCCATGCCAAAAGTTCTACGGACCTGCACCACTGCTCTGAAATAAGGTTTATTTCTGGACTGATATTCAGAACTTCTTCAGTTAAAAAGTTGAAAACTTGTATACTTACTAACTGTCACTTTGTCCTTATCTCCCAACATAATGTTGTTTGGCGTGAGATCTCTGTGAACAATCCTCTTCTCCTTGTGTAGGTACCGAAGAGCTAAGCACAGCTTGAAACAAGAATGGAAGCAAATTTGATTTCTGCAGTATATGTAACCAACAGTACATCTCTAAGACAGCCCAGAACTTTGTTGTATAATGAAAATTCCAATAAAGGGTGTAGTGTACCTGTATAAATATTTTCCACAGTCGTTCTTCACTGAAATGGTGATGTTTTTCCTTCAAAGAACTAAAGTGCTCTCCAAGTGGCGCTCCTTCTATCAGCTCCATAACGATATACAGCCTGTCATCTATTCAAAAGCACAAGGGGGTCACAGAAATGTAAAGTCAATGTAAAGCCCTGGGGAAGCTTCACAGATTAGAACCCATGCTTTCCAAAGAGTGTGTGGAGCACAAAACTGAAAACTGGAGTGTGAGGACCCACTGAACGCTGGCAGAGCACAGCGCCGCACTTGGGGCAGTCACAGCCTAGCAGCATCTCCCTCTGGCCGACTCCCTCCTCTCTGGCAAGTGTAATCATTTTCTGCTTACACCATAGAATGCCTGAACCATGCCAAAGACAATAAGCCAACTTTCTCAAGTCACAAGGCCAGCCTCTTAGTATCTCAGATCAAATAAGCCATTCAGAAAACCGCACTATAAACTGCATTTTGTATGGTGACATAGACTATGTCATAGAAACTTACACAAGGATCTCGCTATGATGTTGTAATAACACATGTAAAGCACCCACCCATGATGGAAATTACTGTGAGGTCCCTCTTGAATAGAAAGACCTAGACTCTGATTGCATGTTGTGGTTCACAAAGGTTTAGTACTATTTGGGTTTTCTTGTTGCTGGTTTGCTCTCTGAATACCAGCCAATTTGAACTATTAATAATGGTATGTGACATGGTTTCTGACTGTTGGATGTACACAAAATACACAGATGCACAATTTGTCTGCAAAGGACAGACGTCTACCATCCTGCCCACCGACTTCTCCACCAGTCTCACACTGCAGAATGAATGTAAGAGTACTGCTCTTACTGCTGCTTTTCACAGGATTGCCCAAAATAAATAAAGCCTGCCATTTAGCGTCTCTCTCACAGACATTTATAGATCCCAAGTTTCCAAGAAATACATATCATCTATATGCTTAGCTAATGCTTTGTTCTCATTTTCTCAAATTATAGTCTTCTTCATTGTAATTTATAACCTGATAGTATCTTACATATTTTAAGTTTTCTCCAATTTACCTTGGAAGACGTTGTGTTACGTGTTTTGTGTTTTTAATGACTTGTACTTACCTCTTCAGTATAAGTCAGAAACTAAATCTGATCACTTTAATTACAGGAAATAATCCCAATATTAAGAACTAGCAGTTAGGGAGGAAGGAGTCCATCTGAATCATCTAAAGAAGGGAAATGGGTAAAAGCATAACAAATGGCCAAGCGTACACAACAGTTTTTGTCTAGTGTTGAGACAGGGTCTCTCTATGCAGCCTTGCCCATCCTGAAACTCACTATGTAGATCAGGCTGTCCTCAAATATACATAGCCTGCCTCTGGCGCTGGAGGGCTGGGATTAAAGGCATGCACTGTAATGCCTGGCTCAGAAAAGATTTCTCAAAATTAGCATTGGTAAAGTGGCTCCCAGGGAGCCCTGACAGCTATGTGCCACAGCTGTGTATCTTCCTGAAGGAAGTACTTCAGGATTTGTTTGTTTGTTTGTGTCTTTCTTCCTCCCTTACTTCCTCTCTTTGTTGAACAGGTTGACCGCCTGCCTCTGCCTCTGCCTCTGCCTCTCAAGTGCTGGGATTAAAGGACTGCGCCACCATGCCCAGCTAATATTTCAGGATTTTATGTTACAGATGGTTAAATTCAAAACTTCCTTCACTTGTAAACAAGCCACCGAGTTTGGCTTAGACCGTGCTCTCCATCCCAAAGGCAGGAAACAAGCCTGCAGGCTCAGCCAGGACTCCGGCGCCCCCTGGTGGCACCTACTGAATTTTGTGAGAAAAAAAAAATTGGAAGGCAGAGTCCAATCCATTTTATTAGGGGTAGAAAATGCCACTAGATGCAAGACAAGCTGCTGTGAGCTTGCAAAAAGAAAAAGAAAACTTTATGCTTTAGTTCCTTTTTCTCTTTATCCGATCCAGTTGTTTTTGTACAATAATTTAATTATGTTTTTGTTTATTCACACTGTGCAATGGGGATCAAAATATTTTAACTATTTTCAGATCATCGCTTAAAAAATTATTTTACTGCCTAACAAAGCAATTCCTGTTAATAATAAAAGTCAATAGAAAATAGATGAATGGCTTCATTTTTGACAACATAATATAAATGTATATAAGTAACAAACATATGTTTCCTTACTTCAAAAGCAATTCATACTTACTTTCCAAAAATGTTTTATAATAACGCACAACATTGGGATGATAAAGCTGCAAAGGAAAGCAAAGAGTAAACACTTATCAGACATTTCCAAACACAAGCTTTTGTACACTGTATTGCTTTACGTTAATGAAAAAGACAGTGTCCTCCACACCCTTGTGAACCAGGCCAGAAGGTGCTGCACTTCCTAATATGAAGTGGAGAGTTTCAGAACTGAGCAGTTTCTGTTCTGCCCTACTGTTGAGCCTCAGCTACACAGGGACAAACAGTTTTAAAAAAAGAAAAATGATGTAAAATGTCTCCAACTATTTATTTAAGATGTGGTTTCTAGGTTAAAGCGACTTGTCTCAGAGGAGTTGCCGTTATGTCTGTACGTGGTTTGGGCCTCTGCGTGCCCCTCTGTGCAGGGCCCACCTAGCTGCTACTCACGAAGACCCCTCAGCCTCAGGGTCGGCAGCAGCAGAATAGCAAGGATGTGTCTTCCCAGGCAGGAGCAGCATCCGTCAGCCTCCCTTCAGCCCGGAATGGGCGTGTCCCTCAGCTCTCACTGGGAGTGTAGGAGGGGCCCCCAGCCCTGGGAGTGTCCTTTCTGCTGCTTTTCCCACCTGGGATGGGAAGGTGTTGCCAGGAGCTGCACAGAACAGTGCATGACACCAACTTGCGCCATTCTCTAAGCCTGGTAGTTCAGAGCCTCTGTGCTGTGCTCATTGTCACCTCTTGCCCTACAGGGTCTCCCGTTCCAGCCCCGCCCCTATGGCTTCTTTATTCCATGATGTCCTTCTTTTTGGCTCAGGTGGCTCCCATGGGAGAGAGCAAGTGGATAATCTTCAGTGATCTCAAAATCTAAGCTGAGGCGCCCCCATTGCCCGCCTGTGGGCCCCTTTTCTCAGGAAACGCTCTTAAACAAATTAGCACCCAAATCAACTAGCAAGGGACCCCAGCTTTAAGCCGTAGGGGACCAGGCTAACAAACAGAACCATATTCTGGTTCTAGCTCATGAGCAAGGGTACATCCAGCTTTGGGACCTAATCAGAACATTAGATGGACTCAGATCAAAGTCACAGTCTAAGCTTGTGCTGTCAGTCAGGACAGGATGAGTTTGTGAATGGATTGGATGGCGTCTTATGTTCTAATCCATTAGTGATGACTTTCACTGTCACTTAGTGATGTCAAACTGTAGGTTCCAATGAATAAAGGCCGCGTTTGTGACTTTTTTTTTATGCTCCAGCCCAGACACCAAACAAACATGACTGCAGAGCACAGTGAGGCTGGCAGCGTCCCAGGACTTACAAACAGAAATGCACAAATAAGGAGAGCTGGAAAAGGAACCAGCATGTTCTCGGATCACACAAAGAATTCCCTTTCTCTCCTGTGTTCCTTTTTCCCTCAAATAATCCCTCATAATAACAGCTAATCGAGCTATTATATCACACCAGCATACACTGCTCGTGATAATAAAAATAACCCAGAGCATAGTGGGGACACCTTTACTCCCAGTACTTAGGACAGGCAGCCAGAGGAGGGGACCTCCAGGTCAGTCTCCATTGCAGAGCTACACAAGCCTTGTCCAGAAATAAGAAAGGAAAGAAAACCTACATTTTACATTTAATAAGCCAGACTTGAGGGGCGTTAGCAGGTTGGCTTTACCTGACTGACGTGGGAGTGGTCTTTCTCAAATCCCCAGCCCTGCAGCAAGGGAGTCTTTCTCCTGTTCCTGTGCACTGACTCGGTAGCTAAGCATACATGGTGTGTTCTGGCTTGTAAGCTCAACTGTTTTGCATCCAAGGCCCTGCTATAAACTCCTAAAAGAGTTTCCATGACTCAATAACAAGCTTTAGGAAAAACACTGGTAAAAATATCACTGCACCAATGTCCAGTATTTCACACTGAACTGGTTTATAAACAGCAGGGACAAGAACAGCAGCAGAGCTCGACTTCAACAACATTTACATTGGAGACATCTCAGAAATAGGACAATATTTACCTGCTCCTTAATTATTGTTAACTCAGAAACGATGTTCTTCACACTGCTGTCTCGGTCTTTCTTATCCTTTCCGAACGCCGGGTTATGCAAATTGACCTCCTTCATTGCTAAAAGATTCTGACCACTGCGCTTCCTGACCTACAGTAAGGAAAACAGTGACTAAATGTGAGAAGTGGGGGTTAGACGAAGACAGACGAACTGAAATGACAGAGTTACGGGTTAGCCAAGCCACTGCATTCACACTGGGCCGAGCGTGCACCAATCTGTTATCTTCTGGTCTGGCCCCTGCTGCAGGACACAGTAGGCTTTCCCGTGCAGGTGTAGAAACACTGGTGTAACCTTATAAACTGCATCATGCACTGGGACAAGCTATTTTAATTAGTTTCCTGTGATAGGGGAAGGATGCCCTGTGTCAGTCAGTGGCCAGGTATTAGAGTTGCGAGCCATGGCAGAACCCACGTAATTACCACCCTGTGTTGGACACAACCCGCCAGCCACTCTCATCTCTCTTTCTACTTCACTAGTTTTCAGTGATAAGGACTTCAATTAAAATGAGTATGGCCATCTGGAGTGTTTTGACGTCAAATTTGTTTTGAAACATGAGAACTCTCTCCCAGGGCAGACTCACCTTATAAACACAGCCAAAAGCTCCACTTCCAAGGTGGTCCAGCACAGCATAGTCACCTATGTACTTCAAGGGTGCTTTCTTCTGATTGATGCTTTCAATATTCTCAGCAATTTGCTTCAGCTCATCTTCCTAACCACGTCATCAAAGGAAAATAGATTGCTATTATCATGACCCCAGAGCAGCCTGCCCAAATATTTAGAACTCAAGACTTACCAATAGTAAATTCAACTGTGATACCAAGTCCTCATAAGCACCGATATCACGAACGTAATGTCCTATGTCAATGAAGGTCTCAAACAGGTCGGTGGGGAAAAGTCTACGGGGAAACACACACACTTCAAGTGGAGCTGGGAAACATGGAGCCAACGCTCCCCTTTCGGATGCAGCTGGCTCACCAACAAAGCTAACTTCATTGGGTCATCAGCAGAGTAAGAAGCAACACGCTCCGGCATATCAGGCAAATCTGAACCACAGCTGTCATTCCTGCAGAGTAAGCAATGCTCTAAAGTCCACTGAACACCTCTGTGCCACAGTTACCTGCACTGCACATCGCACTTAGAACTGTGGAGGAGTGGACCTCACGTTATTTGTTTCTATGGCGATAAAAGACAATATAACTGAAGCGGATTAGTCCAAAGCCTCCTTTGTAATTTATTGGGGGTTACAGACAATAAGCATTTTAAAAGAGGATGTTTGTTGGTTTTTACTAGCACTTACATCATTTGTTACAGTTCTAAACTTAGCACCAGGATGTAAACGTCCTTTTAATTTTTAAATGTTTTATGATAATAAAATACTGGTAACTGAAAAAATGCAGAGAGGTATGCATTTACAAAGTTTTGGCTTCTGTGACCTCTCAAAATGTTTGAAGTCATTAAAATGGATGGCTTTGGGCCATGAAATGAAGGTTTATAATAATTTTCTTTTTCCTTAAACTCAAATATCATAGAAGAATAAAGCAATAATATAATTTACACCTTCTTAACAAAGGATTTGTTGTAACATCCAGACTTCTCTCAGATTTTATCCAACTAGTGTGCATGCCCCATATGTGTAATGAATGTCTTCTTCCTAAAGCCTGCATTTCTACCAGACTTAGCAACTCACCTCTAGCCCAGAGGAAACGATCACACTAACTTTGGAATTTCTGAGTGGTTTAAAAATGATATGTACCATGGTTCTATATATTCAAGATGTTAATATATTTAATTAAAACCAGGGCCTAAGAAGTGACATGGCCTGTGAGGAGCTGTACAGGGGTCATATGGCCCGTGAGGTGGCTGTGGAACTGCCAAGCCTGTGGAGACTGAGGCGTCTGGAGAGGCACCACTCCCTTTCCATGGCTCCTATGGAAGCAGGCCGGCCTAAAAGGAGCTTCCGTTTAAACCATCTGACATGTGGCTCCAAGCTCTTACCTTTTAAAGAGTGGCCTGTTCCTTTCCATGCTGAAGAGAAACCTCAGGGTTCTGAAGGCATAACACTAGGAAAGGAAAAAGAATATGACTCTTAAAGATCAGTGCAACCAAGGAAGACATTTTCAGTCCAGAATCACCAGAAAGTGGCGTTACAGAAGCTTCCCTGTGAGAGGCTGCCCTCAGCTGAAGGCCATACTCAAGCTACCACCAACCCTGGAATCCCACTCCTGACTGCGGGATTGATACTGCAGCACTGTGCCATGCTGGAGACGTGGCCCTGCTTACTTCTCACTAGCCCTTAATTTCTTTCTAGAAAGTACAAAATGAGCAAATAGATAAGAAGTAACCTTCTTCTGCCAGGGAAGCTAGCCACCAAAGATCTGCAGGAACTCAAGACGCACACTCTGCTGGATGCTATGAACACCCTACTATTCGCACAACTTCTGCGAGGGAGTAGACCCTGGAAACAAGGGCATATTAAACAGGCATGCTGGGCGCCAACCTGACGGATCGGGCTCCTGACTCACGTTCACACTGACCCTTAATGCTGTCTTCTCCCTCTTGTGACTTAGTAAGAATGAAGAACTGCAGCTCCACAAAAGTGAATTTTGTCTGGTATCACTTGGACCACAGCCCCTAAAGCTCACTTCTTAGAAAAGCATCAAGGAGACTACTTTTTTGTGCCTACTTTGGGCCTTTTACACGCTGTCCAAGACACAGACCCAAGCGGCTTCGCATGCTACCTGTGCCCAAGTACTCTCTAAATTCCCCATCTCTGCCCTGCAGAGACTCCCTGGAGATAGCTGCTGCCCTAGAGCAGCTGCCCCCAGAGGCTCCTCATCACCTTTAACCCCTTCTCATCTAGCAACCTCCATTGCCTGGGCTTGCCTTTTCAAAGGCCAAACGTCTTGACTGTGGTTTGTGTTTAAGGTTGACAATCATCATTCCATTGTTATATTCTGCTGTATAAGGGAAATGTTTTTTGAAAGTACAACCAGCCGATGACCAAAGAAGCCACTGAATAAGCTCTCCCTCTCTCCCCCAGTCTCTCTCTCTCTCTCTCTCTCTCTCTCTCTCTCTCTCTCTCTCTCTCTCTCTCTCAGTCTTCCATGCTTTCTGTAGTCACTGGTTTTCATAGATTCCATCTCCAAGCACAGTCCTTCCCATAGGCATAGGGCCCATTGCTAACCTAAACAATCCCCAAAAGTACCCACATTTTATCACAGGCTCCCCACATCTCAGTGTGTTGAGATGAAGAGCAACGACAGACTAGTTACCTGTAGTAGATTAGTTTTTGCTGCATTTGATTGTTTATTTGGTAAAATTAATTTTGCTATTGTATATACACCATTTTCCTGGAAAAATAAAGAGATCATGTATCAGTGACCATTAGCAACAGAGACAAGCAATTCAGAAACAGTAAAGTAACCTCACAATAGTATAAACAAACAGGAAAAACAATACTAAAAATGCCAATGCAATACTTTTAAGTGCCAAAGACTCCAGAATTATATAATAATATTATATAATGATCTACATAAATGTGAAGTAACTTAAATGTCATTAAAATAAAGGATGGAGAATATGAACAAACGAAACAACTCATTCTATATAAATTATGGGGCCTGAGTGACAGCCCAGTGTGGGCAGTGCCACCCCAAGGCAGGTGGTTCTGAGTTGTATAAGGAAGCAGGTTGAACATACACCAGAGGAAGAAAGCCAGTAAGCAGCACTCCTCCATGACCTCTGTTTCCGTTCTTGCCTCCAGGTTTCCTGCCTTGAGTCTGCTCTCTGATTTCCCTCAGCGATAAGCTGTTACCTGAAGATTAGCCAAATAGACCCTCTCCTGCCTGAAGCTGCTGTTAGTCAGCATTTCATCGTAACAGGAAAGAAAACCAGAGCAGGATTCAACCGAGCTAACTGGGGACAGACAAAACTATAAAATGGAATCCTATGCACTAAATGAGAAGAAATAGGTAAAATATGTTTTAAACTACATGATGGCTCTTCAAGCCAATATTCTGGAATACAAATTACAACCCAAGGGGCCTGGTCGTGATACTCTTACCTGAACCACTTGGTGGGCATTGGTATCATTGAGGGCCAGCTCAGTGAGGGCAGCACAGCAGGCTGGGAAGGAAGCAACCAAATCTGTCATAATCCCCAGTACCCAGCATGTGGCCAGCACTCATCAGAAATACAGCACACTGGGAGTAAGTGAATGGCTGCTTTCAGTACAGTCCCCAAATCCTGGCACTCAGGATGCATTCTTCATTTTAGAGAGAGTGACAGACTGCCACTCATCGGGGCCAGGAGTCCTGAGCAGTGCCCCTTTCTGCTCACCAGCTGCCTCTTGTGGCATTGTATACTGAGACACAATTCCTCCTCCTGAGCCCTTCCGTGGGTGTGTTACGGTGAACTCTTCCATCCATTACCAGGATATTCCCAGAATGCCCTTCCAGCTGCAATATCTGACTTACCATCAGAGGAGCAGAGCTGAGGCACGGGGTCTGGAGGAACATGGCTAAGTCACATGGTCTAGACAGGGGGAATACACAGGTGACACTAACTGCTTATCTTTCTTATATGTGAAAGGTGGTGCCGAGCACACCCATGTAATGTATACAGCCCCAGAAGACTGCCTGTGTGTACCCTAGGTGCCCCAATGAGCAGAATGCATAGGGAATTCCAACCTCCAAGTCCTTGTGTCCCTCTCTAGGCACTGGATCCCCCTATAATCACACTGTGGTCACCAACAATTGCACCACTCTAAGAACACCCAGAGGACCAGGAGCTCTGAGAGCAGCTGACATGGACTCTTGCGAACCTTTAAATAGGTAGCCCAGAACAAGACTATGGAGGCATACGGGGCATTCTAAGTGCACATAAATGCCAAAGGGAAGAGAGATCTTAGTTCTCTGGCCTCACATCTCTGAGGAAACGCCTCCATTCTCCAGTAGGACCTAGCTGTGAACAAAGCAAGCCAGTTTTACGCCACTGCCCTCCGCCATGCCCACTCCATGTCTCAGAGCCTCCCCGAGCTCCCCGAGCCTCCAGCAGCCTCTGCTCCTTCCCAGGCTGCTCCATGGTCCAGGCTGAGCAGAAGCACACGCACTGCATGGCTGCTCTACTAAGCCCAGAGGTCAGGCACCCTGGCAGGTGCTTGCCAGAGGAAGCTCTTCCAGGGATAGGCTTAGTCAGCTTGCCTCTTGCTCCCCTTGAAAAGGCCACACATTTGTCAACTCTCTTCTCCTGGGAACTGGTGTGTGGAACAGGACCTGGTGCCCTTTTGCGAAGTGGGACATTTGTATTAAATAGGATACTCTACAAAGAAGGAAAGTGTAGGAAGCATGGTTCTAGCCCGGATCAGGCCAGGTGTTTTAGCAGCGATCACATCTTTGTATTGTTAACCTTCTATCCCAAGACCTGTACTGAAGAAGGCTCTGGCATTCATGTATTTTTACCGTTACACATTGGGAATCCTGCAAACTGTGTACACACCACCCCACTATACTAATGTTCTAACAAGGGATCACAACACAATAAAGAATGCAGTCTTAAGTAACAAAGCTCAGTGCTGTACCTGCTTGGAGAGAGACAGTGTTTTCCTGGATTTCCACAGGGCTTAAATCTTCTGTCAAATGAAACTGCTGGATACGTCCTGCAGCATTTGCACTCGACAGGCTTCCGATGGAAGAACGGTCAGAAACAAAATTTCTGTCTCTGTGAAAGGAAAGCTATTGTTCAGGCTGCTTATTCTTTTCCTTCTGTCCCTCAAACACAATGAAATGCCGTAACAAACTTGTGTTTTGTATAATAAACAAACAAATCAATATAATACTTTGCCTTCTCTGGGTCCTGAGGTTTTCTGTGTTCTTAACTGCTTCATCTGCAACTTCAGTTAAAGCCAAGTTTGGGTACAGTGTGAGATGTGAGGCCGTGCTCAACCTTCTTTGACCATCATGGCTGAACGGGTACTACAGTCTTTGTCTGGGTGCATCTCAGTCAGGACTCCTCTGAGTTCCATTCTTTGTTCTGTTTATATCCCTTCCCTCTCAAGGCCCCCATCCTTCCTCTCCTGCCAGCCCCACGCTTACAAATCCCTCTTATCGAAAAACAATCCTGCTGAGTCTTCAGACTCTGTTGCCTTTTTGACAGCAACACACACACACACACACACACACACACACACACACACACACCTACCCCTAGCCCTATCCACCCTTTCTATCTCTCTCCTATCCTCTGGCTGAAAGCTCATGTTTAAAGCTTGCCCTCTGTTTGGCTATCCCAGGCCTGGTCTGGCCTTCTAGTCTGCAGGGCTGTGGGGTCACCCAGCTGTCGTTTTCCACCTTGGCTGTGTGACTTCCTCCCTTCCAGCTCAATTACTCATCTTCAACCACAGCTCATAGATCGGTTCTGTGCAATTCGTCTGCTGTACCCTGGGTGCACAGCTTCCCACCACAGACTCTCTAACGCTTATCTGTTTTGCTCCCTTTGGTTTATATGGTTACTTTATTTGTTTATTTCTTTCTCATGACATCAGATGTTTGGGTCTGTATGTTCTCACACATAACACAAATAGAATCTCCACGCTATCTGGGTCATTCTGTTCTTTCTGTCATGAGCTGGGGCAAGGAACAGTTCCTTTGATGGTCTTATCTGTAGACATAATTATCTTGGAGCTCTCTGTGGTGATCATTGTGCCTGATCAGGAATGTTCCTGCCGTTGGAGGCTGCAGGTATACAAGCCTAGATGGGCCTCTGGAAAACTGCCCTGCAATAGCAGCCTCTGAACACTATAGCCGCCAGCCACCAGGTAACTCCTCCTCCAGCACCTACCCCAGCTGCCCAGCAGGGAATAAGTCCTTCCAAATACCCAGATACATTAAACATCCAACAGGAGTTGACATATATCACCTTCCCAGGGAAAAGTTTTCTAACACCATACCATAGATGGGGTTGGAAACTGAGTCCTCAGATATGAAGAACTTCCATCTTTTCAGTGATATAAAACCCATTCCTTGAGCAAATGAGGAGAAATTGCCTGATGTTATCATTAAGTCTAAATAATGCTTAACGATTATAGGATTCAGGCATCATTAAGAATATAGCGACTATTCAAGAATATCTCCATCCATCATCTTCATCCTACAAGCACACACAACTTTGCAAATTCTGACCAAGGGAATAGCCTATTATGTCATGGGACTGGTGAAATATTTATAGTCTATAACTCCAAGTAACTGGGGCTTTTGTAAAAGCAAGGGAATTATCAGCAAGTTAATATACTTTTCCTTTGTTTTCCCAGTGGCAGAAATCACTAAAAAAGCATGTTCCTCATATCTCTACAGTGTCTTCTAATGCTCTGAAATATTCCCTTGAGAAATTCTATAAAGAAATAGTATGTAGTCTTAGTCATATTGATTTGATAATCTGCAGTGATATTAAAATGGATGAGCCAATCTGCCTAGAGGCTTGGAATGAGCTTTATTGATGGACCAGTGATCATATGCATGGTGGTCTCCTTTGAGGAGAAATATCTGTCTGTAGCTCTGACTTGGCAGCCTTAGGGCTGAATTATGCTCTATAATAATATTAAGTAATAGGATGTTCCCAAACATGGTACCAATTTGTGTCATTACTCAATTCTTCAAGATAATTCATAAAACATAGTTACAATGCAATATATACCCCCAAAATTTCAACTTCAAACTATTTTAACAAACCATCTCTTCTTATGCTGATGGCATAGTAGAAGCTACTAAAAAGCAGGGGTGGAGATGTAGTGGTTTGAATAAAATATGGCTCCCATAGGCTCGTAGGGAGTAGCATTATTCGTTTAAAATGATGAGGGCATATGATCTTGTCAGAGTAGGTATGAAGGAAGTGTGTTGTTGCTTAGGCTTTGGGGGTTCAAATACTCATGCCAGGCCCAGGGTCTCTCTCCTCCAGCTACTGTGGGTCCAGATGTAGACTCTCAGCTCCTTCGCCAGTGCCATGATTGCCTGCCTGAGTGCTGCTGTGCTTCTTACCATGATAATAATGGACTAAGCCTCTGAAGTGTTAGCCAGCCCCAATTAAACGTTTTCCTTTATAAGAGTTGCTGTGGTCAGCATGCAATAAGGACACATGCTCCACTATGTTCATAGCAGCCTTATTTGTAATAGCCAGAAGCTGGAAAGAATCCAGATGTCCCTCAACGGAAGAATGGATACAAAAAAAAAAAATGTGGTATATATACACAATGGAGTACTATTCAGCCATTAGAAACAATTAATTCATGAAGGATGGAGCTGGAGAACATCATACTAAGTGAGGTAACCCAGTCTCAAAAGAATACCCATGGTATGCACGCACTGATAAGTGGATATTAGCCTAGAATCTTGGGACACCAAAGACACAATCCACATACCAAATGATGTCCGACAAGAAGGAAGGAGTAGACCCTGGTTCTGGAAAGGCTCAAAGCATCAGTGTAGGGGAATACCAGAACAGGGAAGTGGGAAGGGGTGGATGGGGAAAACACGGGGAGGGAAAAGGGCATGTAGGACCTTTGGGGGGGGCAGGGAACCAGAAAAAGCGAAATGAAATGTAAATCTTATCTAAAGTATATATCCAATAAAAAGTAAAAAAATAAAGTTTTATTCACACATAAAAAAAAGAGTTGCTGTGGTCATGGCACCTCTTCAGAGCAATAAAACCCTAAGACAAGGAGCATATATCTGTTATCCCAGTGCTGCAGAAGCAGAGGCAGTTGGACCTCTGTGAGTTCAAGGCCAGCATGGTCTATATAGTAATATACAGGACAGGCTTATAGAGAGAGAATTTGTCTCAAAACGCAACAAAACAAACCAATAAACAAGAGCTACTAGACTATTCTACCACTTTTTAAGATCCAAGCCCCGCTTACCCTTGTAAAATATGAAGGAGTTGCTTGATGCCTCCCCAGATGCGAATTTCCACGCTGGTCTCTGGGTCCTCACACACCTGCACCAGGATCCAGACCACACTCCACAGTAGCTTCAAGTGGTCAGAATGGAGCAGACTGAGCAGAATGGGGATCCCTTCGTAGAGTTTTACCTGTTCCTTCACCTGGGGCTCGGCACAAAGCAGGCGCAGGAGCTCGGCCGTGAGTCTGGTGTGGTGAAAGCAAGGGTGAGAGTCACACTAGTCGTGCATCAGTGACATCACACTTAGACTGGAGCTACCACTGGGACACAGAATCTCTAACTTGAGCCATTGATCTTCCTATCCTGTGATCCTTGATGATGAGTGACAGATGGGCCCCTCTGCCAACTGCCTCTCCATTAGATCAGAGCCTGCCACTTTAGGATCAGACACACCTCCTCTATTGTCAGTTTTGAACAGCTCCCTGATGTTTTGGTTCCTATGACCTACTATCCTATCCAAAGTTCTATATGCTGTAATGCCTTTAGTACAGCCAAACACCCCATACTCTGGGTTAAATACATATACATACACATACACATACATACATACATACACACACACACACACACACACACACACATATCCATATGCATACACATATATCCCACCTTCTTTTAGTCCCTCAAATAAACCACACATCCATGATGGCTATCTTTCCTACTTTCAAAATAAAGTAATAATATCTACAATACTGCCCCTCCTCGCAACTTCATATGCTGCCCCTGTCTGATCTTCTATCTCAAAGCCTGACCATGGCTTGGTTCTGTAGCTCTCTGTCTTCTAATAAAGCTCATTTTTGGAAGGGTACTTTCATGTCTGTTCCTTTCTGGAGCTTAGTGTTTGTTCCACCCTTTTGTCCTAAACACTCCAGGATTCACATTCCCACACAGCTCTGCAATTCCATTCCATTACTCCATGTCCCTCTCCCTCTTGAGCCCCCTGTCTTCCCAGCTGTTGTTAGGAACATATGTCCTATGGGGAGCAGCTGTTCAAGCCTATAATCCCAGTACTTAAGAGGCCGATTGAAAGACCACTGTATGAACAAGACCAGCTTAGAGCTGCTTATTAAACCTATCTCAAACAACAAGGAAGAAGAATGTATGCTCTTTGGTGAGCAGCATGCTTTATCTTTTAAAACTTTGTATGAGAAACATTCTCTCTTTTTGCTAAGGGCATCTTGATATGTGAATGTAGTTCACTCCTACCCTGCCTCTTTCTGTGGTCTCCCATAATGCTCAAGTAAAAATCCACACCATCTTACCATGCAAAAACCATACTAAAAACTTGAATATACATGTTATGTTACCTCCTCTGTAAATATGAAGAACAATAGAGTTTTGTGTAGATAAAATGAGGACTTGGGAGGGCACAGGGAATGTCCTGACAAAGAACAAGAACTGATCAGAATTAGCTACATTCTGTGACTTATCAGGAACTGTTCTAGTTTTTGACACAGCCTCCTTTGGCCCAGCTGAGCCTGCCAGCACATTCCTCTCACACACCCAGGATCTGGCTCTATGTCACAGCACACTCTGTGCCAAGACATTTTCTTCTTCTATCTCCCTTCACTCTGATCAGGAACTTCTATTCCGTGCTGAGCCTTGTTGACTGCAGCTTCCAGGGTACCACAGTCCTTCAAGGACCCAAGGAGTGCTCCCTGCCTGGCCCTATCTCACACTGTATGCTCTGATCTTACTCAACAGTGATAGAATCTGCCACCTTGCCCCATGAGCGAGTTCAAATCATCAAGCCTGAAAGCATAGATTCTTGTCTACACTAACTCTTGCAAAACAGTGTTAGATCAGCTTTGAAAAGGTATACAAGAAAATTGCTGCAGTATCAGGTCTCTATTGCTTAGGATTTCTACACTCCTGGCTTCTCAGAAAATTGTGATTTAAATGCCGAACAGTGCAGATGTGCAAGCCTGCACACAACTAACACCATCTGTACAAAGTCATGCTTTAGAGCAATGTACAGGTTAAACAGAAATAAATCCACCATGTTTCAATTTTGGTTGTGAGTTGTAGCATGTGATCACAACATAAGTCAGTCATCTTAATGTCTTGTGCCTTAAACACAATGGCTTTTTAGCAACCTCCCTTATTCTATGCATTAATCTGAAATTACCAAAACAAGAAATGAAAAACAAAACAAAAACAAAAAATCCTTAAAGTTTCTTCTCTAATCTATTTCTTAGACAAATGTAACAAAATTAATAATGATCCAATCACAAGATTCTATGATTGCATTCTTTGTACCTCTTTCTCCTAGCTTCTTCATATTGCTTTGCATGGAAAAGAACTGCAAAGTCAATTCATGATATTCAATTAACAATATAAATAATGATGTAAAAAACAGCATTTTTGAAAGATTTATTTATTTATTATATGTAAGTATACTGTAGCTATCTTTATACATACCAGAAGAGGGCATCAGATCTCATTACAGATGGTTAAAAACCACCATGTAGTTGCTGGGATTTGAACTCAGGACCTTTGAAAGAGCAGTCAGTGCTCTTAACCACTTAGCTATCTCTCCAGAACCCACACACACACACACAAAAAAAGCTTTTTTACCACAAATAAAACAGCTTTAGAGAGAGAGAGAGAGAGAGAGAGAGAGAGAGGAGGAAGGAGAGGGGGGAGAGAGGGAGAGAGGGAATGAGAGAGAGGGAGGGAAAGAGGGAGAGGAAGAGAAGGGGAAAATGGAAGGAGAGGGGGAGTGGGGAGAGAGAGGGAGGGAGAGAGGGAGAGAAGGGGAAAGAATGAGACAGTTTATTCTGGAGCCAACTTGAGTGACCATGACCCAAAATCATAGATTTAAGTTACTACAAAGTCCATATTCCACCACAGAAGCACTTTCATGAAGATAAGACTCTACCTTTTGGAGAGTAAGTCATATTCGTGTAGAATCATCAACAGACTTTCTACTACGTTGAGTTCACTGATCTTCTCCCTACACTCAGGACTGCAAATACACAAATATTAGTAATTACTGAAAGCATATACTCCAGCCACATTTTTGTTCCTAGAGATCATATTAATTTATGTGGTAGTTTGAATGAGAATAGCCCCCACAGGCACATGTATTTGAATAATGGGTCCCTAGTTGGTAGAACTGTTTGGGAAGGATTAGGAGGTGTGGCTTTGTTGGAGTGGGTGTGTCACTTTGAGGTTTCAATAGACTCAGACAAATCTCAGCTAACTCTTTCTGCCTCATGGTTTTGTCTTGAGATAGAAGCTCTCAGCTACTATTCTAGTCCATGTCTGCCTATGTGACGCCATGCTCCCTGTCATGATGGTCACAGACGCACCCTCTGAAACTATAAGCCCCAAATAAATTCTTCCTTCTATTATTATTATTATGCCTTGGTCATGGTATTTTATCATAACAATAGGAAAGTAACACTAGACACCTTGTAAGGAGTTGTGAGGAGAGACCACAGAGAAACAAGGAATCATATACTGTTCTCAAAAACATAAGAATCTGCTCACTAACATAAAAACATATTTATTGTTCTTTCATTTAAAACAATGACACTATAGAAGAACAGGTTTTCAAAACCAACTTTTATCATTGAAAATGTCATATATGTTATGAGGAATGTATAGTTAAGAATAAGGAAACAAGGTCTGGGAGAGTCCGCTGGCATAGAAATGTAGTAGTTCTGAAGGCCAAAGAAAGAAGATAGACCTTCATAGATGTTCCTCCAAGTAGTAGTTGGAAAGTGAGAGCGAAGGTCAGAAAAGGAAAAATTCCTTGCTAACTTAAATTTTAAGTTGTGCTTCCTAACCAGGTGAGTCTTTAGCCTATGCTGTTTACAATGTGCCTCCCACACCAGGTTTTAAATGAGGAGATTAGCCTGTGTGTTTGTATCTCTCCCATCTATGAGGCTGCACTTCATGCACAGAGGAGTATGCTGAAATACACTTACCTCTCTGCTAAGCTAGCCAGTGCCAGAAGCGTCCCCAGCAGAACATTGGTGTCTCGGGCACCAAGTAAATTCACTAATGTCTAAAGAAGAGAAGAGAATACATAATTACCAAAGTCCCAGAAGCTTCTTGAATGTTGAGTACTGTTTCTAAAAAATCACAGACACTGACCTTTTGCTATTTTTTTCTGGATTCTTTTCTTTTGCTCAATTAAAAAACATATATGTATATACACAAGTAGAAGTTCTCAATCTTCCTAATGCTATAACCCCTTAAAACAGTTCCTCATGTTGTGGTGATCCCAAAACATAAAATTACTTCCTTGCTACTTCATAAGTATAGTTATGCTACTGCTATGAATCATAATCTAAATATCTGATACTCCGAATATCTGATATGTGACTCCTGTGAAAGGGTCTTTTGACCCTCAAAGGTGCCACAACCCACAGGTTGTGAACTACTGAAAACAACCTTTTTATAACTAGGACCAAACTGCTTAATCCATCGTGCCTTTCCTTGGAGAATAATGCCTTCACTGAATCCTCATTAATGTAAATTATCTTCCCCCAAATTTTCAGAACGCAGACCCCTGTCCCTCAACACTTCCTTGCCAAGCATGCTCCCGTCAGAGCTCTGGGAGCTCTGCCAGGATGCTGGGGTGCCGGGATGCACTTTGGTTTCCGTCCCATGGATCCCTTTACACTTCCTCATGCTGAAGTTAGCATCTTTCTTGGACTCCTCCATGATCTCCACCACTGTGTGATATGTTTCACAAACTTCAATTCTACAAACATCATTTTCAAAATTTTTGCTAAGCCAACTTAAAAACATAATGTTATTGTTTTGTCAAATTGTAAGCAACATCAATAAAATCACTGTCTGTTGAAGTGAAACTACTGTGTGTCACCTAGACTCTCCCCCATACGCATAAGACCATAAGCAGCCCAAGTGAGGCAGTTGTGATCCACTATGTACCATGACTTTCAGAGATAGGAGGACTCAACAGGTTATTGAAATCAGCTCTACACATCTGCCTGCTAAATGTCAAAATAAATATAGTCTGTTACCACTAAAGACACATTCATCTATTTTAAGGTACACACTGACATGAGTGAATGTGTGGTATGGGGGAGGGATTACTGGGAATGCAGAGCCCAGGACCCAAGGTATATGCTCTTTCTCTGAACTGTATCTTCAGCCCCTTAAAGTGAATACTTGATCCACATGCTTATAATACCATACCATCAGTGAGTCTGCATCCCATGATTTTCTGTATTCAATTATCTCTGACTTACAAAAAATGGTGATTTCATATTATTCTAACTAATAAAACCCTACAAGACAGATGGGTTTTGCTTATATGTAAACATATATCTTTTACTCGCTGAATTTCATTTGTTTATTTGTAAATAACATAAGATGAGCAGAGAAACCATTTTAGACTGGGTGAACAGTCTTACAACTTATAATGATGACATGTAGCTTGAGTATCAGGCTCTGAACTTGCAGAGTGGATTGATGCCACACAGGGCCATGTGGACCCACTCACCTTGTGGGCTCCACTTGCAGTGACCCATTCTCTTTGGTCTTTCACAGCAGCAAGTTTTTGAAAAATATCTATTAAAGAAAGAAATCATTCAAAGGGAGATTGAGAGATTAAAAGAGGCAGTAGCCATGAAACCCTGGGTCTTCAGAAGGATGGGAAAGTAAAGAAAGAGAAAGCAGGAGCAGAGACCCACAAAAGGAACAGTGGAGAACAGACAGGACTAAACATTTCAACTCTAGAAGCTCATCTAGTATAATAAACTTGAAAATATCACAGAAGCAAACTCCCCTTATATTTAAAGTTGAATGGGTTCCTGAATCTTATTTATTATAAGGTCAAGGCATGTACTTAAAAGACCTACTTGTAAAGATCTGAGTTTACAAGAAGGAGGGAGGCCAGGTAGAACATAAAACCTGGCAGGTTCCTGCACTGAGAGAGCTGTCCTCAAAGTAACTTCCTGGTGCCTGGCATCACCCCTGCCCCTTACAGCCACTGTGTGCCCAACCAGTAAGCATGAGAAACCAGTCTGTCCACACAAGTACAATGGGCTTGAGCTGGCACCCCAAGCAGCAGGAAGCCTGTGGCTGGCCACACCTAGCAGGACTGAAAGGGTTGGGTGAAGGGCAACAGGAGAGAGGTGAAAGAGAAATTGCTCAAGCTTTCCAAGGAAGCCAGAGGAATGCCTGAGATGCCTCACACCTAGGCCACAGCTTCCACACTGCTGTCTTCAGGGGAGATTCTCAGTTTTCTTTTTCGTGATCTGGTAGGCTAAATTATATGAGTTAAGCATAATTATTACCCAACTTTAGAAGAAGAAAAAAAAAACCGAAGTCTGACATTTTCCCAGAAATCTACAGATTTTCTTTCAACATCACAGCAGATGTCACTTGTACAAAAGACTTCTTTGAAACAAATATGCTTGCCAAAGAAAGTGCTGCCATGGGGACATGTGCTACCATTGGCACAAAGGCACACACCATGTGAGTGGAACACTAATAAGAGCAGCAGGTGTTCTTTATCCTGTGACAAAGATCACACTCCTTTCCCCAGCACGTCCACGGGTGCCTGGCAACAATGCTTACATGTCATGTTGACCAACTTGTCGACACAGTGCTGCTCCTCAGCGTAGCCCAGATACTCATCAGCCACGACCTCCATGTACTGCATGAAAGACCAACCCAACAAGCCAGTCAGAAAGCTGGCACCAAAAGTACATAGGAAACAAGAGTGCAGGTCTTAGGATGAGCCCCGGATGGCAGGCAGGAAGGTAACCTAAGTACGGCTCAGTACTCCTGGGCCTGTGACACTCAAGGGTGGGACACAGGGTTTAGTGATTCATGCTTTCTTCCTGAATGCCCAAAGAGTTGAAGAAATTCTGAAAGCTCTCAAAAATCCCACAAGGACTTGAACTGAATAGTTTCATGGTGCTGTTCATGTAAGATATGAATGGTAACCTGATTCTTTGATTTACCTTGCAGCAAAATGTTTAAGAAATAGACTCGGAGAAGCACAGACAATGTGGATGCAGGCGTTAAAGTGGTGATGCCCTTTACAACATATGGACACTGACGGCTCAGTGAGGTACAGTTTCAGTTAGATTGCTCTTTAAAAGCTGAACAAGGGGGCTAGAGAGATGGCTATGGATACTGGCTGCTCTTCCAGAGGTCTGGAGTTCAATTCCCAGCAACGTGGTAGGTCACAACCATCTGCAATGGGATCTGATATTATTTTCTGTGTGTGTGTGTGTTAATGCAGACCACTCATATACAAATAAACAAACAAATATTTTAAAAACTGAGCATGGATCACCTGCCCAGAATGTAAGCTGACTGTGTTCAGTTTCCATAGCTGTGACAAACACTGGGAGAAACCATTTAAAGGCAGTGAGGCAGAGAAAAGATGTTCAACTCCTGGTGGCAGAGAGAATGGCAGGAAGGGGCAGGCCGGGCAGGCAGCCTCCTGGGGCCCCTTCTTCCTGCTTAGCGCTGCCTGAAGGCTCCCACTGACTCTTCATGCAGCACCACAGTTGGGCACCAAGTATCAGCACATGAGACCATAGGGGAATCTCATACTCAAAGGTAACATTTGCACTAGGCATGATCTTCTATTAATTGCTCAGAGTGAGTTCTCAAGACTATATCCTTTTGTGCTGGTCTGTTAACAGGACTCAGCATTCAAGAAGCTGAAGCAGGTCATTTTGGAGTTTTAGTCCAGCACAGGTTACATGGTGAGACAATTTCTCATGTAAGGATAAATGAGCAAAATAAATAAGTAAATAAAATATCAGGATGTGTATAGACCTGTTATTTAGCTACTAGAGGGGCAAGAAGACTGCCAATTTGAAGCTACCTTAGTGAGATCCATCTCAAAAGTTTAAAAAAAAAAACAAAACAAAAAGTAAACATAAAGGCTGGGATAGAGTTTGGTGGTAGAGTACTTGCCGAACCTCTTATCCTGAAAAATAAAACTAAAATAAATTTAAAAATAAATATATAAACAAATAAATAATCACCTTTCTTCCCATAGGTCTTGGAAGACTGGCATTCCAACTCAATGACATGCCCTAAAATTGTTTTTTATTCTCTCAATAAGCCAAGCTGTTGGATAGCTGCTCAGCCTGTATAGTTACCTGTTAGCCATTCCTCATAATATAACTTAAGATACTATAAGACATGAGGGGAGCTTGTTAGAAAATTGTTTTCAATGCAAAAGAAAAAAGTCTAAAATCAAGATCATTCCTTACATTATCTTCAACTTACAAATACATAATGAAGGGTGGACACTTAGTAATAACTTCATTTGTCCTTACATGGTGGTAAGTGACCTGGCCAGCCAGTGCTGGCCTTTGGCAATAATCTTGTTATCATTAACATAAAACATTTGCCTTTAAGAGCTTTTTAAATTTATTTTAAAACACAGCAAAATGTTTTAATGTGACTTTTTGCAGCACATTATCCAGGCTTTCCCCCCCCCCAACAGCCTGGATAAATGAGGTTAATTATCAAGAACAATATTTCCAATCACTCTCTGCCTGTGAGTGTGTATCTCATGGCCACCATTATCAACCTCATCTGCTCCTACCTCAGCAGGCAGCAGAGAAGCATTTGTTGACTGCCTTGAGAATTGGCATCACTTGATGGGAGCTCAAACACAACCCAATCCCCTCTGTGTCTTCTAAAGACAAGCCAGAGGTCATTTCTTGCCTACTGCATTTACCTCTAGCCTGAGGGCATGTTAAGGATGAATATTTAGAGCAAACCTGCCACCTAGTTTAGCCTACTATTGTATGTTTATTTCATCTTTGACTAGAACTTAACCCAGAGTGTAAAGGCAAAGCCAGCTACCACAGAACCAATCTTACCTGAGCGAGGTCTTCAATACCACCCAATTTATGGAGTATTTCCTAATAAAATAAAAGCAATAGAGCATACTGAAGGACAAGAGGCTCATGTTTTTCCCTTTACTAAGTTGTATGACATTTTACTGTTCTTCAAGTTCTAACATAAACAAAGAATAGTATTTGGCATTTCATACTTGAGATAAATTGTTAATGACTATAAAAGTTGTGTCAAGTTTTGTCAAGATTAAAACAAACAAACAAAAACCATTGGTCAGAACTGCAACCTCCTTTCTCTGTACTTCTTTCTATCATTTAAAAAAAAGTGAAACTTGGGAAACTCCCAAGGCTAAAAATACCCACGGGACAAAGAGCAACAGCAGCAAATGATGCTTGGTGAGGTCAGGAGCTCGGACTCTGTGAGCGACAATGGTAACAGGGAACAGAACATTTTGGAGACGCCAAGATTTAAAAATAGGACAAAGCAAACAGCACTCAGGTGCTAGGTAAGAGGGAGGGAGGGCTCTTCAGAGCAGCAAAGTCCCAAGCAAATGTGGTGCTGCCCTGCTACCAGGTGGTCAAGGGACAGCAGAAAAGGGCCTCCCGCCACATTTTACCATCGTCTCTCAGGCCAACTGCAGCTTGCATCCCTTTAGGGGACAAACAATTGTCCTGTAGTTAGCTTTGGTAGACATTTATCCTGTGGGGGACTCCATCTATGCCTAAAATCTGACTTAAATCCTCTAATACAAAAATATTCTAAATAACTATATCTTTAAAAATGATTTCCTGGAGGTAAAATCTTTGGGGATGTGAGGGACGTTGGAAGTAGAGCCTTACTTATTACAGTGAACTCCAATGTCTAACACTTGTTCTTATTTTGGGGTTGTAAGACAGCAAGAGCCAAGATTTTAAGCTCTACTAAAAACAAAACAAACAAACAAACAAACAAAATACTTTATCAATTTATGCTCATTTAATAACATGTCCATCATTTTTATGATTTTTATAAAAATATATATTGTGTTGAATATAATAAAAAATTAAAATTAAAATAAAAAATTGATTTCCTGGGCTAGAGAGATGGACCAATGGTTGAGAGCACAAATTTCTCTTCCACAGGAGCAAGGTTCAATTCCCAGTGCCCACCTAACAGCTCACAACTGTCTATAACTCCACAAGCTGACACCTTCATGCAGACATTCGTGCAGGCAAAACAATAATGAACATAAAATAAAAATATAATAAAATAAATGGGTTCCCTGTTCTTTTCCATCTCTCCTGCAGTTGGAAGGTTCATGAAGCATTTACCTAGGCCTCTGCACACTAGAAGTTAAATCTCCAAGCCATCTTGGTCAAGGAAAAAGGCCTGGCTACACACGGCTGGCTAGCTAACTGGCTTCCTGAGGAAAATGTATACCTTAAGTTCTATGTGTAAGTTGAGTGGGACATGGACTTGATAGGAAGAAGTAGACTGGGGAGATAACACGATGTTTTAAGAAGTAAAGTCATGAGTCAATTATCTCATCAGATGGAGGCAACTACTGCCCAGCCAATGACCTGAGCTCCATTCCAGAGACCCAAACTGGATAGAGCGGAACACTTTCCATAAGCTGTCCTCTGCCCTCCACATGTGCTTTATCTGCCTACACACACACACACACACACACACACACACACACACACACACAGAAAGAGAGCGAGAGAGAAAGAGAGAGAGAGAGAGACAGAGACAAAGAGACAGAGAGGGAGATATAGACAGAGAGAGAGAGAAAGAGAGAAATAGAAAGTAAATTTTAAAAATACTGAAAAGAAAAATTTACAGTCAGAAATGTAAGAAGACCTGGACTACTGGGACAAAGAAAGAAATGTGTTCAGGTATCCACATATTATATTGTTTAAGCCTCTAAGCCCAGCACTCAAGAGCTTAAAACAGGAAGGGTCTGAATTAGAGCCCAGTCTGAACTACATAGTTAAAATCCTGATTTAGAAAAAAAAATGAATAAAATCAAAAAGAAAGAGAGAAGATAATTTTATGATGAGGAGAACCTGAAGGAGAGGCACCATGAGAAAAAAAAAATATCAGTAGAAGTAAATAAAGCCTGGCCAGAAGAAGGACACTGGTCCTGAAAGAAGGAAGAGACCTGCCGAGAGTCCAAACATTTCAAACAACTAAGAAGAGAAAAGGAGAAGGTTCCCCGCAGCGTGGCGTATGGTTCCCCTGTAAACCATGATGTGGTATAAGAAGGCCACGAGCAGGAAGACTGTCCGTGAGAGGTGGAGACGGACCAGGCCCGCACACTGACTCGGAGTAGAGGAGAGGGAAGAGCAGCGGCAGCAAAGGCTCGCCGACCTTCACTGGAGCACTTTGTAGTGATCCCTGGCATGGCCTTGTGATTTTGGCCAAGAATTCTTGGCAACTCAAAGTGTTATACAACTGACAGAGCACAGAGTCTTCTGTTCGGAAAGCATACCAGGAACAGAGGCTTGGGGAGAATCCCCTTCTATGGAAAGACTGTCAACCAGGGACACTGGGCCAGTATGTATCAAAATATCATAAACAAAGTAGTCAGTGCATTCTTTGCTTTAAAGAGGAGTGTAATCTACCTTCTGCCAATCAATCAAAAGCAGCATAGACCAAGGCAATACTTTAAAAGCAGATCAATCATCACTAATTTTCTCAGCAAACAAGGTATTCTGGGATAAAACCTTTGCTAATGTCTTAGAGTCTGAGAACTGGGTGTTCCTCTTGAATGCTCTTTAATATTCTGCATTTGGTCTTTTATTCATATAGAGACTTATCAGGCCTCCCTGTGGGGCTGGAATTCATGGAGTAGGAGCAGTCAGCACACCCTTGCCTGGCAGGAAAACCTAAACACATCCTCCTCCTTCTACATGCAGCTCATATTACTTGGCAGAAGTAGCTGTAAAAAGCATGGTTTATCCAGCTCTACATAGCAGCTCACAACGGTGGACAGCCAGGTCAGAATGCCACTTGGTAGAAGCCCTAACAACACATGCAAAGGTTTGCAGTGGGCTGTAACAGCACAAGGCCAACTTAGAATATATGTGGAAAAGGTGGTCAGCCTCTGAACAGAAGGTATACTGTGACCAAAAGCCCCAGAACACTCCAGTCAAGGGGAGACAAATTTTGTTTTGGTGCTGTTTGGGAAAGATGATGACTGGGGAAATGAATAGGAACATTCTGGCTGAAATTTAAAAAAAAATCTACCGATAAAACTGACTCTATAATAAGAGCCTGGATAGTATGGATTCCCAGTAGTTTATAAGGACTCAGCATAAAACAAGAACCTTTGGAAAAAACAACAATGACAACAACTGTATTTACAAATAAGTTACTATTCTCCAGATATTAGTGGGGTTGAATAGCAGCAGTCATGAGGTGGCTCACTCCATGTCAGCCCAGCCAGCAGCCTCATTGCCGAGGACCTGGCACTCTCTTCACCTACCCACAGACCTACTGATTGGAAACACTTCTAGGTGCTTCAGAAACACAGCAAACTTGGCAAATAGCAATACTCTGCAGCTCCCTCCCTCCCTCCAAGCCAGGCCAGAAAGAATAAGGTTGTAGCTCAGATTCCTTGGGTAGGCCATTCTTTAAACTTTCACCATTAAAGCACTTAAGCCCTTGCTATCCAAGGCAAACTATGGTCCAGCAGCCTTGATATCTCCTGGAATTGTATTCGAAATGCAGAAGTGTGCTGGAAAGATGACTCAGTGGTTGGGAGCACTTGCTGCTCTTGCAGAGGATGGGAGTTTGACTGCCAGCACCCATGTCTAGGTCGCTCATGACCACCTGCAGCTTCAATACCAGGAACACAACACTCCCTGCTAGCTTCCATAGGCACAGACAGACATGTAATGCACACTCAAAACAGACACATACACATGCACATAAATAAAAATTCATCTTTTAAAAAAAATGTAGAATCAGTGGCCTGTTTCTACCTCCTGAGGAAGAATCTGTATCCATTGGGATTCCCATGGATTCCTGTGCACATTAAGATACAGCTAGTGATAAAAAAGGGAAGATTCTAGCCACAGGCCTCCCCTGACACCAACAGAGGGAGCTCCTGTGCTCTCCTGGGCTCAGAGTTGCCATCGGGAAGCTGGGAAGGATGCGATCTTGGTAGCTAACAGGCTACAGCCCTGCTGTCTCTAAGGCTGCTCCAGGAGTCACACAGTGAGCTCCCCTCTCCCTCTGTCACTGCTGACTTTGCCCTACTGAGTTTTGTGGCTTTAAACATGCTTTGGTGTGTGGTCTACTGTGTACCTCCTTCAAGTTGAAATGGCTTCAAAGGTTTGGTAGCAGTGAACACATAGACCAGAACTCAGTCACTGAACATTGTAGATTAAGTACAAACAGGCAGATATATGGGTCTACAAATCACTTCTTCATAATCTTTTCCAGCAGCAGGTAAGCTATATGGCACATTTGTAAGGTCCTGACTAGTGACAGAAACATTAACATGGTTCACTTTGAATAGTGCCCACTGTGCTTTTAATTTTATTATTTTACTTTTGTCGCAAATGAAGATGAGTTTTACTTTTTTCCAACCAACCTGATAACATGGATCCCGCATTAGCAGCCTCAGACAAATTAACACTCTCAGAAAATGAATGGATGGAGCACGATTAACCCACTCTCTGAAAGAGAAAAGAAGGCATGTTGGTGTTTAGACAGTTCGCAGACAGTGCGCAGCTATGAAGGGAAGGGAAGCATGTGAAGAAGGGGGTGATCCATCTCAGCTTCCTCTGTAGAGGACTGTGGCCTGGTGACCCTTGACCCACACTGATGCAAAACACACAGAAACCATCTTCACCACTGTGGTCCAAGGACATTCCAAACTGACCTGGATCAGAGACTCGGACTGACCTAGTAGTAGTTCATGCTGTCCCTAAATCAGAATAAAGAGCTAAGGTTTCCAATAATTAGGTCTGGCTTAATAAATATCAATGCCCTAACCACTTGAAGAAGTTACTCACATGTACTAAGAGGACAAAAACAAAACAAAAACTGTGAGAGAGAGTTTCATTCTGTAGCCTAAGCTGACCTTGATCTCAAGATTCCAGAACTCTGGAGGCTGAGGAGAAGAGGGGTCTTAAGTTCAAGGCCAGTCTCCTGAACTAACAACAAGAATCCTTCATTGTCTTGTCTTTACAACACTTCTGAGCCAGGCATGGTGATAGACACTGAAGAGCCTAGAGCTGGGAAAGACCAGAAATTTAAGTTCCTCCGCGACTATAAATCAAGCTCAAAGCCAGCCTGAGCTACATTAAGGCCTTCTGCAGGAACAGCTGGAGCAGCTGGAGCAGAGGCGGCGGCAGCAGCCCACTGCCTTTCTGGGTAACACAGAAGGAAGGCAACAGAAGCTCCCCTGCACGTTCTCTTGCCCAGAACAGTCTCTGTTCTTCGAGTCCTGCTGGGTCTCAGAGAGCACATACTTCATCACTCAGCATCTTGAGTGTAGCTACAGCCATAGTAGATGTGCTTAAAATGTTAAAGGGATCTTCCTTGCTTCCCAAAGCCCATAACAGCACCCCTCAGAATAAAAGTATCACAATCAATCCATCGCCTTGCCCACAGGCTTTGTGGGATCTGTCTTCCCATATACCTCTAAGTCCTCCTCCTGCCACAATCTCTTGTTCTCTTGCAGCCTACGTCCCAGGTTATCTATGTGGCAGGACCTAAGGTGCTTCCCAATGGCAGCCTATTCCGACACCAGGACTCCCATAACCTGTGCTACTCTAGCCACAGAACATGTTTAGTGCAGAAGTGAGCACATAGCCCAGTATCCTCCTGAGGGGAAAAGGCAGCTCTAACCACGGCCCTGCTCAGGAGCTTGCTATCATAAGTGCAGCCAGTCATTGTTTACAGAAGGCAAGTCCAGCCTGGAGACGCATGCCCCATACTTCTCTGCAGGCTGGTCCAACATTAACCACTCATGGTGCCAGTATTAACAAAGGCCTGAAACACAGAGGTTCTGTAATTCCATCCTCAGTCAAAGGAAACGGGGAAATAACAGGAAGTATTTCAGACTCCAAATGTCACTCACCTGGGTGTGCATAAGTCATTGCTACAATACTGTAAATGCCCCTGCCATATAAGACTCTGACTTGAGTTGAAAACCCAGGCCAACTGTCCTCTTGTCTGTCCTAGATCTGTTCTGGGGCTCTAGAGGTAAAGTTCAGGTCTGTCTTCCCTACAGCACTAAGGAGTTCCACTCTTCCCCCAAACCTGTACATAATGAGTCCGGGTGATATCTGTGGTGGCTGTACTAGGTGTTCCCTATTCCCTGGCAACACCACCCACTCCTCCTTCCATCTGCTGAGATGGAGGTTGGCAGGGCATTAGACTCATGATTTTATTACCAGGAATGTCCGTGTGTTCCCTGCAGTCCATGTTCCCAGTACACAGATGCAGAAGGAAAACCCATGATCAGAACTTGCTGGGAATTATGCTTGCTACCAGCAACAAAGCTATTTGCAGCTGTCCACGGCCACTGCTAACAATAGCACCCCCTCTCCAGAGCAGGCAATTTACTAGTGATACCTGTGCCATGGGCACAGCCCAGTTTCTTTGGAAAAATAAAAATAGGACTCAACCAACCCCTGGGCTGCCTGCTAGGCAGAACTCTTCAAGCACAGGCCTGCCATCCGGGTACTTAGGAAGTGGAGACAGGAGGATTACAAAATTGGAGTACAGAACAAGCTCAAAGGTGGTCTAGGCAACTTAGTGAGACTGTCTCAAATTAAGAAGCAAAAAGGAACCTGAGAAATAGTGAACAAAAGAATGAAAATTATAGAATAAAACCAATTACCGTGGATGTTAAAGTAAAGATTAATTTTAAAAGCAGTTGTTGTTAAGTAGTGGTGAGGAGGACAAAACACCGGGAGGAACTAGGACCAGTGGGACCCAGGCACACAGGAACTCCGCCACACCATCCAGGCTAGTGCCCTGAGCAGACCTTGGGCAAAAACTCTGAAGCCAGTCCCACAACACCCAGAGAAAGCTCCACTCCCAGGAACTTTTACATGTCCTGGATCCCAGGATCTCAGGAGTTTGGACGCACCTGGATCTCAGGGTTCGAGAGGCATCACAGGAGCTCCAACACACCCAGGATCTCAGGATCACAGGATCCCAGATTCACCGGATCACAGAGATAGCTTGACTCTGAGGAATTCTGACTCTTCCCAGGATAATGGGAAGGACAGGCTCCAGTTAGAAATAGGGAGGGCAGGTAGCATAGAAATAACCAGATGGCATAGGCAAGCATAGAACATAAGCAACAGAAACCAAGGTTACTTGGCATCATTGGAACTCAATTCTTCCACCATAGCAAGTTCTGGATACACCATCAAAACAGAAAAGCAAGATTTAGATCTAAAATCACTTCTCATGATCATTATAGAGGATTTTAAGAGGACATAAATAACTCTCTTAAAGAAATGTAGGGGAACACAGGTAAACAGGTAGAGCCCTTAAAGAGGAAACACAAAATCCTTTAAAGAATTACAGGAAAATACAAACAAGTGAAGGACTGAACAACATCATCCAGAATCTAAAAATGGAAATAGAAACAATAAAGAAATAACAAAGGGAGACAACTCTGGAGATAGAAAACCTAGGAAAGTGATCAGGAGTCATAGATGTAAGCATCACCAATAAAATACAAGAAATAGAAGAGAGAATCTCAGCTGCAGAAGATACCATAGAAAACATTGGCACAACAGTCAAAGAAAATGCAAAATGCAAAAAGCTCCTAACCCAAAACATCCAGGAAATTCAGTACACAAGGAGAAGGCAAAAACCTAAGGATTATGGTATAGAAGAGAGTGAAGATTCCCAACTTAAAGGGACAGTAAATACCTTCAACAAAATTATAGAAAAAAACTTCCATAACCTAAAGAAAAAGATGCCCATGAACATACAAGAAGCCTACAGCACTCCAAAAAGACTAGACCAGAAAAGAAATTCCACCCATCACATAATAATCAAAATGCCAAATACATTAAACAAAGAAAAAAGGTCAAGTAACACAGGCAGACCTATCAGAGTTATACCAGACTTCTCACCAAAGACTATGAACATTAGAAGATCCTGGGCAGAGGTCATACAGACCCTAAGAGAACACAAATGCCAGCCCAGGCTGCTATACACAGCAAAACTCTCAATTACCATAGACAGAGAAAACAAGATATTCCATGACAAAACCAAATTTACAAAATATCTTTCCAGAAATCCAGCCCTACAAAGGATAATATTCCTACAAAAGAAAACACCAACACAAGGTGGGGAACTACACCCTAGAAACAGCAAGAAAATAATCTTTCAACAAACCCACACAAGCATAATTCCACCTCTAACACAAAAATAACAGGAAGTAACAATCATTTTTTCCTTAATATCTCTTAATATGAAAATTAATATTACCAACATATTCTAATCAATCGAAATTCAAAAATATGAGGAATTAGAAATTTGTTGACTGTCACCCAGTGGTCTTTCTAATTTGGTAATTGGAGAGATATGTCCAATATTGTACAATCCATATATACATTTTGCTTGTTAGTAAGTGACATAATGGTTTTGAAACCATGCTTCTTCTATATCAGCTTTTCTATTAGTAGGGTTGTTTATTTGATGATTTTATACTATACTATGGTTTTCAGAACAGCTTAGATATTTCAAAATTATTTATACAGCCAAAAGAAACATAGACAATTAATTTTGGAGGTGGCTTATAAGAGACAAGAGTGAGACGGAATCTTTTGCTTGATATTTATAATTACATAAGTTACTCTTTTTTCTGAGATGAATGCTTTTCAAATCATCACAGTGAACCAGAATCTTACCCTCACCTAATGTCTGGTCCCACTCTGTAAGCAGAACCATTGTTCATTGAAACAGTTTTTGAATGACTTCATGGATAGACCATCTTAATACACACACCATTTCTTAAATGAATGTAACCTGTTCCTAGTGGGCTGAGAATGATGACAATCACTCAAGTCACATATCTTTGACCATAGCAGGAAATCATATCCAAATAATTGTGTCTACAATTCATTCCTTGGCACAGCAGAACTGTCAACTCTTAGCTTAGCTACTATGGTAAAATCCTGTGGTGGTGAGAGGGACATTGAACTTATTACAGTGAACTCCAATGTCTAAAAATTGTTCTTATTTTGGGTTTGTTCCACAGTAAGAGCCAAGATTTTAAGCTCTACTAAAAAACAAAACAAACAAAAAGACTTTATCCTTACATGTTCATTTAATAATATGTCCATAATTTTGTGATTGGTATAAAATATATATTGTGTTCAATATAATAAAAAATTAAAATAAAAAACATAAAGTAGGTGTAGGCTGTAAGTCAGTGTAAAACATTTTCTGGGTGCTCACAGACTCTCCATACTTCAGACTCTCCATTGGTGGAAATATGGAAAAATTCAGCAAAAATATGGTCATTCTAATACTCTAATTTTGAGGAGGGTACAGGGCAAAGGCCCCCAGCTCAAAGACCTTTCCCTGCCCGGGGAAGAACAGTGGCTAGCAACAGATGCAGGAGCCATGGGTAAGGTGACGCCACTGAATGCCAACAGCATTTCAGTATCCAAGGGCAACAGGGTCTGTGCTAAGAATACCCACACAACATTCTTCCTCGGTATTCTTCCGGACAGCCTGGGCTGGTCTTCACAGCAAAGTCTGGGACCTTTACTGTGGGGTTTTCTTCCATGTTAAAATACATATTTAAAGGGATTTTTGCTTTTCTCCTTATTTCACACACACACACACACACACACAAGCACACAGACGTGTTTGTGTGTGAGAGAGAGAGAAAGAGAGAGAGAGAGAGAGAGAGAGAGAGAGAGAGAGAGAGAGAGAGAGAGGAGGGGAGGAGGAGGAGAAGAAGAAGAAGAAGAAGAAGAAGAAGAAGAAGAAGAAGAAGAAGAAGAAGAAGAAGAAGAAGAACTGAAATGGTGGAGTCTAACCAAATGAGGGATCCAGAATAGTCTGAGTTGAAAGTTTCCAGCAAATCACGTTTAGTTTGGTTTGTTTTGCTTTGCAATTTTGGGATAGAAGCCCAAGGCTATTAATATTTCTCATAGTTATTACTCTGCTATTGTAAATAGGATTCCTGATGGCTGAGTCCTTTGGTTCTGCCCCTCGAGAATGACATCAGAAAGAGGGCTTTTTTTTTTTTTTTTTTTTTTTTGGCTCCTAGCCTGGAACCCTGTGGAGGATAGATGGGCCACAAGGGAGGCAGCCCTGGCTCTGTGGGGAGTGCATGCACCTCTGCTTGCCAACAGTCAGGGGAACTAGAAAACACTGAACTCAGTACTACACGGAAAACAGCCACGGATGGAGAGCAGCATCTGTCTGCCTGACCCAGCTACTGTGGCCCCCTTGACTTGAGCTCCTGGTGAACATGGAGAAATCACTCTTTCAGATGTGTTTGCCCTGGGAACAAGAGATGGGTCCTTGGAGGCAGCCGTGAAAAGTCATGTGGCTGCAATGACAGCACTTCCCTGGGGGTTGTCTCCACATGACAGCCACACAGGAGTGAATTCATAAGCAGGCACATCTTTAAGGTCTCTGCGGACTGAACCACTGCTTTCACAGGACTAGTAATACACTCAGTCCGTTCAGCTCCCACCACCCTCATCCAGGACATCACTTTCTGCTATCAATGTCAAAAGGAAAATGTCACTGCACACATAACATCTGAACAGAGAGAAGGGAGGTGGGGTTTGGGTTTCTTTCATAGAGGAAGAGGCCAGTGTGTGTCCTGAGTGCTCCAAACGACGGGCAGCCACTAGCTGAACACACATGGGTGTGAATATGTGGAGAGGCTGTTGTTCAGACCTGCCTATAGCATGCTGCAGGTCAAAATGAATGCCTTTCCCATGTTGGGGCACTGCTGTCCTTGACACTCACCTGGATAGATGAGAAAGCAAACTTCATACCTACTTTGATAAAACTTAAGAGAAACAAGAGCACATGATGTGTGGATGCCACTGTCTGGAATCCCCACCAATCCCCTCTCAGGTCTCTCTGATCTGTGCTCATCCTCTCTGTTACCCATGCAGTCTAGCCCACAGACTCTACCCAGAAAGAAAACCATGTGGGGCCTGCGGCACTCAGGCCAAGAAGTACAGAAGACTCCTCCCCTTTCTTCTAACTGATGGACTGTGCACAGTGCCTGCAGACATTCATCACCATGTCCCTTCAGCCTGGCTCTGAATGAACTTGGGGTACAGCAGAGGCCTGGACCCCCTTTGGAGACATGGCCCAGAAGTCCCAGTTGTAGAGACCCATGACTATCAAGTGGCGATGGCAAAGAACAACCAAGACCAGGTTCATTAGGGCAGGGTGCTATTTTGAGCTGGCCAGGGAAGGCTCTCTGGTAAGATTAGTATCATATGAGCCGCGGACAGGAGCTTTGAAGAAACTTGTGTCAGAACAGCCGAAATGCCTGCAGCTCAGGCCCTGGGCTTGATGCAGAAAATAGCAGAGTGAGAAAGCAGAAGCTGTGGTCGGACAGACAGCAGCAGGCAGAGCCTGAGGACCTGCAGGGTGGCAATGGGGCCTTTGGACGTTTTTACTAGGGACATTATAGAAGACCTTAAGCAAAGGACTCACATAAGCTAAGATTTCGAAAGGATCCTTCCAGAATCTATGCTGATAACAAAGGATAGGAAAGCCACACAGGTAAAGCAGGGAACCCAGATAGCCTACTGTAACTTCACAGGCCAGAAATACTGGAAGCCTGGGTTAGCTCCATAGACAGTGGTGACAAAAGCTGAAATTTCCTTGTGGGTTGAGAGAAAAATTAAAAGTCCTGTTTTAGGAATGATAATCTTTAAATAACAAAGCAGGAAGAATCCTCCAATTGACAGGGAAACAGGGATGGAGTCACAGTAGGGAGCCACGTCAGGAACCAGGCCAGCATGGGACTTGAGAATTAGAGCCCGTAAAGTTAGGCCTGGTGCCCAAGCATAACCATAGTAACCCAGTAAGGTTATGGCTGCTTTAAGTGGTGAACTCTTGGCCAAGGACAAGAAGTTCTTCCCTGGGAAGGCAGAGTAATTCAGCTTCCTGTCTGTCAGGCTTCTCCAGGATGAGAAGCCACAGCACACAGCAGAGACAGCATATTTACCAAAGAGAAACTGTGCCCTGGTACAACATAAAATTTATTATTTTCCCTCATACAGAACTGCTTTGACCAGGATGGGTTATTGACTGTAACTCTACCATTAAAGGTATACTCAAGAAACAAAGAAAGAAATCAGAGAATATGTGAGACACGGGACCAGAGCACCAGCCCAGACTGCCACATGCATATATGTACATATGTGCATGCATGTGTATGTGCATGCATACATCATGCATGTGTGCCTGTGTTTGTGACTGTGTGTGTGAGACTGTGTTTGTACCTGTGTGCATGTGTATGTTAGTGCACACATATTTAAAATATAGGAGAAACGTTATCATCTTATGAAAACAAACAATGTATGAGTGCTTTGTATAGTGGTGCACACCTTGGGAGGCTAAGACAGATGGATCATGAATTTAAGACCAGCCTGGGCTGCATACACATAGCAAGACCAATTTTGGCAACCAATGCTGGGGATGAGGGTCACTGGCAAGCACTTACCAAGCCTGTATAAAGCCTTTGGGTTTCATTGCCAGTGGTGAAAAATAAGTAAAAACCATATATTTGTCATAAGATGGTGACATTAAAAGCCAAACTAGGTGGTTAGAGTTGTGGATAAAGAACTAAAATTTTGGCATCCAGGAGGTTAGTATATACTAAGGAAAAAGAGGACCACAGGGTTGTGAGAATGAGGAGGATAGGGAAGGTTATATGAGGGATCAGAACAAGTTGGGTCCTCAGAGAAGTAGGTTGCCAAGCCTCAGGTAGACCAGCAGGATGGAGGAAGCACAGAAGTAAGAGAGGAATGGGAACTTCATCTGACCCTCTTGAGCACAGGCGTAAAGTGGGTAGCATCAGCAGATGACACGGCTATGCAGGGGTGTGAATTAGCAACAGGATGCATGCTCAGCACATGTGGTCCAAGCACCAGAATCACAGAGCCAATGAACGAGGCCTAAGGATCAAGACTCTTATGAATAACTGGGCATTAAAAAGGCTTAAGAACAGGAAGTCATTAGCCTGAGACCCTTAGGCAAAGATCTGCACCAGTTACAGATGGCACCCATGTGTTCCCAGAGGAAAACTATAGGCCTCTTTACAGGATGATAAGGTAAGACCACAGCATGAATATGTCTGCCAACTCCACTCCACGTGTTTCAAGAGCTTCAAACCATAAGGAGGTCCTCACTCCATCCTAATATCTGGTCCTTGCACTCGGTGATGAGCTGACATGTCCAAGAAGAGGACCAAGTCATCAAAACAGAAAGTAACCTTTGCCTCGCAAGCTGTGCTCTAGTGTCAGTCTAGACAGCACAAGTCCCACTGTTAAATAAACACAGCATTAGTCTTCTTGGCTAGGGACATCCAGCACATTCCCCGAATATTTTTTACAGTTGATTATTATTATTATTATTATTATTATTATTATTATTATAGTCTTAAACTTAATGGTTTAAAAAGTCAATTTCTAATAAGAGATAGAACATTATTCTTTGCCAGGGACAAGTCCCTCAGAAAGTTATCCAATCCCAAGTGGTCATCCCTAAACACATGTACAAAAGAGCAACATTAAGGACCATCCATGAAGAAATATTTAGTCAGGGCCATTTGCACTGGGGAGCCAGGAAGCTCCAAAGCCTCCACAGCCTCTGTGCATGGCCTGCCAGAAGAGAGTGATCTCCCAGCAGCACTTTCACTTCTGAGCTCTGAGGTGAGATCTCCACCTTCTCTCTGGAGGGGAACAGCTAGGAGCGCAAGGGGCATATGATCTGTGGAGCTGCTGGGACAGGAGTATTCCCTCCCAGCCACCATTTGCACCAGGGAGTCAGGAAGCTCCACAGCCTTCTGTGCAAACCCTGCCAGGAAAGAGTGATCTCCCAGCAGCTCTTTCACTTCTGAGCCCTAAGGTGAGATCTCCACCTTCTCTCTGGGGGAGAACAGCTAAGAGTTCATGGGGCATATAATCAGTGGAGCAGCTGGGACAGAGGTCTTCAGGCTACCATTTGCACCAGGGAGCCAGGCAGCTCCACAGCTGTCTGTGCACAGACCCTGCCAGAAGAGAGTTGGTGTCCCAGGAGTACAGACACAGGCTTACAGGCCCACAGGAGGGACAAACTCCAGCCAGAGACAGTAAGACCAATCAGTACCAGAGATAACCTGATGGCAAAAGGCAAGCTCAAGAACCCTACCAAAAGAAACCAAGGCTACTTGTCAACGTCAAAACCCAGTCCTCCCACACAACAAGACCCAGATACCATGACACACCAGAAAGGCAAGAGTTGGATTTAAAAATCGTATCTCATGATGCTGATATAGGGCTTCAAGAAAGACTTATATAACTCCCTTAAAAAAATACAGGAGAACATGGGTCAACAGGTAAAAGCCCTTAAAGAGAAAACACAAAAATCCCTTAAAGAATTAGAGGAAAACACAAACAATCTAGTGAAGGAACTGAACAAAACCATCCAGAATCTAAAAGTGGAAGTAGAAACAATAAATGAATCACAAAGTGAGACATCTCTAGAGATAGAAAACCTTGGAAAGAATTCAGGAGTCATAGATGCAAGCATCAACAACAGAATACAAGAGATAAAAGAGAGAATCTCAGGTGCTGAAGATACCATAGAAAACATTGACTCTACAAAGAAAATGCAAAGTGCATAAAGCTTGTAACCCAAAAACATCCAGAAAATCCAGGAGACAATGAGAAGACCAAATCTAAGGATTATAGGTTGAGAGTGAAGATTTCCAACTTAAAGGGCCAATAAATATCTTCAACAAAATTATAGAAGAAAACTTCCATAACCTAAAGAAAGAGATGCCCATGAACATACATACAAGAAGCCTACAGAACTCCTAACAGACTGGACCAGAACAGAAAGTCCTCCCAGAACATAATAATCAAAACAACAAATGCACTAAACAAAGAAAGAATATTAAAAGCCGTAAGAGAAAAGGGCAAGTATCTTATAAAGGCATATCTATCAGAATTATACAAGACTTCTTACCTGAGATGGATGAAAGCTAGAAGATCCTGGGCAGATCTCATACAGACCCTAAGAATGCCACCCCAGACTACTATACCCAGCAAAACTCTCAATCACCATAGATGGGAAAACCAAGATATTCCATGACAAAACCAAATTTACATAATATCTTTCCACAAATGCAGCCCTACGAAGGATAATAGGTGGAAAATGCCAATACAAGGAGGGAAAATACATCCTAGAAAAAGCAAAATAGAAACCTTCTTCCATCAAACCCAAAAGAAGATAACCACTTAAACATAAAAAATAACATCAAAAATAACAGGAATAATCACTATTCCTTAATATCTCTTAACATTAATGGACTCAATTCCCCAATAAAAAGACATAGACTAACAGACTGGATATAAAAACAGGACCCTACATTTTGCTGCATACAGGAAACACACCTCAGTGTCAAAGACAAACACTATCTTAGAGTAAAAGGCTGGAAGACAATTTTACAAAGCAAATGGTCTCAGAAAACAAGCCAGAGTAGCCATTCTAATATCAGATAAAATTGACTTTCAACCTAAAGTCATCAAAAGGGACACAGAATGACACTTGTTACTGGTCAAAGGAAAAGTCCATCAAGAAGAACTCTATTCTAAACATCCATGCTCCAAATGCAAGGGCACCCTCATTTGTTAAAGAAACTTTACTAAAGCTCAAAGCACACATTGCACCTAACACAATAATTGTGGGTGACTTCAACACTCCACTCTCTTCAATCAGGAAAACAGAAACTAAACAGGAACACAGTGAAACTAATTGAAGCTTTGGACCAATTGGATTTAACAGATATATATAGAACATTTCATCCTAAAGCAAAAGAATATACCTTTTTCTCAGCACCACATGGTACCTTCTCCAAAACTGACCATATAATTGGTCACAAGGCAGACCTCAACAGATATAAGAAGATCGAACTAATCCCATGCCTCCTATCAGATCACTATGGAGTAAGAGTAGTCTTCAATAGCAACAAAAAGAACAGAAAGCCCACATACACATGGAAGCTGAACAATACTCAGTGATACCTTGATCAAGGAAGAAATAAAGAAAGAAATCAAAGACTTTTTAGAATTAATGAAAATGAAGGCACAACATACCCAAATTTATGGGACACAATGAAAGCAGTGCTAAGAGGAAAACTCATAGCCCTGAGTACCCCCAAAAAGAAACTGGAAAGAGCATACAATAGCAGCTTGACATCACACCTCAAAGCCCTGGAACAAAAAGAAGCTAATTCACCCAAGAGGAGTAGAAGACAGGAAATCATCAAACTAAGGGCTGAAATCAATCAAGTAGAAACAAAGAGAACCATACAAAGAATCAAAAAAACAGGAGCTGGTTCTTTGAGAAAATCAACAAGATAGATAAACCCTTAGCCAGAATAATCAAAGGGCACAGAGACAGTATCCAAATTAACAAAATCAGAAATGAAAAGGGAGAAATAGCCAGGCAATGGTGGCACACGCCTTTAATCCAAGCACTTGGGAGGCAGAGGCAGGTGGATTTCTGAGTTCAAGGCCAGCCTGATCTACAGAGTGAGTTCCAGGACAGCCAGGGCTACACAGAGAAACCCTGTCTCAAAAAAAGCAAAAAGAAAAAGAAAGAAAGAAGGAAAGAAAAAAAGGAAGGAAGGAAGGAAGGAAGGAAGGAAGGAAGGAAGGAAGGAAGGGAAAAAGGAAAGGAAAGGAAAGGAAAGGAAAGGAAAAAGGAAAGGAAAGGAAAGGAAAGGAAAGGAAAGGAAAGGAAAGGAAAGGAAAGGAAAGGGAAAGGGAAAGGGAAAGGGAAAGGGAAAGGAAAAGGAAAAGGAAAAGGAAAAGGAAAAGGAAAAGGAAAAGGAAAAGGGAACGGAAAGGAAAGGAAAGGAAAGGAAAGGAAAGGAAAGGAAAGGAAAGGAAAGGAAAGGAAAGGAAAGGAAAGGAAAGGAAAGGAACGGAAAGGAAAGGAAAGGAAAGGAAAGGAAAGGAAAGGAAAGGAAAGGAACGGAACGGAACGGAACGGAAAGGAAAGGAAAGGAAAGGAAAGGAAAGGAAAGGAAAGGAAAGGAAAGGAAAGGAAAGGAAAAGAAAGGAAAGGGAGATATAACAACAAAAACTGAGGAAATGCAAAAAATCATCAGATCATACTACAAAAACCTATAATCAACACAACTGAAGAAACTGGAGGAAATGGAAAATTTCCTAGACAGATACCAAATACCAAAATTAAATCAGCATCAAATAGATCATCTAAACAGTCCCACAACCCCTAAAGAAATAAAAGTGGTCATTGAAAATCTTCCAACCAAAAAAAGCACAGGACAAGATGGTTTGAGTGCAGAATTCTATCAGACCTTCAAAGACCTAACACCAATACTCTTCAAACTATTCCACAAAATAGAAACAGAAGGAATACTAACTACCCAACTTGTTCTATGAAGCTACAATTATGCTGATACTAAAAGCACAAAAATATCCAACAAAGAAAGAGAACTTCAGACGAATTTCCCTTTTTTTTTAATTTTTTATTGAATATATTCTATATTTACATTTCATTTCCATTTTCCTGGTTCCCTGCCCCCCAAAGGTCCCACACGCCATTTTCCCTCCCCCTGTTCCACCAGCCACCCCTACCCAATTCCCTGTTTTGGTATTCCCCTACACTGATGCTTTGAGCCTTTCCAGCACCAGGGTCCACTCCTTCCTTCTTGTCAGACATCATTTGGTATGTAGATTGTGTTTTTGGTGTTCCAAGATTCTAGGCTAATACCCACTTATCAGTGAGTGCATACTATGGGTATTCTTTTGAGACTGGGTTACCTTACTTAGTATGATGTTCTCCAGCTCCATCCATTTCTCTAAGAATTTGATGAATTCATTGTTTCTAATGGCTGAATAGTACTCCATTGTGTATATATACATTTTTTTAATCCATTCCTCCATTGAGGGACATCTGGGTTCTTTCCAGCTTCTGGCTATTATAAATAAGGCTGCTATGAACATAGTGGAGCATGTATCCTTATTTCATGCTGGGGAATCTTCTGAGTATATGCCCAGGAGTGGTATGGCTGGGTCCTCCGGAAGTATCGTGTCCAGTTTTCTGAGGAAACGCCAGACTGATTTCCAGAGTGGTTGTACCAGCTTGCAGTCCCACCAGCAATGGAGGAGTGTTCCACTTTCTCCATATCCTCACCAACACCTGCTGTTTCCTGAGTTTTTAATCTTAGCCATTCTGACTGGTGTGAGATGAAATCTCAGGGTTGTTTTGATTTGCATTTCTCTAATGACTAATGATGTTGAATATTTTTTAAGGTGTTTCTCAGCCATCCAAATTTCTTCAGGTGAAAAGTCTTTGTTTAGCTCTATACCCCATTTTTTGATAAGATTATTTGGTTTTCTGGGATCTAACTTCTTGATTTCTTTGTATGCATTGGATATTAGACCTCTGTCAGATTAAATCAGGATCAAATAGATCGTCTAAACAGTCCCATAACCCCCAAAGAAATAGAAGGGTCATACAAAGTCTTCCAACTAAAAAAAGCACAGGGCCAGATGGTTTTAGTGCAGAATTCTATCAGACCTTCAAAGAACACCTAATACCAATACTCTTCAAACTATTCCACAAAATAGAAACAGAAGGAACACTACCCAACTCATTCTACGAAGCCACAATTATCCTGATACCAAAACCATACAAAGATCCAACTAAGAAAGAGAACTTCAGACCAATTTCCCTTATGAACATCGATGCAAAAATACTCAATAAAATTCTTGCCAACAGAATCCAAGAACACATCAAAATGATCATTCACCATGATCAAGTTGGCTTCATCCCAGGAATGCAGGGATGGTTCAATATACGAAAATCCATCAATGTAATCCACTATATAAACAAACAAAGAAAAAAACCACATGGTCATTTCATTGGATGCTGAAAAAGCATTCAACAAAATTCAGCATCCTTTCATGCTAAAAGTCTTGGAAAGAACAGGAATTCAAGGCCCATACCTAAACATAGTAAAAGCAATTTACAGCAGACCAGTAGCCAACATCAAAGTAAATGGAGAGAAATTTGAAGCAATCCCACTAAAAGCAGGGACTAGACAAGGCTGCCCCCTCTCACCATATCTTTTCAATATAGTACTTGAGGTACTAGCTAGAGTAATTCAACAACATAAGGAAGTCAAAGGGATACAAATTGGAAAGGAAGACGTCAAACTCTCACTATTCACAGATGATATGAGAGTATACTTAAGTGACCCAAAAAATTCCACCAGAGAACTCCTACAGCTGATAAACAACTTCAGCAAAGTGGCTGGTTATAAAATCAACTCAACCAATTTCCCTTATGAACATCAATGCAAAAATACTCAATAAAATTCTTGCCAACCAAATCCAATAACACATCAAAATGATCATTTACCAGGATCAAGTAGGCTTCATCCCAGAGATGCAGGGATGAATCAATATATGGAAATTAATCAATGCAATCCACAACATAATCAAACTCAAAGAAAAAAAAACCACATGGTCATTTCATTAGATGCTGAGAAAGCTTTGGACAAAATTCAGCATCCTTTCATGCTAAAACTCATGGAAAGAACAGGAATTCAAGGCCCATACCTAAACAGTAAAAGCAATATACAGCAAACCGGTAGCCAACACCAAACTAAATGGAGAGAAACTTGAAGCAATCCCACTAAAATCAGGAATTAGACAAAGCTGCCCCCTCTCTCCATATCTTTTCAATATAGTACTTGAAGTTCTAGCTAGAGCAATTAGACAACATAAGGATGTCAAAGGGCTACAAATTGGAAAGGAAAAAGTCAAACTATCACTATTCACAGATGATATGATAGTATACTTAAGTGAGCCAAAATAAAAACTCCACCAGAAAACTCCTATAGCTGATAAACAACTTCAGCAAAGTGGCTGGTTATAAAATTAACTCAAGCAAATCAGTAGCCTTCCTATACTCAAAGGATAACCAGGCTGAGAAAGAAATTAGAGAAATGACACCTTTCAGAACAGCCACAAACAATATAAAGTATCTTGGTGTGACTCTAACCAAACAAGTGAAAGATCTGTATGACAAGAACTTCAAGTCTCTGAAGAAGGAAATTGAAGAAGACCTCAGAAAATGGAATAATCTCCCATTCTCGTGGATTAGCAGGATTAATATAGTAAAAATGGCCATCTTGCCAAAAGCAATCTACAGATTCAATGCAATCCCCATCAAAATCCTAACTCAGTTCTTTATAGAGTTAGAAAGAGCAATTCTCAAATTCATCTGGAATAACAAAAATCCCAGGATAGCTAAAACTATTATCAACAGTAAAAGAACTTCTGGGGGAATCAGTATCCTGGACCTCAAGCAGTACTACAGAACAATAGTGTTTAAAACTTCATGGTATTAGTACAGTGACAGATAGGTAGATCAATGGAATAGAATTGAAGACCCAGAAATGAACCCACCCACCTATGGTCACTTGATCTTCAACAAAGGATGCTAAAACTATCCAGTGGACAAAAGATAGACTTTTCAACAAATGGTGCTGGTTCAATTGGAGGTCAGCATGCAGAAGAATGCAAATAGATTCATTCTTATCTCCTTGTACTAAGATCAACTCTAAGTGCATCAAGGACCTCCACATAAAACCAGACACAATGAAGCTAATAGAAAAGAAACTGGGGAAGACCCTTGAGGACATGGGCACAGGAGGAAAGTTCCTGAACAGAACACCAATAGCATATGCTCTAAGATCAAGAATTGACAAATGGGACCTCATAAAATCACAAAGTTTCTGTAAGGACACTGTCAAAAGGACAAAAGGGCAACCAACAAATTGGGAAAAGATCTTCACCAACCCTACATCCAACAGAGGGCTAATAGTCCATATAATATAAAGAAGTCAAGAAGGTAGACTCCAGAGAGCCAAATAAACCTATTTTAAAAATGGGGTAGAGAGTTAAACAAAGAATTTTTACCTGAAGAATTTCGAATGACTGAGAAGCACCTTAAGAAATGTTCAACATTAGAGAAATGCAAATCAAAACAACCCTGAGATTTCACCTCACACCATTCAGAATGGCTAAGATTAAAAACTCAGGAGACAGCAGGTGTTGGCGAGGATGTGGAGAAAGAGGAACACTCCTCCACTGCTGGTGGAATTGCAAGCTGGTACAACCACTCTGGAAATCAGTCTGGCGGTTCCTCAAAAAACTGGGCATGACACTTCCGGGAGGAACCTGTTATACCACTCCTGGGCTTATACCCAGAGGATTCCCTGGCATACAATAAGGACACATGCTCCACTATGTTCATAGCAGCCTTATTTATAATAGCCAGAAGCTGGAAAAACCCAGATGTCCCTCAGTGGAGGAATGGATACAGAATAGGTGGTATATTTACACAATGGAATATTACTCAGCAATTACAAACAATGAATTCATGAAATTCTTAGGCAAATGGTTGGAACTGGAAACTATCATCCTAAGAGAGGTAACCCAATCACAAAAGAATACACATGGAATGTAGTCACTGATAAGTGGATATTAATTAGCCCAGAAGAGCCAAATATTCAAGAACCAATTAACATATCAAATGATTCCCAAGAAGGAAGAAGAGGACCCTGGTCCTAGAAAGGCTTGATGCAGCATTTTAGAGGAGTACCAGGACAGAGAAATGGAAGGGGGTGATTGGGGAATGGGCAGAGGGAAGAGGGCTTATGGGACTTATGGGGAGGGGGGAACCGGGAAAGGGGAAATCATTTGGAATGTAAACAAAGAATATAGAAAATTAAAAAATTAAAAAATTAAATAAAGATGAGACCCAACAGATAAACATTTGCAACCAGAAAAATATTTTCCATGTAAGTCTTCAATTTTACCTGAAAATGTTTATATTTCCACTTTCAATCAATTTAGAAATATTTTATGACTACCATTTAATCTGTATAATTTTCCATGATAATCTTCAATCTTAACATGTTTTTCTATATATTTCTTCAATTTTATCAGAAATATTTTCCATGTGAATCTTCAATTTTATCATAAAATATTTTTACTTCCTTTTTCAATAAAAGAACATGCTTGTCAAAAAGAGAGCAACATTAAAATGCGTGTTTATGTGCACATGGATGTGTATGCATGCATATGTATGTGTATGTGTGTGTATTTGTATGTACAACAATAATAATCATAGAAGAAGAGGTCAGGAATTAGAAAGGAAGCGTAGAAGAGATAATGAGAAGAGGGCACAGGAAGAGCTAGAAGAGGAAGAAGGAGTGGAAATGATGTAAATACTGTTCTTACATATAAAATTCCCCCAAATTAAAACTTTATATTAAAAAAAAAGATAGTCATGGGTTGGCTAGATATCATCTAGAGCACAAAAGTTCCCTCTGGTGTGTAGCTTAAGCATGTCGTCATAAGGATATACTACAGTCTCATTTTCAAAGTGTCTCAAATTTGTGAAAAATACATAGGAGATCTCATGGAAAGTGATTGTAACAAAGATGGTAACTTGCATGTTTTGGAAAACAAGTAATGCTTTTGGATAAATAGTCCATTAAATAAGTTGGACGGCTCTCCTTTAGCTAAAACCAGAGTGCCTGGATTCTGCTCACCCCCACAATTGTCACAGGCAAGAAAAGGTAGCTTTCCTCACCATTCTAGTGTAATAACACCAGAAAGGGGTCAGCTAAACAAGCTCACTTTAAAATAACACCATACCAAGCACAAATTCATTGTGACGTTTCTGACAGAATTTCTCTAACGAAAATTATCTTATTGTGTGGCCTGACATCCTTTAACTCATTTTTGGCTTTCAGAGCATAAGGGAATTCCTCTTTGTAAATATATTAGAATGATTTGTCATTTCTTCTAGTCTCCTTGGGCTTTAATACTCCAAATCAACTCTTGGAGTCCCATCTTGTTGCCTTCTGCAGTTGTCCATGTCACCATCGGTCCCCAGCCTTGTGCATCAAATTCTACCAGTTCAAAATTACTGCATAATTAACTTCACGAAATCCTCCACCTGCAGTCCCATAAGCGAGTTCATTTCACAAGCTAACTATATTCCATTGTAATATAGAAGCCATATATCAACAAAACACAGAGCAACAGGAAGCATGTGCATTAAAGATACATGTAGTTGGCCAGTTACCAAATAATTTGTCACTACTGTAACAACTGCTACTTCTCTGCACAACCACCATATGACAAAATTGTCTTAGATACTAGGCAGATGAAGTGGAAATGTCATGACTTTATTTCTAATATAACACTGTACTACATGTGAATCATGTTATGGCAGAAAGGGCATGGAAGATTTGGATTGGTGCTGCACATGGACACACATCTAGAGCAACCTGCCCTGTGACCTCATGTCCAGGCAGTACCTCCTTTCAGAACTACGGTAAAAGACTTGCAAGCTTGTCCTAGATGATTGCATTAACAAGTCTAGCTGCAGAATAGAGAATAAGTCCATCTTAGAAAAAGAACCCAGAGCCGGGCATTGGTGGTGCACGCCTTTAATCCCAGCACTTGGGAGGCAGAGGCAGGTGGATTTCTGAGTTCGAGGCCAGCCTGGTCTACAGAGTGAGTTCCAGGACAGCCAGGGCTACACAGAGAAACCTCGTCTCAAAACAAACAAACAAACAAACAAACAAACAAACAAAAAACCAGCATTCTAAGATCTTTCTCATCCTGTGAAGTAAGGTTGCTTAGGTCATTCCTCACAGTTCCTCCTGTTACCAGAAAGTAAGTCTGTCTAGTCTCAGGTTCCCCACCAGTCATCCATAACAGGACATAGGACTTAGACTGGGGGTGGGGGGTACACTTCATCCTTTCTCTCCTCAAGTTCAGGATAGGAGAGCCTAGCTAGTTGGTCACTGTGTCAATAGCAAAGGTGTTGTCATGTCCTCCACAGTGGTCATCAATGTTCCTTTGTCATAAGGACTATGCAATAAACATCCCTTGATTGTCCAAACCTGAAACAAGCACATTAAAGAAAACTCTGGAGGAGTGTGGACAAGCCTGTGAGCAGAGGTAAAACCATCACTGCTGCTCAGGGCGACCCTCCTGGACCCTCAGGACACAGGAACCGAGGAGCAGCCTGGGACAGGAGCCTTCTGGTTTACATCTGTGCCCAGAGCTGATCCTGGACCACAGTGATACATACACAAATACCACCAGGAGAGAAATGGTCTCCCAGGAGAGCCTGCAAGTACAGGTAAGACCACCACTTCTCTTCAGATTCCTGGCCCACGGGGGACCCGCCAAGAGCCATTAGGACACAGGAACCAAAGAAAAGCTGGAGACAGGGTTCTTTTGGTTTCTGTCTGCACTCCAGAGCTGACCCTGTACCACAGCTCCTCATACCCAAATTCCTCCCCAAGAGCACTGGTCTCCCAGAAGTACTGACATGGAGGCTTGCAGGAAGGACAAGCCATAGTCAGAGATAGCAAGACCAGCTAACACCAGAGATAACAAGATAGCAAAAGGCAAGGGCAAGAACATAAGCAACAGAAACCAAGGCTACTTGGCAGCATCAGAACCCAGTTTTCCCACCACAACTAGCCCAAGATACCCCAACACATCAGAAAAACAAGACTCTGATTTAAAATAACTTCTCATGGTGATGATAAAGAATTTTAAGAAGGGCATAAATAATTTCCTTAAAGAAATGCAGTAGAACACAGGTAAACAGCTAGAAGCCTTTAAAGAGGAAACACAAAAATCCCTTAAGAATTAGAGGAAAACACAAATAAACAGGTGAAAGAATTGAACAAAACCATCCAGGATCTAAAAATGGAAAGAGAAACAATAAAGAAATCACAAAGGGAGACAACTCTGGAGACTGAAAACCTAGGAAAAAGATCAGGAGTCATAGATGCAAGCATCACCAACAGAATACAAGAGATAGAAGAGAGAGAATCTCAGGTGCAGAAGATACCATAGAAAACATTGACACAACAGTCAAAGAAAACACAAAATGCAAAAAGCTCCTAATCCAAAATATCCAGGAAATCCAGTATACAAGTAGAAGACCAAACCTAAGGATAATACATATAGAAGAGAGTGAAGATTTCTAACTTAAAGGGCCAGTAAATATCTTCAACAAAATTATAGAAGAAAACTTTCACAACCTTAAGAAAGAGATGGACATAAACATACGGGAAGCCTACAGAACTCCAAATAGATTGGACCAGAAAAGATATTCTTCCTGTCGCATAATAGTCAAAAGACCAAATGTATGAAACAAACAAAAAAAAAAGAATATTAAAAGCAGTCCAGGAAAAAGATCGAGTAAAAGGCAGACCTATCGGGATTATACCAGACTTCTGGCCAGAGACTATGAACATTAGAAGTTCCGGGCAAATGTCATACAGACCCTAACAGAACAGAAACACCAGCCCAGGCTACTGTACCCAGCAAAACTCTCAATTACCATAGATGGAGAAACCAAGATATTCAATGACAAAAACAAATGTACACAATATCTTTCCACAAATCCAGCCCTACAAAAGATAATAGATGGAAAAATATCAATATAGGGAGGGCAGCTAAACCCTAGAAAAAAGCAAGAAAGCAATCTTTCAACAAATCCAAAAGAAGATAACCACACAAATATAAAAATAACATCAAAAATAACAGGAAGCAGCAATCACTATTCCTTAATAGCTCTTAACATCAATGTATTCAATTCCCCAATAAAAAGGCATAGACTAACAGACTGGATTTGTAAACAGGACCCAGTATTTTGTTCCATACAGGAAATGTACCTCAGTGTCAAAGACGAACACTACCTCGGAGTAAAGGCCTGGAAAACAATTTTCCAAGCAAATAGTCCCAAGAAACAAGCTGGAGTAGCCATTCTAATATTGGATAAAATCAACTTTCAACCAAAAGTGATCAAAAAAGATAAGGAAGGACAATTCATACTCATCAAAGAAAAAAAATCTACAAGAACTTTCGATTTTGAATATCTATGTTCCAAATGCAAGGGAACCCACATTCATAAAAGGAACTTTACTAAAACTCAAAGCACACATTGCACCTCACACAATAATTGTGGGAGATTTCAACACCTCACTTTTATCAATGGACAAATCATGGAAACAGAATCTAAACAGAGACACAATAAAACTAACAGAAGTTATGGACCAAATGGATTTAAAAGATATCTATAGAACATTTCATCCTAAATCAAAAGAGTATACCCTCTTCTCAGCACCTCATGCTACCTTCCCCAAAATTACCCATATAATCAGTCACAAATCAGACCTCAAAAGGTATAAGAAGATTGAAATAACCCCACGCCTCCTATCAGATCACTATGGATTAAGGCATGTCTTCAGTAACAACAGAAACAACAGAGATCCCACATACACATGGAAACTGAACAATGCTCTACTCAAAGATGACTTGGTCAATGAAGAAATTAAAAAAAAAAAACTAAAGACTTTTAAAATGAAGGTACAACATACCCAAACTTATGGGATGCAATGAAAGCAGTGCTAAGAAGAAAACTCATAGCTCTGAGTGCCTCCAAAAAGAAACTGGACAGAGCATACACTAGTAGCTTGACAGCAAACCCGAAAGCTCTAGAACAAAAAGAAACAAATACACCCAAGAGGCATAGATGGCAGGAAATTAACTCAGGGCTAAAATTATCCAAGTAGAAACAAAAAGAACTATACAATGAATCAACAAAATCAGGAGCTGTTTTTTTTTTTTTTTTGAGAAAATCAACAAGATAGATAAACCCTTAGACAGACTAACTAGAGAACATAGAGACAGTATCCAAATTAACAAAATCAGAAATGAAATGGAGATATAACAACAGAAACTGAGGAAATTAAAAAATAATCTGATCCTACTACAAAAGCCTATACTCAACACAACCGGAAAATCTGGATGAAATGGACACTTTTCTAGACAGAAACAAAATACCAAAGTTTAATCAGGATCAGATAGACCATCTAAACAGTCCAATAACCCCTAAAGAAATAGAAGCATTCATTAAAAATCTCCCAACCAAAAAAAGCCCAGGACCAGAAGGATTCAGTGCAGATTTTTATCAGATCTTCAATACCTAATACCAATACTCTTCAAACAATTCCACAAAATAGAAACAGAAAAAATACTACCCAATTTGTTCTATGAAGCCACAGTTGCAATGACACCAAAACCTCACAAAGACCCAACAAAGAAAGAGAACTTCAAACCAATTTCCCTTATAAATATTGATGTAAAAATATTCAATAAAATTCAAGAAAACTGAATCCAAGAATACAGCAAAGCAATCATTCACCATGATCAAGTAGGATTCATTCCAGGGAAGCAGGGATGGTTCAATATACGAAAATCCATCAATGTAATCCACTCCATAAACAAACTCAAAAAAGAAAAAAAAATCACATGATCATGCTGAAAAAGCATTTGACATAATTCAACATCCCTCTATGTTAAAAGTCTTGAGAAGATCAAGAATTCAAGGCCTATTCCTAAACATAGTAAAAGCAATATACAAGAAACCCATAGCCAACATCAAACTAAATGGAAAGAAACTTGAAGCAATCCCACTAAAATCAGGGACTAGACAAGGCTACACTCTCTCCCTAACTATTCAATATAGTGCTTGAAGTTCTAGCTAGAGCAATTAGACAACAAAAGGAGGTCAAAGGGATACAAATTGGAAAAGGAAGAACTCAAAATATCACTATTTACAGTATATGACAGAATACTTAAATAAAATTTCCTGAACAGAATATCAATGGCTTATACTCTAAGATCAAGACTCAACAAATAAGACCTCATAAAGTTACAAAAACTTCTGTAAGGCAATGCACACTGTCAATAGGACAAAACAAGAACCAACACACTGGGAAAAGATCTTTACCACTCCTACATCTGATAGAGGGCTAATATCCAGTTTCTACACAGAACTCAAGAAGTTAGACTCAAGAGAACCAAATAACCCTATTAATAAATGGGGAATAGAGATAAACAGAGAATTCTCAACTGAGGAAACCCAAAGGGCTGAGAAACACATAAAGAAATGTTCAAGATCCTTAGTCATAAGGGAAATGCAAATCAAAACAACCCTGAGATTCCACCCACAACAGTCAGAATGACTAAGATGAAAAACTCATGTGACAGCAGATGCTGAAGAGAATGTTGAGAAAAGAGGAACATTCCTCCATTGCTGATAGGATTGCAAACTGGTACAACCACTCTTGAAATCAATCTGGCAGTTCCTCAGAAAACTGGACCCAGCTATACCACTCCTGGGCATATACCCAGAAGATGCTTCAATATGTAATAAGGACACATGCTCCACTATATTCATCACAGCTACATTTATAATAGCCAGAATCCAGAAAGAACCCACATGTCCCTCAACAGAAGAATGGATACAGACAATGTGTTACATTTACACCATGGAGTGATGCTCAGCTATTGAAAGCAAGACTTCATGAAATTCACAGGCAAATGGTTGGAACTAGAAAATATCATCCTGAGTGAGTTAACTCAGTCACAAAAGAACAAACATAGTTTGTACTCAGTGATAAGTGGATATTAGCCCAAAAGTTTGGCATACCCAAGATTCAATTCACAGACTATATAAAAAGGAAGACCAAAATGTCGATACTTCAGTGCTTTTAATAAGGGTGAATAAAATACTCACAGGAGAATATATAGAGACAAAGTGTGGAGCAGAGACTAAAGGAAAAGCCATCCAGAGACTGCTGCAACTGGGGATCCATCCCATATACAGTCACCAAACTCGTATGTTATTGTGTATGGTGGAAATTGCTTGCTGACAGAAGCGTGATATGGCCATCTACTGAGAGGCTCTGCTAGAGCCTGACAGAGGTGGAAGCTCACAGCCAACCATTTGGCTAAATTCGGAGGTTCTTGATGGAAAAGTTGGAGAAGGGACTGAAGGAACTGAGGGGGTTTGCAGCCCCGTGGAGGGTGGAGGGAGCAACAGTGTCGAAAGGCCAGACCACAGGGACTACACCACCTACCAAAGAATACACATGGAGCAACCTCTGGCACTGGCCACATAAGTGGCAGAGGATGGCCTTCTTGAACATCAGTGGGGGGAGCAGCCCTTGGTCCTGTGGGGGTTCTATACCTCAGTGTAGGTTAATGCTAGGGCAGGAAGGAAAAGTGGGGGGGTGGGGGTGGGTGGGGGAGCATCCTCATAGACACAGGGGGAGGGATAGGGGGTTTCCTAAGGGGAGACCTGGAAAATATTTTAAATGTAAATAAAGAAAATATCCAATAAAAAATAAAGGAAGAAAGAAAGAAGAAAAGAAAAAAGAAAAGAGAAGAAAAAAAAGAGAAGAAAAGAAAGAAAAGAAAAGAAAAGAAAAGAAAAGAAAAGAAAAGAAAAGAAAAGAAAAGAAAAGAGAGAAAACTCTGTTCTCTCACATCCTACCTGTCTCCATGCTCAACTAAATCCAAGGTCTGACAAGAGAACCCACTGAGAACACAGTGCCAGCCCATCTGGCTTCTTTCACATAGCTTTATTTGGCCTGTTACTTTGCTATATTTTTAATCATTTATTTTACTATTTGAGATTATAAAATAATTACGTTGGGTTGCCTTCTGTTTCCTCCATCCAAAACTGTCCCAAGTACCAGCCTTTTCTCTCTGATACTTATTGCCTTCTTTTTCTTTAGTTGTGTGTGTGTGTGTGTGTGTGTTATCTACACACAATTATATGTAATGACAAAGAAAATGAGCTATAAATGTGAATATATTATATACATACATAATCATAAATACTGGAATATTTATATTCCTAAATACTGCAACTGCCCTGTGTTCCATTTATAGGCTGCTTTGGAGCATATTCTCCAAACAGAATTTGTGAAACATACCATTCTTGGGTAGATATCTGTCTTTTGGGCAGAGACTTACCTGCATATGAGTCTGTTTCTCACCAGAGCCATAAAGATTTCCTGAAATAACTGATGCTGTGGATGTTTGCTGAAATTCCTTTCATTCTTATAGTTTATACTAAGATAAAAACACAGAAAAACAATTTATAATAAACATTATTTGGGCTAAAAACATTACTGAAAGAAAGATCTTCTATATTGAGATAAAACACTGAGAGTCTGAAAGTCAACATATTAGTAAAGCAAACAACAGTTGTTAAACAGAGACTCCAACTCAACAGTGGAGTTGATAAAGATTGCTATCAAGAGCTGAAGGGAGAACCAACTCCACAAAGTCATCCTCTGAACTCCACATGTGCACTATTGCACATAAGATTTTACACACACACATGTACACACATACATGCGTACATACACATACTCAAAATGTAAAAGAAATGACAAATTTTAAGATCAAGGCCAAATAAAGTAAAAATACATGACTTCAAATTGCATACCTCAAAGTTAAGTCTATGTGTGCCATGTAAACATTTGCCTTTGAGGATGCTCATACAGCATTCAACCATACCTCCCTACATGGCCAGGTAAGGTCTGCAATGGTTTCTCTTATAAGATCACTGGCAAACTGAATAAATATGTAACAAGACATTTTTAGTTTTTACAAGTTAAAAATATGAACCCATGAAATGTCATATGACTTTTTGAAACTTGTTTGAAGTTCATAAAATTCCACAGAAACAAGCTAAACCAAACACGTAAATGATCATTCTAGAATATTTATGTTGACATTTCATGCCTTTCATTGTTTACATTGTACTTACTGGCAAATGACCCGAACACATTGTGACACAGAGACAGTTCCCGTAAAGGGAACGGCCCACAAGAATGTCTGCTTCCAGAATGTCTACAAAGCAGCAGAAACAAACACAGACTAACACCGTTTGGTAAAGCCAAGATGCTGGCCATACAACTAAGAAACTCGGATTTTTAACCTACATTTTTTTAGAAAAATATAGTGTGTGTGTGTGTGTGTGTGTGTGTGTGTGTGTGTGTGTGACAGAAGTCAGTTCTATCTACAATGTACAATGTGAGTCCCAGGCATGGAATTGAGACTGCAAAGATTGATGGCAAGTGCCTCAGCCCTATTGCTAACCTAATAAACAGCTCACTTAGCTACCACACTGGCTCACAGCAACAGATTCTTTTACGCATTTTCACCACCAGAAAGATGGAGACACAGCAAAAGTGAAAACCAAGCTTGGGTCTGACCTACTCAGGTCGACATCTTGAGTCCTCTTCCTCAGTGGACAAACTTTTAGCCTTCATGTCAGGAAGATGTCCTGAACTCTGAAGGCAGAATGCCTGCCTATTGCGCCTGTTTCTAGGTCTTCCCCCTGTCCTGGGGAACACTTTACATGTTAACTAAAATTACTAAACTAAGAATATGCAGACTTCAAATTTTCACTTCTGCGATAAATTTAAATAAGTACACGTGAATAGGCTACTGACAGCAAAGGAGATGTCTTACCTAAAATTTTCCAGTTCAACTGCTTCTGTGGACTCATGCCATTGGCCACGAGCTCTATGTCCCCCCGTCTTGATGGTTGGCTCAGACTTTGTCATGTTATTTTGGGCACTGTCAAAGTTAATGGCTGGAAGCTACAGAAATGAAAACAGAGTTCAGGGCCATAATGGTTAATTCAATACATGATGTAACAAGTCACAGAACTGGAGAGGTGGAGTGGGGGAGGGGGCAAAGAAATGGGGCTTCCACAATCATTGAGATGACAGCACTGTAAATGTGGGAGTTTCCCAAGATTTAAGCATTTACCCCTAGCTCGGCCTCTCTTTATCACAAATGGTATCACCTGGCATAGCTCACTGTGAGGTACGTTTAATCTATTTCACACTGACAGGAGCAGGAAGGAACCTGTGTATTTTTGGCCAGTGATGTTCCATGAGCACTTACACCTGTGCTAGGGATAAGGTTTGGAGTGAGCCTGGAGAGCAAAGATTTTTAAGTTCCTCCTGTGCTCCAAATACACAGATGTATTCAGATGTTTCTGAATCCAGTAGCACACGCTGCCCAGAACAGAGTGTTGCTTTGCCTGCATTCAGCAATGTACACATTGTTAACCAAGGGTTCAGTCACAGCAATAGGCAAAACCCATTAATATCACTCACTTTGAACAATGATACTTAAGACACTGATTTAAAATGTCTGCATTGACTATAATTAAATAAGTGTGTTTTAGGGGAATTTTTCATGAACAGAACACCAATAGCTTATGCTCTAAGATCAAGAATTGACAAATGGGGCCTCATACAATTACAAAGCTTCTGTAAAGCAAAGGACACTGTCAATAGGACAAAAAGGCAGATTGGAAAACGATCTTCACCAATCCTACATCTGATAGAAGGCTAATATCCAATATATACAAAGAACTCAAGAAGTTAGACTACAGAGAGCCAAACAACCCTATTAAAAAAATGGGGCACAGAGCTAAACAAAGAGTTCTCAACTGAGGAATACTGGATGGCTGAGAAAGACCTAAAGAAATGTTCAACATCATTAGTCACCAGGGAAATGCAAATCAAAACAACCCTGAGATTTCACCTTACAAACAGTCAGAATGAGTAAGATCAAAAACTCAGGAGGCAGCGGGTGCTGGAGAGGATAGGGAGAAAGGGGAACACTCCTCCATTGCTGGTGGGATTGCAAGCTGGTAAAAACCACTCTGGAAATCAGTGTGGCAGTTCCTCAGAAAATTGGACATAGCACTACCTGAGGATCCAGCTATACCACCCCTGGGCATATATCCAGAAGATGCTCCAACATGTAATAAGAACACACGCTCCACTGTGTTCATAGAGGCCTTATTTATAATAGCCAGAAGCTGGAAAGAACCCAGATGTCCCTTGACAAAGGACAGAAAATGTGGTACATTTACACAATGGAGTACTACTCAGCTATTAAAAACAACAAATTCATGAAATTCTTAGGCAAATGGATGGAGCCAGAAACTATCATCTTGAGTGAGGTAACCCAATCACAGAACACACACGGTGTGCACTTGCCCATAAGTGGATATTAGCCCAGAAGCTCAGAATACCCAATATACAATTCACAGAACACATGAAGCTCAAGAAGAAGGAAGACCAAAGTTTGGATATTTTGGTCCTTCTTAGAAGGGGGATCAAAATACCTATGGCTCACAGCCAACCAATAGACTGAAGCATAAAGTCCCCAATGGAGGAGCTAGAGGAAGGACCCGAGGAGCCGAAAAGGTTTTTAGCCCCATAGGAAGAACAAGAATATGTACCAACCAGTACCCCCAGAGCTCCCAGGGACTAATCCACGAACCAAAGAGTACACATGGAGAGATCCATGGCTCCAGCTACATATGTAGCAGAGGATGGCCATTTTAAACACCAATGACACTGGGCGGTGGTGGCGCAGGCGGATATCTGAGTTCGAGGCCAGCCTGGTCTACAGAGTGAGTTCCAGGACAGCCAGAGCTACACAGAGAAACCCTGTCTCCAAAAGCAAAAAAAAAAAAAAGAAAAAAGAAAAAAGAAAAGAAAAGAAAAGAAAAAAAAGAAAAGAAAAAGAAAAAGAAAAAAGAAAACAGATTTATTTAAACATCAATGAGAGGAGAGACCATTTGTCCTGTAAAGGATAGATGCCCCAGTGTAGGGGAATGCCAGAAAAGTGGAAGGGGAGTTGCTAAGAAGGAAGAGGGGGGAAGGAATAGGGGGTTTTCAGAGTAGTAATGAGGAAAGGGGATCACATTTGAAATGTAAATAAAGCAAATATCTAATAAAAAATAAGTGTGTTTAGAACACCTAGGATATATCTGTGCTGCTGTTACTAAGATCAACCTGGTGGCTCCATAAGTTGTCAAGATTCACATACCAATAGTTGCCATAGCTGAGAGAGCCCTAAGATTCTTTTTGTTTGTACCACGTGAAATTGGGTATAACAGGGGGAAAAGACTCATCTTTTCCAAAGTATGAATGGAATACATCATACAGTCAATTATTAAGCATGAAGCAAGCAAAGCACAACAAAGGAACTATTTGTGAGTAAATTATTTCATTGTGCAGAAATTGATATAAGATCATGTTTTCCTTACATAAAGGTGATTTTCCTTACTTCCTGTAAGGCTTATTTCCCATAATTAAGAAATGAATTATGACGGTATCATTGCCCCCCAAGATGCTTTCTTATCTTCAAGCCATGGTAAAACTTTCAAAATAGTGACAATGAACATTCCATTCTATAAAACTACCTTTGTATATCAGTTTAGTCACCCAATCTACATCCCTCATGGACAAGGGGCCAAAAGGACATAAGCAGACAACGTATAGGGATGTGATACCATCTGTACCAGATTCTGCAGGTTTGTACCAGATTCTGCGGGTTAACTCATTGTTGGCTGGCACTGTGACCTTGGAGCACAACACATATTTAGACTCTGTGTACACTGGTGTCCACATCATTACAATATAAGCAATAATAGCACTGTATAAAGCTGGGTTATGACTCGAGTGAGTTACTGTTTATACCATACCCACTATGTGCAGAAATGATTCAAAAATACTCTTATGAGCCTTCTAATCATTACCATAAATTTTCTAGGCAAAAAAGCTGGTCATTCCAAATTAGGTGATCTCTAAATGTGGGCTTATGATGCAAAAAGACATTAGACATGAACTCACAGCAACAAGTTCAGTTTTCTGTTAGACAGGAACTGTCATAACTCATAAACACACACAAATAGGAAGTGGGTTTTCTAGGTCTAAGGAATTTCAAACCCCATTGCCATTGACAAGACTCATAAGATACTGTCCATAAGAGAGGAAGTAGTAAGCACAGAGAAGGTGTGTCTAAGCTACTCAAAAGAACGGGAGCATCATGAAGTGACACAACTCAGCCACCCCCATCTTGGGCAGGAAGATAGTGCTAAAAACCAAATCAGAGAGACACAGCAGCAGGCTGTATTGGTAGCAGTGTATGCAAAGACAGGGTACTTGATAACAAAAAACCATCATACCACTAGCTCCCTCAGATGGAAAAGCAAGCTTAGTCCAGAACCCCCAGCAGTTTTCCTACTCTTGCCACCCTCTTGTCCAATGTCCCAGCTCTGCTGTGTCAGAGGAGTACATAGCTCTTGATTCCAGGCCAGGGCACAGGTTAGAGCCTGCTCAGACCTTCCTAACAGAGTGGACCGTGCTCACTGCACTTACTACGGTCAAGTGTACTGTGTAGCCTGCACACCACCCACCTCCCTGAACTCAGCCACCCTGAGGAAAGCACCGCATCTTATGTTCCTTTTTTTTTTTTTTTTGAAGTTTTTAAACTTTACTGAAAAAAGAAAAAGATTGTCATTTCAGGGGAAATAAATGAAAGAAACTATGAAGTAAATTAATATATTTTCTTTATGCGGTTTCTACATTTTCTTTTTTCTTTTAAAGATTTATTCATTTATTTTATATGTAAGTACACTATCACTGTCGGCAGACACACAAGTAGAGGGCATCAGATCCCATCACAGATGGTTGTGAGCCATCATGTGGTTGCTGGGGACTCAGGACCTCTGGAAGAGCAGTCAGTGATCTTAACCACTGAGCTGTCTCTCCAGCCCTATTTCTTACTCTTTTTTTTAAAAAAATATTTTTATTTATTGAACAGGGAAGTAAAGGAAAGTAAAAACACTTTATGATAAAATTAAAGATTTACATGGAAATATTTCAGATAAACACGTTAAAATTGACAATTTTGATGGAAAATTAAGGAGTAAACTGGTAGACATGTAAAACATTGCTAAATTAATTGAAATATGGGATAGAAATATTTTATGATAGAATTGAAGATTTACATGGAAATATTTCTGATAAAATTATAGAAAAATGTAGAAAACATGTTAGAATTGAAGATTATCATGGAAAATTTTATAGAAATATAATAATGGTAGGCAGAAAAGTATTCCTAACTTGATTAAAAGTGAAATTAGAAACATTTTTGATAAACTTGAAGATTTACATGGAAAATATTTCTGATAAAATAGAAAAACATGTTAAAATTAGAGATCATCATGGAAATTATATAGATAAAATGATAGGCATATGGATAATTCTAAGTTGATTGAAGGTGGAATTACAAACATTTTCAGATAACATTGAAGATTTACATGGAAAATATTTCTGGTAAAATTCAAGAAATAAATAGACAAACATGTTAAAATTGACTACTTCATGGAAATTTTTACATAAAAAATAGGTGATGTAAAAACTCTAAATTAATTGAAGGTGGAATTAGAAACATTTGTGATAAAAAAGATTTACATTGAAAACATTTCTGATAAAATAGAAGAAATATATAGAAAGACATTAAAATTAAATATTATCATGAAAAATAATGCAGATAAATGGTAGACATAAAAGAAATTACTAATTAAAAGTAGAATTACAAACATTTTCTGATAAAATTTAAGATTTACATGAGAAATATTTCTATAAGTTTGCTATTATTAGTCTAATTATTATTGGGCAGTTGAGTCCATTGTTGTCAAGAGATATTAGGGAATAGTGATTGTTGCTTCCTGTTATTTTTGATGTTATCTTTATATTTGTGTGGGTATCTTCTTTTGGGTTTGTTGGAAGAAGATTACTTTCTTGCTTTTTCTAGGGTGTCGTTTCCCTCCTTGTGTTGGCATTTTCCTTCAATTATACTTTGTAGGGCTGGATTTGTGAACAGATATTGTGCAAATTGGGTTTTATCATAGAATATCTAGGTTTCTCCATCTATGATGATTGAGAGATTTGCTGGGTATAGTAGCCTGGGCTGGCATTTGTGCTCTTAGATTCTGTATGAGGTCTGCCCAGGATCTTCTAGCTTTTATCGTCTCTGGTAAGAAGTCTGGTGTGATTCTGATAGGTCTGCCTTTATAAGTTACTTGCCCTTTTTCCCTTACTGCTTTTAATATTCTTTCTTTTTTTAGTGAATTTGGTATTTTGATTATTATGTGCCAAGAGGACTTTCTGTTCTGGTCCAGTCTGTTTGGAGTTCTGAAGGTTTCTTGTATCTTCATGGGCATCTCTTTCTCTAGGTTAGGGAAATTTTCTTCTACAGTTTTGTTGAAGGTATTTACTGGTCCTTTAAGATGTAGATCCTCGCTCTCGTCTATACCTATAATCCTTTGGTCTTCTTATTGTGCCCTGGAGTTCCTGGGTGTTTTGGGTTACCAGCTTTATGCATTTTGTATTTTCTTTGACTGTTGAGTCAATGTTTTCTATGGTATCTTAAGCACCTGAGGTTCTTTCTTCTATCTCTTGTATTCTGTTGTTGATGCTTGCATCTATGACTCCTGGGGAATTCTTTCCAAGGTTTTCTATCTCCAGAGATGTCTCACTTTGTGATTTCTTTATTGTTTCTACTTCCACTTTTAGATCCTGGATGGTTTTGTTCAGTTTCTTCACTTGATTGTGTTTTTAAAAGATTTTTGTGTTTCTTCTTTAGGGGCTTCTGCCTGTTGACCCATGATCTCCTGTATTTCCTTAAGGGATTTTTGTGTTTCCTCTTTAAGGGCTTTTTACCTGTTGACCGATGTTCTCCTGTATTTCTTTAAGGGAGTTATTTAAGTCTTTCTTGAAGCCCTCTATCAGCATCATGAGATAGGATTTTAAATCCAACTCTTGCTTTTATGGTATGTTGGGGTATCCAGGACTTGCTGTAGCGGGAGAACTGGGCTCTGATGTTGCCATGTGGCCTTGGTTTCTGTTGGTAGGGTTCTTGTGCTTGCCTTTTGCCATCTGGTGCTAGTAGGTATTCTTGCCTCTGGCTGGAGTTTGTTCCTCCTGTGGGTCTATAAGCCTGTGTCCTTACTTCTCTGAGCTCACAAGTGAAAGCAATGCTGGGAGATCTATCTCTCCTGGGGGGCTATGCACAGAAGGCTGTGGAGTTTCCAGCTCCCTGGTGCAAATGGCAGCAGGAAGACTTCCATCCCAGCTGCTCCACTGATCACAGAAGGCTGTGGAGTTTCCAGCTCACTGATGCAAATGGCGACAGGAAGACTGCATCTTATGTTCTTATGTACCTTGTACATCACACAATGCCCAACATATGGCAGCTACTCAAGTGTGCAGCTGTCACATGAATGCTCACTGTGTCCCCAGCAAATTCTCCCCCTCCCCAAGTAAACCACCAGGGATGAGTTCACCCAGTCTATATACCTGCTGAAGACGCGGCATACTAGATATGATGAGAAGTTACGGACATGTAATGATCAAGGGGTTTTTAGTACAGGACAGAAGGAACTTGAACATGGGCTTGGGAAACATTCTACAAAGTTGGTGCCCAGGCTTGTTATGACAGAAAGTGAAAGGAGAGACAGTAGCCATGGAGCAAGGTCTACCAGGCATCAGGAATCCCACAGACAAACAACTCTGATGTGACAGTTCCTGCAAGCAGCACAACTCAACAATAGAACCCTGGCTCCATGGAGAATCAAAGGAAGGAACTCTTCTTAGGAACTCTCCCCAAACACAGACTGCATTTTTTTTCATAGCGTTTATAGTAATTGGTCATCCAACTCCCGGTTTTTAAGATTTATTTATTTATTTTACATATGTGAGTGCATTATAGTTCTCTTCGGACACACTAGAAGAGGGCACCAGATCTCATTACAGATGGTTGTGAGCCACCATGGGGTTGCTGGGAATTGAACTCAGGACCTCTGGAAGAGCAGTCAAGTGCTCCTAACCTCCATCTCTCTGTCACATCATACTCCTTTTATAAAACAAACAAACAAACAAATATAAATATATATACATACATACATACATACATACATACATAAACAGGTCACATCAGCAGAATTCTAGTAAGGAATTCTGAGTTGTGAATGTCCCTCCTTCAATGGACCATTGCAAGTCTGAGAAGTAAGTGTGGGCCTGTTCATGTGTGTGTGTGTGTGTGTGTGTGTGTGTGTGTGTGTGTGTCATTGGGAGTTTCTTGTGCAGCTCTCTGGGCCCTTGCTTTTCATTTTATGTCTGGCTCTGGTTCTAATTTATGATAAACTCCTCTCATTGTATACCGTTATATGTTCCTTACATTCTTCCTCAAACAAGTGAGGCACAAGGGAATTCCTGAGTTGTCTGTCTGTCTAATTCTTACATACATATTTACATTGTTTCAGAAAAGGAGAGCAGAGAGCAGAGTCACTTTTGTCATCAGGATGACATATGCAGGAACTTCCACAGCAGAATGAGGCTTAGAATAGGAGTTTAGGAACCAACCTCTAAGTGAGGCCAGTCACTGCATGCTCCCTTACAGCTCTCTGCTTGCCAAACAATTCAAGCATTTTAAATATACATTACTTATGTATAAAGATTTAGCAAAATGATATGAACTTGTCAGACAAATGATTGAGAAGTTTAAGTTGGCTAAAAGAGGGGAAACCATTAAATTGATTTTAGTCAACCCTGCCAGGTGGCAACAAGGAAGTGGTATAATGGAGGGGAAAGAGATTTAGTCCATATGAACTTCAACACAGAAAACTTTAAGCCCCAAGCCAAATCAAGAAACACTGTAAGCATTTCTTTACCTGGCCAGGCCCGGGGTTGTTCATGTTCACAGTGACCCATAGTCACAGTTCAGCTTAGGAAAAACTAGCCCCAACCATGCAGAATACTTAGATGGTGAACCGGAAGATAAGTCAACCTGCTGGTGGTGACAAGATCTTATCAGGAAGTGAGACCACAAGCCTCCACAAGGCAAGAGACAAAGGCAAGAGACAAAGCTGCCACCACAGAGAAAGAGTTCCCCCGAGGGGGAAGGCACCCGTGTATGGAGGAGGGCGGCATAGATTTGTCATGAAAACATGACAGCCCTCACAGGGATTACTTCTAGAAGAAAAAGCAAGAACAAGTAGCTTGGGGTGCTGTGGTCACACTGGAGGATATGCGGCGTGGGGGATGGGAGCTAAGACAGGACAGAGGTGAGGTACCTTCTCAAATAAGGTCGGAAGAGGAGACCTCAGGGACCGCAGAGTATGGGAGACACAGAAAAGCCATTTTAAGGATACTTTGACTTGTTCAAGAATTTTTAACTATAAGTTAATTTTCCAGCTCATTGAGAAGCATCTCCATGGCTAGGGCACACAGTGCAAAGTTAGGAAATTGTGTTCCATGAGCAGACTCTTATCCTGAGATGCTCGTTTCCGCGTGCTGCAGCTCTTCCATCTCTGAAAGTGGATGCTGTAAATATTAAGAAGGTGAAAGTGTGGCCAAGGCACCAGCATGTAAGAAGTACTCCACACGCATAAACTGCCCTGTCTGCCCTTCATATGACACCAAGCCTCGAGGAGGAAGCCACTCTCTAAAATAAACATAAAAATGCTATGGTTCTCTGCTGAGTTTGTATGACATGAGACAAAAAACATCATCACCCCATTGCCAGCCTCAGGAACTCTTAAACAACTTTAAAAGTATAATAGTAGAGACTCCAGAGACAGGGGACCAGGATTCAAGCCCCTCCCTGCTACTGAGCCGTCAGCAGTGCTGCGTGAGAGTCTGCTGTCGTTCTGAGGGCTGCTAAGTTGTTGCCCAAACCCTAGACCTCTACTCTCACGCCTTTCCAAAGTCTTCCAGAAGCAAAACTAAGAAGTGAGGTTTAGAGATAATCCAGAGTTCCATTCTTTTCTTGACTAATAAAAGCATTAAAATAAAATGCCACCAGATAAATAACCAAAACCTCACCCCGCTCTTTTGTGGGGTGCAATTTGAGAAGGATTATGGGATGCATTCTATGAAGGAGAAGGAGGGCAAGGGGGTACAGAGAGGAGGAAGATGTGGTAAACGGTGTTACAGAGAATGAATTTCCCTGAAGCTCTGAAAGGTAACCACTGGCATCTAATGACAGAACTGGCTGTTTACAGACTGAAGCATTAAGTCCTGGTGGTTAGAACAAACACATGGAGACAAGCAGAGAAACAAGAAGTCTGGATGCCAACCAAGTCCTGGCCCAACCTCACCCAGGTGAGAGCAGCAGCCAGAGGAAGCAAGGCCAACGCAGGACGAACAAAGAGAGTGTGCACAGGAGGGGAAATGGACCCTGCAGAAGCCTGTGGTGTTTATTCACACATGACATCCTTTGTAAACACTCACCTGCTGTTTGCTTGACTGAACGTTCAACAGGCACCGAAGTCTTTTAAGATCTGAATAGTCCCTAGAAGAAAGAACAATACAAGGTCACATCACTACTGATGGTACAGCCACTTGGAAGCCTGTCTCTGTAGATCAGGGTATGCCTGTCAAACATTTCTTTCCAAACTCTAGAAAGGGCTCAGTGTTTGGGTAAACACTGCAATCCAGGAGACAACTTCTCACAAAAGCATTAAACCCACTCAGTGCCCCTGTAGATGACTGCAGACACTTGCTTACCTGATGGTGGTCCCTTGTTGCTTATCGGCTGCTTTCTCTGTGCTCTTCGCCTTTGTGTCTTGATTGGGCATTGTAAAACATCAACACCTCAGAATTAACATTGCATTCCTTGTGAAGTAAAGAGAAACAACTTCCAGTTGGGTTATGTAATCCAAAGTATTCCCATTTAAAACAGAAAAATTCATCCATGATGTCTATTCAAACATATAAAAATTAATAATTGCAATTATTAGACTGAATGGTACTGATTATTTACTTCCAAAGGGTCTTCCTTGGATCTATTTGGGGCATGTCTTCAGCCTATATCTTCTGGCACGGGCATAACTTAAGTATTCTGACCAAATTTTCACAGATGTTATTCTACATTTACAAAATATATCTATTAGCAAATACTTGAAGCTCAATTGCCAATAATTTTATACAACTTCAGTTACCTATTCTTAATTACACATTATTGGCTCACAGGATTCCTCTCTCATTACGGGTTATGGCCAACAAGTCTCAGAGAGACCTAAACCACTCACAAGTAAGCAATCAGTATCAAGATATAGCCATACTTCCAAAATTCTTTATGAAGTTTGTCCTCCCTCCCTCCCTCCCTCCCTCCCTTCCTTCCTAAGATCAGGTCTCACTGGGCATCCCTGACTGTCCTGGAACTCATCATTTAGATGAGGCTGGCTTGAACTCTGGAGTCATTCTGCTGCCTCCCCCTTTCCAACACTGGAATTACAGGTGTATGTGACCATGTTCAGCTTCCAGAATTACTTTTTTTCTTTTTAAAGATCCTTTTTCTCCTTAATGATTTTTTTATTTGTGTGTATTTCTGTATCTTCCTTAGTTTGTATGCACTATATGTGTTCAAATGTCTGGGGAGGTAGAGGCCAGAAGGCTTCAAATTATCCCAAAACTGAAGTTAAAGGCAGTTTGAGTCCCGTGATAGGGGTGCTAAGAATTGATTCAGTGTCCGTTGCAAGATCAGCAAGTGCTCTGAAGTACCAAGCCATCTTTCCATCTCCCTTCCAGAATTCTTAAAGTGTAAGTGCCGATATCTGAACAATATATGTTGTCCATACTCAGGAGGTCAGGCCACTCTTGTGCAGTCCATAAACTAACCTGAGTGTGTGGCAGGGAGGTGGCCTGCCTGGAAACACAGCTCAATAGGCATCTCAATATTCAGGATTCAGCACTTTAGTAATGCCATAACTACTTTCCCTAGTGTTATTTTTAATCCTACTTCTTCCTACTCAAAAGCTTTGAGTTCATCAATACACAGAGTTATTGGCTTGTTTGTTTTTTTTTTCCTCTCAGTTGACTTTGATTCTCATTTTCATAAGAGAAACAGACCGCTGAAGATATTGCAAGGCTTTCTGCTTCTGTTAGAGTACCTGACATAAACAATTTATATGCTGAAAGATTACAGCTCACAATTATCAAGGTTTAGTCCATCATGAAGCCAAACACCACGGCAGTGAAGCTTGTAAGAAGCTATTCACATCTTGATGGACAGGAGGCAGAGGGAGAAAGAAGTAGGGATCAAGATTCAGATATAGCCCCTCAAAGTCAAGGCCCCCACCCATGAAGTTTCTCTTTCTAGGCTCCATATCCTAAGGTAGAGACTAACTAACATTCTATCTGTGCCCCGACCCCCAAGGCTCATAGCCATCTCTGAATGCAAAAGTTAACTTAAGCCTTCTCCAAGTACTCCAGATCCTAACAGTTCCTTGGAAAATGCATAGCCAAAATCTTTTCTGGAATCCAAAGCCAATGAGCACCTGTGAGCCTCACAAAGGAAGAGAGAGGGTCAGTTCTAAGACCCAATGGTACAAAATAAAAGTCCTCATTTCAAAACAGAATCATACAAGACTAGCATAGGTTAAAAGCCATCAGAGCAAACACTAAATTTTGCAGATCCATGCCTAGTACAGAGTATATGAGCTCCAAGCAGCCTACAGGCCTTGCCATTTGCAGCCCACATAAACCCTTCTGGGGTTGACTGCATTCACTGCCTGCCATGTTTCTCAATGCACATTTTATGTTCCTGCCATTTCGGCCATCCTTGGATCCTTCAATGTAGGTGTCTATGTCTCAGGGGCTGACTGGATGGACTCCACTATTGCTTCTATTGCCTGGCCTCTCCAGCTTCCCTTTGCAGGCTAGGTGACCTGTTAACTCTCACATTGTATATATCTGAGAAACAAAACAAAACAAAACAAAACAAAACAAAACAAAACAAAACAAAAATAAGAACAAATACCCAGCACCTCATAAATGACACCAAACTCTGCCACCAGCTTGGCCAACAGCTACACCCCACTGGACCTCTGACACATTTACCTCTGAGTAACTTGGGAATTGAGAATGGTAAAATGTATCCTGTGGCAAACCTAAACATGCCCACAGAAATTCTTTTCTCTTTAGCTTTGCATTTGCAAGCTTGTATGTGGGGTCTTGCCAAATTTTGAGGTATGCTCCCATCATCGTGCCCTTGGCCCCAGTGCAAAGTAACTGACATTATATTTATGCTGTATTCTCTTCAGGAACTATGCCTTCCTGAACTCCAAATTTCCCCAATAATTTTCTATAATTTCTAGTTTTTTAAGTGTTTCTAATCTGCATTTGTTCCCAATTCTCACAGTAAATTTGTCTGTTTCTGTCAATACCTGTGCCACACATAATGCTGGAGTAATTGTGATTCCTTCACCAGATTAGTCGGTAATATTCTTATTCTATTTTTAATTTTGTATGTGTATGTGTAGATAAAATATACACTTGTCTATGAAGGGGGCAGAGAAGGCCAGAGCATCAGAGCTCCCTGGAACTGGAATTGAAGGTGGATATGAATTACTAGCCATAGGTGCTGGACACCAAACTCAGGTCCTCTGCAATATCATTAAGTGTTCTTTACAGCTTAACTGTGTCCATAGCCCAAACCATCACCTGTTGACTCATTCTTTCCAAAAGATATAAGGACACAGACAAAATACAGACAATAGTCTTTAGCGCAGTTCCCAATAGAACCAATGTTTCTATTGGAGGAGCCTCATGACTACTATCTACAGTGCTGTTAGCGTTTTGGGATACTTTCAGAATATTTTATAGCTTCTCTAGTCCAAATCTATAAACTCTTCCAAATCCTGCATTTGGAAGATTGTAATTCTTACAAATCAAAGGGTTTAAAAAAAACCCACATGATGAGGCTTAGACAACCTGTCTCAGTTGGGGTTTTATTGCTGAAAAGAGTCACCATGACCACTTACAGAGGAAAACATTTCATTGGGGTTGGCTTACACTGTCAAAGGTTCAGTCCATTATCATCATGACAGGAAGCATGGCAGCATGGAAGGCAGACATGGTACCAAATAATAATAATAAGTTGAGAGTTCTACATCTTGAACACAAACAGCAGAAAGGAGACTGTCCTACATGCCTACCTTGAATATGTGAGACCTCAAAGCCCACCTCCATGGTGACACACTTCCTCTGGCAAGGCCACACCTACTCCAACAAGGCCACCCCTCCTAATAACACAACTGCCTTTGGAACTATGGGCACCATTTTTATTCAAACCACCACAAACCCTTTATGTCTGGTACAACTTTTCTGTGTTCATCAGACTCTCCACTGCTGTGACAAAATTCCTGATACAATGCAAAGAAGTAAAGGATTATTTTGGCCCATGGTTTCAGAGCTTTCCACCCATCACGATTGGATGTATTCCTCCTATGTCTCTGTTAAGCAGAACATCATATGTGTAGGCTGCTTATCTCACAGATAGGAAGCCAAGAGACTGGTAAGAAATGAGGATCAACCCTAACCTTAAGATCTATGACCTTTGTGACCTACATTTTCCATCTACAACCCTTTTCCCCCAACAACCCTACTACCGGGGTCCAAGTATTTGGATAAATGAAAAATCTCATATTAAAATTATAATGTAGGACTGGTGAGATGGCTCAAAGGTTAAGAGCACTGACTACTCTTCCGGAGGGCATGAGTTCAAATCCCAGCAACCACATGGTAGCTCACAGCCACCTGTAATGAGAAACAAAAACAAAACAAAACAAAACAAAAATAACCCTGTGGGCTGGAGTCAGCCAGGGCTGGAGCAATAGCGAGAAGGGAAGGGAGAAAAAACAAACAAGCTGCAATATATAGATAACATAGAAAATATAAAATTAAATATAATGTTTGTTTAATTAAACTGTATATTCCAAAAATCCAATCTCTTTTCTATGCTACAACTAGTCTTTGGTGTATTGTACAGGGATGAGCAAAAACTGTTTGCTATTTTCCTAGAATTGCACACACCTATGTATTGTAAAATCTAGGCTCACCTAGAGACAAAGGACTTCCAACTGATGAGTGTTTCACTGCAATATAACCTAGAGAAACTACGTTTATTGAAAGGCACAAAAATATATTAACTTTAAAATATTTTTCCAATATTTTTGTCATATTTGTGACAAACAATTGAGCTATGATCAAGATATTTGGGAGGTCAAGGCTTTCATCACTAGTACACAACAAGAAGCCAGATACTATGAGTACTTTAGAAAGAATTTAGTGAGAGTATAACATCATTTAAAAAATATTTAGTAAGAACTTATAGCATCTATCCTCTGGCCAAAGCTCATGAAGTATAAGAGAGCCTATCACAGGTGTGCAAAAAGCAAAGAAAATCCCATTTCTGAGTTTCAATACATTTTGGTGAATTGGTAAAATAGAAAATACATTTAGCACAGGTACTACTGTGCTGGCTAATTTTTTGTCACTGTGACACAACCTAGAGTCATCTTGGAAAAGGAAATCTCAACTGAGAAAACACCTCAATCCAGATTGGTCAGTAGGCAAGTCTGTGTGGCATTTCTTAGGGATAGATGTGGGCAGGCCCAACACACTGAAGGAGTTGCCAGCCATAGGCAGATAGTCTTGGATTGAATAAGAAAGCAGTCAGGTCAGGGAAGCAAGCCATTAAACAGCATTCCTCCACCGTCTCGTCTCTGCCTCAGCTCCTGCCTCCAGTTCCTGCCTTGAGTTCCTGTCCTGTCTTCCCCCAGCAATGAACTGTGATAGGGAATTGTAAGATAAAATAAACTCTTTCTTCTGCAAGGTGCTTTTGGCCATGGTGTTTATCACAGTAATAAAAAGCAAACTAAGAAAATTACCATAAATGAAAGGAAGGAGAGAAAAGAAGTAGAAATCATAAAGAACAAATGGTAAATTAGTGTAAAAAAAAAAAAAAGACTTAACTCTTCATTTTGAGTCTACACAATGTCATTTTTGTATTAGATATTATATTAGATATCTAAATGATCTTCAGAGTCAAGCATCTGACTTTGCTTCTCCTTCCCAGACATCTTGCTCCTCTGCCTCCCAAGCCCTGACCGGCCTCACCACACTGAAGTCGCCTGCTTTCCCCTTGCTTAACCTCCTGCTTAACCCAGAAGGCCCAGTTTTGTGTTTTGTTTACTTTTGTCTTATTTTAACAAGAAGGTCAGAAAGTCAGTTCACATGTTTTCCTGCTGGCCCAGCATCATAATTTGTGTGGGCAGAAGCCAAATATTGCTTTGTGCCTCCAGTGCTTGGAAGGCCTCTTCTGAGGATCTGACACAGATTAGGCTGAGAGCAGTCTTTTGAAGAGAGAAATAACTGGTAAAGCCACTCAGAAAAAAAATACTGGATCATATAAAAATCTACTATTATGATCTAGTTCTGACTTCTGTCTTCTTCTCTCCCCCAACAAACCCAGCATCTGATATAACATTTACATGTGACATATACTAGTTATAATAATCAGGAGCACAGGATGGCTTAAAGAAGTAAAGGTAGCCAATGGAGCAGCTAGAGAAAGGACCCAAGGAGCTGAAGAGGTTTGCAGCCCTGCAGAAGGAATAATAATTTGTACCAACCAGTACCCCCAGAGCTCCCAGGGACTAAACTACCAACCAAAGAATACATATGGAGGGACCCATGGCTCCAGATGCATATGTAGCAGAAGATGACCATTTCAGACATCAGTGAGAGGAGAGACCATTGGTCTCTGTGAAGGCTTGATTCCCCAGAATAGGGGAATGCAAGTCAGGAAACGGGGGGGGGGTGCATAAGCAGGGAGGGAGGGGATGGGATTGGGGATTTTCCAAGAAGTAACTCAGAAAGGGTATCCCCTTTGAAATGTAAATAAAGCAAATATCTAATTAAAAGAAAAGAAGTAAAGGTAGCAGATGGGGGAGGTGCATCCTAAGGAACCAGAACTTCCTGTACAGGTGATATCACACTGATTATCTTTCCCTCCCATGCCCACAGTCATTTATAGTCTGTTTTGGAGATATAGGCTCATGTAGCCAGGCTGACCTTGGACACCCATTGTCCTGTCTCCACTTCTAGTGCATAGATTACAGACTATAGACATATATAGACATATAGACATATATAGACATAGATTACGACTACTGAGCCCAGCCCTTGATGCCTTTGAGTGAATGGTGCTCAGCCTTGATTATCAGGTGGCAAGGTCCAGCTCCACCTCCACTCAACTGCACAAAAGAAAAGAATTTAGAGAACTGTCACCTCTATAACCGGTAATGAAAATCAACAAAAATAAAAAAAAATTAAAAAAATCAGTGGTTCTCAACATGTGTATTGAGACCCCCACAAGGGTCATATATCATATTTTTACATTAAGAACCATAACACTAGCAAAATTACAGATTAAAGTAGCAATGAAATATTTATGGTTGGGGGCATCACAGCATGAGGAATTGTATTAAAGGTTCACAGCCTTAGGAAAGTTGAGAACCACTGGTATTGATCTTCCTCAATTGGTTGTTCTTTCAGGATTTTAAAAGGCAAAATTCATATAGAACATCCGCCAATAAAACAAGCATGCTGCAATGCATTACATACTTGTTGATTCATTGACTTGATAACTGTACCATGCTAATGGATGCGGTAAAGGTATTCACAAACACACAATGGATCCCCATAGTTGGGGATAAACAAACCTCAAATGTCGATAGTAATGCGACCTTCTCCCTTCATTCTTCACGTGGTTATATAGAAGCTTCTCCTCCTGGCAGGAGAGCAGGTGTTATAACAAGAAATAGCTGTTAGCTTTTGGACCATTGAGACAATGGGTTCAGAACATGCTATTTCCCCAGAATCCCACGCTGGGGACTGGATGGCTGGAGCTGTAGAGATGGCACATGGTTTGGAAACACCGAGATCTGCATAGCATAGTTCCTAGATTCTGTTCCACCTTTTCTACAAAACTGTGACACTGCAGCAGAAATTTGTCCTGAATTGTCCAAACTATAAATAAGTCCATTGTTTGTGTATGGCTGCCTTTTCATATGTGGCAGGTTTGTGAAAAGAGTGGTTTTGGAGCAGCTTCTAGCTCTGATAGCAGACATGCATGCCTTAAAGTGCTTCATTTCTTTCCTAAGACTAACCTCGATCAGTGTATCAGCCAAAGACTAGAGCATATGACATCAGATAGCCTTGTCATTGTCAAGATCTCCATTGTTACAGAATGAAATAGGTTTATATAGATTCTAGGAAACCTCTCCATTGCCGTTAATGATGTCTGTACACTGTGCACTCTGTGGCCTCTAGTGCAAGTGTACTCAGTGCCTGAGTGAGGATGAGAGATATGGTAAGTAAAGATATTTGAAAGAAACCAAAAAAATTCTCGAAAGAAATTATCTTCTTCAGTCAATGAAAATAACTGAAGTAGCACCCTAAATGCCTTCTTACTTTACTTTATTTGACTTCACAAATAAACATTACATCTTTAAGCAGGTAAGTTTTTATTGTCAAGTTGGCACAACCTGGAGTCACTTGGGAAGAGGGAACCTCAATTAAAGGATTATCTTTATAAAAATGGATCTGAGGTGATGCCTGTGAAGAATTGCTTTGATTGGCTGGTTGGTTGGTTGGTTGGTTGGTGTGGGAGAGCTTAGCCCGCTGTAGGTGGCAGCATCCCTAGGCAGGTGGACCTGGTCATTTTTAGAAATCTAGCAGTGATCAAGGCAAGGGGTAGCCAGCATATTGTTCCTCTGTGATTTCTTCCTCAAGCTCCAGCCCTGAGTCCCTGTCCTCGGCCAGGACAAAATGGCAATAGATGAAATCTAATTCCACAAGATGTATTTTTCAAGCTACACCTTTTTTCAAATTACTTAACCCCAAACATTGGCAGAATACAATGAACACAGAGCAGCCATCTCTTGGTGGTCCAAGCTTTGTTTGCTCTGCCTCTAATTTCAGTTTAATTTTTGTAAGAGGGACTTCTTTCAAATTGTTTTGTTGATGGCTATGAACCTAGAATATAGTCCATTATAAATATTCCTGATGTCTGTGCCCTGAAGGCAGACCCTGCACTCCCTGCAGCCTCCGCCATCTTCCCAGGTGTTCCAATCCAGCCGGCGGAACCAGGTACTCGAGATATCCCAAGTTTAAAACCTTTGGGGACTCAGGCCTTGAGCAGGAGCTGCACACAGAGCAGCGGTTTGGGGGACACCAGCCAAGCCTGGGCTCTGTGCCCTGAAGGCAGACACCCCCCCCACCCCCTTACCCCCACCTCCCCACCCCCCCACCCCAACCCCCCCCCCCTGCACTCACTGCAGCCTCTGCCATCTTCCCAGCTATTTCGAACGAGCCTGCAGAACCAGGTATCTAAGATATCCCGAGTTTAAGACCTCTGACACCAGACAGCAATCCCTGGGCAGGAGCAGTGCAGAGCAGCTGCCCAGCAGGCGGAAACAAGTACCTGAGATATCCCAAGTTTAATACCTTGGGGGACTCAAGCCACCTGTTAGCAATCTGTGAGCAGGAGCCCTGCAGGGCAGTGGTTCAGGTGTCCCAGTCGTGGGGAAATAGCCTTATGAGCTCACAGGAGGTTTAAGCACCAGCTAGTAACTACAGGACCCACTAACACCAGAGATAACCAGATGGCAAAAGGAAAACGTAAGATCATTACTAACAGAAATCAAGGCAATATGGCAACACCTGAACTCAGTTCCCCAACAGCAATAAATCGTGGATACCCCAACACACCAGAAAAAACAAGACTCAGATCTAAAATCACTGGTCAGGATGTTGATAGAGGAACACTTAGATAAATCTCTTAAAGTAATACAGGAGAAAATAGATAAAAAGCTAGAAGCCCTTACAAGGCAAACACAAAAGTCACTTGAAGAAATTCAGGAGAATATGGATCAAAAAATGAATGCCAATAAGGGGGAAACACAAAAATCACTTAAAGAAATACTACAAGAGAACATGGGTCAACAAGTAGAAGTCATAAAAGAGGAAACACAAAAATCCCTTAAAAAATTACAGGAAAACACAAACAAGCAAGTGAAAGATCTGAGCAAAACCATCCAGAATCTAAAAACAGAAGTAGAAACAACTAAGAAATCACAAAGGGAGACAACGTTGGAGACAGAAAACCTTGGGAAGAAATCAGGACTCATAGATGCGAATATCAAGAATAGAATACAAGAGATAGAAGCCAGAATCTCAGATGCTGAAGATACCATAGGAACCATGGATTTAACAATTAAAGAAAATGCAAAATGCAAAAAGCTGGTAACCCAAAACATTCAGGAAATCCAGGACACAATGAGAAGACCAAACCTAAGGATTATAAGTATAGATGAGAGTGAAGATCTACAACTTAAAGGGCCAGTGAATCTTCTACAAAATTATGGAAGAAAATTTCCCCAACCTAAAGAGAGAGATGCCCATGAATATACAAGAAGCCTACAGAACCCCAAACAGACTGGACCAGAACAGAAATACTTCCCGTCACATAATAATCAAAACCACAAATGTACTAAACAAAGAGAAAAAGGCAGTAAGAGAAAAAGGACAAGTAACATATAAAGGAAGACCTATCAGAATTACACCAGACTTCTCACCTGAGACCATGAAAGCTAGAAGATCCTGGGCGGACCTCATGCAGACTATAAGAGAACACAAACTTCAGCCAAAACTACTATACCCAGCAAAACTCTCAATCGCCATAGATGGGGAAACCAAGGTATTCCATGACAAAACCAAATTTGCATGATATCTATCTACAAACCCAGCCCTACACAGGATAATAGGGGGAAAATACCAACACAAGGGGGAAAACTACACCCCAGAAGAAACAAGATAGAAACCCCCTCTCATCAAACGCAAAAGAAGAGAACCACTCAAATAAAAATAACGCCCAAAATGTCAGGAAGTAATAATTACTATTCCTTAATAATTCTTAACATCAATGGACTCAATTCCCCAGTAAAAAGACACAGACTAACAGACTGGATACGGAAACAGGACCCTACATTTTGCTGCATACAGGAAACACATCTCAGTGTCAAAGACAAACACTACCTTAGAGTAAAAGGCTGGAAGACAATTTTACAAGCAAATGGTCTCAGGAAACAAGCCAGAGTAGCCATTCTAATATCAGATAAAATTGACTTTCAACCTAAAGTCATCAAAAGAGACATGGAAGGTCACTTCTTGCTTGTCAAAGGGAAAATCCACCAAGAAGAGTTCTCAATACTGAACATCTATGCTCCAAATGTAAGGGCACCCTCATTTGTAAAAGAAACTTTACTAAAGCTTAAAGCACACATAGCACCTAACACAATAATTGTAGGTGACTTCAACACTCCTCTCTCCTCAATGGACTGATCAGGAAAGCAGAAACTAAACAGCGCAACAGTGAAACTAATTGAAGCTTTGGACCAATTGGATTTAACAGATATATATAGAACATTTCATCCTAAAGCAAAAGAATATACCTTTGTCTCAGCAGCGCACGGTACCTTCTCCAAAATTGATCATATAATTGGTCACAAGACAGACCTCAACAAATACAAGAAGACCGAACTAATCCCATGCCTCCTATCAGATCACTATAGAGTAAAAGTGGTCTTCAATAGCAAGAAGAACAACAGAAAGCCCACATACACATGGAAACTGAACAATACTCAATGACACCTTGGTCAAGGAAGAAATAAAGAAAGAAATCAAAGACTTTTTAGACTTCAATGAAAATGAAGGTACGACTTACCCAAATCTATGGGACACAATGAAAGCAGTGCTAAGAGGAAAACTCATAGCCCTGAGGGCCTGCAAAAACAAACTGGAGAGAGCATACATTAGCAACTTAACAGCACACTTGAAGGCCCTGAAACAAAAAGAAGCTAATTCACCCAGAAGGAGTAGAAGACAGGAAATCATCAAACTAAGGGCTGAAATCAATCAAGTAGAAACAAAGAGAACCATACAAAGAATCAACAGAAGCAGGAGCTGGTTCTTTGAGAAAATCTACAAGATAGATAAACCTTTAGCCAGACTAACCAAAGGGCAAAGAGACAGTATCCAAATTTAAAAAATTAGAAATGAAAAGGGGGATATAACAACAGAAACTGAGGAAATTTAAAAAATCATCATATCCTACTACAAAAGCCTATACTCAACACAACTGGAGAATCTGGAGGAAATGGACAATTTCCGAGACAGATACCAAATACTAAAATTAAACCAGGATCAATTAGATCAGTTAAACAGTCCCATAACCCCTAGAGAAATAGAAGGGGTTATAGAAAGTCTCCCAACCAAAAAAAGTACGGGACCAGATGGTTTTAGTGCAGAATTCTATCAGACCGTCAAAGAAGACCTAACACCAATACTCTTCAAACTATTCCACAAAATAGAAACAGAAGGAACACTGCCCAAATCGTTCTACGAAGCCACAATAATGCTGATACCAAAAGCATACAAAGATCCTACAAAGAAAGAGAACTACAGGCCAATTTCTCTTATGAATATTGATGCAAAAATACTAAATAAAATTCTTGCCAACCGAATCCAAGAGCACATCAAAACCATCATCCACCATGATCAAGTAGGCTTCATCCTAGGGATGCAGGGATGTTCAATATACAAAAATCCATCAATGTAATCTACTAAATAAACAAACTAAAAGAAAAAAACCACATGATCATCTCATTAGATGCTGAAAAGGCATTTGACAAAATTCAGTATCCTTTCATGCTAAAAGTCCTAGAAAGAACAGGAATTCAAGGCCCATACCTAAATATAGTAAAAGCAATATACAGCAGACCAGTAGCCAACATCAAAATAAATGGAGAGAAACTTGAAGCAATCCCACTAAAATCAGGGACTAGACAAGGCTGCCCTCTCTTTCCATATCTTTTCAATATAGTACTTGAAGTTCTATTGAGAGCAATTAGACAACATAAGGAAGTCAAAGGGATACAAATTGCAAAGGAAGAAGTCAAACTATCACTTTTTGCAGATGATATGATAGTATATATAAGTGACCCAAAAAACTCCACCAGAGAACTCCTACAGCTGATAAACAACTTCAGCAAAGTGGCTGGTTATAAAATCAACTAAGCAAATCAGTAGCCTTCTTGTACTCAAAGGACAAGCAGGCTGAGAAAGAAATTAGGGAAATAACACCCTTCACAATAGCCACAAACAATATAAAGTATCTTGGCATGACTTTAACCAAACAAGTGAAAGAACTGTATGACAGGAACTTCAAGTCCTTGAAGAAAGAAATCGAAGAAGACCTCAGGAGATGGAAAAATATTCCATGCTCTTGGATTGGCAGGATCAATATAGTAAAAATGGCCATCTTGCCAAAAGCAATCTACAGATTCAATGCAATCCCCATCAAAATCCCAAATCAATTCTTCATAGATCTAGAAAGAGCAATTCTCAAATTCATCTGGAGTAACAAAAAATCCAGGATAGCTAAAACTATTCTCAACAATAAAAGGACTTCTGGGGGAATCAATATCCCTGACCTCAAGCAGTACTACAGAGCAATTGTGCTAAAAACTGCATGGTATTGGTACAGCGACAGGCAAGTAGATCAATGGAATAGAATTGAAGACCCAGAAATGAACTCACAGACTTATGGTCACTTGATCTTTGATAAAGGAGCTACAACCATCCAGTGGAAAAAAGATAGCCTTTTCAACAAATGGTGCTGGTCCAACTGGAGGTCAACATGCAGAAGAATGCAAATTGACCCGCTCTTATCTCCTTGTACTAAGATCAACTCCAAGTGGATCAAGGACCTCCACATAAAACCAGACACACTGAAACTAATAGAAAAGAAACTGGGGAAGACCCTGGAGGACATGGGCACAGGGGGAAAGTTTCTGAACAGAACACCAATAGCTTATGCTCTAAGATCAAGAATTGACAAATGGGACCTCATAAAATTACAAAGTTTCTGTAAGGCAAAGGACACTGTCAGAAGGACAAAACAGCAACCAACAAATTGGGAAAAGATCTTCACCAACCCCACATCCGACAGAGGGCTAATATCCAATATATACAAAGAACTCAAGAAGTTAGACCCCAAAGAACCAAATAACCCTATCAAAAAATGGGGTACAGAGCTAAACAAAGAATTTTCACCAGAAGAAATTCGGATGGCTGAGAAGCACCTTAAGAGATGTTCAACATCATTAGTCATCGGGGAAGTGCAAATCAAAACAACCTGAGATTCCACCTCACAACAGTCAGAATGGCTAGGATTAAAAACTCAAGGGACAACAGGTGCTGGCGAGGATGTGGAGAAAAAGGAACACTCCTACACTGCTGGTGAGATTGCAAAATGGTACAACTGCTCTGGAAATCAGTCTGGCGGTTCCTCAGAAAATTGGGCATGACACTTCCAGAGGACTCCTGGGCATATACCCAGCGGAATCCCCTGCGTATAATAAAGACACATGCTCCACTTGTTCATAGCAGCCTTATTTGTAATAGCCAGAAGTTGGAAGGAGCCCAGATGTTCCTCAAAGGAGGAATGGATACAGAAAATGTGGTATATTTATACAATGGAATACTACTCAGCAATTAAAAATAATGAATTCATGCAATTTGTCGGCAAATGGTTAGATCTGGAAAATATCCTAAGTGAGTTAACACAATCACAAAAGAATACACATGAAATGCAATCACTGATAAGTGGATATTAATGAGCCCAAAAGCTCTGCATACTCAAGGCACAATTAGCAAATCAGAAGATTCCCTCCCAAGAAGAAGGAAGGAAAGGACCCTGGTCCTGAAAAGACTGGACCCAGATTCAGAACAGAGAAATGGGGGGGGGATGATTGGGGAACAGGTGGTGGGAACAGGACTTATGGGCCATATGGTGAGGGGGGAAGTGGGAAAGGGGAAAGCCTTTGGAATGTAAACAAAGAATATAGAAAATAAAGAAAAATAAATAAATAAATTAATACAACCATGAAACATTTTTGCCCCCCCAAAAAATAAATATATATTCCTGATACAAGACTTAATAAACTCTTGCACTCATCACTGTCACCGTTACTATTAAGCAGTTTGAAGTGACACAGGGGAAGGTCATAATAATTTAAGTAATTCAGGTACAGTGCCTGAGGGTGTAATCTAACCACCTAGGAGACTGGACCAGAGTGATCACTGTGAATCTGAGTCCAGACTGGGCAATGCAGTAAGTCTGGGAGTAACCTAGTCTACCTAGTGAGATTCTGTTTAAAGCAAACAAGAGTTTTTTTTAAATAATTATTTTACGAATGAGTAGTACATTTCATTCTGAGCTAAAATTGATGCTTTTCATCTCCTTTTAAAAATCGTGATTTATATTGGGTCTGAGTATGTATAAAGTTCACTTTCCATTTCAAAATGAAAAATATAAGACTTCTATCAAGTCTAAGTACTTCTCAATGAGTTTTAAACTAGCCAGTCTCAAGCGAACATCCTGCTCTGCCTTGTCAAGTCCACTTTTCCTGTTCATTTGTCTCCGTCCCCCACATAGAACTTAACACAGTTAACGTTTAAGACGGCATTTCTAGAAAAGTGGTAGTCTAAGAAATTTGTTATAACCACCTTATTTTACAGGTAAGGAAACTTGGACATCAAGAGATTAAGAGACTGCCACGGCATGTCCTGTGCTGCAGTGGTGGAGCTGGGATTTGGCCTCCAGAGCCTTGGCTGAGTATCTCTAGCCACTGGCTCTGCCCCACTGGCTCTGCCCCGCTGTCCCTGAGAACAGCCAGCCAGGGCCTGTGGGGTTTGGTTTTCTTTCCTGTTTTCTCTGTCTTCCCTTCTTTGTGTCAGTCTCCCCGGGTTGTCCAGGTCAGCCTCAAACTCTTTGGTCTCCCAAAAGTTGTGATTACAGGGTGGCTTTCCCATCCCCATTCCCAACCCCCACCTCATTCTTTCTGAGACAAGCTAATTTGTCACCTCATTTGTATTTCAAAACACCCACCCAGCATTTGGAAGGCACTGGAAGGCAGACACAGAATTCAAGACTACAAAGCAAGTTTTGGCCCAATACCCTTTTCTGCGCATGCAATGTGTTAAGCTGCCCACGCCCCCTCTGTCCATGCCCCCACTGTCTACGCCCCCTCTGCCCACGCCCCCTCTGCCTACGCCCCCTACGCCTCCTCCCTCACCGCCCACGCCCCCACTGCCCACGCTTCCACTGCCCACGCCCCCACTGCCCACGCCTCCACTGCCCACGTCCCCACTGCCCACGCCCCCACTGTCCACGCCCCCTCTGCCCACACCCTCTCTGCCCACACCCCCTCTGCCCACGCCCCTGATGTGTGCTTGCCTGTGAGGATGGACTCTCTCCCCTGAGCCCTGAACCTCCTATCATACATTAATTAGTGGAACCAGAAAAGTAACAGAGGCACAACTCTGGCTCCGAGTTCTGATTCTCCTACCTCACCTTTCTGCTTGCTGGTACGCTGCTTTTTTTCACTGCCTAAAACTCAGGTTTTAAGGAAACACTGCTTGTGAGAACAGACTTTTAGGTGTTCTCTATCGATCCAAGGGTACATCCTCATTTCCTCTCAGCTCAGCCTCAAGTCTGGTTGGGTCTGACACACAGCCATTCTAGACGCCACCTTTCAGCTCCCACATCCTTTCCTGGTTGCACTCTTTGCCTAACCATCAGTTGGCCAAATCCTGAACCCTTCATATGTCTGGTAAATAGCCCATGAATTCACGAGTGTCCTCCTGAACTGGAGCTGAAGCCATATGCCAAGGCAGTCTAAAGACAAGGAGGCATCCTAGAAACTGCTCTTGACTAAATCAAAAACTTTATTTTACCTTTCGTAAACCAACTGTGGCGATTTAACTACTGCTGCCTTCACTCCTTAAGTACATAAAAACTGCGTGTGCATGTTGCTAAGCCCGGTATACATTTAATGCTTAAATGATTTAAAGCAATCCTGTGAGGTAAGTGACATCACTGTCTGCATCAGTAAAAAGGTTAGGGGAGGCAGAGAATTAAAATACTAAATCGTATGGGACTCAGCGTTTGCAAACCATACTGTATTTCTCCTTAACAATCTGAAATCACACCATATGATTTCCATCATAGTGGTTATGCCCTAAAATACAACATAAATTACAGACCTTTGCAATTCAAGGAAAATCCCTAAATTAACATTCATTTACCATGAGGCTACCTCTGAGTTTTCTCCAGAAGTCATAATAATGTTACGAAAAGCTCATAACTTCTTTTTTATTAGATATTTTCTTTATTTACATCTCAAATGTTATCCCCCTTTCTTGGTTTCTCCTCTGAAAACCTCCTAACCCATTCCCCCTCCCCCTGCTCACCAACGCACTGCTTCCCTGTCCTGGCATTCCCCTACACTGGGGCATCCAGTCTTCTCAGGACCCCTTTGATGTCCAACAAGGCCATCCTCTGCTACATATGCAGCAGCCCTTGACTTCTTAAGAGATTCATTCTTTGCCAAGTCCGTTTGATTGCACTTTGCAGGTGTCTCGGCTGGACCATGAACAAGTCAGCTTCTCACACCGGCAGGTATCAACAGGCAACAACAGAGACGAGGATGGGGCAGTAAGTGTCCTGCCCCACAGGGGCAGTCCATTGGTGCAGGCAGGCAATGTGGCATGGACCAGTTCTGTGAATGGCTAAGATGGGGTTGGTGTTGCCTAACCGAAGACTGGAACAGGGAAGTGTGAAACTGAGCTTCTAGTCGGAACGGGAAATACTCCTTGCAACTTAAAACTAAACTACAAGTCAAACCGTGGTGAGCAGAGTGGGTGGATGGATAGAGACAAACAACTAGTGGGATCTGTGAGACAGCTTTGTGGAAATTCCTTGTTTTTAGATTTATTTTATTCTATGTAAGTACACTGCACTTACAGACCAGACACCCCAGAAGAGGGCATCTGATCGCAGGGGAAGAGGAGGTGTCTAGGATGCGGCTGAGGGAATGCAGAGTCGTTAAGGTCGCACTGAGAGGTACTCATGACTGCAGTTAGATGCTGGATGTGTGCTGGGCTCAGGCTTAGGGAAGCATTCTAGGTCACATCTGCAACAGAAGTCACCTAAAGGCAGACTTTCAGAAGCTGAGCAGAACCCATCGTGTGAAAAAGGCAGGCAGGAGTGTGAAGCTCACAGAGGAGACCCGAAGCCTCCAGAGGCAGGCATCTGAGCGGAGTGAAGACAGCAGCTGCTCATCCATACCAGGCTTGCTTCTGGAAGCGCCCGCAAAGCTGAACGTGTTTCCTACCACACACTCTTCAACCCAAGCTCATCTACTCTGAGGAGGCTGACTGACCCCGAAGCTGTCAACGCCCCCTTCAGGGAAGGTCGCTGCGAGACCTCAGGGGGCGGCCTTCCGGAGGGAAGGGAGGCCGCCCCCTCGCCCCCCTCACCCCGTGGCCTTGGGCCTCAGGGTCTTCTAACATCCTACACCACTCACCACGCAGGAGGGCCGCCTCTTTCAGGCTAACCTCAAGTCATCTTCCTCCTCTTGCTGCAGAATCCCCTGGTGCTCAAACCAGCTCCGGTCCTGACACCTGTTGGTTTTTCAGTCAACCCCGAGGCTGAACCAATGCTCACGTTTCTTCCTCCTCAGCCTCGGGCGCTCAGCCTATCAGGAATGACAAGGCTGCAAGGTAGAGCAGCGCCATAGCAACGGGTGACGCCTGCCCTGCTACCTTGGCAACCAGAGAACGCACAGTGAAACCCAGGATGCATGGACCTAACCCAGGCTGTGTATCCTGCTCAGAACAGCTTTGGCACCCAAAATAAACAAGAGATTTGCCTCGGGTGTTCCAAGAATTTGTATAAACTGCAAATCAGTTCTCAAAGATTATAGGGGGAAAGGACATACATGCTTAGTTTCTTGTTTGGGGGCTGTGAAGGGGTGGGAAGAAGCCCCCAACCAAATTCCAAGACAGACTGCCTAGAGTCTTTTAGATGGCACAAAATCACTTCACACTGCCACAGGACATCTCAGAAAATGCTGAGGGCACATTCATTATGCAGAGAGCTATCAGACTCCTGCCACATCATCTGATAGCTTTGCAAAGCGACACATTTTCCAGAAAGTCTGCATAAAAACAAAAATCAAATTGCATTAAGATTCTCTTCTTAAAAGGCACAACAGAGCCTTTAAATGTACCAAATTAACTCAGTGGTCAATTTTTGGTGAGCACAGTTCCTAAGGATGTCATCTCACTTGCCCTTCACATGTCTAGTCATTACTTTTCATTCTAGAGTTGTAAATAAGGACTCAAGCAGCCTGACAACTCGCAAGTGAAGGGGAGAGGGCAGGACCACTGGCTCTGTAGTGATAAAACACAAGGCTGTGATCTCGACATGCCCTTGGGCACAGGGCCCTTACCCACTTAAGTATATGTGATACTGGGGCTTGGGAATCTCAGCACTCAGCAAGCAGAAGCAAGAGGGCCAGGAATTTAAAGCTAGCCTGGGCTATACGAGACACCACCTCAAAAAACTAAATCAGAATAAAAATCAAGTAAGAATTTAAAAGTACAATTGTATACTGGAAATAAAGCATGAGAAAGGAAAAAGCACTAAACTTGAGAGCATAAAACCTCAAGGCTGTTGCTTTCAACTAACAGCCAAAGTAGTCATAGGATTGTAAAGCTGGAGTAGAATACAAAGTATTTTTGTAAACTGCTAACAAGCAAGGAGTCAACGTGGCAAGCTGAAGATTGTCTTCTGTAGGATATCAAATGCTTTCTACTTCTCCATAAATGTGAAATCAATACTTTGACCTTCCCTTTGCTACATAAGGCAGTATGACACCCTAGCTTTGGAAGACAGATGGTATCTTCAAACAAAAGGATCCAGCATGCACTGTGCAAGAAGTATCCATGACCCCACAGAAGCTCCAATAAAAGGATTCGTGACTCTATCGGGGCCAAGCCTGAGCCATGCTTCCTGTCTTATAATACAGTTCAATCCTAGGAGACTTACCCATTTTTTGTTTCTTTCCTTTACTATCTTGAAATGAATGTCTAAATTACACAGAAGTAAAATGTATGGAGTCCTAATATCATAAAGTAAGAAAAGACTGGAGAGATGGCTCTGTGGCTGAGAACACTACCAGAGATTAGAATGCAGTCAACACAGACCTTTAGGTGGGCAATGGGGGGGGGGGGCGCGGAGCAGAAACAGAGCATGCTTTGCAGGCACTGGACGAATCTCCATCATAAGCAGAGGAGTAACAGGCTCACCATGAGAACACAAGCTCACCAAGAGAACTCACCTCACATCAGGCAGGCAGTGAGCTCTACCAAGGCAAATAGTGAGAGATTCCCCCTCCTGGTAAACAACAGTAACAATAGTCCTGTGTGTGGCAAGTGTAAACTATCTTCCAAGTGTAACAAAACTTTCCAAAGCTATGTTTTTCTTCATCTCACTCCCATAGCTTAACAATTTTACAATGAGACGCAAAAAGGTCTTCATGTGAAAAGCAGGAGCAAAGTCAATCCAAGTCAAAATAAAATTAATCAAGAAAAACAGCCCTGAGCAAAGAGGTCAGTGTTGAGAAGAAAATGGTCACACGCCAGAGTAAAGGGATTGGCATTTAAAATGAACATCACCTTCAGCATTTCCTAACTATAAAGATGCCATTATAAAGTCATTTGTTTCTCCTTCCTTTTCTTCTTCTCTTCCTCCTCCTCCTCTTCTTGTTCTTCTTCTTTCCCTCCCCTCCCACCAACTCACCCCCCCACACACACACACACATACACACACACACACACACAGAACTGGGTGCTGGAAACAGAAGCCACTCTCTTCCCTTTCTCCCGCCCCAGCTTAACCAGAAGAACATTTGCAGCTCTCCTAACAACAAAAGTAAAAAAAAAGAAACAACAGTCAATGACTTGCTATGTAGACTTTTATTGCTCTTTCAACTTCAATAACATCTACAAAAAATAGTTTTCTCTAACAATTAGGAAACAAATGTGAAAAGTAGGATGGTTCACATTATAGACTCAGGTAGAGACTTGCACTTCATATAGATGAAAAATATCAGGTCTACAATTTGTTTAATTGGCTTTGGATTTTATTACAAAAGAAAATACCATTGCAATTATAAATGTCATAAAAATTGTAACTGTACTGAGAAGTTACACAAGGTATCAAATATTATATAAATGGACGATAAATTTAAATTTTAATTTAAGCCTAACATAGTAAACACTGGAAGACACCTTATCCCTACAAAGCCAAAAATCTTAAACAAAGAAACAAAAGAACAGCTACAGAACAGAAACAATGAATGTGCAAAAAATGATTAGAAACCACAGAACTTGGGCTTACTTACACTCTAGGTACATACAGGTTAAAATTTTAAAATAATCTTTACATGATTCCTTTTGACAATTTACTTTCCAGAAAGTTAAAAGAGAGCTTACAATTTAAATGATCACATCTTATGATTAGAACACTATTTTAAAAGTTGAATGTAACTTGTCTTTAAATTTATTTTCATGTATCTGCACTACAAATGATAATAATGATGGAACCTACCCAAATAAATTTCAGACATGTAAGTTACTTAAATAAGCTATTTGAATGACAATGTTCGAGTAATGGCTCACATATCCCACTCTGAGCACTCTGTCGGGACAGCTGCAGAGCCGCGGAGCCGTACACACTGAGGAGACTACAGGAAGCTCTGACGTCGCACCGCACTGTCAGAGACCATACTTCTTTCTGTACAATTTTGAACCTGCCTTTGTGACAGGAAAGCCAGAAAGCTTATACTCAAGCCAAACCTTCCAGTATGTGGAAGAAACAAACATTTTGGGGATGGAAACAAGAATTAGTGATTCTCAGCAGTAAACAAATCTTTATAAATACATGCATTAACACACAAACACATTTCATCCTACATGTCTTAGAGAAAGCTTGGCAAATCTGAACATTGGTATGCCACGAGTTTTAAAAAAGTTTAAGAGAGTTAAGAGTGATTTCATACACATACACAAACACTCACACAATATTTTAAAGACCTTGTATTTCAGTTTTGCATATCTAATATTATTAAAAAATATATATATATATAGAATCACCCCTTTAGCATTGGGAAGCTAGTTTACTGTTTTCTCAAAAGCTTCTACTTTAGATTGAAATAGCAATAGAAAGGAATTAAGTATCAGATAGTTAACACCAGGCTTCATTATAGTCTTTGTAAACACACATCTATAAATAAATAAAATATGGTGGAGGGAAGAATGTCCTGAGGTGGCCCCATGGCCGTGGTGTTCAGTAGCACTAAGCTCCATCTGAAAATCAAGGCATCTAAGAAAGTGCAGGGCTGTGTCTCTGAACTTATTCCGTAAATGGGTATGTACAAGTTTAATTATTTTGCACCTTGAGGTAAATCAGTACATAGCAATTACTACTACTCATATATACCTATTTAAGGCAGCATTTAAAAAATCAATATATATATACTAAATTATCTCTCTTGCTGTCTTGCAAAGAATGTTATTCATGATTGTTATTTTCAAAAATAGCACGAGAAATGTAACCACCTGAAAGCAGTAAATTACTTTTGCTCCTCAGGGGAGTAGTCGTATCAGATCTCTTTATAAGTCAAGTAGTCAAAAGAAAGCAGAAGCCATTAATAACCAAAACCACAGTGAAACATCTTAGATGCAAAGTATTCTGTACGTCATGGTTTTTTTCTCTCCTGGCACTGGGTAATATATATATAAGTAAATAAATCACAGGAAGATTGATAGCAGGTAGTTTTCAGTTCAAATTTTAAAATCACTTCCTGTAAAATAGATTTAACCCTTTGATATCCTGACACAAGGAAATGGTGTGATGAAATTGTCTTGTTTGGGTCCATTGAGGGTGGGAGAGGGGATTATAATCAGCAGCGAATGGAACCTTTGGAAATCAATGCGCTGCTGAGTGAAAAGGAACCACTTCAATGGAGGTCACCTGTGACCATGAGCACCATGGCGACACTCCCCATCATATGCTAAGGACGCCCAATAGTACTCCTTAGATAGTACCAGATGTTGCCAACTATTATTTTAATAAGAATCTCATTTAATTGGTACATTGTTTGGAATAAAACTAACATGATTTCAAACTTGCTAAAAATAATCTACTTTGGGAAATTCTATGCACTTAATGTGAAGATCAGTTTCTTCATACTTTTAAAATTCAGTCTGCAGTGGCTAGAGAACGTAAGAATTTCCTTAAAAATGTGCCCGAACCCTCACGCTTCATCGCCTTCAGGGTTTCTGGGGTTTCTCACCATTTCTATGGGTGATCTATCCTCTTGCCAAATCAAGTTTCATGGCCCCAAACATTCTGTCCCAAAGGCTAAAACGGCACTTACTTATTCTGTGGAGAGCTATGAATATTTGCTACATGTTTAAGAGACAGCTCAAAAATACTGGAAACTCAATGCTATCACAGAGCAGAAAAAAATGCCATTGATCTGAGCTGTACAGGAAATATCCAACTTCCTTTTAAAATATAAATACGGCAGTGCTTTATAATAAGGATGTGAAATTTGTCACCTGCTTTCAGGATATAAACAGAAATGCAAGTGAGCACCAAATATTTACAAGAGCAGTTTACTCTATATTTGTTACTGTCTCAAATATTTATATATTTAAGTATCATATCAATTATAATAAATAAAATATTTTAAAAGGAAATTATGGATAGTAACCAATTAAATACACTGTATATAACAGAAAGAATAAGCACAGAAATGAAAGGTAATTCTTATAAAGGAACACTGATCACAAGCCTACCTAAAAGGGCGCTGACTCTTTCTTACTACTTACAACAGCAAGACCCTAACACGCTAGACCACCTAAGTAAAGAAAAACAAAGGAAAAGGACATTGGGACTCTGGTTTCTAGGCAAGTACCGAGTACTGGAAAAGCCTTGCCACAAAGGTAACAAAGTTTAACCACTGTGAATGGGCACTTCATAGGTTTTAAAACTGAAAACGGTATGACTTGTGTGAATGTTAAATTAGAAGTGGCATAAAAATTTTTAACGTGTCCATCAAAATGGAAGCTCAGATATGAAAATTTTAAATTTTAAAATGAACTCCTAAGACATAAAAGTTCCTTCTTAGAAAGTCTCCATTAATTTATAATCCCCTCTATGTTCATCACCTGTGAAGTATGATGGACAGTTATGTGAAGAAAACCCACAGAGAAGCCAGGACATGTCATTTCCCTACCACATGGGCAGACTCCTTATTCTACCTATAGACACTACCAAAAGGGAAGCAAAAATCTTTTGAAATTCAGGTCAAATTTTTTTAAGTATATAGACTAAGTATGTATCACTGAAGATTGATATGGTTGATTGCCACTGACAGAGATTAAAGAAAAGCAGATTGAACACAGTTCTCCACATCTTTCTATTGCATAACAAAAAGGCTTTACCCTCCAAAAAAATATCTGAAGTAAAAAACCATGTACCTCACTTCTAAGAGACTACTTCATTAATGCAGTCTCCCTGGTGCTCACAACAAACATCTGACGCTACTTGAAAAAGCCCCAAAGTACTGTTATACATAATGGCATGGCACATGTGCTTTTTATACATATATATGCATATATATATACAGATAGGCATATATCTCTATATATTCCTTTTGGTTTGACTTTACAATGAAGTTTCAGCATCCATGTATTTTTTTGATGGTTCATCTTCGAAATTTATTGTCACACTCACAGGCTTTTCAGGGCTGTTTAAAACAAACAATGAAGAAAAATTATTTAAAAAAATATCAACCCTATATTCTCAAATGGTCAACAAAGAGCATCTACAATATACCTCTGAGTTGCTTGCTAATGCCAATTTTTAACTTGGTATTGTAACTGGTCGCTTTTGTTTATTCTATAATCTCATACAAGAATATTATGTATTTCACCATATTCACCCCTTACTCTCTTTGAACCCTTTCCTGTTCCCAACATGTCACTTTTTTAGCATGAGAAAGGGGAAGATGTTTTACTTACACATGTGATTTTGAATAGAGGACCAACCCACATGACAAGCTAAATATAAAAGATAAGTTGGAGATGAAGTAGAATATGGATCTTATGAAAAGAAAATAAGTAAATACTGATCACAAGGTAGAGCTCAAAGAGAAAGCAGCTACACAGAACAGGTTGAAAAGGCCTGTCTGGGATTATATTAACCTAGTACCTGGGCAGAATAATCAACACTCAGCCAGCGCCTGGCACAAGCCAGGTCTGGAAGAAACATTTGCAGCATATGAGAAACTTAGCACTCCCAGGAAGGTACCCTGTTTCTTTCAACATAAGAACTAAAGTTCTAATATTATCAAAATAAGGTTCCTGGAGTCTCAGGACTTGAAGTGAAGGAAGAAAAACAGACAAACAAAAAAAAGTGCTGTATAATAAGAAATGCAAGGAAGGGCTCAGAAGGTTAAAAACATGATTCACTATAAAACTCAATTATATTTATGCATATATATGTCTATATACACAGATATATATGGTGATAAAAATGGTTTCCTATGTGTATGTGTTTGTGAATTAAATTTCTTCCAAATTATCAACCTGAAAATAAATGTGTACCTTACCAAATGTGTATATGTATACATATATATATATGTGTGTATACATACATACATAATACATTAAATAAAACAAAAAACATCAAAAAAACAACTTTTTTCTTTATTCATGGGCCAAATGACAGCATAGTCATTTATTCACGTATTTATTTACTTGCTCGCCTGCCTGCCTATCTACCTATCTACCTATCTACCTACCTACCTGCCTACCTACCTATCTAATTTGTTTATTTAGACAAATGAAACCTTAGCTGGCCTGGAACTTGCTACACATACCACACCAACCTTAAACTTGGGACCCTCCTCCTACCTTCGCATCCCAAGGACTAGAATTAGAGGTGTGAGTCACTATGCCCAGTAGCATTCAATTAATTTTTAGTAACTTTCTTTTAATTTGAATATAATTATATTCAATTTAACCTTTAATTGTGACTATATATTCAATCTGTTAATATAATTATATTCACAAATATGTGCACTGCTAGGCAGAAATTATTTTTATTATAAAATGGCAAAGTCCTTTTTTGAAAAATGCAATTCTAAATTTAAAAGTTATAAAACATAATCATCACAATCCGCATCAGAACACAATTAAGGAAGAAGAACAGATGGAAGGAAAGGGACTGGAGTTTTTTTGTCCAGCAAAGAGAATATATTTGGATACATTAGGTAAATTAATATGAATGAAAACTAGCAACAGTTAAAAAGGCATAAACAGTTATAACTACCTCGTGTTAGGTCTGGTTACTTTGGCATTCTCAGTATTCATGGAAAGTGCCTTCCACTGGGCAGTTTTGGCCATTTCATCTGATATGTTAACAACTGAAGGGTCAATACTGAAGAACAAATATACTTTTTGGTTAGTAACCAGTACTCGCAAAAGCATTAATGTTGTCATTTTCATTAGCATCAAATAATTTGTTTTCACCAATTTAAAAATTGAGAAAACATTTGGCATGCACTTAAACTAAGATGTAACAAATTATTATAAACTTAGAATTCTGTTATCAAGTCTTCACAGAGAAATCCTTGTTCCTTAAACACCCAAAACTATGAAGAGTTGTTTATGTTAGCAAAATTCACATATAATTCTTCACTGCAAAATTCAATTTGGATTTATGGAGTTCGTCCTCAGTATTCCAGCCACAATACCTTCTGATCATCTGGACTATATCACTGAATTAACATAAAAACCAGGTTAGAAGCCTAAAAACAGAGATTTAGTCAAAACTCTTATAACTGATGCGCTCAAGTAAAAATTCAATGTATAAGGAGGAAAAAACTTTTTCTTTTCCACATTAAAACACACACACACACACACACACACACACACACACACACACACACAAACAACTGAAAAATGAAGCTCTGAAAGTAGCAATTTGGCAACAAAAAAATGACCCCACAAACTTAACTAGATATTCCCACAGGTTTAGTGTCCAAGTGTTATTTCATCAGATGTATCAAAATCAAAGACTAGAACCTTTCAACATTTCTGTGAAATACTGCAAAACTATGTGATGTCAGACCCCTCAATGGAAAGTTCATACCTATAAATAACATGTGCTCAATGGTACTGGACACAAGTAATATGAATATTCCACAGATAAGTTGCAATACATCTACTAGCCCCTTTTCTTTACAAAAAGAAAAACAATTCATGCAAACAAGCTACAAATACAAATGTCACACCAGACTCTATTAACAAGATGGGCACTGCAAGCATGCAGCCACATCTACCAGGAGGCAGAGCCTGAAGCAGGAGACCACACAAGTCCTCGGCAGCTGGCCACTCAGTAAGAGCCTGTCTAAGAACAAACAATCAAATGTGGGTTGGTGTGCTGGCTAGTTTAAGCCAACTTGAGAAAGTGGAGTCATTTAAGAGGAGAAAACTTCAGCTGAGACAACACCTCCATAGGATCAGGCTGCAGGCAAACCTGTAAGGTATTTTCTTAATTGGGGAAGAACACTTTTGGTGGTGGTGGTGGTGGTGGTGTCATCTAGCAGTCTTGGGTGCTCTATGTAAGCATACTGAATAAATTATGAGAACATGCCAGTAAGCCAAAATCTTCCATGACCTCTGCATATCAACTCCTGCCCTGATTGCTTGAACAGTGATCAGAAAAAACAAGGAAAAATAAATCCTTCCCTCCCCAAGTTGCTTTTAGTCATGGTGTTTGATCATAGCAATAACAACCCAGATTTCAAAAGGTAGGGAAGTAGCTCAGTGGGGCTTTCCAAGCATGCACACAGTCCTAGGCTCAATACCAGATACTACAAAAAGAAGAAATTAGATGGCATTAAAATAACAGTGCATCAGTTATCTTATAAGCGACTAACACTTTACTAATGCTTAAAAAACTTCCACCTCTGTTCATACTTTACATCATAATGTTTAAGGTTCTGCAGCTGGGCATGGCGGCACACACCTTTAATCCCAGCATTCCAGAGGGAGAGATAGATCTCTATGAATTGGGAGTCTACACAGTGAAGTTCCAGGTCGACCAGAACTACACTGTAAAATCTTGTCTAAGCACACCATTAAGACTGCATAGTAGTATTATAAAATAAAGGCAAAGCCTTGGAATACAAGGCTTTCATCACATCACTCAAATGTTCAATGGTCAGCCTTCTAACCTGCTACTGTGCTTACCCTACAGAAACATTTACTTACCATTATTTCAAAGAAATATTACATGTCTTATCTGTACACTTGATACATGTTAAAAAAATACAGGATACAAAATAAAATTATATCTTACCTATATTTTAGAGTTTTCACTGGAATTTGTAGGAGACTCCCTCTTTCAAATGGAAGGTGCACGTTATCCTCATCATCCTGAAGCATCCTCTCAGCTTCCTTTAAAGCACAGATATTAAAAGATCACTTCCTCCAAAACATCTCCAGGGGGGTCTGTTACCAGAAATTCCCTAAAGTCTCGGAAAGCCAAACTGATGGCATTATTTAAACAATGTATCTGTCGTAACTGAAAACTCTTGGCAATATGAACACATACTTACAGCATGAAGTTAAGATAACTACTTGTACATTCCTAAGGAATAACCTCTCTATTTCTGAAAATTAATACTGTATAAAATCAGTATGACAAGTCTGAGTACTAATTACCATATATATATAGCGAAGAAGATAAAACTGAAATCTCATGTCTCAACACAATGCAGAGTGAAAGCTTGTCTATAAGGTTGAGTTTCCTCAGTAACACTGCTTGTTTTAGGGGAACATCTGTGGATTACAGACATTTTTCAAGTCCAAATATAACTGTGTGTCACTGTCCCTCCAGTGGTGATAAAAAGGTATCCCTGACACTGGAAATGTCACTTTGGTGGGATATCATCCTAGGTTGAAAACCACCTGAACAAAAAACATGAACTAAAATTATGACTCATTAATAATGGAGAAAGACCCAAAGAAGTATTGGGTACAGAGAGTACTCAAGCACATCTCCCTATTATCAGAAATCCCACCATTTCCAAGTGACGATGTAATGGTAACTTTATATAAATTTATGCAGCAAATTAATATATATCAGCTGTTTCCTTTATCCTATCCTCTTCCCCAATAAAACGTCATTGAAGAGACCAAGATTTATTTAACCAAGGTTTACCGCGATAACTGGTCACTCATTGATCTACTTTAATCCTCTAAAGTAATCTGGCTACCTCCCAGACCAAACCCAGAAGACATTTTAGTACTGGCCTGGCTCTCTGGGCTTCAGATATATTTTTTCCATGAGGTTTCTTCTCCTCCTTTATGGCTCAATCTGCTTTACTCTTCTCTGTCTTCCACCTCCCCTGGCTGGCATAAATCCCACCCTTTTCTCTTTTCTGCCCAGTTGTTGATTGACAAGGCAGAGAATAAGATGGTAAAGTTGTTTACACAAACTTGAGACAGGAGATTCTTTATGTAAGCATTACAATGTGTGTCCATATTGAAGCAAGATATGAGGCATATACTTCATTCAAGCAGTTACAATTACTCTAGGTATAATTCTGGCTGAAAAATAGTATATTCTTTTCCTATCTATGAGAAATCAATATTTGAATAACACAAGGATAATCTTTACACACTATAAAAACATCATGCCTACATGACAATGTACCCAGATTTATAGTTACTACACTAATATCCCAGCATTCTTTGTACTCAGTAGGGAAGAACTTGGACAAGCTGAATGACAGTTTTAGAATGTTTCCCCCAAACAGATAATGTTCATTTTTTCCTGTGCTTTCTTTCTCCTGCTTCTGTTCTTGCATGATAGCTGGGATTTATCAGCTAGTCTGATCCAGAAGGTGAATCTGAAAATGGAGACTACATGCTTGACACAGGGAGCAGTAACACAGAATCCCCAAGAAAAAGCAATGACAAAATAGACCCCTAGGCATTTAAATGCATTTTCACTTTGGTTCTCTAAATTTATATCGTTCTGAACCAACTAATACAAAAGGCAAGCAATATAACCTACTTATTTTATATATTTTGCAAATAAACAATATCCTACAAGAAAAAAACCAATAACTTACATATTTACGCATGCAATGTTAAGGAAACCAAAACTTTTTATTTTAAAATCAGAACTTCATTCAAGAGGATATAATGACTATTCTAGTTATAATTCTGGCTGAGAAGTATATCCTTTTCCTATCTATATTTAACTAACACCATGACATTTTAAAAATTAGTACTTGATATAAGCTAGAGTCTTCAGAGAAGAAAGAGCCTTGATTGAAAAAATGCCTTAAAAAAAAAAATCCAATTGTAGGCAAGTCTGTAAGGCATTTTCATAATGAATGACTGATGGGGAAGGCTCAGTCCACTGCAGGTGGGGTTACCTCTGGGCTGCTGGTTCTGGATTCTATAGGAAAGCAAGATGAGCAAGTTATGGGGAGCAAGCCAATAAACAGCACTCCTCCACGGCCTCTGCATTAACTCCTGCCTCCAGGTTTCGCCCTGCATAAATTATAGTCTTCACTGCTTTTGAAAATAACTTTGAATTTAAAAGAAACCTTTTCCTCCCTAAGATGTTTTTTTTTTTGTCATGGTGTCTAATCTCAGCAATGGTAACCTAACTAAGACAATATTGAGGAAAATACTACAATCAACAAAACAATGTTCAGTTTCTACTTTCTATTTAGTAATAGAATAAAAATAGTTTAAAAAGAAAACATCAACCCCAGAATAAAGTACTTATTTTTAAATATAACTGTGTAGATCAACTAATGGTGGTACATAATAGTCAATATGAGAACAAAAACCCGGTCAGAGAGAAGGCTCAGAATGAAAAGGAGGCTGCTGCTGTATAAGCCTGCAATCTGATCTGACCCATAACTCACATAAAAGTCAACAAAAGTGACTTCTCAAAGCTGTGTTTTTATCTCCAAATGTGTGTTGTGGCATATAGGCCTCCACATACACATTCTGAGCATTACACAAACACAAAACAATAAATAACCACATTTTAAACCAAAGCCTAAAAAAGTAGTCAGGCATGGTGGTATGCCTTAATTCCAGCTACTTGGAAAGCTGGAGAAAGGGACCCTTGTGTGTGTGTGTGTGTGTGTGTGTGTGTGTGTGTGTGTGTGTGTATACCTATGGGAAGGAGTTATGGCCTTGTTGGAGGAAGTATATTAATGTGGGAGTGAAAGAGAGCCTGTGGAATCTAGCTTCTCCTATTTGCCTTTGAATCAAGATGCAGAATTCTGGGCTCCTCCAGCATCACATCTGCCTGTAGGCTGCTGTGCTTGCCATCATGATGATAATGACTTGAACCTCTTCAATTAAATGTTTTCCTTTATAAGAGTTACCTAGGTCATAGTGTCTCTTCACAACAATAAAACCCAAACTAAGACAATCACACTTCATCTATTGCTTGGATACATGCAATGCTATGCTTCCTGTCTAGGATCCAGAGGGCAGCAATTGCAGGTACAAACAACTACACTCTGCTTTTAAATTGGGTGCAGGTAAAGACTGTGAACTCAGGTCCTTGTGCTTGTACAGTAAATGCTTTTATCAGATGAACTATCTTAAACACATTTAAACTTCCTTAGTGTATATCAGATCACTAAATACTGTTACTGTGCTGCACATTAACATACCTAATGTATTTAAGGTTAAATCAGTCATAAAATTATTGTGTGATGTTTTAGTACTGCTAAACCTTTTTGTTTGTTTGTTTGTCTTTAGTTTTACAGACGATCCAAGATGGGGAAATGGGTGAGAAGCAGTGCTTGTGTAGTACTGCCTACCTCTGTTTCATTTCAGTAAAACAAAAGAATCAGCAGTGCCTGTGCTTCATGAGGTTCCTTGAGGATGTAACAGTATCTGCTAAATGGTGCAAATGCTTAAACAAAGGAATGCCTTTTTACCTCTTTCTCTTTTTTCTTTTTGTCATCTTCTTTCTTTTTCTTACTTTCTGGCATGAGGTCATCAAGCCAACTGAGTTCTCTCTTTGTGAAACATAGATCCATGAGCTTGCGCACAAAGACTAATGCAAGAACCTGAAGAAGATGGGAGACAGAGACATAATACATACATGGGGAGAAAGCATATACAATAGGAAATGCTGCATTCATTTTGTTTAAAATTCTGTTTACACTACACAGAAAAATCCTGTCTCAGAAGCCCTCTGCCCACCCCAAATTTAATACATACTTATTAGAAAGGAAAGCTATTTATCTGTATCTTCCTAAAAGTTGTTCTGCTTTTCTCACTAAAGATTTTACTTTATGTAAGTACCTATCATAAAAGAAAAGCTTTGCAAGTCTTCAATACTGCATTAGGATACCTGATCTCAGGTCTGAGCTTTAGTTTTCAGTGAGGAAGGGTGTATGCAACTTGCTATCCCGTGACAGTTCCTGTGAATGTCTGCAGATGTGACTGGATTTTCCTTCCTGTTCATCCTTTCCTTGCTTTCTCTTCATTTAAAAGTAACCTTCTTCATAAATGGTATAGAAACTGCCCATCTACTTTGTATTACAAATACTTTCTCCTGGCTCACAGTACAACTCTTGACTCTGTACTGTTTAAAATGCCTCCTCTTGGAGGCTAAATATCTTTACCATGCTTTTACCAGTAAGTTTTCCCATCTTCCTTAAAAGTTTTTTCTTACCACTGGGATAAAGATACTTCTCTACTACAACTCTATTCTACCTCTTAAATTTTGAGTTCATGCAGGATTTCTTTTTTAATTAGAGGTTACATTGTGTAGTCAGTTAATTATCAATATCACATATTAAACTTCCTGATAAACAAAATGACCACCTTTAATGAAATAATCTGTCTGTGGTAATCCAGTTGCAATACAGACACAGACACACAGACACACACACACACAGACACACACACACACAGACACACGGTCTTCTAGGTCATTGCTATGCCAGTTTTATACTGTGTGAACCTAACAGTAGTTTTCATTTGGTTGTCCAGACAATATGATGGGAGCACACAGAAGTTAACTAGATATTAAAACTCCATTCCTAATTATACTTACCTAATTTCTTATTTTCTTGTAAGTCTAGATTTTAAAAAAAACAATCTTTACACAATAGGGAATAATATTTGTACAGTTTGATGTGCCTGACAATTTTACACATGTACACCACGCTCAGAAGATACAGAATATTTTTGCCAACCTGGTTTTTAAAACCTGACATTGCTTTCTCTAATTTTCTAAATCTCCTTAAATATTAATTAACTAGTTATTTAATTAATTTGCATCACAAACATTGCCCCCCACTCCTCTTTCTCCAATTTTCAAGATGATTTTTCTAGTTCACAACAATACTATCATCATCATGACACACACATTTCAAATAAAACTAGTAAAATTCATGCTTTAGTGCTACACCCTATCTATATATACTACTTCTAAGAATGGGGAGTTTTATAACACTCAACTTCATTACAGTTAGAGCTATTTAACTCCTAATACTGCTTCGAGTTCAATTCTGTCCCCTACTAAAACACAAGTTGAAGCTGCAATCCTAGTAGCTCCATATGTGGAATAGGGCTTCTGGAGATTGTGAAGACAATTAAGTTCCATGTAGTTAGAGTAGGGCAGGAAACTAGAACACTCTGACTGGTATCCCTATAAAAATGGTCATGGCATGGGCAAACCAAGTCAGAGACATGCTGGGCAATTCAGATTGTAGCCATGGGCTACCTTGCAAAGAACCTAAGAGGCAGCGAAAAGGCGACTCCCTGCAGGTTTTCAGAAGGTGATACTGAGCCCACACCCTGATTTCACATTTTTAGTTTCCAGAATTTGTACATAGTAATTTTTGTAGTTTTAAGACACAAGGATTGTGAAATTTTGAAAAAAAAAAAAAAAAGATGTAAAAATTGACAAATATATTACAAAGCTTTTTTTTTTGTTTTTGTTTTTGTTTTGTTTTGTTTTGTTTTGTTTTTTGAGACAGGGTTTCTCTGTATAGCCCTGGCTGTCCTGGAACTCAGTCTGTAGACCAGGCTGGCCTCGAACTCAGAAATCCGCCTGTCTCTGCCTCCCAAGTGCTGGGATTACAGGTGTGCGCCACCACCGCCCGGCCCAAAGCTTTTTTTTTTTTTTTTAAGTGTCTCATTTTTAATCCTTTTATTTCAGTTTATCCTTAAACATTTTCTGGAGTTAAACACTACTACTGACTGACATATATACTAGCTACTACTACTTATGCTCTTAACCAGATTCTTCAAAATCCAACTATTACCAATAGCAAGGTTCTCCAGGCTCTTCATTAGATCACAACTGAAGGGCTAAAAGGTGTGTGCATATATATGCTAATAGTTCCTTTTGATGCTCAAGTATCACTATCTGCTTTATTATGGTATATAATGCTAATTAATAGTGCTAAACTTATACATGCTAGCATTTTAAGCTGATTGTATTTAATAAGAAGATACTATAGATCGTTCACAATTTCAGTAGGTTTAATACTGAGATCTTACTAGTGTGTCCTGAGAAAAATTTCCAGCTTTTCCTTATCTCTAGAAATATGATCAATATCTGATCATTCAACATTCATTGACCTGAGCCTGGTATTCTCAGCTACTTGTCTAGTCTCCTCTTGCACCTGACTATGCTGTGGGTTAACCCTTCGGCTTGGACCACTTGTAAGCATTCATTACCTAGAACACTGTGACCCCCACTTCCTATAGATCAAGAACTGAACTGCCTAGGCCCTAGGTTAAACACAGGCCAGCAGCCATTTCTGTAGAGCTCACGAACTAAGAATGGATTTACAGAAAACTTTTAGAATAATTCTGAGAATAGAGGTTTTTCTTTTATCCTTCTCCCCCCCCCCCTTCTTGCTCTGGCCTGGCTAACTCTGACCCCACTCCCTCCAGGCCCCTGCCCTGCCCCCCTCTCTGGCCCCTGCTGGGCCATTTACAGTGGCCCATAGGCTCTTTATTTGTTTCTCATTAGAGATGGTTGTGAGCCATCATGTGGTTCCTGGGATTTGAACTCCTGACCTTCAGTAGTCAGAGCTCTTAACCACTGGGCCATCTCACCAGCCCTCTGTTTTCCTTCTTTATTCCTCCTTTATTTCAGTGCTAAAAATCAAACTCCATCTTTTCAGATTCTAAGCAATACTGGGTAACACCCCAACTCTGGCAATAAATGAAGTATTGATCTTGAACCTGAACAGAGTGAAATGTTTCCTCAGTGAAAGAGAATGTCATTCTTCTCTTTAGTACTTCTGCATGAAAAAAAAGTCCAAGTATTCCTATAATTTTACAAGTAACAAATTATGAAAATGTATTTCTCTCTTATATTGTTCAAGTACATACAGAATATTTTCCTGACCAACAAAGCCTGAAGTATTTACTATCTGGCCCTATACAGAGAAATATTCACTGACCTTTGTGTTCTAGGTGTACAGTGGACTGAAGTTCACTTGAGTCTCTTGAGCACCTCTGTAGCTACATCTCTTTTCTTCTTGAGCTCACATAAACACTTTATTCTCTCATTTTCTTTTACCCCCAGACTTGGAAGAGGCTGGTCTACTACTGATTTTTGCTACATTTATTTTGCCTTAGTGGATAATAAAGCCTACGTGTGGTGTACATCTTCCAGAGTATACAACCCATGCTCAAAGCTTCAGAAACAGTGTTACAATGTTCTTCCTTAAGTCCATAGGATTCTTTAGCCTAGCATTTTATATAGGGTTTAATTTCTAAATATGTAAGGTTACTTTAATAGTTTCACAATGCCATGAAATTTAAGTGCGATCAGGAAGTATTACTCAGCAAGTCGTAACAATTGAGTCTTTAAATTTTCTAAAGCTAAATCACTATTTATCTTTTACATAGTACTCATAAAAGACAAATATTACCTATCTAAATAATTCTTGTACAAAAATAATACTGAATGGTGATTTAATGAATTACATGGATTATGATTTATTAAAATCCACTATGGCCTTCCTAAGTCTTAAAACTTTAGATCTGTCAATTTCTAAAAAAGGCACGTTATAGAATCTCACTTCAAATCCAAGACAGTTTAGTTGCTTTTCTTTATGCATCTGCCTATCATATTTGTTGTAGGAATGTCCTAAGTATCAGAATTACTTAGAACTGCAAAGTAGAGCACTCCAGTCCAGGAACTAAAATATTAAAAATAACAACTTCAGAATATGAGAATACTCAAAATGGAAAGTACTAGTTTATAACTAGGAATAGTCCATCAATATTTTAAAAATAATTCAGATATTTAAAGGATACATTTCTTCCTCAAGGCCAATTATAATTTTTAAACATTACAATGAAAATAATTCCATTATAAATCAGTAACAAAATGAATCTGAAAAATTCACCATCATGGGAAAAACTACTGCAGCAGCAGAGGCTTTGATCACCCACAGCAGGACTAGGCAGGTCAGCTGGACAACCGTGAACACATGCACCTTCCACAGCGGGACATAGCGGAGGTAGATCAGGTCTGGCTGGTGTTTGGCAGGCATTCCAAATAACTTGATACGGTCAAAAAACTACACATGTAATGAAGAAAAAGAAAAGAACCCATCAACAAAAAACATCTTGGCTATCTAAGAAATATTTTTTTTAGGGAGTGTGTGTGTGAGTGTGGTGTGCCTGTGTGTGTGTGTGTATAATAAAACTATAAAATCTTGGGTATGTTCTAATGGAACCGAAGAATATTCTGGGAAAGAATCTCTGGATGTAAAGCGAAAGGAGAAAGAAAAAATAAATAAAAGCAGACAGAATAAGCTGGTGGCATATACCAGTAATCCTACACAGTGACAATGAGGCAAGAGACTGCTGTAGGTTCAAGCCAGCCTATGAGGGTAGCTTTATCTCATAAAAGCAAAACAAAACAAAGTATTTTACTTTGGTAGATTATAATATTTTGATAAATGTATCTTACATAGTCAAGTTCCAAATGCACTGTATCTCTGAACTGTTCCAGGATGTAAAATTAAATGTGAAGTTTTCTGAGGTTTTTCTCAGCTTAATACCACTAAGGCTATGAAAAGAAATCACCAAATCACCCACTGAATGTTTTTGAACTTTAATTTCCTCATTTATGAACTGGAAATAATCTACTGACCTCTCAAAACTGTTACAAAAATTAAATAAGATAGTATCATCATTCCTTCACCACGATAGATGTGGTTTGCATAAAAATGGCCCCCGTAGGAATTGGGGAATGTCACTATTAGGAGGTGTGGCGTTGTTGGAAGAGGTGGGTCACACTAAGGGGTGGGCTTTGAGGTCTGATGCTCAAGCTAGCCTAGTGTGGCATTCACTTCTGCTTCTATGGATCAGGATGTAGACGTCTCAGCCAACTTTCCAGCATCATGTCTGCCTGCTTGCTACCAGGCTTGCCACTATGCCGACAATGGACCGCTGACCTCTAAGTCGCCTCCAATTAAATGTTTTTCTTTAGTAAGAGCTGTTGTGGTCTTTGGCTCTCTTTACAGCAATGAAACCCTCTGAGACAGAAGTCGGTACCAGGAACTGGGGCATTGCTGTAAGAGGCTTGGCCATGCTTTTGTTTAGAGGAATGTAAAGAGTGGGACTGTGAGTTAGGAGAGCAGTGGGATGCTTTAAGTGAGGCTTAACTGGCCAAAGTAGTAGGAGCATGGAAGACCGTGGTGCGAGGGTGATTTGACCTGTGGGGCCTGGCTCAAGAGGTCTCAGAGAAGAGCAAGAACAAAAAAGAACAGTGTGTGCATTTCTTTCCTTGGCCAAAAAATCTGCCAGAAGCTAAATTGAAGAGTTATGGATCAACAGCTTTGGTAGATGTCATGTCCAGATCGCTTAGCATTGACTGTGTTTCTTGGTTATTAGTGGCTGTGGCCTTGCTTATGCATACTTAAAATGAAAAGGAGCAAGCTGGACATGTAAACATACAAAATGTACCAACTGAGAAGAAAAGGAACACCAGGAGGTGGAATGGAGATAAGTCCAGCATTCAGGAGATAAAAAGGTTAAAGAAAAGCCTTAGATGAAGTGAGATGGAGTATAGGGAGTGGTGGCCTCAAGGCAAAATGCCACCCACCTAACCCTCCAAGCTGTGCAAAGGAAGGAAAGGAAAGCCTGCTCTGAGCATGGGGGCATTCAGCCGTTAATCTCAGCACTCGGAAAACAGAGGTAGGTAGATTTCAGAATGCCAGGATAGCCTGGTCTACAGCTCCAACGTCCTCAACGTCCTGGTTTATACAATCCTCCCTTTCCATCAGTCATCGTTTTAAGAATTACAGAAAACAATTTATGTGCTAGACTTCCTTGGTCTTTCCTAGGTCTTTCCAGCCTGACTGAAGATCCTCCCTCACTACGATAGTCTTCACTGAGCAGGTATGTGACCTTTCATTGGGTTTTAGTAAAAGGAGGTGAGTTAATCATCTCATTCTTTGGGGTAAGATATACAATGAGCAATAATCACTTGGTAAATGTTGATTTGATGCAAGTGGAGCAAAAATAGTCATAAATACAACTTCTGCAATTTTTAAATAGTTCCATTATTAAATACTTGCCTGAATTCCTTTCAGTGATGAAACTCCCATATAAAGGAAAACACCGTACAGAACTGGCATTGGAATAAACTGTAAATAAAATTACTACAATTAGAACTCATCATACTGAAATAATTTTACAGTAATGAGTTTACAGAAATATATTTGATGAGTAACTGGTGACAGAACTAAAAGTTCTGTTGTGAAAAGGACTGGACCAACATTCCAACAGAAAAGAAGTAAAGAGGTATATTGTTGATTCACTTGAGAGGCAGTTATCTACAGACCACTCATTAAAAGGGAGTGTGTTCAGGTATGAGTGGCAAGGGCACTTCAGTCAGCAGTTTAGTTTAAAAAACAAAAAACAAACAAACAAACAAACCAAAAAACCAAAAAAAAAATAAATAAATAACAGGCTTTCTGTGCTTCAGCTTGCTGTACAATTAAATTTCTTCAACTACATAGAACATTCAGCAAAATGGCTGACACACTACCAGTCACAAAAGTGTTAAATTGCTGCTGCCTAGCACCAATGCAGTAGGACAGGGTTTACTAATAATATCCTTCCAACATTCCAGCATAAGATGCCAAACCCCATCCTGGCAGGTCTTTGTAGGAAACCCTGGCTGTGTATATAAATTAAAAGATACTTTCAATAACTACTATCAATTTAAAAATAACAGCGATACTATTAAAAACCATGATAAGCTGGCATAAAAGAACACTTTGAAAAGGGAACACTTATCTATGTATAAGTGGATGTGAACTGCCTGGTGTCTTCCTCTCTAGCATGGTCTACTTTTTTATTGAATTTACTTATGTGTTTATTTGATTGACTGTTTTTCAAGGCAGGGTTTCTACGTGAAACAGAGTCCTGGCTGTCCACACTTGCTCTGTAGATAAGAGCTCACTGAGATGCTCCTTCCTCCTGCACTCTGGGATTAAAGGTCCTTTAGAATCATCATCATCATCATCATCATCATCATCATCAATCTCAGAGGATGTATGTGTCTTCCCAGGTGGTAGGACGTCAGGCTCTTTACCATGGGTGCTGGGGATCTGAACTCACGATTTACACCTGCCTGCACAACAAGCACTTTACCAACTGAGCTAGGCCTAGGAACACAACTTTACAAAAATCTATAGTTTATAAAACAAAGTGTAATTATAGAATAGCACTGTTTTATATTTTGTAATTCTCTTTAGTGCTGCTTAGCAGGAGATAAAAAGAGTCTTCAATCTGTGCCTGTACTTAGTGTATGAAAATATGCTGCAATAGCCTCTTTTAAATTAAATACATAAAATCCCTGCCTTTCACAGATATGTAGTCCTTAGAATGGAAGACCCTAGTGGAATCCAGGATGTCAGGGACTCCAAAATACCCTTGGAGCAGACTTTGAAAATCTCTGTTCTAGGAAATATAAGTATAAAAATATAACAGTACTTAAGGTTACAATGATGATAACTACCAGAACTAACTAACTTCCTTTCTTCCTGTGTGTGTGTGTGTGTGTGTGTGTGTGTGTGTGTGTGTGTTCTGGGCAATGAAAGTGATCTTTACTAACTGATCCATCTTGCCTGTCCTTTTACTTCAATGCAGGGTCTCATACTGAGCCTGACACAGCCTGGAACTCACTATGTAGTCTAGGCTAGTCTCTAACTTAAAATTCTGTCTTAGTCGCATCCTCACTCCACACTTGCCCAAGTGCTAGGACTATGGACACAAGCCACCATACCCAATACTACCAGAATAAGGTAATTGAGGACCAACCAATGGATCTGTAAGTCAAAGCCCTGCTATGTAAGCCAGACAAACTTTAGGGTTGTCTGCAGCCCATTACAGAAGGACAGAAGCAGATTCTTTTTTTTTAAAAAAAGATTTATTTGTTTATTTGTCCATAGCTGTCCTCAGATACACAGAAGAGGGCACTGGATCCCATTACAGATGGTTGTGAGCCACCATGTGGTTGCCGGGAATTGAACTCAGGACCTCTGGAAGAGCAGTCAGTGCTCTAATCTGCCGAGCCATCTCTCCAGCCCCTCAGAAACGGATTCTTAAAAGTTGTTCTCTGACCTTCATATTCCCACTATTGTACATGTGTACACACGAACACACATACATAATTTTTTTCTTAATTTAAATCACTAAGTTGAAAGAACTGTCTGTGAAGAATTGTTTTTGAAAAGTGAAAAATCAATATGGAGACTGAGTTTTATTTTAGAGTCACGGTGTAGACCAGGCTGGCCTTGAACTCAGAAATCTGCCTGCCTCTGCCTCCCAGAGTGCTGGGATTACAGGCATGCGCCATCACCGCCCTGCATAATTGTTTTTTTTGTTAATCACTATTTTCTGTAGGATATACATCTGCAAAATCTGGACGCAAGAAAATGTAATTAACAGAATTTCTTATATGCTTCATTGGTAATCTTTTTTGTTTTATTTTTTTCTAGTGTTCATTTGCTACTTTCATTTTATGTGCTGTATCAAGAAACATTATGTATAAAGAACATATTAAGTTCATTAACAGTATTTTAAAGTATGGTCTATCCATAGTAACGAAAAGTAATCAAACAATATATAAGAAAAGTTGATTAACTTCTTCCAATTGCAGACTGTAGCTAACGGATCTATATGCTATAATTTATAAACCCACATGTTTGCTACACATAAAAAACATTACCAAATGGTATGTTTAAACTTCTACAGATTTTAAATACAGGGGGAAAAAAAGCTGGTTTTATATACTCACACATATTTCAATGTTCTTTATAAGGTAAGTAAGATTGTTGAACACTGTCACAAGGGTTTTACCTTTAATACTGAAGTCATGAACACGGAGAGGCCCATCAGGATAAAAATCATTAGTCCTGTAACCCGCTGTTCACGAATCCCCAGAAACTTGGGCTGTTCCCCTGGAGCAGAACATTCAGACTCTACTTTTAAGCTGTTGACGTGACTTATAGACAATACTGTTGCAGCCACAAACCATGGCAGGCCCATGATAGAGCAAACTCCCAACATGACACCAACCATGAGCAAGTCAAGGTGATAGCCAGCTCCTTTCTGAAGAGAGAAATGAAGACTCGTAAGTCTAAATTGTTCCTTCATATAAAAATTCTGAGTTAATTATAAAGGAAGAATGTTATAGAAAATGTGGCAGGCCCTTAAAGAAGGCTTTCAGAATTACCTTGAGTTTGTGCTCTTTTCTGTTGATGATGACAGCTGTGATCTGCTGATCCATAAAGATAAGGATGGTACAGAGGAGAGCTGGCACTGCTGCAATCAGTAAGGTCCACCAAGGGTTGTCTCCCAAGGGGCTTATGATCCAGCCCCTACTTGGATCAGTAGGCTATTAAAGTTTAAAAATAAGAAAAAAGATTTTATTTCTTTACTGTATTAAATTTCCATAGCACATAAGAGGATCTATTTCATAAAATACCAAGGAACGGAAAAGAAGCTACATTAGGATGTGTGGTAAATATTCTCGAATAGAGAAATTCATGCCTGCACAAGCATGCCCTCGTCATGGGACTTGCCCACTCTTTATCTAGAGTAGCATCTATTCCCTCTTCAATTCAAGGCAATCTTGTAACTTAAAACACTGTAGTGGTGGTTTAATAGAAATGGCCCCATAGACTCATGTTTGAATGTTTGGTCAAAAGGGAGTGGCACTATTAGGACATGTGGCCTTGTGGGAGGAAGTGTGTCACTATGGGAGTAGACTTTGAGGTATGTTCAAGCTACACAACCAGTGGGGCACCCAGTCTCTCCTTGCCACCTGCAGATCAAGATGTAGAATTGACTCTTCTAGCACCATGTCTGCTGGCACACTGCCATGTTCCCATCATGACAATAATGGACTAAACCTCTGAACTGTAAGCCAGCCCCAAATAAATGTTTTCCTTTTTAAGACTTGCCATGGTCATGGTGTCTCTTCCCAGCAAAGAAACCTAATTAAGACATCTACAAAGTAGGACCAACGTAACATGTATGGTTTTTAATTCTGGATTTAAACCTGCAGTTTCTTTTTAACCTCTCCAAGTCCTAAGATGATGACTGTGCTGTTAAAGACAGTTCCTTTCAGGGAAGACAACAGAAGCAGAGAAGAGAAGACTACGTACCACTCCAAATGTTTCACTCCAGGTCAGTAAATGAAGTTAGAATGCCCCCCACAAAGCCACTAGATGACTAGACATGTGAAAAGTGTAAGCCCTAGACCAGACCACATTCCACCTGGGCAAGTCCAACTGCTAAAGAATTATAAACAGGTTTATTATTCAAAGACAATCTTGGAGTTGAACTTTTGGCTTTCTTTTTCTGATTTTGTTTATTATAAAGAGACAAGGTGGTGCTACGCAGTCTAGGGCGGCCTGGGACTCACTATTTAGTCCACACTGGACTTGAGCACACAAGTCTCCTGCTTCGACTTCCTCAGGTCAGAATTGCAGACATGCACGACAGGGCCTATCTTAGATGTGTTTGACAAGGTTTGGCACACAGAGACATGTGAGTAAACTAGAATGACACTTTAACACAGCCCCATGTACACTATCCATGGTGAAATAACTCTCTTGTACAAGTTCCTAAAGTGCCTCTGTTAGATTCTGGACACCAGTGGTCATGGCAAGGCACCATGAGTCAGAATTGGCACAATTACTGATAAAAATCTGGCACCTTACCACATTCAAAGACATTTAGATGTTGTAACATGAAACTGATTTTTAGAAAAAACACTGTAGATATGAATTAGAGAATTTTGTACTCTGAAGGACAAGAGATACCAAAATTTAAATTTATATTTGTTAATGCAAAAGGGAAATTGAGGAGTGCAGTTCACAAGAGCTCTCATTTAATAAGAACAAGGTCCTGGGTTCAAGCCCTTTCCTCACTAAGTAGTTTGGTATTTCCAAAACCAAAGAGCCACTTGTTTTAATACTTACCTCGAACTTTTCAGGAACATGAAGTTTAGGAGATGGAATTCCTACAAGGTAGTCAATTGCAACCATTATTACTATTGTGAGAAATACAGCAAAGTCACTGATTGTTGATCGTACCTATAGCAGAGGGATTACAATAGTATAAACATAGGATTACTTCCTATTCTTTCTATTTAATTCATATCTTTCTCATATGTCACTAATACATGGATGAGACTTTTAGTCATTAACAATGTTAAAAAAGTTTATGTCTACCTCATCCTCAAAACATAAGAAACAAGTCACAGCATCACAACTACCTTTCACTTTCCCACAGTACTAGCATCTGCCTCCTATGTGCTCAAATATGAGAATGACAGGGTCTCTTTGTCCTGGAACTAGCTCTGTAGACCCAGATGGCCACAAAACTCACAGAGATCCATCTGTGTCTGTGTCCCAGGTGCTGAGATTAAAGGCATGTGTCACCATGCCTGGAAAATATTTTTTACTAAAAGGAATTTCTTTTAACTATTTAGCATAAAGCACTAACTTTAAATAATAAATTCTTACTTTGAAATAAGCCAAGTACATGAAAACATAAGTATTACCAAAATTCAATCCAGTTACCTTGGTGGGAAAATATCTCTTGGTCTTAAACTGCTTGAGGAATGAAGACAGAAAGAACGTCGTGAAAAACAGGACAACACACCAGAAGAGCACATCAGGAACGTAAGGTCCGTGAGGCCCACAAGCTGATCCCACAAACATACCACGGAAGGTCTTACACTCCTGAATGGGTAGGAGAGGGAAGAAGACGGAGATTTTCAATTATCCAATAGAGTACTCATGAACATGGTTGAATCTAAGATACCAATTTCATGCTTTACCTAGAGAGCTTCTGTTAGGCTAACTATTCCACAACATCAATTAGAGATATTATAATATTCCTATCAAAATCACTCAAAAAACATTTCACCAACTTTCTCCTTTCTACTGCATGTTCCCTTTAGAGAAGGCTCCTGGTGAGTGGTAACTGTGAAGCATTTCCTCTGCATCCCTGTAGGCCACTACTGCAGTGTTTGAATAGATGGTTTAAATAAAAGCATCAGACAGAAAACCACTACTGCAGTCTCCTCAGACGCTGAATGGAGCTCGGGTGAAGCACTGCCTTAAAAGACAACTAGAGCTGGGAATGGCGGCAAACACCTGAGCTTAACTCTCTCAAAGTGAAGCAGGACAGGGAATTGAAGGTGAGTCTCAGCTATTTATAATTTGATGCTAACCTGGGATAAATGAGACTTAACCCATCACCTCTTCCCTAGAAAAAGGAAAAAAAGTGGCAATCAATTTAGCTCTGAATTGATTAAAACATGGCCTTTCATGAGCAGCAAAGTGGTCATTAAAATTTTACTGAAAACACCACATTCTGGTCTGGTGCCACAGCTCAGCAGTACAGCACTTTTCTGGCACACGTGCAGCCCTGGGTATAAGGCGGCAGTTCTCAACCTGTAGGTTAAGACTCCCACGGGGGTCGTACGTCAGATATTTACACTACGATTTATAACAGTAGCAAAATTACAGTTTGAAGTAGAAATGAAATATTTTTGTGGGTGGAGGTCAGCAACTGTATTAAAGGGTTGCAGCATTAGGAGGGTTGAGAACACTGGTCTGAGGCCTGACACTTAAAAAAACAAATACAACAGAGGCTGCAGAAATGGCTCACAGGTGCAAGTTGCAGAGACCCATATTGGGTGCTTACAACTGCCTGAAATTCCAGCTCTGAGAGGGATCTAATACCCTTTTCAACCTTTGTGAGTATCTGCACTCACACCCACACCCACATACATGCAGATAAATTAAAAATAACAATTGAAATAACAGAACAACATATTTTGAAAACAATCTATAAATTCATTATCAAGAAGGAAAGTTAAGTATAATCAGAGAAGGCTGAGAAAGGCTGGACATGGAGGCTTGGATTTTCAGTCTCAGCAGAGGGGAGACTGAGACAGGAAGACTGTGTGAGACCACCTCTAAAACAAAACAGGGAGCGGTAAAAGCCAGGTTCCCATGACCCTAAGATACCTCTCAACCCCTAATGTACTTACAGAAACAGTAAGGTTTCCCCAGGAAATACTGTATGCTGTCACATTCTTTCTCTTCCACAGTTCCAGAGTTTCGTTGCTAGGGTTAGATGGCTCAGCACATACACATCTGAAAAATAAGCAGAATAAATGTTTAAGGATCCTACACTTAATTTTCATTTTTTTTCCTAAATCAATTGCACAAGGTGGTAAACATATCAGCATTTCTTCCATGTAGCAAACATACAGGAGATGAAATAGAAAGCAGAAGCAGGGTACCCCAAGTCTGAAGCCATGGTGGTGTGTTACAGGGTACTCCAAATCAAGAATTATATAGAAAGACCTTGTCTTCTGCAGTGGAGGCAGAAAGAGGAAAAAGGAGAAAAAAAGAAAAAGTCTGTCAATGACAAATTCACTTAATAACAATGATTGGATATAACATTTGGGAAGAAAAAAAAAAGACACCACTTTTTTTGTTGTTTGCTTGTTTTGTTTTTTTCAAGACAGGGTTTCTCTGTGTAGCCCTGCCTGTCCTGGAACTCACTTTGAGGAGGCTGACCTCAAACTCAAGAAATCCGACTGCCTCTGCCTCTCAAGTGCTAGGATTAAAGGCGGGCGCCACCACTGCCCCGTGAGACCGAATTTACAATAAGCCTTTTATCACAATCTTATTTCCTTGGCCTGCCTCCACAGCTCTCCCTTGCTTTAGTTCAAGACAGGGTTTGTCTGTGTAGCCTTGCCTGTCCTGGAACCAGCTCTGCAGAGCTGCAGGCTCTCGATGCTCAACAACACACAAGCACTCTAACACACCCACAGCACCACTGCTCTACTCCTGCCTGCTGTCTTTGATCTTAAACTCACGGTTGGTATGGTGGTAGCACAGACCACAATCCCAATACCCTGGACATACAGGCAGGAGGAGTAAGACTTCAGTCATCCTTTGCTAATTAGGCAACCTGAACAAAAGATAAGAAACCATCCTCTCCCTTGTAAAGCTAGGGATAGAACCCAGACCTTAGGTATGATAGGCTATCACTACCTACATTCTTAGCCAGTAATACTCACTATTCTACAAATAAAATAGTTTTAAATTCAGATGTGATATGAGATAATTAAATTCAGAAAGCAGTCTATAACCAATTCAACTACCACTTTGTAAATGCCATAATACCAAGCAAAGAAGACACAAAAAAGACATTGTGCATGAGATTGAGCATCCAAGTATCTAGTGTTTTCAAGTAGGTTAGTATTATACAATAATTTTCAGACCCCTTTCTACTTTGGCCAAGGCTAAGAATGTGCAAAGAAGGTACTTTGTTATTTCCGTTGTATTAGTTTTATTTCCTATTGCTTTAATAAAATACCATGACAAAAGCAACACGGGGAGCAAGGGCTACTTTTAGCTCACAGTATAAAAAAGGACTGAGGGAAGAGGAAAGGGGTCTGTGGCCTAGGGTCTTTTGTGTTTGTTTATTTTGAGTTTGTTTGCCTTTTGTAGCTAGCCCTGCATTCACACTTTCTCAGGGCTGCTTTGAGCTCCCGGTCTTCTCTACTCCTAGGTAATGTTTACAGAGATGAGTCACCACCCCCAAACTGCCCACCCCCACCCCAAGGTAAAGGTTAAAATATGATGACTTTCAGGAATCAGTTCTCTCCTTCCACCACGTGGGTCCTAGAGAATGGACTCCGTGTCAGTTTTGGCAACAAGCACAGTCCACTCACTAAACCATCTCTCCAACACACTTTTGTGTTCTAATGCTTACATTTCTCCTTGCAAGTCAATGGAGTGGAGAGCCACATTTGCATCACACACAATTGTTAGAAAAGATCTGACTTCAACAGCATTTGAATTTAATTTTATGTATCTTCAACTTTTAGAAACTGGTTTAGTTTTATTTTATGTGCTTTGATGATTGCCTGTATGTAAGTCTGTGTAAGAGTATCAGATCCACTGGAACTGGAATTACATACATGTGGGTGCTGAAAATTGAACCCAGGGCCTTTAGAAGAGCAGTCAGTGCTCTTAGCCACTGAGCCGCCTTCCTAACCCCAATATCTGCAACTCTTTACAACTACTACATATGACTTTCCAGATCTTTTATTTTAAAGTTTAAAATTCTCATTTCCCAATCAATCAGAGGGGATTTATATCAAGCACGATAAACCCAGCCAACAACCTTCAGCTACTGAGGTCATGGACTTGAGAGGCAAAGTTACTGCCACCTTCCTAAACCAGCACAATTCCTAGTTACATTCTAGAAATTCGTATATACAATTATGTGCAATCTCTACCTTCATCTAAGAAGCTTCTTTTTGCAGCAGAGATCATTACAAAGAACTACAATGGATTAAATGCAAAAACCAAATGACTATGGGGTATCTTTCCTCAATTGGTGTATCTAAAACACAATCTGCTCAGAGAATATTGCAAAGGAGAGAGTAGAAAGACTATAAAAGCCAGAGGACCAGAACATCGTACATTCTATATTGGACAGCAATGTTGTACCCATGAAATCTTAGCAATACAGTCAAGACCTACACAGTGACATTGGCAGAGACTCCACTGGGGACGAAGGCAATCTCACAAGGCCCTACCTCTAGAAGAGCCACAGACAACTAATGGCTGTTAAGAAAGGGAGACTCCTTCTCTGACAGGAACAAATTCCCTGACGGGTTATCCAAATGGTCAGCCCTAAACACATACATATTTGATCAGTAGTAGCTAGGGTCAGCAGGTTGTATTTACATACACATGTGTGTCAGTATGTACGACTGGTATATACATATATGCAAAAATAGTAGTTAATAAGAGATCATGATTTTAAGAAAGGAATGGGCATGGGAAGAGTTAGAGGAGAAAGGGTTGGGTAGAAATGCTGTTAATAATATAGTACTTATAAAAAAAAAGTACTATAAAAATATAGTACTTATAAAGTGAATGGCACTTTAGAAGGCAGAGTTCAAGTCCAACCAGGTCTATGTAGCTAGATCAAGATCAGCCAGGAATATATAGTGAGACCTTATCTTTTAAAAATAATCAAATCAAATGAAAGACTAGAAATGTTCAGTGATAAAGCTTGCCTACCATACAAAAAGCTCTGAGTTCCATCTCCAATAACAAAAAAGGTACTAATGAAATACCTTTCTTGATAGCAGTATACTACATGTAAGGATGAACATTTGTTGAACATTCTAAAAATTAAAAACATAATATGAAATGTGAGGAATACTTGAGTACAAAAAATACACTCTTCCATATACCTAAGAGTGATTAAAGAATACAGGAAAATACATAGAACATAGACTGCCAATTGTGACGGTTAATCTTGGTTGTCAACTGGATTACATTTGGAATCACAGGCTGCTGGACACTCTCGTACAGTTCGCCTGACCAGATCACGAAGAAGGAAGAGTCATTCTAAATCTGGGCAGCACCGTCTGGTGGCAGCTGGGAAAAGGGGCATGCAAAGGAAGGCTTTGCTTTCCGCCTGCTCACCAGCACTCCACTACCACTGAGGTGGTCCTGATATCAGAACCAACTTCTTTCAGATTCCAAGGTACAATGAAGTTCAGCAACCCTCCAGAAATTCTCCAGAATCAGCACCTACCAGGACCGATGAGACAGCAGCCAGCATCTCCAAACAACTATAGGTCCTCAGCCTCTTCATTGTAGAATGGATCCTATAAACCACACTAATCCCTCACCCCTTCGCCCCCACACATTTTTCTCATTCTATCAGCTCCATTCCTTTAGAGAACCCTGACTAATAACATTTAAATTTGCTAACCCATACTTCAGCTACTTTGTTATTTCAGTTGTATTATTTTTATTTCCTACTGCTCTAATAAAATACCATGACAAAGGAAACACGGGGAGCAAGGGTTACTTTTAGCTCACAGTTCCAGGTCTGTCACTATGGGGAAGTCAGCATGGCATCAGCTGAAGAAGCTAGCATGTTGCGTCCATAGTCAAGAAGCATATGCACACCAGTTCTCACTCACTTCCAAGATCCCCTGCACAGGGACTGGTGCTACTCCTTAGTTGTGGGTCTTTCTACTTCAAAGAATGTAATCAAGAGAGTCTTTTACAGACATCCTCATAAGGCCAACCTGATCTAGACAACATCATATCAAGACTGTTTTCCCTCGTAACTGGGAAAGGTATTACATTCATAAACAAAAGTAAATAAACTTCATCAACTATAATCCTACCAGTGAATGTCTTACCAAAAGTTCATCTGAAATAAATATTTCAATTACCAGATACTGTTAAACACACTGAATATTACACTGTAAAAATCCCATTTTCTTTCTTTTTGTTATGTAGCCCAGGTGGACCTTTACCTTGTGGTATTTACTCTTGCCTCAGTCTCCTGAGTACTGGGATTAAAATTTTACAAGTGTATACCACTATGCCCAGCACTTAAAAAAATCCATCTTTCTTATGCTCTAGTATCTTAGAAAAAATATATTTTAACATAAAGATGAAATAGAAGCACTTACGTATAACTGGTCAATTTATCCAAGTTGTTGTGCATATTGAATGCATATGTTTCTCCTAAATGAAAGAGTTTCTCCAAAGCTTCATAGATGAATATGATACAAATGAGAGCCGCAAAAGCTTCTTCTGTGAACCGAGTAATGTAACAAACGAGGCTGCTCGCATCTGTTGCAACCAATACAATGCACAAGAAAGAAGTCCACAGACCAATACTGGTTCTTAATGATAGATAGGAAAGGTGATAATCTCTGTTTCGAAATATAAGTGGAGACAGGATCACCATGTACATACAGATTTGCACCTAAAGCTTTTCATAACAAGCAGTAAAAACACAAACATAGGATCCCTTTAAAAAAATCACAGTTACCAAATTGCCAAGTAATGATTAGATGAAGCTCTGTGTCTTTTGCTTCAACTAGAGACTTGATTACTTTATTAAAGATTTACAGTGAAAATATGCTAGGCAGTAAAGGGATAAAACCATTACACCCCACTTTAGCAATCAGCTATGGAAACAAATGACAGATTAAAACAACCATGGCTGACTTTCTCGGATTCTGAAGATAAAGAATTCGTATGTGTCAGTAGGGTAAAGACACTACTACCCCAATATCTTACCACCACTACGCCTACAGAATTTCAAATAAATTACTAAAAAAGGCTATACTTTAAGTCATTTCATTGATTATTAGTCAGTGGAACAAGCTACATCAAAATTATAATCAGGTTAACCAGTGAGCAGAGAACCAGAGCAAGAGAATTACAACAATCAAATATTAAAATGTCTATGTTGTTTCAGATTAAAAGACTCAAGTCATATATGTCATATAGGAAACAATATTGTTAATGCTGAATTCAAAGTCTATTAATTACAATGTGCCTGTGATACCCAACAGCCTAGTCATAGATACTAACCCTGCAATTTGATGGCTTTAAGCCCTTGGCTTTCAAGATCTACTTCACTGTAAACTTCCTCTGTGAGACCTACATTTTGCCTAACAAACAGTTCAGATAAACATCTTACTGGTTTAATTTTGCTAGCACTAAGGATTTTTGTGGTTCCTCAAATGATTTGCTTATCATTACTCCAATCCATTAAATTAGCATTGACAGCCAATCTTATTTTTCCTCATCTCTAAGTTACTGGGGTGGAATGGTAACAGGAACCGTGGTAAGACAACCACATAAAACACCCAAGGACACTGAATATACACATATTGTCAATAAAGCTAAATGTTGTTTACAAACAATACAACATAATATATATTTAACAGGTATACAAACACAGGGGATAAGAATTTCTACTTACCTACAGAATTTAAATAAAATTTTTTCAAATACTAGGACTGGACCTGTGCTCCCCAGTATTGTTAGAGGTTGCCCAGCAAACAGTGAATAGGCAATCCCAGTTAATGATGCTCCAAAAAGAGACTCTATTGCACTCTGTTTAAGGGGAACATGAACAAAAGAAACATCAAAAAATTATCTCTAACGTACTATAGCATATGTAAGCATATGAAAACCTGGATAGTAGCCAAGTAGTTACAAAATCAAAGCAAAGACAGTATTGTGCTTTAAAACTAAGTCATATATGGAAAATTACAAATATATCAAGTACATCAATAAAATTATTTTGCATATTTAATTCAAGTTTTGACAATCATCCTTAATTCAACACGTGATTGTTGACACAAGGCACAGTAAGACACAAGGTACAAGGGGAGACACGGGGCTTTAGCTTTTCCTCTGTACTGTTTTATTTGTAAGCCTAGGCAAGCAGAAAAGCATGTGTTATTTTTACTAGTTTTATATGACTGAAGTAAGTATTTTTTATTCTGAAAATAAAAAGCACATTACTCAACATGGTGATTAAATAAGAAGGCAAATGTGTGACCCTCTCATTGTTTTCCATAAAACCAACTTTCCATATACTTTTTGAAAATTAGGATAACAGCTTTAATTGATTTACTTCAAAATGATATAGCATAAACAAGGTAGACTGGGGATGTGTAAAAAAAAATCACAAAAACAATTAATATGTTTGGTATTTTATCATTAAAGCCCATCAAAATGAAATAAAAAAGGTCAATAACTCAGAGGAGTTCAGTGAGTAAGGCATAGTAATACTGGATTTCAGCATCAGCATTAGAGCCTGGCAAAATGAGGTTAGATGGTAAAGCAATGACAATGTACTATGCCACAGACAAAGGGTAAGGTCAGGGAAAAGGGAAAGAATGTATCATTCCTAAACTCAAGGCCGACTAGGATATGCTATACAGAGAGGAGAAAGGCCAGGATTGGTAAAGGCAAGACAAGAAGCAGTAAGGAACAAAGACCCTGCAACAAGAGTCAGCACAAGGCCAGGAAGACCAAAGCTGCCCTGGAAGCCAGCAGGGACAGGCTCTGCAGTGCAGCTGAGGGGCAGCCTGCTCCAGTCTAAGCCCTTTCACTTTTAAGTGGAGGTGATGGTAATTACTCTACTAGTGCTTGTACAGGCGCCTTCAAACCCTGATACTTAGGGCATATCACACAAATGGAGCAATTCTCTCCATCAAGTCTAACGCCATCATCCAAAAGAGAATCACAGAGTAACAAAATAAAATATAATTGAACTATCAGCAACATAAAAAAAAGAGCAACCATATTAATAATGTTAAATGCAAAGAATGTTTTCTTTTTGAAAAATAGGGTTTTACTACAAAACACATATGTACATTTTAAATTGAGCTTAGGATGAGTTTGAGTATAAGGTGAAAACATGTATGTGAAATTGAGAAAAAGAAAGCAAAAATTGAAAAGGATATCACAAAACTCAAGTGAAGCAGGTGAGCACAAACTAGAGGCCCCTTCCCAAGTTGTGGGTTAAAAATAGACACTACGACCAGAAAGTGCTGTTACTACCCCACCCACCGCACGGCCTAAGACCCCCGAGCTGCCTCTCCCACCCTTTTCATCCTAAGGCTCTGGCTGTCTAATTTGTTGGGTCAACTTACTCCTTCTTTTCTATAAATCAGCTAACTTTCTACCTTTCCTTCTCTCCCTATAATCAAACCTCAATTTCAACCCTCACTGACACATGAGTGGTCCAATAGTTATACTTTCTTCTGCTACTATATAGCCTCTAAAAATGAGTTCCCTGAAATGCCATTTCTGTAACGGACACTGGAAGCAAACACCACACATTCACATTGTTTCCTCTGTAAAATGCTTGCTTTCTCCATTTCTGTAGCTTCAATTTCCACAGCTCTCCCTTCTCGCTTGCAGCCGTCCAGCCAGCACAGGCTCCCATTTCCCTCCCATGTTCCAGCCAGGCAGACCCTGCTACACTTGCCTCTCTCCCTGCTCTAGTGTGAAACACAGTCTCGGGCACACGGTGTCAAAGGGCAGAAGCAGAAGACAGGCAGCGACAGTCCATGAGCCAAGCAGCAACGCTTCCAAGAGCTAATAGCTAAGCCACATTTCAACAGGGCGCAGCAGTTACAAGCACTATTTTTGACAGTATATAAAACAACAAAAACATGTATACTTGAAACAATGATTAAAGGCAAAGGTAGAAAGGAATCTACTAAGAAAAAAAGAATTAGACATTTTCAATTTTTAGGTTTTCACCTCATGTTCTAAAAAAGATAGGCCTTTATAATTGAATAACTACTGCCATTTAGAGTTAGCTATTGTTTTATCCTTTATCTATAAAAATACAAAATTTCTTTAAATAGTAAATGTTATTAAAAACTTCAGAAATCAGGAATTATAAATCATGTCACCTATATGCCATTAAAATATATTTACACCTCCCATAATATGCCATTCAAGATTTTATGAATAATCAGTTCCTAGTATGGTATCAGCATGTACAGCAAACGGGATTCTACATTCACATGGGAAAAAAAAAAAAAAAAAAAAAGAGGCCATGAGCAATTACAAATAAAAGCTTTGGCAACGTTCAAACAGATTTAATAGCAAAATGAAGGTAAACGTAACTTTAAAATCCCACCCTCTCTATAGCTACATTCTGCTGTTTTGAACGATCTCAGCTCAGTCACCAGCTGGGGCCATAACCCTGATCCTATAAGAACTAACATAACAGGACACAAGGTGAGGACTCCCAGGGGTAAATTTCCCACCATGACCCACCCAAAGCATCTCTCCCACAATGCACACATCCCCAAGAAGGCAATGGAAGTCTTACTCAATTTATAGCCATTTCATCAAGCAAGGTAAGATAAAACTGTTTGGATTTTTGTTTATTTATTATTATTTTTTTTTACCTCAACTGTGCATCTTCTCCTGTTCAAATGTCTTCCCCATGTTTTCCACAGCAATTACCTTTGGGGGAAGTCCGCTTGGGGACAGGTTAATGCTGTGGGGAGACTCTTCAAATACAAGCACGAATAGTGAGACAAATGCATACAGACACTTGCCTCTGAGGAGCTGGGAGCCTGGCCACTAGCAATCTTTTGTACTCACTATTCTGCCTTCTGTAGCTTCTCCAAGCAGCCCTCCAAAAGTGATTACAGGAGACATACAGGCACAGTATAGGAAAAGAATCGAGGCCAGGCACTGTAGACTTAATGCATCCTTGAAGTCACTCAAGAAAAAAGGTGCTTTCCTTTTGATGTCAAGTATCAAACCACCAAAAAGCCTAAATAGGTGAGATGAAACTCGTCAAGCTGTAGACTAGAGGATTCTAACTAGTTCAAACTAAATCTATGGGCTACATAAAATTGTAGGTGCTTACTGTTTTGTCAATAAAAATTTAAATCATAGTATTAACTTACAGAAGATACGCTCATTGACTCTAATGAAATGATGTCAGAGGAAAGACACATCTCATTAAATTAAAGGAAACATATATTATGGGTTATATGCTGAAAAGGCTGCAGGCAAATGACTTTATAGGGAGTAATTTTAACTTTGAATGCAAATATATATATATATACCAATACACAGACAATAAACAAAACCTAAGTAGCCATTCATGTAAATGTGCAAATGCAACTCTATTCTTTATCTGTAATACAGATCTGAAAGGCAATGGGCAGAAATACAGAGAAGGCAATTATATCTTACTTAATTCTTACTGAAGGTGATTAATAACTACTTTTATGACTTTTAACTATTTATTTATATGAATAATTCTGTCTGGGAAAAAGAAAAACCTTAAAAGCTATTTCTGTTTATTACTATTTATATAGTTTATACATTAATAAAACTAAGAGGTTTTAGAAAGTATAAAAATCTGTTTACATTCAAACATCAAAGCCATACCAATTCAACTTTTTAAAAAATTAAGCTTTTTTGATATTTTTAATCTGAAAATGTTCCAGTAAAATATTAACACCCTAGGAAATAAAGAGCCTTCATGTTCAATGCCATATCTCAATTTAGCTGAATCCTGCCTGGTATACAGAAGTTACCAAATAAATACTGCTGAAATGGAAACAGTCTTATGCTTCAGGAAATGGGTGATTATGTATATACTAAATACAAGAATATGGATAAATATTAAATTTAAGCTACAGAGGGTTTGTATGTTCCAAGCTTTACCCACACTGATTTCTTAAGTTAAACACTAAAATAAACCACGAAGGCATGCTGACAAGTAGAGGTGAGTCCACAGTGTGCAGCAAAGGGATCCATCTTAAATTGAGAAGCTGCCAGTGACAATGTAGGAAATAAATCACCACCATCAAATAAACAACTGAGGTTAAGCAGGTGGCAAAGGAGGCTCTCGGGTGCTCAAGATATCCATCTTAGGCACTGGTATTTCTCAGCAACTAACTGTACCTCTAATGTACAAAGAAATGGTTGCAGCTAAAAGGAGACCAGCACTATTAGCATAGAGATAAAATCTTATTCTGTTACATGCATAAAGGCTCTTACACTTCTCTAGTCAGTGATTATGAATTTAAGTCTACACTGAATATATTAGTTACTATTCTTGTCAAAAGTGTGTATGTGTATATGATATTCTAATTTTATAAAGCTTTAACTCCAGGTCCTTCTGCTCCAGTGACTACCATTACACTGTGCAGTACCAAGCGCCATACTTCTCTCCAGTATGGGCATGCTGGCACAATTAACTACTACAAAGTAATTTAAATATATTTTATTATATTTTACATTTCTATTCTTTACTCTAAAATCAACTTTCTAATTTCTCTAATAAAACTTCTGGATGCTAATTGTAGGGTCTGCTTGTCCCTACTAATCATGCTTGTCCATCTAAATTTATAGTATTTCAAAACAAATGTTCACATAAATTTTAAATCTTGCACAATATACAAAAATCATTCAGTACAATTCCATTTTCATTCTATAATTCTTTATCTTGGAAAAAGATACATATTTTCTTTCAGAACCTTCTGTAGAGGTCACCAAAAACCCACATACCATAATTTTGAGTATATGTTCCATTATTTTAAAAATAAAGATTGGTATATATTATTGAAAATATTTTAAATATATGAAAATTATCCTTAATGTCATACTATCTTATAGAAAATGCATTTTTTAAAACCACACAAAACTAAAAGTACAAGATTAAGTTCCAAATACTTGAAGAATTAAAAAAACAAAAAAAACTGTTGGTGCCTTTCCTAAATCCCCAAAGTAGTATGTGTACCCACCGTCCAGTCCTCTGCAGCTCAGGCCCAGCATGATGATCCGCCTCCTTAGGAGGGTCGGCAGACATTGGAGCAGACCCATTGGGAAACACAGGAATCTTCCTTTTTTCCTGAATCCACAAAAAATATATTTTCAGAATTCAATTTTAAGAAAGATGGTATCTGAGATGGCTAGAAGGAATATTACATCTCATGAGGATTTTACCCAAGTACTCTCTGGGAAAAAAAAAGTCTCCTAGTATAACTTTTGAAAACAATAACAATTAAAAAGGAGATAAATTGAGAATAATTTACTATCTACTTCTGTTCATATTTTAAATTTACAATTCTTTCTTCACTATATTCTAACATCAATGCACTATAAGATATATCCATAAAACTATGTCAAATTTCTATTCTACGGTAGCTATTGTTTTATTAAATTACCATTGCTGACTACCACACTGAACACCATGACCAAAAGCCCCTCGGGGGAGAAAAGGCTTTTTATTTCAACTAATGTGTCTGATCACAGCCCTTCACGAAGGACGTACGGGCGAGGAGCCTGGGCGGAGGACTCAAGCAGAGGCTGCAGAGGAACACTACTTACTAAGGACGTACGGGCGAGGAGCCTGGGCGGAGGACTCAAGCAGAGGCTGCAGAGGAACACTACTTACTAAGGACGTACGGGCGAGGAGCCTGGGCGGAGGACTCAAGCAGAGGCTGCAGAGGAACACTACTTACTAAGGACGTACGGGCGAGGAGCCTGGGCGGAGGACTCAAGCAGAGGCTGCAGAGGAACACTACTTACTTGCGGTTCATGGCTTGCTCAGCCTGCTTTCTTACACCATCCAAGACCACCAGCCCAGGGGCAGCACTGCCCACAATGAGCTGGGCCCTTCCACATCCATCAAGTATCAATTAAGAAAATGTCCTACAGTCCTGTCTATGGGAGCATTTTGTCAAGTAAGACTCCCTCTTCTTGTATAGCCCAAGCAAAACACTAGCCAGCCTAGCTATGAATATAAACATTCTCCCAAAGAAACAAATTTTTCTCCAAAATACTTAGAATACTGTGGTTAACTACCAAAGAAAAAAATTTAATTTTTAAAGCTAGTACTTTCTCCACAAACCCACACTGCTAGCTCTCAAAAGGCTGAGGCAGGAAGACTGTGACTTCAATATCAATCTGATCTACAAAGCAAGTTTAAAAAAGAAGATGGACAGAGGAAGAAGGAAAGAGAAAGAGAAAGCCAATTACTAAAGTATTTTTCTTAGAAAAGTAACACAAAAAAATTCCTTCAGTATCATCTTATATTTCATTTTAAAAATCAAAACAAAAAAATCACTTCTGAAATACAGAATCTTCTCCCCCACGTTAACACAAAAGGAGTATTTCAAGATACTCCTAGATAGAGAGCTAACGAAATATCTATGTACAGATAAGTGCATATAATGAAATGGGGGGTGGGGGGCTGGAGAGATGGCTCAGTGGTTCAGAGCACTGACTACTCTTCCAGAGGTCCTAAGTTCAAATCCCAACAACCTTATGGTGGCTCACAACCATCTGTAATGAGATCTGATGCCCTCTTCTGGTGTGTCTGAAGACAGCTACAGTGTACTTATAAGAAATAAATCTTTAAAAAAGAAAAGATTAAAAAAAAAAAAAAGGCGGGCGGTGGTGGCGCACACCTGTAATCCCAGCACTTGGGAGGCAGAGGCAGGCAGATTTCTGAGTTCAAAGCCAGCCTGGTCTACAGAGTGAGTTCCAGGACAGCCAGGGCTACTTAGAGAAACCCTGTCTCAAAAACGAAAGAAAGAAAGAAAGAAAGAAAGAAAGAAAGAAAGAAAGAAGGAAGGAAGGAAGGAAGGAAGGAAGGAAGGAAGGAAGGAAGGAAGGAAGAAAAGAGGGAGGAAATGGAAAACATGGGGAACTACAGAGAGACACAGTAAGTCATGTAATCCTAAGAGTCCCCTGAAATACAAGGCTCCCATGGACCTAGAAATACAACACCATATTAACAGAGTAGCAAGATTACAAAAGTAAGGTCACATTTGAAAATGCCAGAGATAAAACGAATGTATATCTTAGATCAAAGGGGAAACAGAACACATTATAGAACAAGGGTCATACTAAATATTATAATCTGAGTAGTATCTAAAACACTATGAGAATATAAAGCATCAGGCAGCTCATGCTTCCAATTCTAGTACTTGAGACACTAAGGCAAGAGTATCACTGCACATTTAAGTAGTCTGGCTACATAGTAGGTTTCAGTCACACAAAGCTATACAGTAAAACACTGTCTCGAAACAAAACAAAACAAAAATTTTCTTTTAGGAAACATTTTAAAAGATAGGGGTTGGAGAGATGGCTCAGCAGTTAAGAATACTGGCTACTCTTCAGAAGATCTGAGTTCAATTCCCACCATTAACATGGTGAATCACAAGTATGCATAACCCAAGTCTTGGGTTATCTGATCCTGGGCACCAGGGATGCGTGTGATACATATTCATTTATGCAAGCAAAATATTCATACATATAAAATAAATCTAAAACAATCAATCAAAATAATTAAATATACCAAAATTATAAATAAATCTTTACTGAAGGATAACTGAAAAAAATCAGCTAAAAGCAGAAATGAAGTAGAAAAATATCCACATAAAAAAAATTTACTATTTGAAAAATATAATAAGTAATTAGCCTACTAGGTAAACTTAAGATATGTCAGTATGGAACATCACAAATCAAAGAGAGTGTAATAGATAAACTTTTGAGAAAATTTCAAATCTGGCTAAATGGGTAATATTCCAGGCAAACAAAATGAATCAGAACTGAATTGGCCTAAGAAAAAAAAGAAACTTACATAAGGCAATTTTCATAAAGAATCAAACAACTTGTTAAAGCCCATACTTGGCAAGTGATACAGTTCAAAAACGTATACCAGAACCTTCGCAAAGCTGCAAGAACAAACTATTCCATACTATTTAAAGTGCTCAAGAACCAAAGTTATTTGTTTTTGTGAAGCAAATGTACTAGTAATAGCACATGTATTTTTTTTTAAAAAAATCTATACAATGATCTACCTAAAATGGCGCAAATAACAAAGAAAACAATAGGCTGACTATAAATATCTACATGTCTAGGTAGCAGAATAAATATCATGATCACGCAACTAACAATCAATCAACATATCTGTTTGGGGTAAAGATGTACAGGGGCGTGGTACTATTGGTCCATCCTCTGATCTACCACCACCGAGCGCTACCCAGTACTTCAGGGGTAGGAGTCAATGCTGAAGAAGCGTTCTCACTGAGCTCTGTAAATACTTGTAACTTTTGTGTCATAAGAACACATAGCTTACATTTTTCATTAAAAGTTTTTAACTTAAAAGAAGAAAACAAGTCCCAAAGTATCTCTCTAGACTCTCACCTGAGAAGGAACACTTTTTGGCGGCTCTATGCGTATGGAAGGGTCCCACTCTCCTGGAGGAAGGACCGTTACTTGATCTAAGAATTCATCAATTCCAGATAGGAGGTCATTTCGATCTTTTGCTTTATAAGCCACATCATGAAAAATCTATAAAAAGGAACATATCGAGCATAAGGGTTTTACAGTAGAAAGAAGAATCCACCTATACTAAAATGCACTTTAGATACAGAAATACTGGGATAGTCCATGTTACCAGCACACACTGCTCACAGGGCATGCTTTCAGTTCCCAGGACTATTAGGTGGCTCACAGCTCTCTGTACGTCCGGATCTGAAGGAGATGACACAATCCTATGGACTGCATTGGACCTGCACTAAAATGTCACATACCTCCCTCCCTCCTGCACACACACACACACACATGCTAAATAAATAACAAAAATAAAGTCTCACGCACACACGGACGGACGGATGCACACAAGCACAAATGACATAAAATTTCACCAGTGGCAGGCATCCACTCCACCTGCTAATATTTAGCTCATTATTAGTATTAACAGATGAATCAATAACAAACAAAAAAGAAATGCGTTAATACAAAAAAATATACAAATAAACAGTAATTTGTAACAAATTAATTCATAACCATAATGTCAGGTAATTCTATTTCTGCCACTAAAGTGTTATTTACCTTGAATGAATAATTATGAACAAAGAAGTTATTTTGTTTAACAAATATTTATTAGTTAACTATGACTTGCTAGGTGCAATGCTGTATGTGACAGAAAAAGAAAAGAAAAGAAAAGAAAAGAAAAGAAAAGAAAAGAAAAGAGAAGAGAAGAGAAGAGAAGAGAAGAGAAAAGAAAAGAAAAAAATGCAGTCTTTGAAGCCAAGCAGAACAGTGAGTTAAGTAATTACCCAAAATGACAAGCTTCTGAGAGCAAACATTCAAAAAACAAAAAACAAGCAATCAAAAAAAAATTAAGCAAAGTGCAGAACAAAAAGCTGACAGAGAAAAATAGACAGCCAAGAAAATGTCTGCCTATCAGAAAAGACTGATAACCCTGACAACTGAATACAGAGGCAGGAGAATTGATGTGAGTTTGAATATAGTCTGGGCTGGACAGCGAGACTTTGTAAAAACAAACACACAACAGAGGGGAACTAGTGCTACAGGTAGAGTGGGTAGGGCTGATGAAAGACAAGTCAGAGTTGTAACATACAGGAGTAGAAACAGAAAAACCATCCAAGGAACAGAAAGGAAGCAGCTATCGCCAGAGCCACGTGAGGATGGGTAGGCACTATCAGGGCAAGCATGAGGAAGAGCGCAAAGTCCTCTGACAATACCAGGGAAGGGTTGGGATCTGAACCTAAAGCAAATGTGATGGTTCCTGTCTTTACCCCAGCAACTTAAGGGGCTAAGCTAGGAAGATTGCCAAGAGCCCAAGAAAAAGGCCAGCCTGGGCTCTGTGTCTCAGGCATGCTTGGGTTATGTAGAAATCCCAACACACACACACACACACACACACACACACACAAAAAAAAAAAAAAAAAAAACAAAAAACAGGACATCTTAAGATGTTAGTCACACATGAACATGTTATTATCAATATAGATAAAAATTAGTAAGTCACTAAAATTAAAAGGTCAGAATCTAAACCAGAAAAATAGCATGGATAGTAATAGCATGGATAGAAAAGTATTAGTAGTTGACACAGATCAGGTAAAGATATCCAGGGATTCTGATGCCCTGGGCAGATAGATGTGTTGTAATGTCTGGCAAGAATTCCTGGAAACTTCTCACAAAGAAACACAAGTGCTGATCACTAAAGAAGTTACAGCCAAATGTGACATCCCCAAACGGAGAGAAGTAAGGAGACAGAAGTTCCAAGGAAAGTCCAAAAAAACAGTCTGAAATTTTAGGACCAAACAAATTTCAAAATTTCAATAAGATCAATGAAATATAGGTTGAAAACTACCTATTCCTGAGCCTTAAAGGTCTTAAAGCCTCAACAAAGGCATGTGTTAGAAAAGTGAAGACAGAGTAAAATAGCACAGACATCAAAGATAACTTTACAAGCTTTACTACGAGAGAATGGACTATAATTGCATATCTACTGTCCCGCTCACAAGATCTGACTGCATTTTAATTACCTCATCTGTCATGAGAGTTGCTATGGATCTGCCAATTTCATGGTATTGTGGGGCTTTCCCTGCTGGGCCCAGTAACAGAAACAAAAACCTAAGAAAAGATTAAAATATGCAGATTTTAAAAGAAGCGACATATATACACAAATCCAGAAACTTTCAAAAAGTATTCTATTATAAACATAGAAACAACACTGAGACTTTTGCAAGCACTCACAGGTATCAATAAAATAATGTTAACTCTATTCAAAACAGATCTTAACTGAGAGTGGTGGGCAAGCCTGGTATTCTAGCCATTGGAAAGCAGAGGCAAAGAGGATCTGAGTTCAAGGTCATCCTCAGCTGAGGCTACAGGAAATCTTATTTCAAATACTAAAACAAAATAAGCAAAAATCTGATCAAGAAATTACAAAAGGCATTCATAATTTCTTTCTTTCCCAGCTTCCTTAGTGTAAAAGTTTCTAAGAAAGTTTTTTTTCATAAAAATTTCCATCTTTTATATCCTTCTGGATTACACAACTAACTCTGGTCAGAAGCGACAAAAACAAGCAAAGCTGTACTCCTCTGAGGGTCTCACCAGCTCACCCAGGCGACATCGCACTGGTCTGTGCTTGTGGGCTTACAGGTTAGTGGCACTTCACTGTTTCCGCACTGATTCCTCTTTGAGAAGAGTTATGTATCTCAGAATGGCCTGAGCTTATGGGATAGCCAGAGGTAACCTTGAACTCTGGACCCTCCTGCCTCCACTGCCCCTTCAGCCCCAAGAGATGGGATTACAGGTGTGCCCAAGCACATCTGGATTATGTAGTGCTAGGAACTGAAACAGGGTTTGGTGAATGCTATGCAATCTGCCATCTGAACCTTATCCCACACTGATTTCTTAAATTAAACATGTCAAATCAAATAGTTTAGAATATACACACAAAAAATTCTGCACTCTGAAACTATTCTGGATCAAAACCTTAACACCATAAATATGGCATTTAGTCAAGTACTCTATCTGGGTGGAAAAAATTTCTAGCCTCAACATCAAACCTTTTTGGTTTGGTTTTTTTTTTTTTTTTTTTTGGTTTTTTCGAGACAGGGTTTCTCTGTATAGTTCTGGTTGTCCTGGAACTCACTCTGTAGACCAGGCTGGCCTCGAATTCAGAAATCCGCCTGCCTCTGCCTCCCAAGTGCTGGGATTAAAGGCGTACGCCACCACTGCCCAGCAAACCTGTTATTTTTTAATGTTTTATTTAAAAGTACTTTAGTTGCATCCTTGTTAACATTACAGTAGCAGACAATTCATATTTTAACTGTTTCTGTATGCTAGCATATAAAACAATGGGTTTCATCAATACTTCATTCTTATGTAAAATATTAATATTCTTATCCAAATATGTATCCTCTTGTTTTATGAAAATTTACATAATCAAATCATTCTCTTCACTTATCAACACTGTATCCTTAGTGAAAATGGGAGTAAAAAATGATAAAATGGGTCTATTTCTGTCAATTCCTGTGACTTCTTCCTATCTTCCTGGATCAGTCCTAGGAGAGCTGTATCCACTAACCCTCCTCATACTGCTTTGGAACCTCCCTGATTAAAAACAAAAAACAAAGCCGGGCGGTGGTGGCGCACACCTGTAATCCCAGCACTTGGGAGGCAGAGGCAAGCAGATTTCTGAGTTGGAGGCCAGCCTGGTCTACAGAGTGAGTTCCTGGACACAGCCAGGACTACACAGAGAAACTCTGTCTCGAAAAACAAAAAAACAAAACAAACAAACAAACAAAAAACCACACACACACACACACACACAAAATAACCCTAGCTCAGCTGCACATAAGCTAGGCACTCAGAAGGCTGAGGCAGAAGAAATTCCAAGGATAAGAATTCAACCTGGGCCACACTGACTTCATCTAAAACAAACAAACAACAAAAAATTTCAACAAAAATATACTTTCAAAACAAGTCACATTCACAATTAAGCTTCTGATGCTAATGAACCACAGAGATGTCCTTTTCATGGTCTATAAAATGGTTAACATAACTTGCTAGTTATTCTGTATAGCCTGTTAACGAATCAGGCTAGCTTGGGCTACATAGTAAGTTCCAGAATGAAACTAGCTAATACTGGGAGAAGGGGATGGTAACCTGTACTCTAACACTGCAGTATTTCGGCATAGTGACTTGAGTATCAACAGTTAGTAATGAGGTAGTACTTCTATTACACAGAGCAGACAGTCTTCCAGCCAGCAGATTAATGAAGTCATTCAGAAAAGCTGCTTCTTACCTAGTGGGCACAGGGACCTCAGTCAACCCTGAGAGGAGAACTGCAGGAGCCAGTCTCACAAACGCGATGATAGGTCTCTCCAAGAAGTCCACTTCTCCTACCAAGACATTGGATGCCTCAGCTCCTGAAGGAATTTTCCTCATGAAATTCATGTCAACCTATTGATAAATAATTTTGAAATATGATTATTTAAAAATGAATGAAAACATGATTTTAAGATGACTACTGTCGATCAAAACTATGATCTAAAAGATGAATATACACCCAAAATCCCCACAGATATAAAGAATGGAGTACACAAATAAAAAAATGCAAGCAACTCACCATTCACTGTTCTAACTACTACAACCATTATTACTTTAGAGTTCTATATAATCAAACATAAACTTGGAATTTTTTCAATGAATAGATTATTCATGAAAAACTGGTAAGGACATACAGTGCACAAACTAACGATGGCTCATGAAATGAAATTATACACAGTGCTACAACATATTCATTACATGATTTTCTATCATTAAGACTTATTGCTTCATGCCTTTATAAATCCTCGTTTTAAAAAAAAACTATGATTTCCTAGAATTTTCCTTAAATGGAAAAAAAATGTTATTATAGCCTTGATTGATGAGACATGCGACAATGTGTAAGGGAGACTCAGCGGTCTGTGTATAATTACAGAAGGTTACAAACATGACACCAGAGTAGGTGAGGCTCGCATTCATACACAGGCTCACACAAGCTACTATACAACCACTAACAAGACTATCTATTAAAAGATAAAACCAGCACTTACAGCAGGCCTCTTGAGTCCCACACCCAGTGTGCCACAACTACAGTGCCAGGAGGCAGACTCCTGCCCAACAAGAGACAGGGAGGGTATACAAGAATAGGCCAAGTAAAAAAGTAAAACTGTGACACAGGAACCAAGTCAACCACAGCTGCCATCCCACACAAGATTTATACAATGCCAATCAGTCATTTGCTTATTCGCCAACAAAGAATAAACTCCAGTTCAGATAGGGAAACTTTCTGATAATCTGAAACAGCACCAATGAAAGCAAGGGACATTAGAAGTGACGGCTGTGACAGCCTTTTATCGTCTGTTTTGTTTTTGACAAGATTTTGCTATTTAGTAGTATTTAGGGTATTTAGCTATTTGCAGTAGTCTAGAGCTCAGTGTGTAACCCAGGCTAGCCACAAACTTGAGCTCTTCTTGCTTTGGCCTTCGGATAACTAGGATTACAGGTATATGCTGGCATACCCACGTGAACAGGTTCAGAACAGTCAAAATCCCTACTGGCAAAATGTGAGGGTACAAAGCTCCACAGAATAAAAAGCTAAAAAAAAAAAAAAAAAAAAAAAAAAAAAAAAAAAACCAAACCGGGATCCTGTTTGGTATTTAAAACAAAGCCGTAGATATAAGATGTACAGATGTGAGTGTTAACCAGGGTAGTGGTGGTATGTACCTCCAATTCCAGCACTTGGGAGGTAGAGACTGGAGGATCTCAAGGTTTGAGGTGAGCCTGGTCTACAGAGTAAGTTCCAGGACAACAACAAAAACAAAAAAGTTAATATTGCATAAGATAATGGTAATTGACAGGCAGCACATTAAAAGTACACTACCTGCCCCAACCACTAGAAAGTGGTCTTGAAACTCAGCTGTCACTTAAACTTAGTGCTCTGTTCGGGTCTTAATAAGGGTTGTTTGCTTGTCCGTTTGTTTGTTTGTTGTTTTGTGAGGTATTTCTTTATTTTTATTTCAATGAAAAATAAGTTCACAGCTTTTTCCTGCCGTTGTTGATCCATGCCTTTTTTTATTGATTCCTGCTTCCCAGTGGCATTCCAAACAGTGCTAAGCCCAGATGTTAGTAACTCCGAGATGCAGTCCAGTCCAGGAAGAAGGCTCTGTTTGTGCTGCAATGCCACTCCCCAAAAAACCTCTTCAAAATGATTCCAGCGTCATGGTATTGATAAGCAGGTACAAAGAAAAAATGTTATAGCATTTACAGTGTTGGCTTCTCAACCACTGAAACTAAGCATGTAGTTATCCAAATTCTTGGAGCCTACCCCAGTTTCTGTCCATGATACCTCACAAGCATGAAATGCAAGTGTGTGTGCCCCAGTCTACTGAACAGTTACTATAAGCAATGGCAACAAGGCAACACTCTTCAGTGGGAAAGCTAATGGAAATTTACGGGTCCTGAGTTACCTTGCTAAAGTCGACAGTGCTATTTTCTCTGCTTCCTCCACTTCCGTTACCTTTCGTTTCACCACTTTTACTACTGTCCAAGTTTCCAGGAGCAGACTGTGGGGAAGCCAAAATCCCTGTATTTAAGAAAATACACAACCCAAATCAGTAAGGAGAAAACCCATGCTGTAGCCTGAATCTATCTGCTCATATCCTTAAAGCGATGGTTTATTATAAAAGCAAATGTGAGAGGTTAAAAGGTGCCAGATGTTAGCTTCATACCAGCAATATGAATTAGAACACACAAACAGGATCAAGTTGTGTATCTTAATATTCAAAGCATTATACTAGAATCTACACAGTAGCCTTTGAAACGTGAATCAGTGTGGAACTACCAAAGATTTGAGCTAAGACCAGAGTCTTATGGCTCCAAATACATCTAGATAACATACTTTGATATCCCTAGCCGATGTAAATTGTATGGAATTCAGTGAAGTCTGGCTTCATCTAGGATGCTCATATCAATACTGTATGAATCCACTGACAAGTTCTTAGTGTGATGCAGAAAATTTAAGATCTACATTTAATCTTTCTTAATCATAAGTTTTCTTCCTCAATTATTTAGATTTCTTCAGTAGTATGTCTAATTTCTACTGTCATTCTTCCTCAGAAATCTAAGTAAAAGACCATAAACAAGTCTTCCAAGTACAAAGATTAAAAGTACACAATCCATGAAATTGGGCTAAATAATACTCATCACTTGTACTAATTCACTCAATCTCTATGGATCAGCAAGCCTATAAATTAACTAATTCACTCAATCTCTATGGATCAGCAAGCCTATAAATTAGTATATGAATAGTACAGTAGTAGTTGGTTGGATTATTGTGTTAGTATATTCACTTCAGGTGACAATCAACAGCAGTGCTTCATGTTAAGACAGCTTAAAAGCATCACCTATACTAATCTATCTTGACCACAAAAAGCTCTATAAAAAGCTCAAATCTCAAAAACTTTAAAATCCAGGTTCTATCACACAGATTTCTACCATTAAATACATATTTTTCTTCAAAGATAAAATATCTAGTCCAAGAATATAAACTAATTAATATTTTAAACACTGAACATATTAAGAGGAAGAGACTGTAATATAATACAATCTACCATTGTATAGAAATTCAGTTAATATTTATTAGTATCAGTCCTTTGTTATAATTAGGATCACTTCTACAATTTCAAGCATATCAGATGTACTTGATATATCCAAGCATGTTTGTTTATACTTATAGAATAGAGAAATTATAACTATTGAATATAAAATTAAGGCATTTGGGTTCAACTCTGAACATAAATTCTCTGCGATATTTACTTCTCTGTAACAAACTGAGGTATCACTGTAAATGAAAAGCCTTCATATAAAAAGCACTGCACTTAATTTAGACATGTTTATATTTAATTCTCTAGATAAATTAAATTCTGAAATAGAAGTTACTTCCTAAAATAAGTACTTTTTGAAATTGTTGACTTAACATGGAAAATGTATTAAGATTCCTTATGTTTGACCTTTGCCTCTGTTTTCAGAACAGTGTCTCTTCCTTGCCCAAGAAGGCTGAGAGGAATTAACCTTATGGGTGGCTTCAAAATGCTCCCACATAAGAAAATCAAGAAGCATTTCATTAAAACTTTGGTGGCAACTGTGATTGAGTATTAGCCACTATCAACTGTTCAAATGTATTCTACTGATAATTAAAACAAACATATAATACAGTTTTTAGAAAAACCCAGCCAGATTTGAGAGCTAAGAACAAGGAAATTTGTTAGGATGGGGGGTGGGATGCAAAGTCAGTAGGAAAAGGAAATAAAAATAAAGTTCAGTTGAAATTGCTTGGTCATCTTCAACCTATCCCTTTTTCAAAATGGCAGGTGCACGTTAAGAACATTTCACCTATCAATCACAGTGGCACCATCCTGTGACTAGCATGCAGAAGGAAGAGACAAAAGGATCAAAAGCTCAAAGCTACACAAGACCGTGTTCTTAGAAAAGAAATGAGAGCATTCTCCGAGTCTCTCTTTCCAAACACAGCTAAGTTAAAACTGTCTTCTTAATTAGTCTTCTGGCTAGTAAGTTCCTACAACTAAGAATCAAGGTAGTCAGAAAATGCAACTTCTTATCACCGCCTAGTCCTCCTCTATCTATCAGGTTCTAGGGAGTCCTGCCAGAAATGGCTCAGTGTTCTAAGAGCAAATGGCAGTGAAGAAAGCAGTAATGATGGCTGCTCCCATGACTTTTCCTCAGTCACAATGACCTTTACTTTACCTTCAGAGATCCATCCACCTCCATCTCATCTATTCAGAAAAGCTGACATATCTTGTCATAAAAATTCATGACATAAAGAAAAATGTATACCTAAGTTTTCAATTAACAAAAGATTTTACCTCAGAAGTTTACTTCTTTTTAAATTCCGTGTGTATATGTGTGTGTGTGTGTGTGTGTGTGTGTGTGTGTGTGTGTTGTAAACATGTTCATATGAGTGGCCTGAAGACACCAGCAGAGGGCATCAGATTCCAGGGAGTTACAGGCACCACAAGCCATTTGACAAGGGTGCTAGAAATCAAATCCTGATTATGGTGAAGTCATAATCATAGTGATCACTGCAGCCCCATAAACAAGTTTTGTAATTTACTTACAAAAATATATCCTACCCTCACCATAAGTATAGAGCCTTCAGTTCTGAAAAACATGAGAGAAAACTTGGGACTACTGCAGTTATAAATAAAAAAACTACGGTCTGTTGCAAAATACTTTACTCCTCTTTAAATAAAGACTTCATGCGATTATAAGAGAATTTCAATCTTCTCAGAGAAAGAATAGAAAAATGAACATGGTATCATATAGGAAAGTAAAAATTTACTTCTCTTTAAAGAAAAGCATCAAGCAAATTAAAGGGGCCTCTTCATTACCATTCTATGCTTCCTCACCTTAAAAGTGCACGAGAAAAGCCATCCTTCTAAGTTCACATCAAAAAATGTTTCCTAAAGCGCTCCAAATCATGACCTCTAAAATCCCAGTGGAAAAAAATTTAACCGTTTGACTTATGTACACCCGTCTCTCGTATTTTTATAACCTAAATTTAATAAATGTATCCTTTTCTATAATACACTGTAAAGGACAAATCATGCAGACGTCAATCATAAGCACTATCTACATATGCTGCTCAAGCTGTGCTGACAGGCATTCTCAGTGCAAGTGGCCCAGAGGCAGAAAGCACCACACGTGGAGGGCTCGGGACAGTTGCCTGGGGTGAAGTCAGTGTTTTCCTCACTCTTCTGCTCTTGGCCTTCGAGTGCTTCTATGTCTTCCTCGGGCGGATGAATTACTACTCTGGGAATATCATCCCTGTCAGGTGACACCAGTACTGCTGGGGCCTGGGGCTGAGTCTGTTGGGAACTTCTGGAGGCCAGGCGACTTAAGCCGGGGCTGGAAGGAGGACTGCTCTGGGGAGTAGGTACTGGGGTGGTACACCTTGAGCCTGCAGGGGTGCCAGCTCTTGAGGAAGGAAGAAGATGACCGAGAAGAAGGGATAAAGGTGACTCTCCTCTCAAGGAAAGGTTTGAGGCAGACAGACCTGTTCGCAAAGAATGGCGGGAGGCTGACAGGCCTTCCCCTAAGATAAAACAAATAAGTAAAAAATGATGTTCATTGCATTAAGGAACAAAGAACACAAAACAATTTAAACCACAAATTACAAGCTTTAAGTTCCTCTGTGAGGGTTAGCAGGTCAGTCAGATTGTTACCTGGAACATCACTGAAAAGTTCTTAAACTGTAATCAGTTCCCTGGCTGAATGGATATTTTAAAAAATATTTTTCTTAAACTGTAGCAACATCTATAAATCATTATCTCACAAAGAGCCTACATTAATATTACCTAATAATTAACTTAAAACTGGTATGAAATGTTTGTAACAGGGTCTGGCCAGTGCTCTTAAGTCAAGTTTAGAAAGGCAAGATAAATCACAGGAACTAGTTTTCAAGAGAATTATAGCCAGGTGTGGTGAATCTCTTAGTTCAAGGCTAGTCTGGTCTATAAAGCAAATTTCAAGCCAGACGGGATTACACAGTGAGGCCCTATCATTAAAAAAAAAAAAAAAAAGTGAGAGAGACAAAGAGAATTATGACATTAAGTTTTATATCAGTATTCCAAAGCACACTGTCTTGCTTCTACCATAGTATATCATATATATAATCACTGAACTAGCTAACTAAAACCAAAACATTTAGCAAGAACAATAAAAAATAAGTCTAGAATATTTCAAAAGTATAGGAATATTCATACTTAAAATACCTGGTACTACTAGTAAGTGTGGCTTAAAAGAGAAACACTCTCCTTTTTTAAACTTTTTTAAACTAAACAGTAGTTGCATAAGAAATGGGACGATCTTTTGTAACCTGCATAATCAAAGCTACATGGTCAGAAGAGTCAAATATAATAAAGATAGAGTACGGTAAACCCATTATTTGTTTGGTAACTAAAATAAGTTAACAGACAACTGCCAATACATAAACTAATATTTAGTTTTTAAGAGCTACATGCAGAAAAGTTGATTACATTATAATTATAATACAATGAAATTAACATAATACTGCATTCAAAAATAACCATTGTGTTATGATGAAAAGAAATTAAACTACAGAGAGAATAAAGAGAAAACACTGCATAAAGGAATAAAAGCGTATTAGAGTCCTTCAGGTGAATGAACACACTTCAGCACAGTGGAGAACGCAATAGAAGGGTGAAACCAGAACTATCCCATGAGTAACTTGTATCTAAATTAAACCTAGATCCCTTAAATGTACGTCATAATTTTAAACAGATTAAAAGAATCTTTAATGACTAAATTAAATATCTTACTCTGAGCTACAAACAATGGCTGATGTTATCCCCTGACATGTTAAGGCCTTAAGCATGTGATTGATAACTTAGACAACCACTTGCCAGCCATTCAGGGACAGACAGAGCAGAAAGCTATGGAGTCCCAGGTCCCATTCACCACACACTGCAAGCCTCCTAGGCTTCTGCTTAGCAGTAAGGACCCTCAGAAGCATCTGCATCTGGGCCTTCTAGGTTTTGTTGTCCCAGTTCCATTTTAAGACAAATGAGAACCACACTGGTGCATTCCTACTTTAGACAAAAGCAAGTGAAGCAAGGTACTGTTCAACGCGCACTAGATCAAGAGACAGACACCTGCCTGGCTCTTAAAGTGCAGAAGGAATGGAGAGAGAAGTGGGTCATCAGTTAAGAGACTTGTTGTTTTTGAAGAGGAACTGGATTTGTTTCCAGCACCCATGTGGTGACTCACAACCATCCTTAGCTCCCGTTCCAATACCCTCTTCCAACCTCTCACTCATGTGGAACACATACATATTTGCAGGCAAAACATATATACAATATAAAAGTAAAGTTTAAAAAACAAAACCACTATCTCCCCAAGTCCTATAAAACCTGCTATCAGAAAGGCAGACCTGAGTCTGGTCACCTGGGACTGACCCACTCTCAATGGAGTGAAAGATACCAACTTGTCTACCATTTGTATAAGATAGGTCTATTATGAAAACCTTCCACAAAGTACATAAATATCTGAAACCAGTTCCTAAAACACTTGTTTATGATTAGTACTTTTAGCATATTTAAGAGGGGAAAAAAATCATCAAGTAAAAAGTCTGATACAGGCATAAAGTTCAAACTCAGTATTTAGAATTAAAAACATTAAAGTTTCAGATCATATTTTATGCCTCTTTAAATAATTGACACAAGAAACTTCAAATCAAAATTTTAAAAAAGCAAATGTGATTTAGGGCAAAGGATAGCAATTTTATTTATAGACTACTTAAGAAAAATGTATGTCATTTTAATAACAGTGAATGCTTTCTTCTCACCCAAGTGTTTTCTGTCTCACACTGGTCTTGTTTATACAGGCCTGTGACTCTAGCCATTGGGAGACAAAGGAAGGAAAACCAAGTTCAAGGCCAGCGTAATCTACAGTTTCAGGCCAGCCATGACAGATAATGAGTCTAACTCAAAGTAACAAAAACAAACAAACAAAAGAAGCACTCAAGAAATGATAATTCTGGATAAATAAAAATGGTAACAGTGTAGAAATAGCACTTTTCTTGCAACACGTATTAACTGTAACCTACTGGAATGCCATTAGAGAAGCATTAGGAAAGACTGGACACCACAACTGATCTCACCATTCCTTTCAAGCAAGTGAGGATCAGAATGTTTCTTGCCTATATCTGCAAAAGATCGAACCAGGGGAATCCGACTCGTAAACCTTTTCTCATTTTGATGATGATGTCTCTTTAGAAGAGCTTCGCGGACGTTCTCCCTTATGGAGTCATCTAACTGGCCAGACGCGATCATGTTGTCTAACACCATATCTAGTCAATGAAAAAAAAGAGCTCAGAGTTATTGTTTCTATATAAACACTATGAAAGCATATGCATAAAGATAAATATGAACACTATCCATCCAATGAGAAATAATTGGGACTCTTATTTTACTAAGCAGTATATTTTAAAGAGATATGGTAAATTCTAATTAAAAAATGAAACAGAAATTGTAAATTCTATTTAGCTAAATATTCAATGGCACAGGCTTCTAAACATTTCCTCTAAGTGTCTGCTGTGCTCTGCTAGGAGCAGGGCAGTAGAGTGATAGCTCTTAGTCTGCCAGAGGTACAAAACCAATGAAGATAAAATCCCTGACATAGTAAATTCTGTCAAGAAATACAAGGAATGGGAGAATGAGAGGCCTGATGCCCATGCCCTTCTATGAACTAGTGTGGTCAGGCACTATTTTCAATGCATTGCATTTATTTACTGTATTATATTCAACTGTGCCTAGGCGTATATGCATGTGTGCCATGACTGTATGAGCCTGTGGAAATTTGAAGGGGAGTGTCACATCCCCTAGAGCTGGCGTTCCTGCTGTGTGAGCACTGGACACCAAAGCTAGTTCCTTTGATATACCACAGGTATGAACATTTCAAAAAGTAAGTAACAACATTCCTTTTGGGTGTGGGGTCCCCAATGAAGGAGTTGGAGAACGGACCAGAGGAGCTGAAGGTGTTTACAGCCCCATGGGAAGAACAATGAGGTCAGCCACCCAAATGCCCCAGGACTTCCAGGGACTAAACCATCCATCAAGGGGTACACATGGTTCCAGCCAAAAATGTGGCAGAGGAATGCCTTGTCTGGCATCAGTGGGAGGAGAGGTCTTTGGTCCTGTGAAGGCTCAATAGATGCTCCCAACAAAGGGAAATCAATGGAAGTGGGTTGGGTGGAGGGACATATACTTGGAGGCAGGGGGTGGAAGGAGGGGTTGAGAGTTTTCGGAGAGGGGAACCAGGAAAGGTTTTAGCATTTGAAATGTAAATGAAGATTATATTCAATAAATAAATAAATAAATAAATAAATAAATAAATAAATAAAGTCTCTATTTTGTTGCAATTATAAAATGAAAGGGAGACTCATCTGTGCATACTGAATGTTCCTAACTCTAACTCAATTTTTCAGCCATTCATACACCAATGGGATGTGACAATTCAAAGATCTCCAGCACTGAGTCAAATCTAACAGATAAAATTCAAGTTATTTATAGCCCACAAATTACAGGTAAGTTTTGAGGTTTCTTAATAAACCAAAATACTCCGTCTACTGCTTTCTGTGGGAGCAATCTGACTGACTACATAGTATTTGGTTCACAGCAAACGTGACGTTGTTATTGGGCAACTGTCGACTGAGCATTACATGAGCACAACTTTTTCTACTTTTCCAACTCTAACTCCTTATAGTCCTTCCAGTCTGTCTTGTTTGCTTCCACTGCTGTATCTAATACCAGCCTTACTACCTCACACAACTCCAAAGAAACAGCTGGACTTCTTGCTTCTATTATCATTCCAATCGGGAGTAACCCAGGGCAACATTCCCAAAGTACATATCAGAATCATTCCTTTCCCAACTTAATCACTAAGGCTTTCCATATAATATCAATGTTTCAGGCCAGCAATCAGGGGACCTTCGTCTGCCCCTTTTTTGGGAAAGGGGGAAACGAGCTTAGGCCTGAGCCTAAATAAAAGCTAATTTTATTTAATTATATTAGATATAAAAAAAAATTAGTTTATTATATAACCTGCTATTTCGTCAAGAGTGCTTGCTCTCATATCCAGCATAACTGTTCCATTTAGGATACAACTCCTCAGTTCAAAGAGACTGTGCAAAGACAGAGTGGCCACATAGGGTTTACTCCATCGGTCACCACCATCTTCAACGTCCTCTTCAAATTTCAGCCACCTAAATAAATACAGAGAAACTAAAAAGTCATGAACATTCCATTTGTTTATTTTAATGCCACAAACATAAACTTGATTTTTAAAAAGAAAAACAAGGGGAAAAAAAATCACTACCAGAACAAAATAGTGCTTCAAATACATTTCCACAAATTAGGCCAATGGTTTACACTGTCTGCAGCCATTAAAGCCTGGTACCTGCATCACATGATAAGCCTGAGGTTTAACGATATGTAAATAAGTCATCATGGTTTGTTCCTTTGTATGATAAACAAAATTTATATTTAAAAAATAAGGCCATAAAAACAAAAGTGCAGCATTTCACATCTTTATGTAAGTATTAACTTCAAATTTGTTTAAAGCAATCTATGACTATTATAACCCCTCTTATAAAATATAAATGAGAATATTCAAGGGAATAAATTGAAGGCAAAGAAAAAAGAACATTTCCAGGCATTAACAAGTAGCAAGTGACTTGTTCTTAAAAGCCCAGCACTAAGTAGGGAGAAGCAGGAGGACTAGTGTAAGTTTGCTGCCAGCCTGGGCTACATCCTGAGTTCTAGACCAGCCAGGATTATAAAACAAGACCCTAGCTCAATAAATGAGCAAGTAAATAAACAAATCACCAACTGTATCTTGCGCTATCGAGTCCTAAAACAGAGTGAGCAGTGTTACCTGGCCGTCTCCTTCCATTCGTACTCTTCTCCATCTCTGTAGCAGAGCTCATCCATCTCTGTGAAGAGGTCATGGGGAATGTGCTCCTCATCGTCATCCTCAGTCCCAAGGATGAACTGGACCCTCTGTGATGGTGTGTCTTAACAAAACAACAGTACAGACATTCTAGATACAGTCTGAAACTGAAACATTTCTGTCACATAACACAGATTTTGGTGGGATATGGTGGCTCACATGTACAATTCTAGTCTTCAGAGGGCTGAGGTAAGAAAATGACTTCAAGCTCTGGGCCAGCCTGGTCTGCATGGTTAAGTCCAGGACCAGCAAGGACTACATGACTCTTACTTCCAAATTCCAACATATACATAGTGCAACTTCAAGCTACCAATATGTACAAGTCAGCTTTCCTCCTGTTCTGCAGGAATACTGTCAGCTGGGGCTTATAAGGTTAGGATCATTGCAAGAAACATACCTGCAAAAAAGACACTAGACCATTAAATAATAGAAAACCTTAAGACTTTCAATTAAAAACAAAACCCACCCTGCTGTGCATGAGAAATGAGTTCACACTAAAATTTAGCCCTAAGTAAACAATCTCCAGACCCTGTGGGTGCAGCAAACAGTACACCTGAAGAGGACAGTCAGTGAAAGATGGGAAAACAAATGCCAGGCTTCAGAGAATGGGCGAGTTTTCACAGGTTTTATGTTGAATGAATGGCCAGAGGCCAAAGCAATATGACTATGGTCAACTGCTGTACTCTTGTGACTTACATGATTTTTAATGGCTTTATTACTAGAGAACTTGTTTTAGAGCCACTGTAAGTAGTATTTTTAACTTCCATTTCTGAGTATTCATTGCTACTAGTGAGAAAAGATTTGTTTTCTATTGTGACCAACAAATTCAATCAGTACCATAGTTCTGCCTACTGTTTAGAATAACTGCCTCTTGACCCTACATCTGCAGAGACTTCGTTGTAATCCATGTGTGATGTGTATACCACCCCCCCCCCATACACACACACACACACAGGTTAGGTGCTCCAGGACAATGCTGTATAAAGGTGATAAGACAGGATACTTCAGCCTTTTTCTGAAGCACTAAAAAAGGTTAAGACATTTGGCAAAAGACAGCTTTGAATGTGGCCCAAAAGTCTTCACACAAAGACAATTGATTAAAATAATTTAAAAATCAATCCACAACATATACATTGTATGGCTAGACTGTACACTCGCTAGCAGCACTGGGATTATAAACACATGCCATCACCGGCTCTTATGTGAGTACAGGGAGTCAAACTCAGGTCCTCTGCTTGAACGGCTAGTTCTTTATCCACGGGGCCATCTCTATAGCCCACAATGGTGTACACTTGTTGATCTCTTTTCAAAACAGAAGGAAAGCTGGATGTGGTGGGTACCTATAATCCCACCACTCAGGAAGAAGCAGCAGGAGTATCTGAAGTTCAAGCCCAATCTCTGCAGAGTTTGAGTTCAGTCTCGGCTATAGAGGATTCCATCAACAAACAAAAACAGCAACAACAAAAAGCACAGATGTACTTTCCTACTAGGGCCAGGAAGAATGGCTCCTGCAGAGAAGGATGGGGAGAAAACTAAGGGTCATTCTGCCAACAATGTCCCTTGAATACACCACCAGTGAGTGTACTATCAAGAATACATAAGTGTTTCAATTGAGTGAGCTTCAAGAAGCCTGCCCCTCAGGCAAAACAAATCCAGACATTCACCATCAATGACAAAGGGTCTGCAGATGTATGCATGAAAACCAGGCTCAACACAGCTGCCTGGTGTACATTTGTTAAATAAACAGAAGAATGAGACCTCACCATCTCTCTCTCTCTCTCTCTCTCTCTCTCTCTCTCTCTCTCTCTCTCTGTCTCTCTCTGGAACTGTCATATACTTCTGATGAAAACAAAAATGACTACAGCCACTTTGAAAGTCACTCTAGACATTTCTCAAGAAATAAAAATAAAATATGCCACATAATCTATCAATACCACTCCTGGGCTTATACCCAAAGGACTCTAGACCCTGCTAAAGAAATGCTTGCCCATCTATGTTCATTACTGTTCTAGTTACAGTAACTAGGAAATGAAAATGAACCCAGATGTCCATCAACAGATGACACCTGTTGCCTGTAAGGAACATAGGATACAGAATATTACTCAGGTATAAAGAAAAAATAGTGTAATTTTCAAGTAAAAAGATGGAACTTCTTCGAAAAAACATTAAGCCCTCAGTAGAGGGCAACTTCTTCCTACCATAAGATGGAGACTCCCGTCCATCTTCTTTATCTGAGTCTTTGTCCTTTCTTCTCCGGTGGTGATGTTTATGCCCACGATGCTTGTGACGCCGACGACTCTCTTTACTAAATGGTACGTGAACACCAACATATACAGCTCGATGACCTATTTCAAGTTTTTAAAATATATTAATGGTTTAATAACCAAAATGAAAATATGATATTCAAGAAAGCACACCACACTTTATTCTAGAAACAAAGAATTACATGTAAGCTCAAAGTCAAGAAGTCAACAATGGCTGTCTTCAACTATTTACTTTACAAAAGTGTCACAACATGTTACAGTAGAGCTTTGCAATAAAACTGATCATTAAACTAGTCACATGGATTACTCATGTAAGCATGACTTTGTCATCTAAACTCAATCAAGAGAAGCTATATATACCATACAATATAGGATAAATTTATTCTACCTTCCAGAACTCAGGAAGTTAAGGAGGGAAGAATGAGAGTTCATGGTTAATCAGGGCTTTGAAGAGATAAGAAGCAGGCAAACAAAAACAAAACAAAACAAAACAAAACCAACAAAAAGCTATGTACTTTTAAAAAATATAAACAAAACTACCTAAGTGTTTAAGTACACACACACAAACATACCAGTACACATTTACTCTGCCCACATTCAGGACCAACTCAAGTTAGTAGACATCCTTAGTATATGTCTTAAGGGTTATTAGGTACCTCATGTGTCATAATACACTAACATTTAACTAAATGTTTGTTTACTATTTTTTCAGTGTTTCAAAGGGTTTGTTTTTTGATTTGAATAACAACAAGCTTCAAACATAAATAAATAATCTAAAAACATCAACCAGGGATAGAAAGATGGTTTAGGGGTCAAAAGGGCTTGTTTCTCTTTAAGTCTTTCCAGATTTATTCCCAGCACCTACAAAAAAGCTCAAAACTTTCTGCAACTCTATTGCCAGGGGATTCAAGACCTCGTCTTCTGACCTCTGTGGGTACCAGTATGAACATGATACATACATATACATAAAGGCAAAAAACATAAAAAACTAAATATGCCTTTAAAAAAATTAGCACACTTTATATACACAGTATACACATAAAGCAGCCGAATATAAGACTTTATAACTCCATTACTGTATTTTTAGAATAAAAAAAGTTACTATTAGGAAAATATTATCCTTTATATTCTAATCCCTCTGAGAAAAACAAAAGGTAGTCTCTGAATGAAATGGACTGGGTACATATAGCAACAGTACTATGTCCACTACTGAGAGGTGACAACCTGACTTCTTCAAATAGCTTAAACAGTTCATTATTTAAGTTGCTGAATACAGAGATGTGAACTATAAATTTAAAATATAGGCAACTAGAGAAAACAAAAAAAACTCTTTGCTTGTTGCCTTTATATATAAAATAAAACAGTATGCTAAAATATTGGGCTAATAATACTCTTTTCATAAAAAATTCTTAAGATGGTCAGGAAATAAATATATTAGGAAACTCCTTATCCTGAGATTTTTCTGTTGAGATTTGGTCTGTTGCTGTATTGCAAGCATCTGGTTGCCTTTGGGACAAGGAAACCTCATGTACATCAAATGATATTATGTAACCTTGCTCCTTAACTTAAAAACTATTAGTTGACATTGGACTGAGCACAGGGTCCCTAGATGAAGGATCTAGAGAAAGGACCCAAGGAGCTGAAGGGGTTTGCAGCCCCACAGAAGGAACAACAATATGAACCAACCAGTACCCCCCAGAGCTCCCAGGGGCTAAACCACCAACCAAAGAGTACCCATGGAGGGACCCATGGCTCTAGATGCATATGCATATATGCATATGCAGGCCTTGTTGGACATCAAAGGGAGGAGAGGCCATTGGTCCTGAGAAGGCTAGATGCCCCAATCAATATAGGAGGATGCCAGTACAGGGATGTGGGAGCAGGTGAGTTGGTGAGCAGGGGGAGGGAATAAGGGGTTTCCAGAGGCGAAATGAGGAAAAGGGGATAGCATTTGAAATATAAATAAAGAAAATATCTAATAAGAATAAACCTATTAAATAACAATGCCTACAGCCTACCTATAATTGGGCAGAAGAGAGGTATGTGGGGCTTTGGTTCCCCGGTTTGGGGTCTGAGGAGAGACCACGAGGAGAGTGGAGAGTGGAGAGTGAAGAGAGAGAAGAGGACACCATGGGGTAAGAGATCACTGGCCATGAGAGATAGCCAGTCAGAGAAAAAGTTTCCCAGGTGGAATATGGCAAGTCATATCTTGGGGGTTATTGACAAAGAAATAGGTGAAATGGCTTAGAGGACTGATATCTTCCAGCTCTAGTGCTGTTAAGGCTTATTATAAATATAAAGGTTTTGTCTTTTATTTGGAAACTGAATGATCGAAGGTGATGTAGAAAGCCCCAATTAATTTTTACTATAACAAATTTCTGTTCTCATTTTAGCGTTTGACACAGGGTCTTGCTAGGTTAGCAATGAACTCAGAATCCTCCTGCCTGTGTGCCAAGTAGGGATTACAGGAACGTATGGCCTCATAGAGGAGTCTACATTTGATCCCAATCGTTTGTCAATTTCCTACTTACAAATATGCTGACTCGGTATCAATCCAACAAATGAAGCTGGGCCTGGTGGCACAGCCCATTATCCTGGCACTTGGGAGGCCGAACGCTAAGTTCAAGGCTAGCCTAGTATATTACCTACTTTTCTAACGTCAGCTTTCTGGATGCTGAGATCAAATACATGACCAACAACTTTAAAAAAAAGATTTATTTATTTATTATATGTAAGTACACTGTAGCTGTCTTAAGATGGTTGTGAGCCACCACGTGGTTGCTGGGATTTGAACTCAGGACCTTCAGAAGAGCAGCTGGTGCTCTTAACCTCTGAGCCATCTCTCGAGCCCAACCAACAACTTTTTTAAAAGGAGGATTTACTTCAGCTTAGTTTGAAAATATATATTAAGTCTATTAAATTCAGTAAGGCATGACAGCAGACGCATGAGGCTCTTGCTCTTTCGTATCTGGACAGATCAGGAAGCAAAGACAGGGGACTTCAAACACTCTACTGTGCTCTGCTTTCCTTGCCCCCTGCTGCTGTCTTTCAGACAGAGCTCCTAGGCCATGGCATAGCATTACTAACATTAGAGGTAGGTTTTCCCTCTTCAGCTAAAACTCTAGAAATACCCACACAGGTGTGTATTATTCTAAGTGCTTCTAAAAGCTGACAAGAAGACTAGCCATCAGACCTAAGCTATCCTGCATGTTCTTGCGCAGAGTGAGCTATAGAGCAAGGTCTTGTCTCAAAAAACAAATGTGTTAATAAATAACTGAGCAACTTTTAAAGTAAAAACTTAGACTTTAAAGTAAAAGCCAGACTTAAAGAAGCTCACTTAACTGATTTGTTGAGACATCTCCTAGTACCCAAGCACTCTTCCTAAATTGCTAAGAACTTGATACAATCTCTACAGAAATTAAGACTTTATTATTAAGAAAATTATACCAGAACTTAAAACTTAATTATTCAAGATTTCTACAGGGATGACAGGCATGCTTCTGGAACTAAAGCTGTAACAGTTGTACAACAATGGCATATAAGCACTGAACTGAAGACTTTGAAATGGTTAATTGTACGTGTGAATTAGACCGCACTAATATAAGTAACTGTAAGTAAACTCGGTGAGTTTACAATTCTATTTTAGTAAAACTATAACTGAAGAGACAACTCCCCACTGCTGTGTATTAAGACTACAATCTTGTGGCTCCAATTAACACTTGGCACACCAACCTAACACAACCTAAGATAAAAAGTTCTATGAGTTCACAGCAGAAAGACTAGAAAAAGATGAGACTACACTAAAGCTCTTGTCTTTGGTATCCTCTGTTATAATATATTACAAGTGGTACTTTTGGACTTTTAAGTCATTTTTACCCAGGCATGTTGGCTAATGAAGATATAAGCCCAGCACTCAGAAGGCAAAAAAAAAAAAAAAAAAAAAAAGAATAAAATACAAAGGACTCTTAAAAGCAACAGATTAAGTGTCTAATATAGGACTGGAACATTTTAACATAAAAAGTCCTTAAAGTATCTATGCAAATTTTCCATGAACATGAATTTAGCCAAATGTTCCACATTAATTCATCAATAACATGATATAATATTTACAGCCATGTTGCATGGTTCCTTACTGTGGTACACACTTCATCTCAATCTTCAAACTGTACAAAGTTACCCTACTTCCTCTCCTCCACTGTCAGTGTCATGACCACCAGGTCAGAATAAGAAACTCACACTGATTGGAGGAGCCAGAGGAGACACAGCAACCTAAGAGAGAAGGTACCACAAATCTCAATCTGTGTCAACTGGGGTACTCAATTGGAACAGAAAAGGCCAGTAGTAGAAAACTAGTCAATTCCAAACAAAAGCTAAGGAAACTGTAAGTAAATCCGTTTCTAGTTTCCCAGTGTTAGCTTTTGTATTTTCACAAATGGTATGATTTAATATTATTAGATAAGCCCATGTAAGGTGCACACAAAAATGTTCTATATTGTATATGCTGACATTCTATAACTCCAAAACTATTTCTGAAACTAAAGGAAGCAAAGAAACTAATAGGATTTCTTCCCATTTAAGGAGAATAAAGAAATCATTTGCTGCATAATTCTAAGTGGTGGCTACTGCAGCACCAATGAAATGAGCAATTGACGACCACTAGTGATACCCGTGGCTTGAAATCTGGTACCCTAGCGAGGCTACCAAAACCAGAGGAAATAAAATACATTTTCTAATCATTACTTTTCTTTTTACAAGTAATAGCAACTGTCAGTGAGGTGAGAACAGCTTTGGGAAATCTATCTATGCCAATACTTCGAGAAAGTGAACATCAGGAAATAGCCTGGTCACCAGAGATGAACATCTGCACTAGAAAAGCGTTCAACAGTCTTCTAAGTAAACAGCATTTCCAGAAGCTCTAAATTAAACATAAGAAAACACTGACAAGCATCATGTACTCATTTCCCTGATAAACATAAATTATTTTAAATGAACTTACTTTCTAATTCTTCTTTTTCAAACTTGGTGTTCACAGTTGAGCTAGTTTTGCCAAGATCCACAACAGCTTCTTCATCAGGACCCTAAAAACAAGGTACTCTCCTTTACTGTAATCCAGTGCACACGAGGAACTCATCTCATTATTTCAAAGAGCCAAATGCAGATGCCTTCTCACAAAGTAACATTCTGAGTGACCATATCTTTTTTAAAAAGTATTTACAGGAAATTTTTAAATCCATAATTATAATTCTCATGGTAAGAATGAAATTGACAGTGTCATAAGCCATTTAAAAAAATACTAAATTTATCCTCAATAAAATATACCCAGGACCAAAGAAAACAGAAATTAGATGTCAAAGGACTGCTGTTCTAAATGCCAGAGTGGAGTGTTTGCTTGGACATTTGCTCCAAAGTGCTAGAGTGAAAGGAAAACAACTATTGTACCAGTTAAACAAAAAACTGCCCAAAATAAGTGGTAGGCTAAATGTGTAGTACCATTTTTACTTGGTAGTTAACAAAACCAAGTAAAAGTGAGAACTTTTCACTTCCCTAAAAAGGAAAAGCCGAAGTTGTAACCTCTAGGAAAATTCTGGTTCGTGATGTGAAATTAAGACTTAAATCAAGCTGGGCATTGGTGGCACACACCTGTAATCCCAGCACTTGGGAGGCAGAGGCAGGCGGATTTCTGAGTTCGAGGCCAGCCTGGTCTACAGAGTGAGTTCCAGGACAGCCAGGGCTATACAGAGAAACCCTGTCTCAAAAAAACCAAATCCAAAAAATTTTTAAAAAAATTTAAAAAAAGACTTAAATCAAGTCGAAGTTTCACAAAGCTCCCTTTGCCAGAACTGCAAAAATAATTGTTCTGTAAACACTTTTATTACAAAATACTGTTTGTAGCATCTTAAAAGAAATGTGTAGTTTATACTTTCTCAAGTCCTAATGACTTTAAAACATTATAACCACCATCATCTACACAGTATAAACTTATCTGTACAATTCTTTTAAACAGATGCAAACAGAAAATACATACCCTACTTCTCAAAGTCTGGTTCTGGGTGTGAGCACAGCCACATGCAGCTGCTCTGGCCCCTGTATAGGCTGTTGTGCCAGGGAAGGTTTGCATACCCTTCAGTAGTGCTGCCATGCAGTGTAATGCTTTTCCATACACACACAGTGCACTGACAAGCTGTTCAATAGCTTTCCCCCAATTCTCACTATTAAACTCAAGATCTGGTGGTCTGCTTAATTTTTCAAGCAAATTTCTTCCTAGCTCAGCTCTCACTCTCTGATCCACAAACTTCTGCAGCAGGCATAGTATACTAAAGAAATACAGGCTTTCTGCTGTCTAGACTTACTTTCTAAAGCTAGACAAACAAAAAAACACATAGATCTCTGAATGGGTGGCATTCAGGTTAACTCAGAGAAGTTAAATGACTTGCTAGGGCTCAACACTTCAACATGCTATCATGATATTCCACACAATAAACTGAGAAAAAAAGACACCAGTTTGATTAGTCTAAGTTCTTCAAACTTCCTTAGTAATAGGGCCAAAGTCAGAAACAACACCAGGCTCAAGAGTGAATAACAACAAACCCCAACTGAACGAGCATCTCATCACTCAATGAATCCTCCAATTTCAGGATGAGTAATGTCTAATTGAGGTGGTGACCAAAGGGGACCAACCCAAGAACATCCTCAAACCCAGGATATTGCCAAAGTTTTTGTTTGATCCCCACAAACTGATGGTAGGCCTCATTGTTGAAGATGGCACTTACACACCTTACTCTGCCTGGAGAAGTTGAGCTGGTGCCTAACTAGAGACTTCATCCCTACTAACTGTGTTCATGGTACTAAAAGATACTCTATATCTTATCAGAGGAGCAAGTGAAACAACCCAGCTACAAACCCTTTAATTGACAATGGTAACCTGCCTGTAACATCTATTGGTAAAATAGTGACACAAAGCTTGTAGGAGTAATCAACTAATGTGTTTGGTAATAAGGCCTACTGCAAGAGAAGAAATCCATATGTGACACTGCTTAGGTGGCCAAGAACCTGAGACTATACATAAAACATGAATTTAGGAAAAATCCAAATATGTTCTGCTAAAGGAACATAGACAATAAAATTATTCCTAATGAAATTCTGTTAGACACAAATTAGTGTCTTGTTCAGCCATTGTTGTTCTTGCAGCAGATGAGAACAAATGCAGAGACCCACAGCTGGACCATGTGCAGTGAGACCTCAGAGTACTACATCCTAAAAGGAATGGCTCTATCAAGTTCCCACCCCACCCCACCCCACCCTGTCACCTCTTTGGGGCTCAGGGATCCCTGCAGAGGAGACTGAAAGTGTGTAAGAGCTAGCTAGAGGGGGTGGGGACTCCAAGGAAGCAAAGCCTTCTAAACACAGCAGGACTGATGCACGCATGAATCCCTGTGGCAGCATGCACAGGCTCTGCATGGGTCTAAGCCAGACAGAGTCCCAGCACTGAGAGGAGGAAGGGGACTCAAGCCCCACTGCTAACCCAGGATCTCCAATGGAGTCTCAATGGCTATGTAAACACTCTTAAGAACAGACCCCCATACCCAGCAGTAGGCAGTCAACACAAAACAAGCTGTGGCATTTTTTGGAAGATCTTTGTCTCATAATGCTTTGTCTAGGCATTATTTTTCTCTTTTTCTCTTTATTCTTGCCTTATAGGTCTTTTACATTTGTATTAATGTTTTCTGATGTGTTTTTATGGAATTTCTGTAGGTGTGTGTCTCTGCATCTATATGTATTTCTTGTGATTTTTTTTCTTGTTTTGTCCTATTTGTCTAGTTTGTTTTTATTTTATCCTATTTTATTTTTTTTAATCGCTGTTTGTATTCTAATGAAACAAAGAAAGGATGTGGATTTGGTAACTAAAAACCCCCTCCATTAAAAATTTTAGCTGCCCTTCAACGATTACATGCCATTTAAGTTCCCACACATGCATCTGACAAGCTCTCTCCTGACCCTACGAGGCGAAGGCTGTGTCCTCAGAGGCAACATACTGTCCACACTAACGGGATTAACTGCTCCCATCCAAGCTTTCATTTAGCCTGCACACTGCCAGGCTAAGAAACAAAGCAATACAACTGCCTCCTGACCTCAAAACAACGCAGCTCTACTTACATGTTCAGATGTATTAACAAATGTAATCAGCTTGCACTAAAAATTGCCCTGTCAGCAATCTACCATTTACTTTATATTTATATTGCACTTATTTTACAACTATATTAAGTTAAAATATGCATACTCTACCATTTTAAGTATCTGTCAGAAAAAAATTACTTCTACCTGCACAAAAAAACAGAAGCCTCAGATGATGTGGATGGATAGCACCTTTCCTGATCTACTCAGTCTATTCCTAGGAGACTACACAGTACAATTCACTTCCACTCTTAATGTAGTAGGCTCTGGGTCTTTTTGTTATTTTGTTGTTGTTGTTGTTGTTGTTGTTGTTGTTGTTGCTTTCCGACAAGGTATCACTGTGTAACCATGGTTGGCCTGGAACTCTCTATGCAGACTAGATTGGTCTTGAACTCTGAATGACCTGCCTGTCTGTCTCTCAGCCTCCTTCACCACCCCAGACCTAGAATTTCTACTTATAAAAAAAAGTAAAGAAACAAACAGGTCACTTTTAAGAAGACAATCTTAAACTAAGAAATACAAGGAAACAGTTGGTGGGGGTGTGCTACAGGATGGGCATGTGGCTCTGTGGGGGAGTGCTTACCTAACACGCGCAGGCTCTGGGTGAGTAACAGAGGAAGGCACCCATACCCCTGCTCTGTCTCACAAGCATGCAGCAAACATGCAAGCACACTGAGAAAAGAGGGGGTGAGGCTTCAGAAAACTAGCTATTCCAAGGACTACAAACACACACATACAAACTGGGTAGGAAGCCGGGCACTGGTGGCCTTTAATCCCAGCACTTGGGAGGTAGAGGCAAGTGGATTTTTGAGTTCAAGGCCAGCCTGGTCTACAAGAGTTCCAGGACTGCCAGGGCTACACAGAGAAACCTTGTCTCCAAAACAAAACAAAACAAAACAAAAAACCTGGGTAGGGGAGTGAACTCTGAGAGGTGAACCTAGGCTTTATAACAGCAAAGACCTTTAATACCAGCCAGCACTTGAGAGGCAGCAGGAGGAGAATCTCGGAAGGACTTTAGGGTACAAATTGCATTCACGGTTACCTTGAAAGTAGATCTAAACATATACTTAGGAAAGATCTCAAGATTATATTATTTAGTGAAATATCAATTTGCAGAGGTATAAATAAAATCAGAGATGTTAAAAATCAATTAAGCCAGTTTTCTTCCCAAATAAGACAGTTTTGTTCCCAAATGCTCGTTCCCATGTTTGCTTATTTGCATTTACTAATAAGAGAAGGGAAAGGTTTGATGGAATCTACACCAAATTATAAACTGCTCAGAAAATGTGACTGAAAGAAAACAAGGCAAACATCATCCAGTTGCTACTACATTTCTCAAGTGTAACTAGCATAAAGAAAAAAAATGGACAGTTCTCGGGACTGAACCCAGGATCTTTTCATGTTATACGAATGCTCTGGCACCAAGTTTTAGTCCTAGCCCTAAAGTAAAGGAGGAAAGGAGGGCGGCAGGGGCTTAACTCTGTAATCCATACTAGCTTTGAACTAATGACAATCCTCAAATTCCCAAGTGCTAAAATTAAAGGTATGAAGCACTAAAATTAGCTTATAGGTATTTTTTTTTTAAATCTAAAAGTATTATAGATATAGGGCTAGGCATGTGGCTCAGGAGTAGTGTGATTTGCTTACTTGTAATATAGAGGCAAAAGAATCAGTTCAAGGGTCATCTGAAGGTGCATAGTAAATTAAAGGCTAGCCTGGGCTATATGAACCCTGTCTTTTTTTTTTTTAAAGATTTATTTAATTATTATATGTAAGTACACTGTAGCTGTATTCAGACACCCCAGAAAAAGGCATCCAATATCTCATTCAGATGGTTGTGAGCCACCATGTGGTTGCTGGGATTTGAACTCAGGACCTCCGGAAGAGCAGTCAGTGCTCTCAACCACTGAGCCATCTCTCAGCCCAAATCCTGTCTTTAAAACACACACATAAACTTGCAACACTAACTGACCAAAAAAGGAGAGGAAATAAATAGCAAATATATTTCTCTCTTTTCCACTTTCTCAGCTGTGAAACAAGAGTAGTAAAGACTGCATCTGCAGCGGCTGTATAAAAACTGGCCATCTGGCTATATGATAAAAAACAACAACAACAACAACAAAAGTACATGGGGTACATGTGGTCACAAACCCGAAACTCCCAGAAGAACGAAGGCACTGCGTGTGGAGATTCAGTCTGTAGCTATGTATTAATTATAAAGCTAAATTCTGCACCAATGGCCTAGTTGCCTAGCTACCAGTGAATTTTCAAGGTTACCAGCTTTTGTTGTACAAACCCTATTCCTTAATTTAAAACTATTGATTAAATAAAAATGCCTACAGCCTGTAGCTGTGCAGAAGAGAAGCAGACAGGGCTTTGGTTCCTGGGCTTGACCTCGAGGAATGAGAAGAGAAGACAACACTATGGAGGTGGATCCTGAAACCATGGCCCCGAGGGACAACCAGATGGAGTAAGAGCAGCCCAGGCGGAACATGGCAAATGATGCCCCAGGGTTATTGACAGGGAAGCAGACAAAATAGCAGAGGGTTGGTATCTGCCCAGCTCTAGTGCTGTAAGGCTTATTATAAATATAAAGGATTGTGTCTTTTATTTGGGAATTAAATGATCTACGACAGTGTAGAAACCCCCCAATTAATGTTTATTACAACTGACTATCTGAAAGGGATAATAATTTCTCCTAAATGCATGGCTTTTAGATATGATTGTTTTGAAATAATGCATTATACCATTTTCAATACACAGTAAATTAATACTCCATGCAAAATGTCATTTTGTGTTCTTTTTAAAAGTCGACATAAAAATACATGTGCATATTAAATGTTTGTAATGAAACTGTCACTGAAGACACACTACTGAGCAGAGCCTGGCAGTCCTAGTAGAATTTCTTCTCTTGTATAATGTAATTTTTAAATATTCTGCTTTCAATGTCAAGTATTTTTACATTTTCACACAGAAAAGACCTTTTCCACATTTTTGCCTTTATAAACATAGTAGTAAACTAAAGACAGCAATAGCTAAGAACAACACCAACATAAAAATGTTTCCTTCTTAACCTTAGATCTATCACATCACTTACTAAGCCCACCTAGAAAAATGTTATGTCACATGAAAAATAAAAAACACAAAACAATAAAAAAAAAAGCATCCAAATTATATCAATGTAAATGGGACTCAGTCTAATCTTATACTTAAGATCATTCAGCTCTGAAGTCATTTTTTAAATTTATAACTACTACTATAGTGCATCATAAAAGGTAATAACTGTAAGACACATGAATATCTTATTCCAGAAAGAGATACAGGGAGTTAACAAGTACCCAAGGTAATGTACTGCAGCAGTGTTTGTAAGAGTAAAAGGCTGGGGACACCTAGAATGCCTTGATAAAGGAAAGTCTCAAGAATGTATGTTACACAGAAATAAGGCATAATAATCTCCTTAGCACTAGAGGGAATCAACTTGAATGTTGATACCTTTTTCTTCCCCCATGTTATGTTTGTCAGGTTTGAGACAAGGCCTCATTCTATACTCCAGGAGGGACTGGACTCACTCTGCAGCCAAGGAGATCTTCAATCTTAGCTCCTGGACACTGGGAGGCAGGGACAAGCAACCAGACCTGACTTACTAAGCTACAGAGTTAACTTTTTAGTGCCATGACATTACATTGGAACTTGAATTTTAACTGAAGACAATCCAAATTCGAACAAAAAGTCTCTACAAGAGATGAAGGAAGGAAATGTAAAGATATGGAAGGTGTGAGAACAGGGAAACTGGTATAAGCATGAGACAAATGCTGGCAAGAAAAAGAAAACGAGGATTTAGGCATGTGACACAGAATTACTGTGACAAGCCAATTCAAACACCTCACTGGAGCTGAGGGGGTGGATGATAATAGTCTAAGCCAGTGCTAATAAGCACTATACTTCTCCCAAGATTTACTATTAAGCTTAGAAATACTAAAGTATGCAAAAAACAAAAACAAACAAACAAACAAAAAAACACCACAAATCCTAGGTATCCTAGTGGGTACCTACATGTAACTTCCTCGCCAGCCGAAATCTTTCCATAGTAACACGGACAGGACAGGTCTTGTTTTTGACAGTGCAGTAAATCCCTTAGAGTCCAGGGACAGTGAGGACACATCTGATTTAGGTCACTGTGCTTTATACAGATGAACTCCTCTAAGTTGCTTTTATGGCACAGCCAATCACTGTCTTCTACATTACCTAATCTTCCAAGCTGATAACAACTTAGGTCCAGTGCACTAAGCAGTTGTAGACCATAACAAACACATTTAGAAATACTGAAAGACGCCAGGTGTTTCTGCAATCTCTGCACTTGGAAGATGAACACAAGAGAATCCAAGGCCAACCTCTACTACATAGTGAGTTCACGCCTAGCTGGGGAGAGTCCCACGAAATGCTATCTTTAAAACAAAGTGTAGGGAAAGAAAGGGAGGAGTGAGAGAAGGAAAGATGAACTGAAAGAATGCAGCAATCAGTTTAAGGAAGTTTCTCTACATTAGAACAAAGAGAACATAGTCTAAGTGCCCTGTGTGTGGATAGTAAATGCATGTGTGTCCCTTACTGTATTTTTCAGTTAAGTTGGTGACCAGTAAGCTTGTTAATTTCAGCAAAAGCCAAACAATTTTAACCCAGAACTTGTTTTTAAATATTACTAAATTTATAGCAGATAATCTTCACCTGAACTGTATTATTAATAGTATTGATAGTCATATTATAATTTATACAACAATTTGAAGGGAAGACAGAAATTAGCAGCACTGCTCCAGCTCTTGGGACTCAGAACTCTTCCACATTACTGGAGGATTTGAGGTGCTTGTGCTTCTAAGAATTATATCTACCTCTACCATAGCAGAAATAAAACTCAGTTAAGTTCAGATTTATTAAAACAGTATTATTTAATAAAACAAAAAAATACATGATAGCTTATGTAACACCTTAATGGAAATAAGTGTATCAAAACTGTGCAAACTTCAGTGAGGATAATTCTGTGGTTTTGTTTGGTTGAACAAATTCTCCCTATGTATTCTAAGCCAGCCTCAAACTTTTGATCCTCTTGCCTCAGCATCCCACTTGATGGGATGATAATGGTACACTGTCATACATAGCGAGTACTTTTTTTTCAATTAACAATGGATACTTTTCTTTGATACTAATTCAAGTCATTTCTGAAAAGTTAATTACAAAGTGAAACCTAAAGCAATTTCAAATTGCATATATTGTTTTCAAACTCCATTTGCATTCTTGTCTTGCTTTTTGTTTTGGTGTGTGCATCTATGAGGAGGGGAGACAGACAAAGTCCCTCATTAAATGGAGTTTAACGTTTTGGATAGGCTGGATGGCAGCTAAGCCTCCAAAGATCTCCTATCTCCCGACGCTAGCACTAGCGCCAGATACACACCAGTTCTGTCTTTATGTGGATGATGGGAATCCAAACTCGGGTCTTTGTGCTTGCATTTCATCCATGTTACCCACTGAATAGTCTCCTCATCCATTAAAAAAAAAAAAAGGAAAAAGGAAAATATAAGGTATTTATTCTACAGACTAGAATGATAGACGTTCCAATAATCTTCCTTATTTAACTTCCCAAGTGCCCCAGCTCTAATTTTTGCAAGCTGAATGGGTATGATACTAGGTAATAGTGCCTTTCTAAGTGTATTTCATGACATGGTAAGAAAAATAAAACCATAGATCTATCAATAAAACCATCACCATGTATGTTTTGTTTGTTTGTTTGTTTGTTTGTTTGTTTGTTTGTTGGTTTTTCAAGACAGGGTTTCTCTGTGTAGCTCCAGCTGTCCTGGAACTCACTCTGTAGACCAGGCTGGCCTCGAACTCAGAAATCCGCCTGCCTCTGCCTCTGCCTCCCAAGTGCTGGGATTACAGGCGTGGGAATCCACCACCGCACGGCTACCATGTATGATTAAGACCAAGTATTGATCTGGAATGTGGGAGGGGTGTCCCAAAAGCTGTTGCCTGACTGTGGGCTATGTTCTTCTAGCTGGGCCGCCTGGTCTGGCCTCAGTGGGAGAAGGACCTAGACTCAGTAACTTGAAGTGCCAAGATGGAGGGACACCTGGGGGTGAGGGGAGGGGGTTGTGGGAAGGGGTGACCAGGAGGAGGGGCAGTGAGCAGGATGTAAAACAAATAAATAAAAAAATGAAATTAAATTTGAACAGAGAGAGAGAAAGAATGAATTGAGAATCCAAGTATGGAGAAATACCAGTGTCAGGTTGGTAGACACAAGTTTTCCAAAATCCTTTTTGTCTGAAAGCCCAGATTATTATTACAGAAAAACAAAGCAAAGCAAAGCAAAACAAAACACACACACACACACACACACACACACCAAAAAGCCTATTAACTGTCTTACTTACAGGGAGGATCTCTTCATTTATGTTTGAGGAAAACAATCTATCAACTGCTACACTGTCAACTGTTCAAGTGAAAGTAAGTGCTACGAGAGAAAACAGTAGACGTGATCAGCATGCATCAAGGCCCGAGGTTCAACTCTCAGCCCCAAGTACATACAGTCACGTGCTCATCCATTCATTGATCCATACATCCATCTACTCAAGAAACCATGTCCTACTTCTTTACTGGGCTATTCAAACATTCTTAATTTCACAAGAGTTCTTTAAGTTACCATGAATGGTCACTAATTCAAATCAAGGACTAGATAACACTGCCTTACTTCCTACTGTTATTTTAATAAAATAATTTTAAATACATAAAAATTAGCTGAAAAACCTTTCTATGTGCTTGCAAGTATTACAGAACAAGTCTTCAGATCTTGGTCTACTGAACTTTCACACAGGGAAATGGCTGTAAAAACCAGAGCACATAATCCATATACTGTAAAATCAACTAGCATTTGTCTGCACTGTTTGTTTGTTTGTAGACAGAACCTTGCTATGCAGCCCATTTAGAACTCAAGCTGCTAAATTCTGTTTAAGATACACTGAATCGTAAGACTGGAGTACATATATGTAATCCTAACAATATGGTTGAAGCAGGAGAATCATTGCTAATTCAAAGTCATTGAAAGTACCAGAACAGTCAGGGCTATAAAGGAAAGATTCTGTCTCAAAACAAGAGACGCCTATTTTGAGGCCTAGAAAATTATCTTGAACATAACGTAAAATAACATTCTCTGCATTTACCTGAGTAAATATGACACTCTTGTTTGGATGCTTAGTAGAAATGACTGTTGTCTACTGCTGTTATTATTTTATTCAAGGGCCAAATCTCATGGGTTCAGCCGCCTAAGCAGCCTGAGGCGGCCTGCCTCTCCTACTTGACTTTACTTCCTTCTCCTTTCTTACTCCTGCTACTCCTTTTACTCTGATCATCACAGTTCAAGCCTCTATCTTCACTGGCCTGGAAAATGTGGTAATTTTATAGGTGGCTTCCATATAATTGTCTCTAGAGGAGATAGTACTGTCCCCAGTTAACACCCACAGCACACAGAAGGAATCCAAGGCAAAGGTCTACCTTACCTCGCTTCTCCACCGTTGTCTGGGGTCTACGTTGCTATTTATGTGTATGTGTGTTCTGCCTACATGTATGCCTGTGCACCACATGCACGCATCATTGCAGGGAATTAAGAGCTGCCACAGATGTACTTGGAAGAGCACCTAGTGCTCACCACCTGTGTACTTTTCCTTTCTGTTCTATACCTCAACCATTCTCAACTTATTAGACTTCAACATATTTTTTTCTATTTCTGAGCATTGAAATACTGTATTTCTGCTCCTTGATAAATATATTAGATAATGGAGTGAATAAGAAAATAAAGTCTGATATTGAAGAAAATGAATCCTATTTATTACTTAGAAATGGGTACTTGTTTTATAGTTCCTATTGATTTTCCAAATAAGTAATATCACCTGCATTCACTTAAATCTCCCAAAGATTCTATGAAATTCCTCTACTATTATGCTATTATCCCATTTTATTTTTCAAAACTTCTCTTGAGACAGAGCCTCACAATGTAGCCCAGACTGGCCTCAAGCTGGCAATCTTCCTTCCTTAGTCCAGTTTACTTTACTTTCCTATTCCTTAACTTCGTCTGTTTACCCTCATAAAATTTGCTTTTGTGCTAACAAAGATGAGACGGGGCAAGAAATCAGCCAAATCTTCGGTCTGATGACCTCTGAGATGTTTTTCTTCACCTCTTATTTTCTGTAACTATTAGTTCTGTTACTATCAAGGGCCCCACACATGCTAAAAGAGAATAGTCTCAAGCTATAACCCTGCCTTCTTTTTACTTTTTGTTATGAGATAGGGTCTCAGTAAGTTGGCCAGAGTGGTCTTGAACTCACTCTGGATCCTATGGGGATTCAACTTGTGATATTCTTCAGCCTTCCAAATGGCTAGGATTACAGGTCTGTGCCACCAGGCCCAGCCAGGAGGTATTTATATTTCTATATTGTTAGAGAATATAAAAAATACTGGGAACATGTTTGGGATCTCTGCGCTTTAAAGAATGTTAAGTAAAATAGTTGCTAAAATTATTTTTTAATGTATTTGAAATTTTAGCTTATAATCTGTTCAGCATAGAGACTGTTGCCCTATGAATTATCATTTGAATATGGGTTGTTGAAATAAATGTCCAAGAGAAGCTTCAAAGAGTAGCTCTGAGTGCAGGCAACAAACATTTGCTCTAATTTGGTAAAGACGCCAGCTGACCTGCATAACAATTTGACAATGCTTTAATCTGAATTCTTACTTTATTACTATTTCATATTTGTTAATTCTTATCTCACTAAGAAAACAGAAATTCTTCTGTTGGCTTTTCTAGATATTCGCACCTTGTTTAAACTTTCTTTCTGAGATTCCTTCTGAGATCACGCAGAATTCTCTGTGGGCTCTAAGAAATGGATGAGCAGACAGACACTAAAGGGCGATGAGGACAGGTCTCAGGGAATAAGCTGCCTCTAACCTTCCTGGCTCTGTCATGCATTTCTTTCTTTCTCAGGCCTCAGGGAGGAGCTGCCTCTAACCTTCCTGTCTCTGTCATGCATTTCTTTCTCAGGTCCACAGAAACCACTCTCTCCACTGGCTTCAGCTCCATTTTCTCACAACTGAGTCTCTACTCTGGATCCTTCTAAATAAGGGTAAGATTATAGATTTTAACAGATTAGTCAAATAACTGGACTGAAGAAGAATTCACAAAGCCAACAGGGCAATCATGCCTGTCTGTAATCCAGCACTTAAGAAGCCGCAGCAGGCAGGAGGATACAAGGCTGTGGTGGCTGCCAGAGACATCTGGTGGTGGGAAGACTGTGAAAGACTGCGAGTGTGCTGCGTGTGTCGTGCCACCTCTTAAGTTTCTCATATTTTGAAAGAGTTTGTAAGAACTTGTGATGACTTCTCAAATTTCCTATTTTCTTAATAAGACAGCTAAACAAAGTAAAAATTTGAATGAGGGCTAAATTTATTCTGAATGAATCTCAGATTCTTAGCAAAATGGAGACCAAGTCTCCCAAATGCAAAAATATTCCCAAGAGACACTGTACCCAGCAGGTACAACATGCAAAACTACCCACGGTAGTTCCTCCTGGATAGACTGACAATTGGGGTAGAACATTCACTCTTCCTAAAAGGCCCCACCGAGGAATGCACCATGAGGCTAGGGGCTCAGCTTCAGTCCCAAACCCCAAACCAAAAAATTAAAAGCTGATAAACTATAAAAAATTACTCTTACTAGAAATATAAACAATGATTTAATCTGGTGGCTGTATTTATGTTAGTCCCCAATAATTACATAGATAAGGCAATAATTATTTAAAACTTCCCCTCAATAGCTAAGCAATTAAATGATCTACCTTTACTTTCTAAACTAATCTGGCTATTTGCATATTATTATTGATCTGCCACTTTGGGCTTCAGGTGTGTTTCCATGATCTCTCTCGCCCTCTTCCATTTTCCTCGATGATCTAAATCCCCCTCTCTCCCCTCGTCTGGTTGGAGATGGTCCACCCTATTCTGTATTCTGCCCATCCATTAGGTAATCCGTATTCACTGACAAGACACAAACTTGAGCCAGGAGATATGAGGGCAGAGAAAGCATCATCTGAATAACACAAAGGTAAACTTTACACAGTGCACAAAAACATGCCTACAATGAACACCAAAGGTTCCTACTGTATAGTAATTCTAAAAATGGAATAGAAATAACATAATTTCAGCACTTCCAGAATAGGTAAACAGCTGTCATCAAATCTAAGCTTGGAAATCCTCGTCACTGGTACATAAAAATCCATGCTTTCCATAAAAGCAAAATCCACACAAGGAAGAGCAAACAAGAAAATGCATGTTTCCAAAAACGATAAACATCTAAAACTGGTAAAAACTGATTTACATTTTTCTAGTATTCAATACTTATAACCTAATTAAACCCTTACTTCAGGTTAAATGAAAAGCAATCCCCAAATGAGCACATTGTGACTGTAGCATTAGGAAGGGCTAAGGAAGAAGTACTAAATTCCTGGACAGCCTGGGCAATAAAGTAATTAAAACTCACCTCAAAACAAAAAATGAAAATGTCCTCAGAGTATACTGTTGGTTATAGCACATGCTATAACCCCAACAACTCAGAAAGGATATGTGTAAATTTAAGGCCAGCCTGGGCTACAAAACAAGTCACTGTCTCAAAACAACAAAAAACAATCTCTAGCAGAGTTTTGGCATTTTATATTAGGGTGCTGTATATTCTGTGAGCACACACTAAGGCTTATACTAAAATACAAACATAAAAATACATTAATGAAAAAAATGTTTGAGCCAGGCAGTGGTGGTGCATGCCTTTAGTCCCAGCACTTAGGAGACAGTGAGATGCCCAATCAGGAGAAGAAAGGAGGAAGAGAGAATCGGGGAGGAGAAAGTAGAAGCTGGTATGGTAGTGCATATATGTGGACGAGTGAAATGCCTTAAGTTTGAGGTCAGCGTTAGTTATACACTGAGTTCAAGGCCAGCCTGGGCTCAAATTTTTTAATATGTTTAAACATAAAAATTATTTATATAAAAAGATGACAAGCTCCAGTGTACTGAAACAGATATTATATTCTTACTTTTAAAGAAGCCCTGTATTCAATTAGACCTAGCTATCTCTATCAGTACAAAGAACCACCCCCACTCTTCAGCAACTGTTTGATGGCATAAGATGGATATCCCATAATTTACTCTACCTTTCCCATACAAGGGGGTTACTTCCATAATATTTTGTCTGTTTATTTTGTTTTGTTTTATCTTTTAAGATGGTGTCTTCCTATGTACCCCAGGCTTGTCTGGAAGTCACAACAACAAAGGGGTTACTTCCATAATATTTTGTCTGTTTCTTTTGTTTTGTTTTCTCTTTTAAGATGGTGTCTTCCTATGTACCCCAGGCTTGTCTGGAAGTCACAACAATTGGTCTGCCTCAGTTTTCCAGATGGTAGGATTGAAAGACTTTGTTTTGTTTTGTTGTTTTTCCAGACAGGGTTTCTCTGTATAGCCCTGGGTGTCCTGGAACTTAATCTGTAGACCAGGCTGGCCTCAAACTCAGAAATCTGCCTGCCTCTGCCTCCCAAGTGCTGGGATTAAAGGCGTGCACCACCACTGCCCAGCAAAATGATATATTTTCTTTTTTTGTTTTTTGTTTTTGTTTCTTTGTTTTTCTCAGACAGGGTTTCTCTGTGTAGCCCTGGCTGTCCTGGAACTCACTCTGTAGACCAGGCTGGCCTCGAATTCAGATCCGCCTGCTTCTGCCTCCCAAGTGCTGGGATTACAGGCGTACGCCACCACCGCCCGGCTAAAATGATGGATTTTCAATCTCTTCCTGTACAGTAATTAAAACAGAGAAGTCTGTCTTACACAGGTTTACATACTTGGTGTTATAGGCTTTGCTTTTTCAAGGTCTATGGCATCTATTAGTTAGTGATTTGGTGCTCATGCTTTCTAAGAACCACTACACGTGGGGCTGAAAAGATTGAGAGCACTGACTGCTCTTCCAGAGGTCCTAAATTCAATTCCCAGCAGCCACATGGTGGCTGACAACCATTTATAATGAGATTTAGCGCCCTCTTCTGGTATGTAGACATAAATGCAGGCAGAACACTGTACACTGTACATAATAAAGACATTAGGAAAAAAAACACTGCATGTGGCTGCATTCTCTCATCCAAGTTTATATTTATCTGTTATAGGATTTCTCAAGAGCCTTTAATATGTTGTTGTAAATTATGAATTTCTAAAAAATATGTGTGACATTTCTCAATTTTATTTGGTTACAAACAGTTCTTTGGCAGAATCTCCTACAGACTTCACAATCTGAGAAATAAATTCCAAGTGAATGTTCTGGGGTGGATGCAAACATTTCTAACAACTATTTAAGCAAAATATAAGCAAACTTTAAAGATATGTAGCTAGACTATGTTAACTTTTAGGACATGCTCTTCAGCTGTCCTCTGAATTCCTTTAAGATTTCAATGTAAAGTTATTTGTATCTCTCCCAGGGGGGAAAAAAAAGAAAGAAAGAAATAATTGAAGTTTAGAGGATGGTTCATAAGCCCCCAGGTGCCACACCGGTAGTTACCTCTAGTTTTAAATCAATTTTAAATACAGTGCTGTATTAGGAGGTACCATTAATACTTTATATAGTAGGACAAAACCCAGAATTCTTTTCATTTAACACTAATAAAAAACCAGCAAATAATTCACTGAGATTCTGAGTCAAAACAAATGAACTGACTTACAAGAATCACCTTTCACAGTCAGTGATTAACAAAACAGCCATGGAAACAGCTAGGGGGGTTAAGTTTCATACAGGCATCTTTTTTTATATATAAATCACATTCTTACAAAACAAAAATTTGGTCTTTAAATTCATTTCATAGAATATTAAAAAAAAATCAAGATTTATATTTTCTTAAGGGCTTTACTACATAAACTAACCATGGTCTTGTGGATTAAAGCAACTTCCCTGCATCTGCCTCCCAGGAAGCTAAGTACAACACAAGTATGCATAAGACTCAACTTCTGGGAGTTCTCAGAGAGCAAGGAAGTTTACATGTCATGAGAGTTGCTGCTAGGAGCCAGGCGGTGGTGGCGCACGCCTGTAATCCCAGCACTTGGGAGGCAGAGGCAGGTGGATTTCTGAGTTCGAGGCCAGCCTGGTTTACAGAGTTCTAGGACAGCCAGGACTACACAGAGAAACCCTGTCTTGAAAAAAACCAAAAACAAAAATCGGAAAAAAAAAAAAAAAAAAGAAAAGAAAAGAATTCTGCTGTCAATGTAAGTGGAGAAATGTAAACACCAAGGAGAGAGAAACTCCATTTTAAATGTACTTCAAAGCAGCTCCAAGTAGTAGGCAATGCAGGCACTCTGGAGGGGCCAGCTCAATGACATTCAATGTTCAAGGCCAGCACGTTCTCCAGACAGACCAAGGACACACAGCAAAAGCCTGTCTCACAAGGGGAAGGGAGTGGGGAGGGAGTGTGGGAGGGGAGGGGAAGGGAAGGGAGGGGAAGGGGAAGGGGAAGGGGAAGGGGAAGGGAGGAAGGAAGGGAAAGGGGGAGGGGAGGGGGAAGGGGAAGGGGAAGGGAGGAAGGAAGGGAAAGGGGGAGGGGAGGGGAGAATGAACCCAGGAAACTTAAAGCATGGCCTCAGAATTACATCCACAAGGACAGTGAGGACTCTGAAAGCCAGCCCTCCAGCTCCACTGGGTGTGCCACACCTGCCCTCAGGATGCCTCCAGGCACTCACACCCTCCATACAGTCTACACTCGCCTCTCCCCCACTTCCCTGCTCTCCCCCTGCTCACACTCCAGCCAACCATGCCACAGGAGTAGTAAACTTTGAAAGATATTTTCGTAACAAAGTGTAAAATTATTGCACATCAATAATTTGTCTTGACTGGGCGTTGTGGCTCATGTCCTTAATCAGGAAGCAGAGGACTTTGGTGAGTTCAAAGATAGCCTGGTCTGTACAGGCCAAACAGGTCTACATAGTAAGACCCTTAAGACCCTATCTTTAATTTAAGAAATATGCTTCCTAGAAGACTCTTACCAAAAGCATCTGTAGTTATACAGGAAGACTCAAGAGAAAGATGCCACATAAATTTGATTCATTTTCCTGTTAAAGACACTGATTTTTAAACTAAAAAAAAATTCTGTGTACTTTTAGTATTTCCCCAAAATGAAAAATACCAGTAAGCTAATAAACTGACACACATTTGAAACTCCAGCATTTTGGAGGCAGATGGAGGAGCTAGCCTGAGCTGAGGAGTCAGTACCAAGCACTCCTAAACAATATAGCACGATTTGCCTCAAAAAGAATTTGCAAAGAAATACTAAAGTAGGAAATGTTGTGTATATAAAAGTATAAGAAGCACATGGACAACAAGTCATTAATTATACATTATAGTTGTAAGAAAAAATTTCTATCAGTCTTCTCTTTACTCACTCTGTAGAAACCATTCTACACTCCTTCATTATCAAAAATGCATCTTGTAATTTAAAAATTACTTCCCACCTTGAAAGTAAATGTATTTTCATTTAGATTTCTCACCTAAGAATCTCGTCTTAGATTTCTCATCAGAAATGATATACAATCAACAGCTCCTCAGACTGGGCAATCTGATAGAAAATAAGTAATACAATCTTGGCCTCCACAGGCAGAGGGAGATCTCCACTAAGATGTGACCAGAGTGGGACGCAAATGGCTTTAGTCCACATAACATTCTCTGCACAAGAAAGAATAAAGTACTTAAAACAATGATGCATTTTGTCAAAATATGCTGTACCTCTACACTTCTACACTGTGGAGGAAAAAAACTCATTAAACGCATTAAAATTCAAACAGTATCAGTTTCAGACAAGATGCAAATCTGTATCATAACCACATAACTTCTAAATCTATTCTTGTAATATCAGTCATGGCCCAACCTAGCATTTCTCTAGTCATTTTCAGCCCTCAGCCCTGCTACATCCTGTATCACAATGTCAATCACAGACCCTCTTGATGGTTTAGAATCACCAAAAACAGAAACAATTCTAAACTTTTCTAAATTGTTAAATCTCAACAAAATATGTGATGCTCTCAGGAAAGAAAGCAAGCTCAAATCTTATTGCTAATAAAATGTTGTAATAATTTTCTTATTGCTACATGATACAACAAAACTAAAAATTACTGAATGCATAAAATAAAAGTGCAGGAGGGTAAACAGTTCATGTCTATTATTACCCTAGCTGTATGAAAGTTGTGGCACAAAGGTGGTGAGTTAGAACTGACTTCACACCAGAAACAACGGGCCACTACTTATTCTTTTGTGCTTCTCTCTCTCTCTCTCCCTCTCTCTCTCTCTCTCTCTCTCTCTCTCTCTCACACACACACACACACACACACACACACAAAGTGAATATACACGTGTAACAAAAAGAATGCTTAAACTATGCATATCTATCTATAAAAACCCATAGCACTAATCTTATAAACAAACCTTAACATAAACAGCCCTTTCTGTAACTGCAAGTCCTATCCACTTTAAGATCTTATTTGTGGTAAGATAGAGTAAGAGAGAAAGAGGAAGAAAAACAACCCATTACAGGATGTTGACAAGTAGCTACCAAAGTTTAAATATATATTGGCTAGCACACTACATGCCACTAAAATGTTATACTAGGTCCCTCCAGTGCCAGGGTACTCTGGCTTTCAATTCAACCTATTCAACTAATGAGAATTTAGTATAAGAGCATGCTAATTTTCATATCCTCTGCCTGGTCAAAAGTAAACCTGTTCTTAAGTCAGCCATTGCCTGGTGTCACTCTCAGACACACTGTCCTCCAATCTAAGTCTAGTTTTACTTGGACGTGTGACAGGCGTACTGCCTCTCCCTAACTGTTACAAATTCAGAGTATAGCCTCCAGTTACCAAGAATAAGCCAAAAAGGTAACGAAGTTCTGGTAATATGCCTGGGATGCCATAGATGTAAAAGCTGTCAGTATTGAAAGCGATTCACAGTTCCCCAAAAGGAGGATATTTACACTTACAAGAACTAGATTGAGTCTTATTTGTTCTAGCCTAACACCTATTTTTTTTCCCCAAAGAAATACTTCTAACAGAATCACGAAATATTTTAACTGGCATTCACAAGTTGAATGTAAAGGTTATCAGCATGTTCATCTAACATGCTAAAATAAACCCTCTGAAAGCAGGGCTCCATCTACCTGGCATGACTATTTCCCAGTACCCAGTATTCATGAGATACTTAGTATCTACAAGGTGAAGCTGGGTAAAGTGAACATGCCTCTAATTCCAGCATTTGAAATGGAGGCAGCAACTTTGATGCTGGTCTGTGCTATGTGGTGAATTCAAAATCCGCCTCAAACATACAGGGAAACCTTCCCTTTAAAAAAGAAAAAGAAAAAAAAAAAAAAAGCCTAAAAGAGAAACCATAGAAGCAACCTTTTCATGGGACAGTCTCAAAATGCCCAAAAGAAGTCTTCTTTGCTAAACTAGAGAATTGGTACTACATGCTACAACCTACACTGGAAAATATGACTAACAAGTAATTACTTACCCAGCACTAAAACAGTAAGATTCTGATAAGTACCAAATGATACCTCAATGGTGACATCTTTATTAATGCGAAACAAATGCTGCAGCCAGATGTGGTGGCACAAGCCTAGCATAGATAAGCCTCCCCCTTGCCCAGTTCAATCCCTCAAAACAAAAGATAATGCAGGGTAAAAGTTTTCCTTCCAATGCCATGGTCAGTGAGAAATCATAATACTAAATTATGAGAAGGATGGACTCCATCTACAAAGTAATGTAAGTAGCCTCCAACATAATGGCTACCCAAATAGTTTTGCGTAATTATAAATTTAAGGTGGTATATAAATATCAATCTCAGTCAACTCTTTTGGCTAGGCCAGTCTATTGTGAAGTAAAGGTTGTAACTGAGAGTTGGACATAGTGGCTCATGCCTATAATGCAAGCACTAGTGTGGCTTTAACAGACGGATTGAACAAGGTTGAGAGGCCTGCCTGAGGACACTGCGGGTCCCGGTCTCAAAAAAAAAAGAAAAGAAAAGAAAAGAAAGAAAAAAGAAAAGAAAGAATGAAAGAGATAATTGACAAACATCACAGATTCCCATATTTATGATTTTCACTTATGCTCTCCACTATTTTAACCTATTTTCACTGCTGCTTTCAGACTAGGAGCTTACAAAATTGTATTTCTCTATTATAATTTATTTTTTATTGCTGTTTTGCAATTTATTGTATATCTGTATGAGGGTGTAATTCTAGGAGAATTACAAACAGCTGTAAGCTGCCAAGCGGGTGCTGGGAATTGAACCAGGGTCCTATGAAAGAGCAGCCAGTGCTCTTAATGGCTGAGCAGTCTCTCTAGTCCTTTACTTCTATTACTAATTTCCATAAGTTTACTATTGCCAAGTTTTATCCTCCCAAAGACTTAGGGAGTATAACCTTTCAAAATACTCTATCATGCTACGAATACCAGAACTGAGAGTTCCTTTCCATCTGTTTGTCCCCTGTCCTGTCCCTTGTTGTAGACACACACCCACACCCAGACCCCTCAGAATGAAGCTGCTATCAGGGAAAAACTGGTTCTACTCTGGACACTACAGAATAGATTCTCAATAAGCTACTGCACAGAATGAATGAATGAATGAATGAATGGCAATGGCCTTATTATGTACTACTTCTGATAAGTACACAGTGTTTGAGAATACATCATTTTTCCCAGGCTTATGAAAACTGATAGTTTACTGTTCCGCTGAAAATGTGCAAATAAGGTTAAGAACAAGCAACGGTGTATTTGACAGACACTCTTGGAGAAGGTCCTAAAGGATCATTCAAAAGCCATAAAAAGAATCCTTAGGAGTTTCCAGTACTTCATTACTGTGGCCCATCGCACCCGTAACCACTGCAGAACAACTTCACAGTCTTCGAGACAGGGTTTCTCTGTGTAGCCCTGGCTGTCCTGGAACTCACTCTGTAGACCAGGCTGGCCTCGAACTCAGAAATCCGCCTGCCTCTGCCTCCCGGAGTGCTGGGATTACAGGCCTGCGCCACCACTGCCCGGCTCAACTTCACAGTCTTAAGACTTAAGTTTTCCTTTACATTTAAAGAGCTTATATTTAAATACTGTGAAGTAATGAATGGCCACTGCCCACGGCCTCCATAATAACCTTTAAAGTAACGTGGGAAGGGGACTTTAAGGAAAATTCTACTTACAAAAAAAAAAAAAAAAAAAGCAAAATGTCCTTTTCCTTGCTTTGAAAAGACTGGAAAATTCATCGCTGCAACCTTCCCTCCCCTTTGACTGGTCAGAGTGAAAACTGGGAGTAGGAAAATTAATGCCACCCCATCCTTTGAGTCACAGACTTTGAAAGGAGAAGGCAGTTTCCTCTGTGGGGCACATACCCGTTCCTGTTTCTTGAGAACCGGCCACGGTGTGCCCCACCCCACCCCCACCCCCGTCTAAATGAGAAGCCCATTTCTGCAAGTCCCAAGTCTGCCTTTACTCAAGCTGCTTGCCAGTCTGCCTGGGAAAGCGGGGTCGGCTGGCTGGTGACGCGCAGCGCAGAGCACCGGGGTCTCCCTCGGTCTGGTCTCTCTATGGAGCCCGGAGGACACTGCACGCACGGTCCTTCTCCTGGGCCTGCGACCCAACGCTCCACCGAGCGCCGGCCCCGACGGCCGGTCCCGACTCCGGCCGCTGGCTCAAGGCGGCGGCCGCAGGGAGAGCAGCCCAGGCTGAAGGACGGCAGCGTCCACGCGGCGAGAGAGCGCGGCGGCCGGCGCCCGCCGCGCGTCTGAGAGCTGGCACTGCGGCGGCGGACACGCGCGTCCTCGGAAGAGGCGTGCCCGAGGGCTCCCGGCCGGCCGGCCCCCGCGACCCCCGCCACACAAAGACGGCGGCGGCGCGCGGCCGCCAGCACAGGCCGCCGGCAGCCCCGCCGCCACGCCGCCTTTGTCTGCGGGCCTCGGCCTCCCCGCTCCTTACCCGCGTGAGTAGCGGTCTCATCTGCTCGCCGGCCCCGTCTGCCTCCATGGCCCGCCCTGGAGCTCTGAGAGGCCGCGACCGCGGCAGAGACGGGCACGCGGAGAGCGACCCTGTGCGGAGCGCTGGCCGCGGGGAGCTGGCCGCCGAGTGCGGCGCCGGCTGCGGGCGCGGGACGTTCTCAACGAGAGAGGCAACGGCGTGCCGCGAGGACTGAGAGAGCCGGAGGACGCGGCGCGGAGGAGGCAGCTGCGCCGGGGAGGGGGCGGGGCTGGCGGGCGGGGGCGGGGCGCGCTCCGGCACGCCCCCCCGGAGCACGCCCCTTGCTCGTTTGGCACCAGGGCCGGCGTGGAGCGACCGCCTCCGGTGGCTAAAGGACTCAGAGGTAGGGCGGAGGCAGAAGCAGACAGACATTCGTATCAGCCAATCAGCAGCTCTGGAGGTTCTGTCCACCCCCGCACCCCACGGTCAGTTTCCCAGAGGCCCCGCCCCTCTTTGTAAAGGCTTAATTGACCGAGGCTGAGAGTGGAACTCGGTTTTTCGAATCGGAAGTTCTACAGACTTTCGAAGTGGAATGGGGTCATCACTCTATTCGGCTCCTCACCACGTGTTTAACAAGCAGGAGGGAAACAGAACGACGCCCGATTCTTTCTCCGCCTCTGCAAGATTCTCTCCTAGTGGTAACTATCATGGGTCCTATAAAAGAGAGGATACACTTAGCCACTTGCCTCGTGTACTCCCTGCACTGGCCAAGTCCCAAGACCCTATAGGTAGGGCGCTTGTCTAATATCTACCTGAGTGTGTAGGTGATGGTCTCCATCACACGTGGTCATTGAAGGATCAAGTACATTTCTGACCCTCTGTGAAGGTTATGTCGGTTGTGGTATGTTAACAGGTTGTTAATAAAGACAATAAAATGTTGAGCTGAGAAAATCTAAATTCAACTATGGAAGGAAATACTTATCAGCAGGTCAAGACTCACCTCCAGCCCATTATCAACAATAAATAGCAAAGTGTACTGGCTACTGGATAACTTTTCCTGCTTTGGGTCCCAGACCCCTTCCTACTTTGTTCTAAATTTCCCAGAGAGGTAGGTGCAGGGTAGGTTGGCACATGACTAAGAGCAGGTGTGTTTCCATTAGTAACAGCTACCATTTGAAAAGACCTAGAATTACAGACCGTGACATTTTGCAAACATGTTTTCTCTTTAATCCACACAATACTACAAAGTATGTTTGTATGTAATTTGACTGTGTCCCCCAAAAACCTGTATTGGAAACTTAATCCACAATGCAATGGTGTTGAGAAATAGGGTATTTAGGACACAAGGGCTTCAGAAGTTCCTGAGCAGATTATAAACCAAGTGTCGGGACTGCAAAGGCATCCCTGGCTCTCTCTCAAACGCCCATCAGACCTGCTCTCAGATCCAGGTTGACAGGAAGAGGTCTCTCTCATGAAATGCAGCCCTGCCACCTTAAACTTCATGATTTTCAGAACTGTGAAAAATGTTTTTTCTTTATAAATTACTCAGATTATGTCATTCTATATAACCACACTAAATAGAGAGGCCATTTTACAGATAAAGAAGTGGAGACTTATAGAAATAAGTAACTCAGGGTTCTACTAAGTGGATTTTTCTGATCCATTCTAATACTTCACTATACTTTTAAAAGATGTCAGTAAAGGAAGAGAAGTGAAAAAAGAATGAATGAAAGGGAATAATTGAGCCAGGCAGAGCCAGGCATAGTGGCACATGCCTTTAATCCCAGCACTTGGGAGGCAGAGGCAGGCGGATTTCTGAGTTCGAGGCCAGTCTGGTCTACAAAGTGAGTTCCAGGACAGCAAAAAAAAAAAAAAAAAAAAAAAAAAAAAAAAGAAAGGGAATAATTGATTGATAAATGAATTTGTTGATGTTTTCTTTTTTCGGTACTGGGGCCTCACTCCTGTCAGACAGGTATTGAACCACTGAGTGACATCCCCCAGCCTATGAATACACTTTATATTGAAGAAGGGGTCTGGCTTGCTGGGTAAATTAGTTGCCCAGCGAGCATGAGAACCAAGTTCAGATCCCTATAACTTACATGAGATCCGGGCAGGTGTTGCCGGATCCTACTTGTGATCCTAGTACTTGGGCATCAGGGAACAATGATCTCCCAACCAAGCCAGCGTCCTAGACTTGTCCATCACATGGTCTGGGACCAACCGAGCAGCCCAGACTCAACAAACAAAAGTGGAGGGTAATTCAGAAAGCCACCAACTCAGCTCTACACCTCTGCTTGCACACATAAATGCACATGTATCTCCACATACATGTTCCCACAGACATAAAAAAACATGCACACACACACCACACACACACACACAGAATTTTTTCTCAACTCTCTTATAGTAAAATATATAACATCAAAGTTGGACAGGATAAACCAATACAAAGAAAATAACTCAAAAGAAGGCACAAGAATCATAGACCCACTCTTTTTTTTTAAAGAATTATCTGTTTATTTTACATATATGAATACAGTGTAGCTGTCAGACACACCAGAAGAGTGCATCAGATCCCGTTACAGATGGTTGTGAGGCACCATGTGGTTGCTGGGACTTGAACTCAGGACCTCTGGAAGAGCAGTTAGTGCTCTTAACGGCTGAGCCATCTCTCCAGCCCAGACCTACTCTTGCACACTAAGGAATCTTATAATGCTGTTTCACTCACTGTGAATTCATACAAGCTTTGATCATGTTGATTTAGAGGGCCTTGTTTTCTTGGTGTCTTCCATCACCTCTGGCTCTTAGACTATTTCTCAGCACTGAGAAGAGGGATTTGATGGAGACATCCCATTTAGAGACATCCATGTGTTCCAAGGTGTTTCTCTCTCTCTCTCTCTCTCTCTCTCTCTCTCTCTCTCTCTCTCTGTCTCTCTCTCTCTCTCTCTCTCTCTCTCTCTCTTTCTATTTCTCTTTCTCTCTAATGTCTGGCTGTGGGTCATATTATTACTACTTTTCTTTTCTTTTCTCTTTTCTTTTCTCTTTTCTTTTCTTTTCTTTTCTTTTCTTTTCTTTTCTTTTCTTTTCTGTTCTTTGACCAGTAGTATTTAGTGTTACCATAGGCACCATAGGGACTATAAGTCTCTGAGCAATCTAGCCTCTGGTTCTTGATCCATGTTAGGTATGGATTCCATCTTGCAGAGTGTCCCTTAAGTTACTTGATTGGTTACTCTCACAAACTCTGTGCTGCCATTTTCCTAACATATATGTTAGGGACATCATTGTAGATCAAAGGGTTTGTGGCTGGCTTGTTTTAAGTTTCTCCTTTGATAGCCTGCACATAAGACCCTAGAACGCAGGGGCAAAGGCTCTATATAGGCACCAGCCCAACCTTTCCATGTTCAATGAGTTGTGTTGGTGTTGTCTTCAGCAATGAGCCCTGACTTTCAGTTTGTGAAGAGAAACCTGTTGTCTTGGCAACAGCTTGAGTTGTTTGAAGATTTTGATGGGTGCCCTTTGCCCAACAGCTCAATTAAATTGTAACCTAATCTTGGTACTAGAAGCTCTTTTGGTGACCAGAGATGGCCAGTAGGGGTTCTGTTTCCCCACTATTTGGCAATTTCATGGATGAACAAGCGTCCCTGTGGTAGAGTGAAGTGTCCTTTGGATATATGCCAAAGAGTGGTAAAGCTGGATCTTGAGCAGATTGATCCCCATCTTCCTGAGGAGCTGTCACTCTGATTTCCACAGTGGCTGTGCAAGTTTGCACTTCCCACCCCGCCCCCAGCAGTGGATGAGTGTTTCTCTTACTCTACATCCTTGCCAGCATGAGCTCTTGCTAGTTTTGATGATCTTACCCATTCTGACAGGTATAAGATAAAATCTCAAAGTAGTTTTGATTTGCATTTCTCTGATAGCTAAAAATGTTGAACATCTCTTTAAAGGTTTCTCAGTGATTTGTGTTTCCTCTATTGAAAATTCTGTTTAGATCTGTACCCCATTTTTAAATTGTATTATTTTCTTGATATTTTGTTTTTTAGTTATTTATATATTTTGAATACTAGCCTTCAAATGGACATGTAGTTGGTAAAAAAAAAAAAAATCTTTTCCCATTCTGTAGACTGCCACTTTGTCCAAATGACAATGTTCTTAGCCATGCAGAAGCTTTTCAGTTTCATGCAGTCCCCTTTAGTCATTGATCTTAGCGTCTGTGCTATTGGTGTTCTGTTCAGAAAGGTTTTTCCTGTGCCAATTCATTCAAGGCTGTCCCCCACTTTCTCTTCTTTCAGGTTCAGTGTGTCACATTTTATGTTGAGGTCTTTGATCCATTTGAAGTTGATTTTTTCCCCTCGAAGGCGACAAGTATGAATCTATTTGGATTCTTCTACATGCAAACATCCAGTTTGTCCACCACCATTGCTGTCTTCCGGTGTGTATTTCTGGCCTCTTTACCAAAAATTAGGTGTACCTGCGTTTCTGGATTTCTGTCTGGCTCTTCAATTCAATCTATTGATCAACCTGTCTGGTTTTTGGCAAATACCATGCTGGTTTTATTACTATACTATACGTTTGGAGTACAACTTGAAATCGAGAATCGTAATACCTCCTGCAGTTCTTCTGTTATTCAGCATTGTTTTAGCTCTCCTGGAATTTTTGTATTTACATACACAGCTGAAATAAATACTTTTAAGAACTGTGAAGAATTGGGTTGGAATTTTGATAGGTATGCTTTGAATTATTTTTTATTACTTTTAGTAGGATGGCCATTTTTACTATGTTAATCCTACTGATGTATAAGCATGGGATAAGTTTCCATCTTCTGATATCTTCTTCAGTGACTTGACAGAGTCACCCCAAGATATTTTACATTATTTGAGGTTATTGTGAAAGGTATTGTTCCCCTTATTTCTTTCCCAGTCTGTCATTTGTAAAAAGTTAATTTTTTATCCAACTGCTTGGCTGAATGTGTTTCAGCTGTAGGAGTTTCCTGATGGAATTTTCAGGTCATTTATGTATGCTATCTTGTCATGTGCAAATTAAAAACTGTGACTTCCCTGCCTACTTGTATCCCCTTTATCTCCTTCAGTGTCTTACTGCCTTAGCTAAGATGTCAAGCACTATAATGAATGGGTATGGAGACAGTAGACATCCTTGTCCTGCTCCTGACTTTAATGGAACTGCTTTGAGTTTCTTTCTATTTAAATTGATTCTGGCTGTGGGCTTGCTAGAAAATGTGTCCCTTGCATCCCTAACCTCTCCAGAACTTTTATCTTGAAGGAATGTTGGATTTTGCCAAAGACTTTTCTGCATTTAATGAGATGATCATGCGGTTTTTGTGTTTCAGTTTGTTTATTGGTTGCTTACATTGATCATATAGATGATCTTTTTGATGGGCTCTTATTTTTACAAGTATTTTATTGAGAATTTTTGCTTCTTTGCTCATAAAAGCAATTGGTCTGTAATTCTCTTTGTTGAGTCTTTATGTGATTTGAATATCAGAGTATTTGTGATCTCATTACATGAATTGGACAATGTTCCTTTTGTTTTTATTTTGTGGAATAATTTAAGGGGTATTGGCATTAACTCTTTTTTGAAACTCTAGTAGAATTCTGCAATAAAATCTTCTAGCCTGGCCCCAAGCTTTTTTCTTTTTCTTTTCTTTCTCTCCTCTCCCCCTCTCCCCCGGCCTTTTAATGATGACTTCTGTTTTACTCTGAGTTTTAAGTCTATTCAAATTGCTTAGTTGATCTTGATTTAACTTTGGCAAGTGGCATGTCATGAAAATTCGTCTTTTCTTTTTTAAATTTTCCAATTAGTGGAGTACAGTATTTTTGTAAGATTTATTTGTTTATTATATCTAAGTACACTGTAGCTGTCTTCAGACACACCAGAAGAGGGAGTCAGATCTCTTTACAGATGATTGTGAGCCACCATGCAGGTGCTGGGATTTGAACTCAGGACCTTTGGAGGAAGAGCCGTCAGTGCTCTTAACCACTGAGTCATCTCTCCAGCCCTGGAGTACAGGTTTTTAAAGTATGTCCTTACGATTCTCTGGTTTTCCTTGGTACCTGTTGCTCTGTTTCCCTTCTCATTTCTAATTTTCCTTATTTGGATAGTTTCTTACTTACTGCCTTTCAGTTAATTTCAATAAGGGCTTTTTAATCTTATTGAATTTTTCAAAGAACCAACACTTTGTATCATTAATTTTTTTGCATCTATTTATTGATTTCAGCCTTGAGTTTGATTATTTTTTTTGCCATGTAATTCTTTTGGGTGTAATCTCTTTTGTTGTTGTTGTTATTGTTGTTTTTCTAGAGCTTTCAGGTATGCGGTTAAGTTGCGAGTATGTTCTGAGAAGCCTGAGAGGTAGAAGTTGGGAAACTGATAGAGACACGAGATTTTCAGTATCAATGAAAAGCCAACCCTAACTAAAGAAACTGTTTTGACAGTATGCTGTAGAGTCAGGCTACAGGGCCAGAATTGCAATAGAGTTGAGTCCAGATGCAGAAGAAAAAAGCCAGAACTGAGCCCAGACAGACAATCAGAAGGATGGAAGGACAGTGGGTCTGAAAGACAGGCAGGAGGGCCTGTCGATGGCAACTCAAGTAGGCCTCACCGACAGACGGATCCAAACCAACTCAAGTAGGCCTCACCGACCGACAGACAGATCCAAACCAACTCAAGTAGGCCTCACCGACCGACAGACGGATCCAAACCAACTCAAGTAGGCCTCACTGACAGACAGATCCCAACCAACTCAAGTAGGCCTCACCGACAGACGGATCCAAACCAACTCAAGTAGGCCTCACCCACAGACGGATCCCAACCAACTCAAGTAGGCCTCACCGACAGACAGATCCCAACCAACTCAAGTAGGCCTCACGGCAGAGGGATCCAAACCAAGCTAACACTTCAAGGACAGTGAGGTTCTCTGTCTGTTGCTTTTTAATCCACACGAGCTGGTCAGATAAAAGATGGGGGAGGAAGGAGGGAGGGATCACCATTTCAGTACTAGGTATCCATCTCTTTATGGGGTTCTGGTGAAAGGCTGTACCCCATTCTTGGCCTCTCTATCCTGATTCCTTGATAACATTTTAATACACCTATGTGCCCCTCACCCAGTTCACCTCAAATAAACTCGAGTTGAGAAATAAGTAAGTCCCAGAAATAAGTCATCTATCAATCTGTGCCATCTAAATGTGGGGTCGTCCTCAGACTGAAAATGGGGTGCAAAGCTGCTTATTAAAGGGAGTCTCTCAGAGCTAGGCACAGTCTGGAAAAACACCTTTAAACATAATATCAGACAAGGCACAGCCTGATCTCAGACAGAAATAGCAGAAGATCAGTGATAAAGCTGCCAACTGTGGCTGGCACAGCTCGGAACTGATTCTCTGAGCTCCTAGTTATGAATTTCGGTGGACCACCTCCCCTGACAACTTTCAGAAGCTCTTTTGGGAATAAATGCGGTTTCCTCACAGACTCGCACTAACATTTGGCTAAACGCAGCAGTTAAGGGAGAACAGAAAATGCACAATGTTATCTGACTAGACGTCACGCTGGGGAGAGGTGAGCCCGAAGGAAGGAACTTGGGTTTCAGACTCCCAAGGAACTAAGCTTGGCTCTTCCTTCTCCGTGCCCTTCTGCTAACTAATCCTTAAGGTGAGGCTGAGGTCCACTCCCTGAGGCCTGACATTCTAAACTCCAAAGGGAAGCCTCACCTAAGGAGTTAAACTATTAAGAGAGAAATAACCCTTCAGATTATTAAAAGACGGCGAACCTCTATTGATCTTTGTAATACCCTTCCTTGCTCTAATTTTGTAAAAGCAAATATGTACATTTTAGGAAAACATGGGAAAAGAGCCTAGCGTGGCACCTATAGCTCCAGCACCCTAAAGAGAAGCAAGGAGATAGCTCAGAGATAGCTTGGTCTACGTAGAGATCTGTGCCAGCCAAGGTTACAGAACTGAAACTCTGATTCAAAACAAAACAAGTAAACAAACAAAAACAAATGAAACATAGGAAAAGTGGAGAGTGTGATAGCATATGCCCATAATCCCAGCATGCAGGAGAATCACAACATATACACTAAGAAGAGCACTAGGGGGACGGACCATAGGAGATGGGCTATGTTGCAGAAACACATTTATAATTTGATGTTTAAAAAAAAAAATTGACTCCTCACCTTGGCCCACAAGATGACTAAGGCAGGAGGGAAGCCTGGTGTCTCCGCCTTCAGTTTTGCTGTGGACTCTCCACCAGAGAAGACAACTTGGGGTTTTAAACCAATGGAAAGTCTTTGTTAGCTGCCCTATGACTACACCGGGTTTTGGGGATCCTAGTGTAGCCCTGAACCTTTCTCAGGGCAAACTTTTAAGCTCAAAAACTCATATCCTGAACTAACATACTTGAGTTAACAAGTTAGCCAGAAGCTAAACTGCAGAAGCAAAAAAAAAAAAAAAAAAAAGGTTAGTATAATTTAAAGACTTTCACCAGAATTGTGTGTTTTGATGGGCTAGGCCATTGTTTTTGTTTTGGCAGGTGTTGCTGTCTACACACTGAGTTTTATAGCCTGAATGGCACTTTGATCATGGCATCACTCTGGCTAAGGTCTGAGGGCCTGCTACAGTTTTGACTGTGTCCTTTATTTTGGTCATACTCTTGCTTGACTCTACTACTTAACCTATCTCTATCCCTTTATGGCAAAAGACAGAAAGATAAAAATCATTGTCCTAAACCTTTGGACACCTTGGACTCAAAGGACATAAATCTCATAGGACAGACCCGCACCGACGTGACTAAGCTGCACACTGGATATATCAGTAGTAGTCATATCATAGGAATCAGACTGGCCAAGAAAACAGTGGGCCAATGATGTTTCAGAGAGGACTGCTTAATGATGTATGTATCTTTGTTTGTTTGTTTGGTTGGTTGGTTGGTTGGTTGGTTGGTTTGGTTTGGATGTTTGTTTTGTTCTGTGTGTGTGTGTGTGTGTGTGTGTGTGTGTGTGTGTGTTTGACACAGGATTTCTATGCAATGGCAGTCCTGGAACTGGCTCTGAAGACCAGACTAGCCTTGAGCTCAGAGATCTCTTGCCTCTGCCTTCTGAGTGCTGAGATTAAAAGTATGTGCCGCCATGCCCAGCTGTTGATCTTGTCCTCCATTCAAGCCTAATCCTCATGTCCGAACCTAAAGATGGATGTGGGTGCCTTCCCTGGGCCCCTTTATCTGTTCCTCCTCCCAGTGTGAACACAGTGAATGCCTGTTCTCTGTTCTCACTGTCACTTGGCTGTTTGATTGGTGTACCTAGGACATGGCATACCCCATAAGCCTAGCCTTGTAGGAAGACCAAGACCAGGGCCTTTGTTGTAAACAATGTGATGTCCTGAACATTTGGTGGTGGGGGAAGGGCAGTGACACATCCTGGATGACCTGATAAAAGATACTGACCCCTTCTTACCCTGGTCTATTCCTCCCCATCCCCAACCCACCCCCCACCCCCCACTCCCATCCCCCACCCCTAGTAAAGCGTCTGTTTTCTCCAGATTGCCAGTCCTCCTAATTCTAGTCCATAATGCCTAGTCTCATCTCCTAAGGATTGGTCTTCCGCATGTAAGTAGTCTGGACCTTAACACCCAACACAAAGGAAATTGTCCCCCCCCAACCCCCAACCTCCGCCCCCATACAAACTTGCAGGTGATGGCTCATGTGTATAATCACAGCAATCAAGAGGCTAAGACAATTATCAATTTTAAGGCCAGCTTGGGCTCCACTAGAGACACTGTCAAAAACAAAAACCTAATAAACAAAGATTTTTGGCAACTATAAGTATGTCCATCATCAATAGAAATTGGCTAAATATGTTTTAGAACTCCAAATGATAAAGTGCAATTCACTTGTTACCAAGCCTGATAACTGCTGAAACCCATAGGGTGGAAGGAGGAAACTGACTCCCTCAAGTTGTCTTGCCTCTGTATCTGCATGGTGCCATATTCCCGACCTTCTACCCCCTACTAAATAAAATGGAAGTTTTAAAAATTTAAAGAATTAGCTGGGCATGGTGGTACACACCTTTAATTGAGGCACAATGGAGTCTGATATGGGAAGATCAGAAGGAGTCCAAGGTCATCTTCAGCTACACTGTGTTTCCAGCCAGCCAGACCTTCATTGAGAGACACTGCTTAGTAAAATATAAACTTACATAGCTGGTGGTTCCCCAGCAGGTGGTGCTGATTGGGGAGGCTGTGGAACCTTTAGGAGGTGGATGCAGCACCTAAAAGTAGGTCACTAATAGCTGGTCTTTAAAAGTTGTAGCCCCACCCCTTCCAGCCATGGTCTCCTGCTACTTGACTGGACGCCAAGTAACCATGAACTGAACTGTCTGAAACTGTGCACCAAAAGCAATCTTTGTCTCCTAAGTTGTTTCTGTCAGACATCACAGTAATGTTCAAGTACCTGATACAGAACCATACATTAGTGGATGAAGTCTATGGAAATGCCTCAATAGATCTAATCTAGAAGCAAAAGATGAGATTAGTAGGTTGCTCTTTCATTCACTTGATTTTACCTGTCTGTGGTTCGACAAGTTTTATTATGCTTTGCTTTGAAAGAGAATACCATGGCATCCTTAATAACATAATTATAATTTCACTTGTCACCTTTCAGTTATTTTAGGATTTATTGTTGTTGTTTTGTTTGTGGCAAGATCTGAGGATGGCCTGGATTCTCCAGCCTCCACTCCCCAAGGGCTTAGATTGTAGGTGTGCTGTGCCTCTTTCTGCAGGGTTCTTGCCAACTGTGTATCTGTTTCTAATTTCCTTTTGCACATATGGATCTATATGTACTACACTTGTTAAAACTGAAGGCTGGAAGTACTCATATACTTAAGTAACAGCGAATTATGAAGGGCCCTATTCAGGCTAACAACCCATTGTTCTTTTGTAGTTCTGATTATTTAAAGGAGGTTCAAAGTCATTGACCCTCTAGACCTCTCAGAGGTCAGGCTTGAATGTTGCAATGTAGCTTTGAGTAACAGGGGGGGAAGAAAGAAGTGCATGCTGGCCCACTCCCAAGATGTCCCATCATAAAGATGCCATGTGCGTGGATGTCAGCAACAGTCTTTAAGAGTCTGTTCTGGGCACACCTACGTACGCCTAGGGGTGGGTTACAATCCTGTCACTTTCAGGAGATGCTTCCTTTTTGACAATGGAAGCATTAGATAGATCTCTGATGTCCATTTTACATAAAGAATACCACTCCTTATATAGAGCAAAGTTTTCTTCAGTAACCTTCTCATGAAAGTGTCCTCAATGAAGTCTTTGGAGTACAATGCAACAAGCTTAGAAAAAAACTCTGCTCTGATGAAAGGAGACCTAATGTCCTAGGGCACATTTGAAGAATTAGGAAGGTGTAAAAGACATCTAGAGAACCAGAAATCAAAGGAAAAAAGTCTTACTGTGGAAGAGCAATTCTTAAAACACAGTGTTATCATTCATTAAGGTTTAAGCTATTGCTTGAAGCTGGGTATGGAGGTGTGTGCCTATAGTACCAAAATTCAAGATGTGGAGACAGGAAAATCATGAGTTGGAGGCTGATCATCAAGCACTATACAGGGAAATACTGTGTTAAAAGAAGTAGAAAAAAAGAGGAGGAAGAGGAGGAGGGGGAGGGAGAAGAAAAAGAGGAGGAAGAGGAAGAAGAAAAGGAGGAGAGGAGAAAGAGCAGGAGGCCACTGCCAGATGGGTGGTACTGGACTGTAATGACAATTATTCAGTAGGTTTAAGTAGGAGGATCATAAATCAGAGGCCAGCCTTGGCCTACAGAGTAAGTTCAAGGCCAACTTTATAACTTAGTAAGACCTTGTCTTAAAAAATAAACCTTTTTTTTTAAAGGGTTAGAGATATGGATCACTTAACCCACAATGATGGAAGTCCTAGGTTCAACTACTGTAGTCTAAAACTGTCAAAGAAGAGTCAAGAGTGGTGGAACTCTCCTTTAACTCCAGGACTCAAGGCAGAGGTAGGCAGATCTCTGTGAGTTCAAAGGCAGCCTGCTTTACAGACTGAGTTCTGAACCAGCAAGTGAGACATACTGAAAGCCTGTATCAAAAAAAGGCAAACAAGCAAACAGAAAAACAGACAGAACAGAAGGAAGGAGACTTGAGTGTACATGTCACTTGAGGTGTAGGGATAATCCAGCCCACAGTCCTTTCTCAATTGCAAGGTCCATACAACTTTGAAAGATCAACAGCACTTACTTCATGCTGGGTGTGGCTCCCACAGCCGTGCAAATGTGAGACAAGCTGGGCTGCACCCCCCCCAACCTTAGACAATGTTTCTACATAAGCCAATATAGGAAATCTTAGCCTACCAGAGTTTCAAACAAAGAAGGAAATTCTAGCTCCTAGCCGATCGGTAATATTAGGAGCTTTCATTCTAAAGAAGGATTGTTTGGAAAGTCTTTGAAGATTTCTCTTAACAGTTGGCAGAAATCTCATCCCATCCGATTCTGTGTTTGCCCAAGCTGGTGTCCTGTGGGTTTCATATTGTCCCTAGGGAACTTTACATTGCTGGGTAAAGGCTGCTACCCACTGGCTTTTTTCTCTTGGATCTATCACTTTCTGAAAGTCCTTCAGGTTTCTCTGTTCAGGTTTTTTATTGTTCTGGTTTTCTTTTGTGTTGTTTTGTTTTCTTTCCTACTTCCATAATCTAGAAAAGTTGTTGTGGAAACGATTTGCTCTCCACTCTAACAACCCCTCGTTCGCACAGCACACGTCACACAGTCGCCCAGAAAGCGCCTGTGATGCACTCAGCTTCAGCTTAACCTCAGAGAGGGAAGGCCGTGTTAGCAAGCCATGAGTGCTTTTAAAAGTGCACTTGTGCTTTTAAAATTTATTGTGTGAATTTTTTATACAGGTATATATTATTTTTATTCCTCATTCTCCTCATTCAACCCCCCCTTCTCTTCCAACTCCTCCTGCCCAACTTCACACCGGTCTTTTATAATTCACTCACTTTTAAGCCACTGAGTCCAGGTGGTGCCGTCTACAAACACATGAACATGGACTCATTTGCTGGGACACGAACAGCCTTCCGCCTTCCACACTTCTAAAGAAAAGTGATTCCTTTTCCTCCAGCAGTCGCCAACCTCCGAAAGCTGCCCCTACGGGTGGGACTTGAGAGCCCTATCCTTTTGCAGGCTGGCATTGGCTGGATCGGTTTTGAGTACAGTGTGTAAGTAACCATTGCTGCTGTGAGTTCGTGTATGGAACATCCATGCCATACCCAGAGGACAGTATTTCACAGCATTCTCCCCACCCTCTGGCTCTTTCGTGCTTTCCACACCCTCCTCTATGATATAATTTTACTTTTTTGAACCATACTGTCCCCTCTATCATCATCACCACCACCATATTGTCACCAGCACCAGCATCCCCATCATTATCATCATTAGACTATAAATCTGGAACTTACGTTGATCCTCCTGCCTCTGCCTCCCAAGCACTGGTGCTACTGTCATTCACTACTACTCCTGGCTACTTCTTGTTTTCTATTTTCAGGCAGGATCTTACTTTATTCTCAAACTAGCCCTGAACTTTCTATCCTACGGCCATAGGTAGCTGGGATGACAAACCTGTGCCCCTGGGACCGGTTTATAATGAAATGAGATTTTTTAAAAATTGTAGTTACTAATAACAAACTTAGTTTTATAACTTTTAAAACAAACAAACAAACAAACAAACAGACTCATGTAGCCTCAGGTAAGTCTACCTCAAACTGCCTGTTTTTGACCTTTGCAACTGCTTCCACATGCTGAGTATTAGGATTATAAGGATGAGTCACCAAATGCAATTTATGTGGTGTTAGGACTGAATCAGGGTCTTCGTGTGTACACAGCCAAGCCACACCCACAGTACTCTGCTAGGCTCTCTGAATAGTTAGCTGTGCATGGTAACCCAAATCCAAAAACCAATAATTCACTGGAGACAGGAAAGACATCCCTAACAATTACATAGTGATATCCAGGTCAGCTAGGGGTCACAGTGACATCTTGTTTCAAGCCAAAATGAAGAAGAAAAGAGGAGGAGGAGGAGGAGGAAGAAGAGGAGGAAAAAGAGGAATGGGGGGAGGAGGAGGAAGGAGAGGGGAAAGAGGAAGAGGAGAAGGGAGGAGGGGGGACGAGATCAAGAAAAGAAAATGGAACTTTGAAAAGCTTCTTTTATAAAGCATTATAAGATCGTATATAGAGAGAGTTACTCTGTACAGTTCAGGCCATCCTGTAATTCTCAATGCAGCTGAAGCTGGATATCAACTCACAACAATTCTTACGCTTTTTCATTTGGTATTTTAAATTATTTTATCTTAACAATACTTACTTTTCCTCAGTATAAGAATGATTTATTCTTCACGGAAGTCTGTGGCATCTGCAGCCTATAAAGAACACAGCTTCAATGGGAGCTTCGGGACAGCTGGCTAGAAGGCGGATTCCCAGGATTCCCTAGGGCTGATGAAGCGGCAGCGCTCTTAGCTGACATATGATTTCTTACTTGTTATCTACTGGATTTTGTTACATTCTTTTAGTGAAGGGATGTTGCAAATTTGGTCTAATGTTTGTATTATGTTATTTGGGTTCCCAAAATAGCTTGAGAATTCGCATGAAAGACACTGAGGGTCCCTGCCCCTAATTGGTTTTGGTTGATAAATAAAGTTGCTGGTGGCCAATGGCTGGGCAGGGAAACAGAGGCTGGACTTCAGGATTCACAAGCAAGGAGATGGAGAAAGGAAGAAGTAATTAGAACCACCATGGGGGCGGGGCTTGGGAATGGCCCAACCATTGAGCTGTTTAAGGCATATTAAAAAATAAGGCTGTGTATGTGTGTGTCTTTCACTCAGGAACGGGGAACATTGGGGCTGGTAGTGAGGAAACGCACCACTGCCGCCTGGTTGATTTGAGTAGGTTTATTTGCCTACGGCAACAGAAGGAGAATATAATAGTTTATTGAGTATACTTAAGAGGGCCACAGGCTGGGCAGAGACGAGGCAACTTCATGTAACGTTGTGGCATGTTTGGTTTGGGTTTGGTATGGTTTGATTTGGTTTCCTTTTTTTTTTTTTTTTTTTTTTTTTTTTTGAAACAAGGGCTTTCACAGACCAGACTGGCTTTGAACTCTTAACTCTCCTTCAGTTCCCAAGCGTTAGAATTACAGGTGAGCACCATCATGCCAAGTTTTGTATGACATCCTTTAAAAAAAAGGAAAAGGTGGAGCTCGTAGAAGACCTGGGGTTGCTTTCTGGCATCTGCACGGCGTTCACAACCCCCAAATCCAACCAGGGATCCGATTCCATCCTTTGACCTTCAAAGTCATCAAGCTTTCACATGTGTACATACGTAGATGCAGACAAAACAGTCATTTTTGTAAAATATATGAATTCCTGGGATAGAGTAAGTGATTCATTAGGTCTGGGATGGAATCAGAGTATCCAAAATTTGAACAAATGTGTCAGAACCATGATTTTACAACCCTTTCTTTTCTAGTGATTCTTGTTAGTGGTATTTACATGATGTCCTTATTTGTTGGGTGACATATTTGTTGAGTGGTCTGTTTCTACCACCAATTAAAACAGAGAAGTGTCTGATCACTGTACCACCCCTAAGGGCCAGTGCAGCATTTAGATCATATCTCGGACACAGACGTTGACATTAAGCATGTGCTATTGTGACAGTACTAGGAAGGAGCATTTGCCAAGAGTCCCTAAAGCTCATGCAGCCCCATGTATGGGGCAAGGCTGAAGTTTACGCAGCCCTGTGTGATGGGGTGTTGCCGGTCTTAGCCACTTTGTGGGTTCTTCATTTTCCCACCCCTTTATCCCTTCCGTTTTACCTTCATCACTAGATAGGAACGAAGTGTACAGGGAGGGAGAGAGAGAGAGAGAGAGAGAGAGAGAGAGAGAGAGAGAGAGAGAGAGAGAGCCACATGGAGGTCAGAGAGCAAGTTGCAGGAGTCAGTTCTCGGGTCACTCTCTCGGCAGCAGGCATCTCTCCAGCCCTCGGCCCAGGTGGAGCTGAATTCAGCTTACCATGTTTGTGCTACCCACAGAGCCAGCCTTCCAGACCCTAGACATTTTTAAAATATTTAAGAATTTTTATATGATGTATTTTGATCATTTTTTTCTGTCCCAACTCCTCCCAGAGCATACCCAGTCCATACTCCCTACCCACCCAACTTTATGCTCTCTCTGTGTCTTAGAAGCAAATAAATAAAAAATAAAAGCAAGCAAAAGAAAACCTCCACAAAACCATAAAAATGAAAATCAAACAGGCAGAAGACCAATAACAAAAAAATTCCAAAATGAAGCAAAAAAGTCCACAAAAATACCACTGAGTTCTTTAATGTTGTCTAACTGCTCCTCGGCAGCTGGCCTGGCCCTGAAGTGTGCTTAATAGACCCGGTGACACTGCAGTGGGAGAAAACTGATGTTTCTCTTGCCGGAGTGTACCAATTTCCAGTAGCTTCTTGGTTAGGAGTGGGCACCGGTATTCACTTCCTGCTTGGTTTGCATGTGGGCGGGTCTTGTGTGCTTTGCCAAAGCCTAGACATTTAATTCATTCAGCACATAGAAATTGTACAAAATAGCTGCCTTCCTTCCACTTCTGTCCATAGCTCCCACACACTATCATAGTCGCGCCTCTGTTGTCTGATCCTGTTCCTCCATTTCTCCTCCACGGGTTTCCGTCCACTTCTGCTTTCATATCCTTTAAAAACAAATCCCTCTCCATATGAGAGAGATGACGCAACAGTTATCCTCTGAGCCCGGGATATCACACTCGAGGCGATCTCCAGTTCCATCAGCTCTCCAGCAGCTGACCCCTTCCTTCTTCCCTGCGGCAGAATAATCGTCCATTGTACTCACAGAACGCGTTTCCTCTGTCCACCTGTTCATGGACATGTGGGTGGGTTCCATGGCCCGCCTGTTGTGAACAGAGCCGTGATAAGAGCCAGTCACACCCCTTTCTATAAAGGAACTTACTCTGCAAAACAAATAAGCCTAAGAAAGTATCAGCTGAACAAATCTTCAGATGGACTAGAAGTCAAATGTCAAGAAGCGGGTTTCCATTCCCGTAAAAGCAGGGGCTCTGTGCCTGTGTTTCCTCTGCAGGCCCGTGGGGCAGAAGAGCAGAGAGGAACAGCAAGTGCTTCAGAGACAGTGCGTGACACACCCATCGGCCGTGCGGAAGGATCTACCAAAGTTTAACAAGTCCTTAGTAGACGATCACCCGAATGGGCGTTCAATGAAAGTGGCTGGCAATTTCAAAATTCATTTGGCAATAATGAATCTTCAGGTATTAGTTGAACACTTGACCAAAGGGTGAGCTAGGGCTCCTAATGAAATAAAAAAGAGAGCAAGAAATACCCTGGCGAATAAAATGGATGATGATGATGATGATAATAGTAATAGTAATAATTTAAACCCAAATTTAGCCAGAACCACATTACGAAGAGGAAAGCGTCTTTACTTATTTACTCAGCCAGCTTTCTGAGGGAGGAAGGAGGAAAGCTTGTCCGATGACTGAGCTGCTGTAATCTGAGTCAGGGGTTTGAAAACAAACCCTTCAGGAAGTGAGCAGACTACAGTGTCATTTCCTCAGATGCCGAAGTTCGTAAACAAAATTTGGCAAAAAGCCTTAAAAAACACTTTAGATTCTCACATCCTCTAAAGTAGCAGAAGCAATTGGTGCCCTGTGATAAAAATGAACAGAGTTTTCACACACACACACACACACACACACACACACACACACACACACACGCCGGCCCGCCCCGTGTTGTTGTTTTCCCTTGCATACCTGGCTAACACGGTGACCGGCAGAGCAGCAGAGGTCCTTTTCCTCACCCCTGTGTGAGCGGTAAACGCCAGCTGCAGCTTCGTGGGCACTGAGTAATGCGCCTGGCATGAAATCAGATGCTCGCCACCTGGGAACTTTCCACTTTGCCATTGCCTCCCCTTGGACGTCTTGTGGCCCAAATGCCTGGCAAGAGGAAACGGTCCCTGCGGCCTCTCAGGCACAGCCCTGCGTACCTAGTGAAGCTAGCAATAACTTTCCATTCTCCCCTGTCCTTACTCTTAGTGGGTTCCTCTAGTTCCTCGGGATTCATGTGGTAACCCCAGAGGATACAAGCCATGTCAAAACAGCAAGACGGATTGTCATGATGGGGAGGAAATAGTGGCAGATCACGGCCTGCATCTTCTAGGTGTCATATGCAAGCTTCAGAGCCTCTGCGTCACTGTTCACAGGTGTTTTGCGTGGTAGGAGTGACCTTGACTACGTTAATCCCCACATTCAATTAGAATACACAATGTGAACTGAGGCCCAGGATTAAGAAACAGAAATGGTTGTCTTTTTTTTTTTTTTTTTTTTTTTTTTGAGACAGGATCTTATTACCCAGACTAACTTCCAGTTGGTCCTCAGAGTGGTGTAATTATGTTTTAGTTTTAGTTAATTTTCATTTTATTCTGTACTTTTTTCCTTACCTATAATGTTTTTTTCTGTCTTTTTGTTGTTGTTGTTTATTTCTCCTTTTTTTTTTTTTCTGTGTGAGAAAGTGAATGTTAATACTTTTTCTTAGTTCCTCACAGATTAATGAACTCTCCTTTGCCTGATAGTTCATAATTCACATCCTTTCCAGAAGCTGTCTGGAGCTTGAGAAAGCCACCTTGCCAAGAATCACAGGCTTTCCAGGGGACAGCAGTAACTCCAGAGGCCTGGGCCTGGCCTCACTCTGAAGGGCGGTCCTGCACAGCAGCAATGTCCTGCCTGTCACAGTGCAGCTCCACCCACGGGACTTCTGCAGAACAGTCTGAGTCTGGCTCCCAGGAACGCCCCTAGAACTTCTAAATAAAATGAGGTGACCGAGAAGGGGAAAGCGTGTTGAACCCATGGCTTACGGGTACAGCTCCTGCTTCGTGTTTTCGAGGACCAGGGCTCCATCCTGGCACTGCACAGAGAGGGGGAAAAAAAAAAGAGGAAATGAAATTAAAAATGTTTTCATCTTTGACTGTAGCTGTAGCTCAGTGGTAGAGTGTAAGCTGTATTTCTTAGCATGTCTGAGGTGCTGGCTTTGATTTCCCAACACCAAATACATAGCTGCCAGCTACATCGCTTTTCAAGTCGCATACAAAAATGGTGTCATAAAAATCAAGAGGTGCCATATATATTTGTCTATTTTACTAACAAAAAATTACGGGAGAAATAAAATACACACAAAATAAATGTAACAGTGCCTGAAGTAGGAAAGGAAATTCATAGGTGTTTCCTGAATTTTTTATTACTTTCTTATAATAAAGTGCAATTTACATTCATCTCGTAATTAAAAGATTATGGTGCCTTTTAAGTACAAATGATTGTGAAGATTTTTTGGACTAAAATTTTTCATCTCTATCTCTCTGTCTCTCTGTCTCTGTCTCTCTGTCTCTCTCTTATGTGCACGCGCATCTGGAAGATAGAGGTCAATGCCATTTCCTCAATGACTAATTATTCACCTTTGGTTTTTGGGGGGACAGGAACCTGGAAATTATTGATTCAGCTGTGCTGTTTGGCTAGAGCACTCCAGGGATCCTATTTCTACCTCCCTAGACCTGAGATTGTAGACTTTTACCACAATGCCCAGCTTTTATCCATGGATTCTGGGATCCAGCAGACCCTAATGCAGTCATGCTACACACTTTACCAACTAAGCCATCTATCTCTTCAGCTCCTATATTTTAAACTTATTTAGGTATGAAAAAAATTGAAGAGAAACTTTTTCGTCTATTGGTATCTTTGAGACAGGATCTTACCATGTAGCCCTAGAAAGTCTAGGAGTCATTGTGTGGACCAGGCTGGCCTCAAAAGTGTGGTGATCCTTCTACTTGTATCTGCTCAGGGCTAAGATTTCATATGTGAACCATGAAGCCTGCCTTGTGTCATGGATAGCCAGGGGCTTGTATTTTGATGCTAATTCCACTCCTCAGAGGGACTGCAGATGAGTAGTTGCCTTGTGAACCTTCTCCCCACCTTAACTTTTCAAATAAAGGCTTGAGCCAATGATTGGGCAGGAGGAAGTGGGAGGAGCTGAGAGTCTAGGGGAGGAGCGACGGGCTGGGGGGGGGAAGAGGAAGGGGAGGAGTTATGGGAGAACAATGGAGAGGCTGCAGGGAGAGAAGCTGGGGGGCCTGGAGAAACCGCAAGTTATATGGGATAATATAGATGGAAATAGAGTAGTGAAGTGGGAGGCCTGCCCAATCTAGGCTTGTAGCTTGTTTTGTTAACTGAGTTGAGCTTTCATTTACCGGGGAATTGGGTTGGAAACAAAGTAGCAACACCTTGTATGACAGTTTCAAAGCTTAGTATACTTAAAGCCATCTATCATGACCTCTATAGCAATGCATTCAGTTCTCATCTTCACAGTGATGGGAACAAGTCAAGAACCCTAAACACAGCAAGTCTTCCCAATTACCACAGGCTCCAAGTCTCATTACTCATCCTTGGAGGTTTTCTATTCAGTTAATTCCCACTAACATTTTGCAAACCCAGTCAAAATAAATGGATACAGAATAGTGAGTGAGGGCTTTAGTTGTTTATTTTGAGGCATATTCTGGTAATATGGCCCATGAGGGTCCTCCAACTCCAACTCGTGAGCCTCCTGCCTCTACCTCCTGCACACATGCATGTGCCACCACACCTGGTAAGCATGAGGGAAGGAGCTAGTTTTAAATAAGAGACAAGATTATTCATGAAAATGTTTGAACATGAAATAGGTAGAGTCAATAGTAAAGTAAGCCTAAAAACAAGGAAGAAAACAGCCAGACATGTTGGTGTACGTCTCTAACCTTAGCACTCAGGAAACTGAAAGAAAAGAACACGAGATGGGCTACTCTATCCCAAAACACAAAGGAAAGAAATGACAACAGGCCGTGCTTCTGAAGGGCATCTTGGGAAGGGACATCAATTACCCTTTACCTGCTACCTGCTCCTGTCATGTTCTAGTTTGCTAGTCTGAATGTTTTCCTTCCTCTGCTCTCAAATTCATATGTTGAAATTTGAGATTTCGAGGCGACGGTGTAGGAAGTGGGCCTTTGGGAGGTGTTGGTCAGAGAGGCCGCCAGCCTTCTGAGACTCCTGAACAAGTCCTCCTGTTGCTCTTTCCACCTGGGGGGTTTGCAGTGAGATGACAGAATCCCATAAACTGTCACTGGATAAAACCCAGACTGCTGACTACCTGGAGATTCGGAAGCTGAGATCTGGCCAGAAGGAATCAGGTTTGCTAAAGAGTGAGAAATCCAGAAAAGATACGGAGACAGACCTCAAAGCTCCATCTCACGGACCTCAGTGGCATTGGGGGTTTTCTAGGGAGAGGAGGCGGTCGGGGCAGACGGCCCTCATGCGGAGCAGCACCTCTTCTGGGCTGCCGGAGCATCCCAAAGGGCTTCAGTCTCGGAAGGCTACGGCTAACATGCTTTAAAGGTTTTGGATTCGTGTGTAAAGTAAATAATACACTTCTTTATGGCATGTTGATACATCTGGGCCATTGTACTTCCTTCTCCACTTCTGGTATTGTCTTTAAACTGGCCTATAGTGTTTTCTGCAAATTAAATCTTATAGCAACTAAAGTAAGGAGGAGTATTAGAAAGGTGACCAGATATCCCGTGCCTGTCTGTCTAAAGAGCAGTAATTTTATATCTCAAACGTTAGGTGGACCTCTCTTGAGTTTGGAATGTCCAAGGAAAGAAGAATCAACTTTATAGTGGGGATTAGTGCAGGGCAGTGGAGCAGGAGGTCTGAAGGGGCGCCGTGATCTGAAGCGTGCTGTGATCCTCTCCCAGCCTGAGGTACTGGACGTCTTAAGTTTGAACTCCCAGTCCCTTCCATGTAATTTTCTCTGGCAGCCTGAATTCAGTGGGACCTGGGGAAGTCAGTTATGTGAGCCGTAACCAGAAGGCCTTAAAATATAGAACATGGGGCATGACACACGTTTGCTTCTTACGATTTAAGTCGCGGCTTCTGGCTGGCTGGTGGTTTTTCCTCTCCCTTGGCCTCGTCATGCTACCCAAAACTCTCCAGGCAGGGCTGCCTTCTCCAAGGCTTCACTAGGCTTGGCTAGTAACAGGATAACTCAGGAGAAGTTTGTGGTTTGAAGTAAAAAGAGGAAACTTATTTTTGGGTGCATCTTCTAGTCATGCAAGAAGGATTTTTTTCTTCTTTTAAAAACAATTATTTTTTATTCACTTTACATTCCCCCATCACTGTTGCCCTCTCTCTTCTCTTCCTGGTCCCGCCCTTACAAATCCCTCCTCCCCTCCCCCTATGCAAGAAAGATCTTAAAGGTTTTATCTTAGATGCCTGCTGCAACCCAGCAGGAACAGAGATGAACCTGACACCTAATGCCAGGGGAATTCTAACCCTTCCATCACACCTTGTTGCTGTGCTGCAGCAGCCAGGGCGAGCCTCGAGCACCCAGGCAGGACAGATACCTCTTAGGAAGGAAGGACCCAGACTCACAATTGTCTTTCCCTTTTACGGGCCTAATGAAACAGACACTTTGTTTAGGATGGTTTCTGAGATTACTGTCGGACGCCTCATCTTGGGCAATGCAATTCTTAGGTGCTAGCATTTCAGTTGTGAAGACCAATTAAATTTAGCCAACTTTTTTTTATTTTGGTTTTTTCGAAACAGGGTTTCTCTGTATAGCCCTGGCTGTCCTGGAACTCACTCTGTAGACCAGGCTGGCCTCAAATTCAGAAATCCACCTGCCTCTGCCTCCCAAGTGCTGGGATTAAAGGCGTGCGCCACCACTGCCTGGCAGCCAACTTATTTTTTTAAATTTTGCTTTTTCAGGAAATGAAGTGAATACTTTTTACCAAATGACAATTAAAGAAACAAATTTTCTCTTCATGTTTATACACAGGAGGGAAAGAGGAGAGAAGAGAGGAGAGAGAGAGAGAGAGAGAGAGAGAGAGAGAGAGAGAGAGAAAATAAAACAAGACAAAAACCCCAACAAATCAATATTCAAGTCAGGATTACAATTTTATTTTGAAGATAGCAAGTCTGAGGTTAATGGCATTTCTTTTATATTTACTCTCTTAGATCATGGAGAGCAAATAAATAATTCACCATTCTGAAGATGACCTCGGGAAAGAACTTACTTTTCAAGGACATTCCTAAGGGAAAATCACTCAGGTTTATGAGTCAGACAAAACTGCCTATGTAGGTCATTTTTGTTCCATGGCCTGAACAGTTAACTTGGGCCTGTCTACACACAGAACAGCCGAACAACAAAGGACACTACTCCCCTAGACGTCACCTGTGCTTACCAAATCACTCTGATGATTGTATCTTGTTTCAATTATTTATTTCTAACTAGTCATACAGTGTGGGTGGATAATCTTTTTTAAATACAGCCCCTAAAGGAAAACTAACCATGTAATTAATTTAGAGTTGTTTTTCCTTAAAGATACATTAACCACCAAAATCACTTCCATTCATTTAAGCAAAGGGAACAAAATAGCATATAATTCTTACAAAAATGTATGTAAGGTGTATGTCACTGCCGTGGTATATCAAACTGAGCAAGACAGGGACAAATAGGAAAGATGAAGGCAAAGGGGAGGAGAGGGTAAAGGGTAGAACAGGAATGAGGGGATGAGTGGACACAGAAAGGGGAGAAAGAGAGGGGTGCCACAGGTAGATGAGAAATGTAAGGCCACCAGGTCAAGACCCCCCACTGGGTCTAGAGCATAGGTGAGGGGTGAACCTAAAGACAGAGCATGAGGTAGGGTTTGGGATGAATAGGGGATATGTATGCAAGTGAAGGGCAGAGAGAGGGAAGCCAGGGAAAACAGAAAGCCTATCACCCTAGCCGGCCCAGCCCAGCAGTATTCATAACTACACATGCGTCTCCCAAGTTGATGCGGAACTTGGTGACAAGGAGAATGGAGACGGCCACGTCTGGTAGCATGAGATCCCATGCCTTGCCTTCCAGATTCTTCCTGGATTCTTGGGTATCTGAAAAACCAAACATTAGTTATGATTGAAACTTGAAATGTTCCACAAAATCTCATGCTTTGCTCCCCTGGTGGATTTGGTCTAACGCTTGTATTACGTTAATTGGGTCCCTAAAATTCTTCGTGTAAGGCGTTTGGTGTTCCCTGTCCCCAGGTGACTTTGATTGGTAAGTAAAATTGCTGGTGGCTAGTAGCTTGGCAATGACACAGAAGTAGGATGTTATGATTCTTGGCAAGAGGACTAAGAAGTGGAAGAAGGATTTGGAACCACCATACCAGGAAAGGAGTCAGGTCCAGGCCTGAGAAGTGCAGAAGAGAGAGAATACCAATCATAAGAGCAGCCCAAGAGGCTCCCACCACTGGGTCGAGGGCAGCAAAGATAGAATATAGATTTCAGTAAGCAATAACTCCAGAGTACTGGAGAGGTGTTAGCCACAGGAATGGCCCAGCCATTGGGCTGTTTAAGGCATATTAAAATATAAGGGTGTGTGTATGTGTTTCATTTGAGATGATTTCAGTAGAATTAATTTGCCTACTGCAACAGCTCCTCAGCTGGTAACACTATTTCAAGAAGCTGTGGAATCTTGAAGAGGTGTGGTCTCTCTGTAGAAGCAGGTAGCCTAGGGTAAATCTTTGAAGACCTGCCTTCTAGTTTCTGGTTTACCATGATGTAAACAGTCTCCTTCCCATGTGCCTACTGCCACAATCTGAACTGTTTTGCTTATTTTGTGCTTTCCCTGTCAGGATGGAGTGAACCGTGGGAAACTATGAGCTAGAATAAATCTTTCTTCACTGGAGTTGTTTCTGTCAGGTATTAGAATTATTATGATTCAAAAAGAAGTCATACAGAGGAGTTTGGAATGTAGCCCAGTTTGCAGCATTCTTGCATGGCATGAACGAGACCCTGGGTCCAACTCCTAGTGTGTATAGGCTTCTTACTCCTGTATATCCCCAGCACTGGGGAGGAAAAGGAACTCTCTGTGAAGAGAGTTCAAAGCCAACCTGGGGTTCATGAGATCCTGCCAGAAAGAAAGTAATTAATATTGGATTGAAATAATTCCTGCATTCTAGAGGCATAAACAAAAGTCAGTGACCAAGTTCCCACAAGGAGCTGCTCCTGGCAATGGTATAGTGAAGGCTTCTGGATGACACAGAGCTTGATCTGATATGTGGAAAAGTGGCCAGTTTGGATAAAGAGAAGAGTCTAATCTCTACCCTTTTGGAAAGTAGCCAGAGGATAGAAAGGCAGAAGAAGAGTGACAGAAGATGTAGGAAGGGACCAAGGGTTAAGAGCATTTGTACCTGCCTGATGCTCAGATATCATGATGAACACACCTGTGGGCAAGCATGGCTGGCTCTTCCAAACACACGTGAGAAAATGTCATCTATAAATTGACGTTTTGGAAAACCTAGCTCGTGATAAAGGATAGACGCAAGGAGACATTTTCAGTAAAGAACAGGTAGCATTTTTTTAAAAAGGTACTTATTTTATTATTATTACTAAGATACGGTTTCAGTGCATAGCCATATCTGCCCTAGAACTTACCACAGAGACCAGGTTGGCCTCAAAGTCACAAAGATCCACCTGCCTCTGCTTCCTGAGGACTGGGATCAAAGGCATGCACCACCACCCAAAGCTAAAGATTGATGTTTATTACTTAAGTGTATGAGTCTGTGTGAGTGTATGCCACATGTATGCAGGCATACTTAGAGGTCAAAAGGGGGTTTGAGGTCTTTAGGAGCTGGAGTTCCAGGTGCTGAACCACAGGACATGGATGCAGCGAACCAAACTGAGGTCTCCTGGCAGAGCTGTAAACACTCTTAACCGTAGAGCCATCTCTCTAGCACCATGATTGGCAAATATTTTATACTTTTCCAGAGATGCAATTTCTGTTCCTATCTCTCAGCTCTATCATTTACAATGAGAAAGTAGTCCTAAGCCGAGTGGATGGACATGTCTGTGTTCTAATAAAACTTTATTTATGTTAACAGCTGACGGGCTATATTTGGCCTTCAGGTTTTAGTGTACTGATTATGAGTGCAGACTTGCTAATGTAGACTTTAAATGATTCAGCTCCTGCTGTCAGGTTGACTATTCAAACATAAGTGGAAAACTGGGTTTTAAATGTGATCACTCTAAAAATTAAATGCTTCAAGGTTCAGCAATAACATCTCAGAAATACAGGCAACACCGAAACATCCCCCAACTCTTAAAAAGACAGGTCTTTCTAGTTAACTTCAATGGACCATCTTTTCCTTTGGAAACTTGAATGTCTGCTGTAGGTTGTAACTGCAAAGTCTGTAAAGTTAAGCAGAAGCAGCTACCATTTTATGATGCGGAAGAAGTGCCGAGCCATCTGTTGGGGTTCAAGGCTTTATTGTGATCTCGGTCAGGGTTGCGTTTCTTGAGTGTTTGCTGTGTGCTAGGTGCTGTGCCAGTGGATCGTTCATCAGAGTCTCTCAGATGATTAGCTTTGAACCTAGCGCTCTCTCTCTCTCTCTCTCTCTCTCTCTCTCTCTCTCTCTCTCTCTCTCTCACACACACACACACACACACACACACACACACATCTTTATACCACCCAGGTCCAAGTGCAAGCTTCCACAATTAATTAGCATTTAAAGCATTTCAAAGTTCTACCTACCACCTTGCTCACTAGTCCTTATGTTAATCCTAGATAGAATTATTATTAGTCTCCACTTAACTGATAAGAAGACTGAGTTTCAAGAGGCTCATTACCGAAGCCTACAGGAAGCTGAAGTTATAATTCAGGCACAGCTGACTTCCAAACCTGTGAGGATGGTCTGCTCTGCCTGTCTTGTGTGACAACTGCTGTGCCCTATCTCTGGGGATCTACCACATGACTTTCTGGGCTAAGGTGATTTCCCAGAATGAGGCACTGCCTGTTACTGTGGTTCTGGTTCCTTTGGCTTGGTTCAAAAAGGAAATGACTCTGGAGGTTAGTGCTTCTGTCAGTCCCAGGCACTAAGAAGAGCCAGAGGAAGTTCTCTGATACTCCACAGCAGACAAGAGCCAACGCTGGAGCCGGAGAAGGGCTCTAGTCACTTCCAGAGAGGCTGCGCTAGTGTCATTCACCAGGGTCACATGAGGGTAGACACAATCCAGAGCCACGGAGACTAGAAACAGGTTAGGAGGAAGGAAAAGACAAACTACCACTAAATAGGCCAGACTAAGACGAGGACACAGGGAATTTGAACTGAGTCTGAGCTGAGCAGCAGGAAGTGAGAGGGCTTGAACGTGCAGCTGTGACTAGCCAGATGGCAATGGAATAGCTCCACAGAGGAGGAAGGCAGGGACTGCCCCCGTGGAGTTAGACTGGGAGGTTACCATAGGGAATGCAGGAAACAAACCCAGGTTTACATCTGATCAGGGAGTAGCAAAGTGTTACTGTGCTCACTGGAAATTTAGTTAGAGACGTTGTTATACCCAAATTGTGTGAGTGCACTGGGTCTATGCCTTACAGCGGAACAGGGATTAGATACTGGAGCCCCTGGGGAGAGTAAACGCTGGGCACAACACATTCAAGGCCCTGGTTTCTCTTTCCTATTCTGCCAAACAGAAACAGAAATAAGCACAGCTTGCCTCTAAAGCAGGGCAACAGGGCAGTGTGTACACACGGCTGCGGGAAGGAAGCACTTTACTGGAGACACGGCACCGATGCTTCGTGGCTGCATCTCATGAACCTTTGGTGTTTTTGTTGTTTTTCTTTCAGTCTGCAAGGCAAAGAATCTATTTTGGGAGTTTACGAGTCTCTGTTCTGGATGTAGTAAAATATGGCTCCTGTTCAACATAAAGAATTCTTTTTAAGGTTCTCTGTGAACAAGCAGGGACACAGATAATAGGCCAGTTCAGACACCTGAGTCCTAAGAAAAGCTGAGTTAATTACAGTAGGCGTTTTCTCCCCTCACACTGAGGCCCACAGTCATCAGACAGTGAAGGAGGCCCAGGCGTCCCTTCACAGGAGGACAGTGAAGGAGGCCCGGGCGTCCCTTCACAGGAGGACAGTGAAGGAGGCCCGGGCGTCCCTTCACAGGAGGACAGTGAAGGAGGCCCGGGCGTCCCTTCACAGGAGGACAGTGAAGGAGGCCCGGGCGTCCCTTCACAGGAGGACAGTGAAGGAGGCCCGGGCGTCCCTTCACAGGAGGACAGTGAAGGAGGCCCGGGCGTCCCTTCACAGGAGGACAGTGAAGGAGGTCCGGGCGTCCCTTCACAGGAGGACAGTGAAGGAGGACCGGGCGTCCCTTCACAGGAGGACAGTGAAGGAGGTCCAGGCGTCCCTTCACAGGAGGACAGTGAAGGAGGTCCAGGCGTCCCTTCACAGGAGGACAGTGAAGGAGCCCCAGGTGTCCCTTCACAGGAGGCGCCTCTGGAATCAGCCTCCTCACTTGCAGACACATTAGTCTTAGCAGTTAAAACTCTGAGTGTAGAAAGTGCACCTGAGATACCAAGCTGCGATCACTGGACTGCAGCTCGCTTCCCACAGAGCTTTCCAGGCCAAAACGTGGGCCTGGGGCACAGTGCCTTTCCAACACGATGATGGGGAGCAGGTCCTGCCTGGGGGCACCCGGGCTGAACTTCCCAATTGACAGTGACCCTACCCCACCAGATGCTTGGATGAAGGCCATCACAAAAGTTGTTGGGGTACAGCAAAATATAGCCAAGGAAATTCCCTCTATGGGCAGTTTTTTTTTTAAATTATAAATCCTTTAACTCAATTAAATTATTTTAGTGTGTGTGTGTGTGTGTGTGTGTGTGTGTGTGTGTGTGTGGTGCATGAACAACTTTGTGGAGTCATTTTTCTCCTTTTACCTTATATTAATCCTGGGATTGATTTTAGCTTGTCAACCTTATATAACAGTGCTTTTATTTTCTGAGCTACCTGACCAGCCTCTAGAAATCCTTTAGATCAATAATATGAAGAAAACAAGTTGAAGAGTGACTGAAAAAAGGAAAGGAAGGAAGGGAGGGAGGGTGGAAGAAAGGAAGGAAGGAAGGAAGGGAGGGAGGGAGGGAGGGAGGGAGGAAGGAAGGAAGGAAGGAAGGAAGGAAGGAAGGAAGGAAGGAAGGTGTCCCCAGAGCGAACATGTTGATTGAGTTTAAAACTATTAACACATTAGTGTTTAGCCACAGTACTCCCTGCGTTTGGCGCTTTGATGGGGCTCAGGCCTAGACTGGAAGTGTCATGGATACCTCAGAGCAAAGCCAGAGCCCTTGGGATCTCCACAAAGGTGGAAGCTGCTGCCCAGCACACTCCCTCACTGCCAGGGACGTAACAACAGGAGGATGGCAGCATATGGTGCTTTTTCCCTATGTAGGAACAGAGCAGATGGGGCACAGGCCAGCTTTGCGATTGTTTTATGACTTGGGTTGTTAGCAATGTTTGCTCCTTCTTAGGACAGGAACACAGGGCTTCAATGACAGCAGACAGCTGTGGGTTGGAGATGGGGTGTAAGTGTGTGTGTGTCTGTATGTGAAAGAAAGTTCTGAAATTACAAATTTCACCCTCAGCACCATCATTACGTGTGTATCATCTCTCTCTCTCTCTCTCTCTCTCTCTCTCTCTCTCTCTCTCTCCTTTCCCCCCCCCCAAGTCATGGAACTTGCCATATAGACCAGACTAGCCTCAAACAGAGATACCCTGCCTCTGCCTCTTGATTGCTGGGATTAAAGGTATGGACCACCACACCCACCCACACCTCATGTTCCTTCCTATGTGTACCAGAACTCAATTGAACACTGAGTTCTGGGCTGCAAAAGTAGATTTACTTTTATACCTTCTCTGTGTACCTTTGTCAAGTGATCACTTATGAAACTAGTGGCAGAGACATTTTAACCCAAATAATGAGAATTAAAGACAGAGGGAGGCTTTACAAAGTCAACATGCGCACTGTTTTCAGTGTAGGAATGAGTTCTCATCATGGCAAAGTTGGTGAAGAGAGTTCAAAGCCCGAAGGCCTGCTAGTAGTGTGGCCCCCTTCCTTGTGCTCTCTTTCTTTTACTGTAGTGTACCAGGTGCACACAAGGGCTTTTGAGGAGTGTTTCTCTGGAAGATGGTATAGATCATGCCACAGCCATCACAATTACCATATCATAGAGCTCTCCATCACAGTAATCTTCTCACATCATAAAATTAGGTGTTATAGAACCACCCTTCTGTGTGTAAGTAAGTTCTAATCACCCGGGAACAATCCTCAGCAGTGTCACACAGGACTGAACCAGGAACAATTTCTATCCCCTCGTCCCAGGGCATAGTCATCCCAAGACATATTTCTACCATTTCCCAGCGTTATGATGGATGCTTAGGCTCCAACATCCCACAGAGAAGATTTCTTGTCTGCCTTCACTCGCTCTTCCACTTCCCTTCCATCTTGCTACTGGTGTCTCTAGATCATTCCCAAATCGCCCATCTGCTTCTGAACCCTTGCTTCTGGGAAGACAGTCAGGGGTGGGTGTGCCTTCTCACAGCATCCATTTGCTCAGTCATCAGCAACCAGCAGGTCCCTGTTTCATAGGATGGTAGACATCAGAGAGAAACTGAAGACCCAAGTTGTGTCTTGAGTTCAAGGATAAGTGGTGTTAGAAATGACAATGGGACCTGGGTGGTGGCACACATACTTACTCCCCACACTTGGGAGGCTGAGGCAGGTGGATCTCTGAGTTTGAGACAAGCCTGAGCTACAGATGGAGTTCCTGGACAACCAGGACTACACAGAGAAAACATAAGACACCCAAACAAACAGAACAGTGGGATGGCTATAATGTTTTATAAACCCATAGAAGATACCAAACATAAGGGCTCATGCCAAGCAGTCATTCTGGCGTAACTTGGTACTTCAGTATTTGCTTGATTTCCACAAGCAAATAGCATTTTTGACACAAAGATGCCAAGAAATCATATCTGCTTGTTTTTTTCCAAAGGAGCTACCTGAGCACATCTGCCTTGATCTCTGAAAGCCCTGCAATGATGAAGTAGACCTTCAGGACACATGTCCTGAAGCAGGTTAGATGGGAAAGCTCTGAAGTACACAAAGTAACCTCACAACTCCAAGGCTATGAGCTAAGATGCTGCAACCCACAGGCCAAGATGCATTCCTTCTCTGTGTTAACATCTTCAAAGAGCTGAGTCGTTCCTGCGCCTGTGCTCCTCTCAAAGCTTAAACTCCACCTCCTCCAGTACCTTTGCTTCTTTTCTAGCCTACCATCTCTTCCTCCCCTGGCCCCTCTGCTGCAGTCATGGGACCATCCCCTTCTTGTTTCAAGTTACCACCTACTCTATTCTGTGTAAGTAGGTTCTCTTTATGGACACAGCACTAGCAGCTCTTTATTGGCTATGATGCTGTACTTTAACAACAACAATAAAACAAATGACAACTATAAAGGACTTTCTGTATGTCTGTGTGTCTGTCAGGAAGGAAAAACATAAGGATATTTGTACAATTATACTACGAAATAATGTGGTGTCCATTAAAGAGGAAAAAGTAGAAGTCTATGTATGGACATAGAAAAACATTTGTGCCAATTAAAAAGAGCTTAAATCTACGAAAACACACAGAAGATTTTAAGTGTGAATTGTGGCCAGTGGCAAGTCTTAAAAGGCTACATATAACATGATCCCAACATGATTGTCGTCTAAAAAAGCCAATGTAAAAGACATAAAAAGATCAGGGGTTGCCAGGTGCAAAGGTTGGACAGGTGAATACTTTTAGTACCGAGGATTTTTAGGTCAAGGAAGCTCTTGTGATTACAGACATACTATTGCACTTGGCAGAACCTACAGAATATACAAGAATGAACCAGTACTCACTTATTGTTTGAGCAGATGCACCACACCCAAGCAAGACTTCAGTAATATGGGGAGAATAAGAAAAATATTGACTGGGGCCCTGTAATGTGTGCATAGTTTTCTCTAAATCCAAAACTGCTCGAAGAAACAAAGCCTATTTATAGTCTGAAAATATGGAGTGATAATTTGCTGGGCACGGTGACAAAGGTGTGTAATTCTGGTTACTTAGCAAGCTGATGCAGGAAGATTGAAGGTTAAAAGGCAGCCTGGGCAATTTGTAAGCACATGAGAGGCCCTAGGTTCAAACTCCTGAAAAGGCAAAGAAAATGAAATACTGGTCCCCCAACTACCCTTTCTCCCACATAGGGTCTTTCTTATCCCTGCCTGGCTTTGAACTCCTGACCTTCCTTCTTCCAGTCTCAAGTGCTGAGATGTTTGCCACTAAACTCAGTTATACTTTATGTTTTTAGTGAACTAATTAAGATATGCAAAATAATAGGTGCAGCTACAGGACTCAGGTTCTGACTCCTGTGGCCCTGCAGTTCACCATGGGACAGGGGTTGAGCTCCAGTGGCCGCAGAGGCCATCATGGGACTCAGTCTTCATGAAGCTCCAGTGGCCCTCCAGAGGACCAGAGTTCTGGCACCAGTACTCTCAGAGCTGTCATGGGACTGGGGTTTTTACTACAGTCCATGTACAGAGTCCAGCAGGATCACTGTTTTGACTCCAGTGTCCAGCAGTTTCATAGAATTCAAAGTGTGACCAGAGTGCCCAGGGTTTTACTCCATTTGGTTATACTAGTGATCAGCTTATGGTCATGTTGTCACCCAACCAAGACAGGATCACCTCAGTGGCTCTACCTGGCAATCAATGCCAAGCTCTACCAGCGTCCACAGCTGAACTTCATGAAGACATCACTCTAGAAAGACAGAAAACAAGACAACCAAATAGAGTTGAGAATTTATAACTAGATGCAAAGCCAAGATATTTAAGAAACACAGCAAAGATGCACCAGGAACATGGCACTAACCACCCGTGGTCCATTCCAACTTCCCACTCTCCTGTAACGGAACCTGAGGTTACGGAAAAGTGCCTGAAGACCATATAAAACAAAGGAACAAAGGCACAAACTAAAGAAATAAACCCTTTCTTCTCCATGTTGCCAGTGGTCATCATGCTTTATCACAGCGATACAGAAACTGTGACTAAGACAGCTGAATAAAGAGATATTCAATACAGTGATTGGAGTCTTGAATAATATAATAGGGCCAGAAAAAGACATAAAAGGGATAAAATAGGAAAAGAAAAAGTCAAACTATGCTTACATGCAGATGACATGATTCTACACTGAAAAGATGCTCTAGAATATGCTAGAAAACTTTTAGATGTAATAAACTCAGTAAAGTTACAGGCTACAAAATCAGAATTTACATAAACAGTAAGATTCATATATACCAACAATTAATTGAATAGAAAAATCATGAAAAATACATCACTTATAATACGTTCAAACATTAGAAATAGATCTAACTAAGGTAGTGGAGGATCTATACGATGAAAACTTCAGGATATTAAAAACAAAATCAAAGCAAACACCAGATTATTGAAAGGCCTTCCATGCTCCAGGGCTGGTAGAATTAGTATAGAAGAATGCCTTTATGACAAAGGTAATCTCTATATTCAGTGCAATTCTCTCAAAAAATTCTGAGGTCATTCTTCACAGGCCTAGGAGAAAAAAAAAAAGAATCCAAGAATTCATATGGAACCACAGAGAACACAACAGAAAGAATTGTAATCCTTAGGTACCTGACTGACACCTACACTACAGAAGTACAGTGACCGAGGCAGCATGGCACTGACTTAAAAGCACATATGTAGACATCTGGGCCAGAACAGAAGCTCTAGGAAAAAACAAGACATCCCACCTACTTTTAACAAAAATGTCAAAAACTTGCTATGGAAAAGAAGCCTATTTAATAAGTGGTGCAGGCCCTAAGATCCATTTGTAGAAGAATGAAATTAGATCCATATCTTCTACTTTTTATAAATATCAACTCAAATCAATTTTTTTTTAAAAAAAAAAATCTTACTTTACAACCTGAAATTCATGCAGGGCTAGAGAGATGGCTTAGCAGTTAAGAGCACCTGCTTCTCTTGCATGAGACCCCAGTTTGGTTCCTAGTACCAACATAAGTCAGCTTACAACTGCCTGTAACTCCAGCCCCAGGGCACTCCCACACAGGTACATACACACAAACACAGACACCAAATAAAAACTAAAACTTCTAAAGAAAAGCAGGGAATGCAGTTCAAAATCCATGGTTAGACAAACTCTTTCTGATCTTAACTCTAATAGCACAGGGACTAGTGGCAAGAATCAACGTGGACCTTCATGAAATTGAAAGGCAACTATCAACTCAGCAGTCAGACAGGCAGACAGACCACAGGATGGAAGAGACCAGCTGTACTTTAAGAAGCTGATATGTAGAACTTACAAAGAAAGAACAGAAATCAAACATCTAAAGCAAAGTTGCCAGTTAACAAATAGCCTAATGAAATGCACAGACAGTCCTCAAATGTAGAAATAAAAATGGCCAACAATTTTTTTGCTTGTTTTTTGTTTTTTTATTTTTTACTTTTTTTTTTGTTGTTGTTTGTTTGTTTTTTGAGACAGGGTTTCTCAATATAGTCCAGGCTGTACTGGAACTCATTCTGTAGACCAGGCTGGCTTCAAACTCAGAAATCTTCCTGCCTCTGCCTCCCAAGTGCTGGGATTAAAGGTGTGAGCAACCACTGCCTGGCTAAGTTTTTTTTTTTTTGTTTGTTTGTTTGTTTGTTTTTTGTTTTTTTTTTCTTTTTTAATATTCAATATCTCTAGTCATCAGGGAAACGAAAACACAAAACTACTTTGAGATAAGTCACCCTAGTCAAAGGCTGTTATCAAGAAATCTGCCAACAAATGTGGAGAGAATTTGGGGAAGGGGCACTGAAAACTAGCATAGCTACTGAGAAAGTCAACATGGAGGGTTTTAAAGTTAACAGCAGAACTTTTAGGGGCTAGAAAGGTGGCTTCGTGGATTGGGGCACTTGATGCTCTTGTGGGGGATCCAGGTTTGATTCCCATCCCCCACAGGGTACCTCATGGCCATCGGTAACTCTAGTTCCAGGGATCTGCCTTAGCTAAGGTTTCTATTGCTGCAATGAAACACAAAGACCTAAAAGCAAGTCGCGGAGGAAATGCTTTATTTGGCTTAGACTTCCATATCAAAGGAAGTTCATCATCAGAGGAAGTCAAGCAAGGCAGGAAACTGGAGGTAAGAGTTGATGCAGAGTCCACGGAGGAGTGCTGTTTGCTGCCTGCTCCCTGGCGTGTTCAGTCTGCTTTCTGATAGAACTCAGGACCACCAGCCCAAGATGGCACCACCCACAATGGTCTGGGCCCTCTCCTATCCGTCATTAGCAAAGCAAATGTGATGCAACTGGATCTTACAGAGACATTTTTCTGTTAGGAAATACCTCTACTTTACGCGTCAAGTTGACTTAAGACTAGCTAGCACCACTGACCCCTTGTCAACCTGACCCCCAAACACATTGCTGTTAAACCACAATCTTTCCTTTGTTATCAATCTCCACAATCTCATATTAGAAATATAAATAACTTTAAAACCCCACAGTCTTTTACAAATTCAAACACAGTAAAATTTCAGTTTCTTTAAAATATCTAATTTCTCAAAAAATTTTCTAAATCTCTTAAAACTTCAACCTTGTTTAGCTGTGTGCATCTGTAAAAATCAAAGTGAAATTAAATACCTTCTTCAAGAGGGAAGAGCCAGAGTACAGTCACAATCTGAACCAAGCAAAACCAAACTCCAACAGTCAATAATAACCCAATGTCTAATTATCTGGGATTCATTCGCAATCTTCTGGGCTTCACCAAGGAGCCTGAGTCACTCCTCCAGCTCTTTCCTCTGCAGCACACACAGCCTGTCCTCGAGGTTCCAGCTGACTCTGCTCCACGGCTGCTGCTGCTCTTGGTGTTCATCCCATGGCACGGGCATCTCCGAAATGTTGGAGTCTTCTCCTGCAGCTGGACATAAGCCAGCACAGGACCTGATGCCCTTTTCTGGTTTCAGGCAAGAGGCACACATGTACTGCACAAACATACAAACACAGTCAAAACAGGTATGTACATAAAACATAGACCTAACACATGACCTAGCTGAACCACTCCTGGGTATGTACCCTAAGAATTGCACGCCCCACCAGGGAGAGACTTGTACATCCCACTTATTGCTGCCCAACTGGTAGTGATAATGAAGCTGGCCTAAATATCCACCAGCAGATGAATGGATAATAAAAATGTAGTTCATGCACAAAATAGGATTTTACTCAGTGGAAAAGAAAAATAAAATCATAAAACTTATAAGGACTGGACAGACATGAAAATTATAATATTAAATGAAATGTTCTATTTTTGGAAAGACAAAAACTCCATGTCCTTTCTCACATATGGATCCCAATCTCTGAAGTGTGTGTATGTGTGTGTGTGTGTGTGTGTGTGTATTAGTAAAGCATAAACAACTAGATAGGAAATCAAATGAGGGAGGAAAAGTAGGTGCTGAGGAAGGATGAAGGGTGGGCAGGGGAACGTGGCCTATGGGAAATGAAGAAAAGAGACAGAAAGGGAAGGCCAGAGAAGGGGAAGTCAAAGGCAGCAAGGAGTGGGAGGAGGACCACTAACACACACTTCGTTCAAAAATGCTGCAATTATATCTAAATCCTGTGTGCTAATTTAAATAATACAGAATGTTTACAAAGAGAGGAGCATACCTAACACCCACTAACTGGCTTCCAAGTGGGCGGAGGGATTGACTCTTGCCATTTTTATTACTTATGTTTGCTACCGATTCCTTTTTAAAATGTAATTTTATTAGTATTGTAATTTTGTAATTATAAAAATGGGCAGTTTTATTTTTCTTTACAACTTAATAAATACTTATTTTTTTTCCCAAAGATTTATTTAACATATGTGAGAACACTGTAGCTATCTTCAGACACCAGAAGAGGACACCAGATCCCATTACAGATGGTCGTGAGCCACCATGGGGTTGCTGGGAATTGAACTCAGGACCTCTGAAGAGCAGTCAGTTCTTTTAACCACTGAGCCATCTCTCCAGCCCAGTAAATACTTCTTGATCACCGCACAGGGGGTAAGACTTGTCATTCAGAAAAATCACAGTGATGGTGTTTTCATGACAGTGTGTACCCTTCAGGAGTGAGTGGAATGGCTTGTCTGGCGTCACTGTCAAACCAGCGCCCATCGTTTTCAGGGTCATTGGTAACTTGGCCATGCTTTCCCCAGATAGCCTCACCTCCTGTGTCACGAGACCCAACTCGCGCGTCCACTTCAATCACTGTACTTTTGGGGATCACACCCAGGGTTGTATATAATGGGGATGATGGATTCTTTTTCACACCGAGTATAGGCAGGCAAAAGGTAGCTTCCAGCTCAGGATGTGTGACATGGGCTTTTGAAACACAGACCCATTGGTCTAATGAACCTTTCATATTTAGGTAGTTTTCTTGTTAAGCCATCACCAACAAAGCAGACTTTAGTAACCGTCCTCTTCCGCGCCTTCTTTTTCGTTTTCCTGTTCTAATAGGTCTGTTTCTCCTTGGGCACAACCTTTGGGTAGAGGGACCTCCCATTTCCCCCGCCTATTCTTTTCATTTCTGCTTAATCATGTTGGAAAGTACTTTTGCTCTCAATTCCTCTCTGACCAGCAGATAGGCGGGGCCTGCTCCCTGTGGCGCCATCTCCTCTCTCCTCGCCCTTCTGCTTGGTGTTTGTCTTTTCTTGCATCTTAATAGTCTTTTTCATTTGTATTTTCTCAGCATGGTGCTGTTTATGGTAGAGTTTAGGCTTCAGGGATTTTTTTTTTCCTTCTTTGAACGTTCACAGTTCTCCTGACCTTCTTTCTCTTTTTCTCATGGTAGTCCAAACAATATCCGTATTGTTTGCGGTGCAATACAATATATTCATTTTGCGGGCCATGGTGACAGCCGCAGAGCAGCTGTCCGCGACCTCCCGGGTTTCAGAAACATCTTAATTCCTGGGTGTCACTGGTCCATGAGCTTGCTTCCCTCAGGCCGGAAAGGAAAGGGCAGTCCTTTAAGCAGGTCCGCGCCCTCTCTCCATTCCTAGGCAGAAGAGGGGTATTGTAACTTAAAAAAACAAAAACAAAAACAAAAACACACACACAATTTAAATTGGAAAAGAGACAAACAGAAGATGGCCACAATGGAGAACAAAGCTGTGAACTGTGCCCTGAGTGTCAAGGAGTCCAAGGCAGGCAGAGAGTAACCCCGAATACACTGCTATTCCAACAGACTCCAGAGAAAGAGAGAGCATCGTTAGAGGTCTCATTAGGAGCACAGCCAGAGGACTTGGGGACCGTTACAAAACGCAATGGCACATAGCTCAGGGAAGCAGCGCTGAAAATACAGGCTAGGGAAAGAACGCTGTTCCAAGAGTTAGCATGAGTATCTATTTGGTGTGGTTGTAGGAGTCATTTGGTGTCCTGAAAAGGTGTTTGCTCTTCCTGTTGCCAGCATAACACACCCAGAAACAGCCTGACACAGATTAACACCCTCTTAGGTTTGTGTTGTAAGGGGCAGTGGCAGAGAGAAGGACTGGACAGTAACCTGAGATGCATCATTAGTGGGTGCACCTGGTGCTCCCCAGAGTCGATGACTCTGAAGAGCGGGAAGCTGGGTATAACGGCACACCCCTTTGATCTCAGTGTTCCCCAGTCTGAGGCAGAGGGACTGGACGTTCAAGGCAAACCTGACATGCACAGTGAGAAAAAAATCTAGAAGGAAGAGAATGTGGCAGGAATTCTCTTGCTGTTTTCACTTGTTGTTGTTGTTGTTGTTGTTGTTGTTGTTGTTTATTTGTATCAGCATGTTCTGAAATGTTAAACTGACACAGAAAGATGTTTAAATCTATGACTTTCCCCACGACACCTCTCCTGGTCTTCCCAGAAGTTAATACCCTGATTAGTTTAGGCTGTCAAACTATAGAAAACATCATCACTTCCATGGCTTCTTCCAAAGGAGCATAGGCCACTTTTTAAGCCCCTAATAAAAAGCCTATTATCTGAACGTAGAATTGAATCTCCAACGTCCCACGGGCAGCATCCAGCTATGGCAGCCTGGCTGTAAAGAAAAGGTGTTTGTCTCTGTAGCGTTAAAGGCCTGCACTTGGAGACGGTCTTGTTGCCTCAAGAGACCTGAGGTGGCGTCTCCTGGCCCTTAGTGAGGAGTCCTGAGGTGGCACAGAAGAGCACAGGGTGAATCGGGCAGCATTCTCTGGAGAGGAGCTAACAGAATGTATGCATATATCATATAAAGGCATTTGTGAGCTCTGGAATACAGGATTGGGACGTGGCAGAGAACTGGGCTCTAAAACCAAGTGGAATAGCTGACCAAATCCCAAGCTGGCATCATGGGAGCCACCATGGACTGAAGAGGCAGGAATCTGATGCCCGCAGAGGACGGCAGCAGGGCAGGTGCACAGAGAAAGAGGTGGCTTCATTCAGGTCCCGACAGCACCTTTCTCCAACTTGTTTTGCACAAAGGCAGCCAACATATTGATGGATGACCCCACACTCAAGACTATTCAACCCCACCACTGTCCCTCCTGGCCATTCCAGAAATGCCCTCACAGATACCCAGAAACGTCTATCAATCTAGTCATAGTAGTAACCCAGGCAAACACCAGCCGATGACCATACAGTGCCGAACATGACGAGTCTGAGTGAATGTGTGTGCACGTGCGTATATGTTTGTGCATGTATGTGAATGTGCCTTTGTGCATGTGCACTTCACCCTGATGACTTTATCTACTCCAAATCCCCTCTCACCTGCTCTATCTCTAACACCACCACTTTCTCACACTTCATAGCAGGGGTTTATTTCTGCCTATAAGCCCCGGCCAACACATTGACATTGCATCCAGTCAGTTGTAGGAGCCAGTTATGGGTTTGTTCAGGCCTGTTACCGCAAAGTAACTGATGAATCTCACTATTAGAAGATGTGCACCTTGGTCTGGTGGTTGAGCCAGGCTGAGTTCCTGAGAGGACGCTCAGAGATGCGCTCATGTGTCAGAGATTTGCCAGAGAGTTTCCTTTCCATCCACCCTCGCAAGGGGAGGAAATAGCCCAGTTGGGCAGATGAAGAAGATGTGGAACTCAGAAAGGTTGAGCTGAGGCCATCTCCCAGGGTGCTATGAAAATGGGAGGGCTTTTGAGAGTTAGCTTGACTTTGGCAAGAGGCTGAGCCATCACTCTGTCCCTGCACTTGGGTTGGCTCTGTCCGTGGCATTAGATGAGGGCGCTCTCTTCAGCTATGGCGATGCCTGACCAGGCTTACAGCTAAGGAGGTAACAGTGCCAGATGGTCTTAGCTAGAACAAGAAGTCCATAAGAAAGGAAGTACGTCACTGGGGCCATTGTGAAGATTAAATATCAATTCATGATAAATGCTCAGTGCCAAGGGAGAAATCATACATTCTTAACAGATGCTCCGTTTAATATAGAACTGCTACTCTCATCCATCCTGCCTTGAGAACCTACAGCTCCCTATGTTCTTATGAACACAGCAGAGAGCTCACAGAGCCTACAGCTCCCTCCTGCTCTTATGAACACAGCAGAGAGCTCACAGAACCTACAGCTCCCTCATGCTCTTAAGAGAACACAGCAGAGAGATTACAGAGCCTACAGCTCCCTATGCTCTTATGAACACAGCAGAGAGCTCACAGAACCTACAGCTCCCTCCTGCTCTTATGAACACAGCAGAGAGCTCACAGAACCTACAGCTCCAGATGCTCTTAGGACAACACAGCAGAGAGCTCACAGAACCTACAGCTTCCTCCTGCTCTTATGCACACAGCAGGGAGCATGTACTACCCATGAGATATGATCACTGTGAGAAGGCAGCCAGCTGCAAGCTATGAACAGCTCCCACCAGAACCTGGGCAGGTTCCCTTCACCTGGAGTATCATTCTGCATGACTGTGCAAAATGAATGCCTCTTATATGACCTGCACGCCCTTGGAATTGTGTGAGGGGAGCCCAGGGCAGCACAGGAAAGCTGCTGCCAATATTTTACCATGTTTGCTTAAAATTATCCCCTACTCCCTCCCTCCTCTCTCTCCATGTCCACAGCTACACACCACACACAGCTATTGTTTTCTGAGATATTTGAGAATGAATTTAAGGATGTCACTCTTCCTTACCCCTCAGCAGTTTTGGGTGCATTTATTACAGACAATGACGTCCTCTTACATTATCATAAAACTGTTCTTGAAACCAAGAAATTAAGCACTTTTATTTTTTGTTTTTTGTTTTTCCAACCTAGTGATCCACCTGCCTCTGCTTCACGAGTGCTGGGATTAAAGGCATGTGCCACCATGCCAAACATTTTCTTTAATAACGCGCACACACATACACGCACGCACGCACGCACGCACGCACGCACGCACATACACATGCATATGCACATGCACACACCCCGCTGCCATTTTGCCTGCATGCATGTATGCAGGTGTTGGATCCCATGGAACTGGACTTGGAGTTGCAGACAGTTGTAGGCTGCTAGGAACTGAACCTGGGTCCTTTGGAGGAGCAGCCAGTGCTCTTGCCTGCTATCATTTTTCCAGCCCCGAAACTTAGCATTCTTGTCATACTCTCACCATACCACTTATACTGGCTCTGTCCTTCACGGCACACTGTCTCCCAGTGCCTGTTGTGATCCGGATAAGGGAGCAGTAACAGTGTCTCCTTCAAGGCTGTTTTGGGAATGTGTGAAGCGCTGAGAGCTCCCATGGTGACTCAGCAGGCATTCAGAGTTTCTGATGTGACCATCACTTCTTCAGGGAAGCCTTTTCTGTTCCCGTAGACTTAGTGCACAATCCATTTCTCACCAAGTCTCTCTGGCCCTGAGCTTCTATGTTCTTCATTTGAGTTTAGCTAAAAGGCAGAGGGGTGAGTTTCTACATTCTCATTGCACCTTTGCATGCGTAGACTCCCTCTGAACACTTAAGCCCCATGTCTAATTCTTCTCTGCTGTCCCAATGTCAATAGACAGTGCATCGTGGACATGATGAGACTCCATCAGGGCAGGCAGAAGTGAGTTTGTTTTTTGTGAAAGTGAAACGTTGGCGAGGGAGGGGAGAGGGAATAGACCTTCAATATTGTGACAGAAGATAAATATCTGTTCTTAAGTGGCATCTGTTCATGGTGGGAACAGAAGGACCTACCATGGGGTCCTTACAGGGGATAGGGTAAAGGAAACAAGAAATGACTGTAGACCCTGAAGCCACCTTTGAGGAGGGAGAAAGCAGGAGCAGTAAGCATCTGTCCTAGTAGGTCTTGAGAGGACTAAAGGTAAGATACATGGAAGGAAATAGCTTCCAAAGTCTGCTTGGCATGGTCCCTAGGACAAGGGACCTGTAGAAGCCTGATAAAGTTTTGAGAGACAAAACTCTCCAGCCAAAACTTTTCTAAGGGTGTTGAGCCTGGCAAGACTGCTAAGTAACATCTTGACCATGGTGAGACTACGTTCTGGTAAAAGGAGCTGGATAGAGATATGAACCACTTCTAGACAGGCTTCCACAGCCCACCAGATCCAATCCTCTACTCTTCCCCATTCTCCATGTGTGGAAGGCATCACTAGATGGGTAAACAGAAGGTGAGTACTTGTGTGACTTCACGGGGCAGCATCTCCAGTCCCGTCAACCCTATGCTCCTGTCATAAGAATAAGAAGCAGGCTTTACCTACTAAGCCCTAACTGAGGCATCTACCGGACACCCTCTTCTCCTGAGGCTGACTGATGCATGAGTCAGGGGTTGCAGAGGGCTGCTACAAAACAGTTTTCTGTACATGACAGAGGGCTTGCACACATGATCTCACAGGGACTGTGGCTGCGTGCACAAGACCTGTACAAGATCAAGTCAGTTAAAATTACAGTATGGATGGAGGAGGGGCTCACAAAACCCTTCCTTGAGGAACAATTGGCAGTTTATGGCTGATAGGGGAAGGAGGGTCAGTTTTCTTCTAGGTCATTGGCCCTGATAGGTTGTGCATGCTCCAGTGGTGTGCCCATGTGCATACTGGCAGCACTAACTGGACCTAGGGGACTAAGGAAAAGACTGCATGCTGGGTGTGGGGCACTTGCATTAAATCCCAGCACTCAGGAGGCAGAGATAGAAGTAGACACAGGCATGGATATCTGTGAGTTGAAGGCCAGCCTTATCTACATAGTGAGTCCTGGTCAGCCAAAGGTACATAGAGAGAGAGTCCTACTTGTCTTTAAAAACAAGTACATGAAATTAGGCAAGTTACATAGTTGCACAGTTCATGGTTCTAGTAGGAGTTGGAGGGTAGGGAGTAGGGGGTAGATGTTATCAAAGCATATTGCGTGCATGAATGAAATTCTCATGGGGAAAGCATTTAAGAAAGGCGTGGGTTCTCCCATGCCACCCCTCTGGTTCCAGCAGCTACCCTGCTTACTACGTCCAGTTCACACTGGACTGAAAGCCACTCGGAACACCTGTGCTTCTACCCTGCTCTGCCCCAGAGCTACGGGAGCCAGGACAAAGCTCTACCTGTGGGAGCTATGTGGGGATTAACTGGAAAAGGCTTTGTAAATTGTGAGCAGGACATATTAGATATTATTAGTTTTGTCCATTTTTTTCCTAGGTTGGCCAAAATAAGTTTCCAAAAATAGTATAAAGGGAGGGATTAGTCATTCTTTCCAAATTAACGAGAGGAGCACTGGGATAGGATCTCATGAGGCTATTCGCTCGAGGTATGGGAAAAGCATTCTGGTGCTTTCGAAAGGCCAGTGGTTTCCTTGGAGTAGTAACAGCTGCTTTCTGCCTTGTTTTTACTTATCGACACTTTCATTATCTGTAGGGAACCTCAACATTCAGATCTGTGGTTTGTTTTTGACTGTGCCAGGCATGGAACTCTTTCACACGGGAGGTGAGAGATCTTCTGGATCTCTAGCCCCAGGGTTTTCTTAGAATTCACTTTCCTTGGAGAGAGGAAATACAGAGAAACAGCATTATTTCAATGTGAATTTTAGCATTTTTTCTCTTTCTTTTTTTGTAACTTCTTACAACATTCACAGTTCTTTGTCAAGGAGGGTGAAGTAGTCCAGAAACTACAATATCCTAATGGAAATTGTTTGCAAAACCTTTAAATTATATTTTAGTGCATGGGAAGTGTGTGTGTGTGTGTGTGTGTGTGTGTGTATGGTGTGTGTGTGTATATGTGTGTGTATGTGTGTGTGTGGTGTGGTGTATGTATGTATGGTGTGTGTGTATGTGTGTGTATATATGTGTGTGTGTGTGTGTGGTGTGTATGTATGTGTGTGTGTGGTATGTGAGTATATGGTGTGAGGGTGTATATGGGGATGTGTATGTGGTGTGTGTATGTGGTGTATGTGTGTGTGGTGTGAGTGTGTATAAGTGTGGTGTGTGTGTGGTGTGAGGGTATGCCTGTCACAATAGATTGCGGGTGCTAGAGACAACTTTCCATAGTTGTGAAGCCAGTTTTCTTTTACCTCCATGTGGACTCCAGGAGCACAACCCAGCCCCTCAGCTTGCATTTTTCCAGTATCGAGTGCCCTTCCCATTGAACAGTATTCACCAGCTGGTAAAGCTGACAGCCAGAGAGCTTAGCACACCTGCCTGTCTCTACCCCAGGAGATTATAATTTTAAATATATTCTAAAATGCCTGGCTTTTATGTGGGTTTTTAGGAACTAAAATTCAGGTCTCCACGTTTATGAGGCAAGCACTTCACCCAGACGAACCATCTCCTCAAACCATGCATCACATGTTACAGGAAGTGATGGACAATCTAAAGTGAGGGACTCCAAGACTACTGTTCACCTCACAAATTCCAAGAGAGTCTTGTGCACGGCAAGATCTTTGCAATTATAACTTTGCCACTGTGGTGTGTTACCCATTCCTAGAGTGGGTCTGCAGGCTCTGGTGTGAGCTTTGGGGTGGGTGTGCAGGCTCTGGTGTGAGCCTTGGGGGATGGGAACTGTCTAGCCTCAGGGAGGAACATCCTGGCACCGGTGCGAATGTGGGAGGCAGACTGCCGATGGCACTTAGGCCTTCACTGGGGAAGCTCCCGCTGCAGTCCTACAGAAGTATGAGGTAGGATCCGGTTCCGACAAACATCTGGGTCCTCTGTTCCTGGCCCTGGCTCCTTTATTTCTGAAATGGTTTCTTAAGCTTCTTTTATGTTCCCACTTCTTTTTTGTAAAGTCCACTCTGGCTTTCCTCAGCTTTACAAATTTAATTTTGCATTTTGGGATTAAGGATGGCATAAAGGAAGGTGGGTGCACCTCACACTGGCTCTGGACCCTTCCTCCTGTGATGCCGTTCCTTTACTTCCTCAGGACCTTACTGCTTATCAGACTTGTTTCCCCTTCTCGCTAGGCTGGAGTGGGAATCAGAGACAGGCACTGTCCCACTGCAAGGATGACGTAGCCCCTCTACTGTGACTCCATCTGTGTCTAAGGGTGGGCCTCAGAGCTCCTGAAGAATTATTAGTCAGGGCACGAGCTGACAAGGGCTTCAGGGTGGCCTTACTGTTGTCTTCCACAGTCCTCTAGTTGAACTGATATCCCTTGAACTTGCTTACGACTTGGCTGAGTAAACAAATAGTGGAGTAATTGTGGGATGAGTGCATTGGGAGGCATGGGGATTGGAGACCGGGCCTGAGCTTTGTAAGGGAATACAGTGAGTTACACATCAGGCTGGAAACTGGATTCTCTGCAGAGTGGAGGATCCGGCAAGGATAGACCCATGTGTTAGGAAGCTCATTGTTACGATGACTTGAAGGTTGGTGGGAACAGAAGACAGTCTGTGGGTGGTCATTGTCCATGCTGTCATGTTCTATGCTAGGCTTTCTTTCTTAAGTACTGTTTTCAGGCAAGGCTCCACTACTAAGCTCCAGTACTAAGAGTTGTTTGCAGTGACAGTTTACATTCACAGGCAGTTAACCAAGGCCTAATTATGTCTCGGGTTCTTTTCTGGCCTGGTTCTAAGTAAACACAGATAATCCAAAACTACACTGTAGGTCAATGATGTATACTTTGCTAAGTATGCTGGTACAGACAATTACATGTCCCCTTATTACGTACCTGCTTCTTGATGAGATGGCTTACTGATAGTAGCTGAGGCAAACCTGCCCCCAACTCTAAGGCAGCAGAGCCTTATCATACATGAAACATCCAGACAAAGGCTGACAGGGCACTCCTTTAAAGAACCAACCATCTTTGGGGTGGTCTTTTATATAGTTCTCATATCTGGCTATTCTCTACACCCGTCCCAAATCCCAGCCCTGTACTCACTTCTGACTCTTCTCTGTACCATAACTCTGCCAACTGGGTCATGCTCCATCGTGGTGTTTGCACTGTCTGTGTAAGAAGCCTCTGACTGGTTACACATACCTTCCACTCATCATCTTGACTCTCAGCTCTGTGGCCCATCATTGGACCAAAGATTATTAGACTTTCAGCTTCTTCAGTGTTCCAAGATATCTTTTGTTCTTTGTTTTCCCTTCATGAGACTTCTCTCTACTTAGAATATCCCTCTTCCAAACTCTTTGTCTTTGGCTTAATCTGAAGGATGCTCTCTGGGAGATTTTTTCTGACTCAAGCCTGAGTTAACTGCTGCTTTAATGAATGAAGTTTGAATCATGATATTTGTCACATTTAGTGGCTGCTTTTCTGTTACTGGATCAACCTACTAGATTACAGGACTCTTGCTTTACTGTCAACATAGGGTCAAAACTTGTCAAAATGGTTTGCAAAGAACAAGATCTAGACACATCCATGTTTAACTAGTAAGTGAATGAAAGAGTGGCAGTATTAGAGGCTGGTCAGGAAACGGGAGACAGACCAACTTGTGATGCTGGGAATGTTTATCTGAAATTCAAGGTTTGCAGTTTTGCATTTTATCTGCCTACATTTCTTACATGCCTAATTACATGCCTAATTCTGCATATTGGACAATTGAATGTATTAATTTCAACACTTTCAATATAGTGAGGAATCATGTTGCTTGAGGTGAATAACTCTCTCTCTCTCTCTCTCTCTCTCTCTCTCGCTCATGTGTGTGTGTGTGTGTGTGTGTGTGTGTGTGTGTGTGTGTGTTCTTTCTCTACCTTTTTGTTTCTCTAATAAGTGCAGTTGCTCAGGGTCTGTGCCCCAGCTTCGTGTGGGCTTGGTGTGATTTGCATTCCTTCTCATTCCCCGTTTTTCTAAACACTCTCCAGCTAAGCTCCTGAGAACAGCCATCAAGCTGCTCAGTTGTACTCTTTTGCACACTCCGCTCTCGTCCAGTTGGATGACTCACACTGGAGTTTCCTGATTTAACTTGACTTTCATTACCGCACAGTCAGTCGTGAATACTGTTGAGCAATTAATGAGTAATCTAATTTCCTTCTCAAAGGCATAATATATCTTTCTAATTTAGTTTCACCAACAACTTATCAGATCAAACATTTTTATGTTAACTTTATTCTTCTAGCAAACTAATAAGGGCAGGAATACTGAAAAGTTAAGTGCATTAGTATTCATATCAACAAATAAAATCACAATGAAGTATTGGCAATTAAGAAGGAAATATCTTTATTACACAACTGATTGCTCCACTCAGTTGATTTCAGTATCTACTAGAGAATATTAAATCACCTGAAAATTTTAAGCTAAATTTCCACAAAATCGATTTGCCCAGAGTTATTTCCTTATGAATTGCATTATTTATTATGTTTCTGCCTGCATTTAGGGTTCCAGCCTAGGTTCTCTGCCTGCAGTGGGAAAGGTTGCCTTTCAGAAGAACAGGCCTACCTAGAGTTATGCATAATCTATCCAGATAAAAAGTCATGTTCATTGCACAAGAGGTTCAGAAAGAGTTCAGCCGGAGCTAGGAGACTTTCCCTTATGGGAAGTTGTACGTTGTGAGGAGGCTTCCCTTACAACTATAGGAACAGGGATGAACTTACTGTGACTTTTCTAGAGCAGGTGGTCCTGAGCCTCTGGGAGCAGGAGTGATTCTGAGATAGATAAGGGAGCCCTGCCGAAGTCTGGATGAGCAGTGTCTTCATTTATTCCCAAGAAGCAATGCTCAATTACTTATAAGTTCTAAAAATGGTTTCAAACCTCATCCAGACATCAGCCACACATCTAAGATTGTCCAGAATTCTGTGACAAAAAAGATATTCTAAGAAACCCAAAAATGGGCAGTTACTTACGCCTGAGTCAGTTGTTTGCAACTATACTGTTTATCTATGCATTGAAGAGAATGATTCCAAATAGTTCCTTGTGGGGTTGAACGATGACCAGTCCCTTGATGCTTTCTTCAAGGGTCAGTACAGTTGATACCTTAGTGAACGAATTCTTCAAGGAAGTTGGAGGAAGCTTCTCAGTTTAGCCACAAAGTAGTTGCAACCCGCACTGGACTGACTTAGCAGGGAGTCTCCTTGGTTGTCTGCATGGGGAGCATGAAGGAATGACGGTAGAGCGGTCTGTGGGGGTCTTTGTCTCTTGCCTTGGTCCTTGCTTTGTGGCAAGGCTCATGTATTTCTCAGGGATGTGGGCCAAAGGATGAGGAAGGCAGTTAAGTATGAGGTCCAGCCCTGGGCCTCGCGCCTGACCTTTCCACTGCTTTGCCCGCATCATGGGATGCTCTCCCAGAGAGCTGGCCCTCTTCAGCTCGGTCAAGGTTCACTGCAATTGGAATGAGAATGGATGGTTAGGAAGCCCAAGGAATGAGAATCAAGTTCAAATCCACTAGCCTTGAAATGCATTCCAGTCCCCAGGAGCTGGGTTTCTGTAGCTCATTTGACAGTGAAATCCGAACTCAACTGGATTCATTTGAAAGAAGAACCTTACCTACTCTGACATGATGTTAAAGACATTGGTTAACCAGCATAAATACATTTTTTTACTACAAATATAACAATATGCCCTAGTATAGAATGCAATTCCAGATCCTGCAGTATGTATTACATTAGACTGTGTTTCTTTTCCTAAAACTCAAAATGAATTGTGCATTCTGACATCCTGCTTGAGGATTTTGGATAAGGCCTCGTGGTCTTACAGTACACCATGCATCACTGACGAAGAGTGAAGAGTCATGTGATCTCTTAAAGAGAAGTCCTTCATTCTGCTAGTTTTATTTCTGCATTCTCATCTCTGCCATACAAATATTTTTCTAAATCAATGTAAGGTTCAATATGTAGCCTCAGGACAGGAGAAATGTGTAAACTATCTATGCTGAATACGTATCAGTGTTTTACAGTGACAGCAAGCATTTGAAAGTTCATAAAAACTAAGATCATTTGTTCTTCCCACTCACCTCTTTCTCTGTTTCTCTCCTTGTATGAGGTGTGCACACAAGTAGAAAACAGATGGTCGCCGGGCGGTGGTGGCGCACGCCTTTAATCCCAGCCCTTGGGAGGCAGAGGCAGGCGGATTTCTGAGTTCGAGGCCAGCCTGGTCTACAGAGTGAGTTCCAGGACAGCCAGGACTACACAGAGAAACCCTGTCTCGAAAAACCAAAAAAAGAAAAAAAAAAAAAAAAAAGAAAACAGAGGGTCAGGATATGTGAGCAGTGGAGTCACACAGGGCCCTTTATTCTGAGGAGACAGAAGTCATGGTGTTTCAGAGAGTCACAACCAATAGTGTGTGTGTGTGTGTGTGTGTGTGTGTGTGTGTGTGAAGATATTTATTTTAAGAACCCGGTACATGCCATTGTGTAGGCTGGCATGCTTCTGGTATCAACAGGGTGAATTGATGAGCTACAGACCCAGGAAATTTCCAATGAGAAAGTCTCGAATCTCAGGAGAACTCAGGAAGAAATGGTGTTTGGGTCTGAACGGGAAGTTACAAAACCTTTTCTCTGCTTTGGGAGAGGACCAGTCTTTGCTGTCTCCTCAGGCTTCTGGCTGATTGGGTGGGGACTGTACCCGACAGAGAGAACTGTCTGCTTTATTGAATCTAGGAATTTAGGTGTTAGTCTCACTGGTAACACCTTCACAGAAACACTAAGAATATTTGGCTAAATGTCTGAGGACCCTGTGGCCTAGTTACATTGTTATATAAAGCTAACCCCTGTGTTAATAGGAGGCCATACACAAGGGTTTAATGTTCTTTGAATTTGTATTTCCTGAAGGAAGCCTCATGGAGCAGCAGCACACATCCTGGGGTCTTGGAATCCTGCCTCTCTCACAGTCCTACTTCCTTGTAACCTGAAGCCAGTGTGTGGCTACTTTATGCCCGCCTTACCCCTACCCAAAGGACTGTTCTCTAGTGTGCTCCTAAATTCTGGGAATAAGTGTGGGAAGGATCATATTCAGGACTGTGCATTCCACAGGCCAATCGATAGGCTCCAGGTACCTGGGATGGGCAGATAGATGTATAAATGAACATGACGACAAATCTCAAAGAGCAATAATAACAAATTCCCATGACAGACCAAGAAATAGATGTTAGAGAAAGGGGAGTGTTCTTGATTTCCGAAGAGTCTTTGATTTTCAGCTCTGACAAGGCCCCACAGATTAGATAGCGCATGGGAAGGCTGGTCACAGATATACTACCTGCCACCCTCACCCCCACACATAGACACAAAGTTAATTTTTTATGGTTGGCTTCCCTATATTTGGTGGCATGGAAACAAATGATAACGTTCAATTCTGGTCAGTTTGACAGATATTTTAACCTCAGATCTGAGGTGACATCTCTTTCATGCTTCTCTCTTTCCAGCTCTCGTGCAAGCCCACTGCCATGTGACAGAGCTCAGATCCATTCTTCCAAACTGACTTCCATTCTCTGTTCTCCTAGTTAACCTCTTCCTTGGCCAACTGCAGTAACCAGTCCTCTCCTATCCCCCTCCTCCCTCTTCTCTTCCCTCTGTCCTCCTCCCTTCTCCCTCTTCCCTCCTCCCTTCTCCCTCCTCCCTCCTCCTTCCTCACTTTTCCTTCCTCCCCTCTCCTCCCTCCTCCCTTGTCCCTCTTTTCGCCCTCATCTCTCCATCCTCTCCCCCTCCCCTCTCCCTTCTCCTTTCCCCTCCTTCTCTTTCGTCTCTATATTTCCTTCTCACCTCTTTACCTCCCCTTCCTCTTCTCCTCTCTCACCACTGTCACCAGTACCATCCCTGTTAGAGGAGCTGCTATGCCAGACTTTGTAGACTTCAATTTACCCTCATAACCACCAGGAAGGGGCTAGCAATGACCTTGCAGTTTGCAGATAGGAAAACTGTGGCTCATAATTTGTATGTGGTCATTTTACCAGGAAATAAAAGCACAGGAGGTTATGCCAATGGTGCTCTCTTTCCATATCGCACCACAGTAACAGCTCCTATTTTAAATGGCTCCATTTGTCTCTTTTAAAATCAACCGCAGGATTATCAGTCAAAGAACACCTTCACACACCAAGTACTAGAATCTGCCCTCCTTCAGCTGCAAGTGACAGAAACATAAAGTAACCAAATGACTACAAAAAGACTTCATTAGCTCCTGCAACTGGGGGGCCCAAGGGGTGGGGATTTTGTTTCACAAACAGTTGGTCCCAAGTCAGCAGGCTTAATCCTTAGGATCCCTCCCGGTGCTTTCTTCTCTGTTAAGTGCTCAAAATATGTGACTCAATGTCTGAGGACCCTGTGGCCTAGTTACATTGTTAATAGGAGGCCATACACAAGGGTTTAATGTTCTTTGAATTTGTATTTCCTGATGGAAGCCTCGTGGAGCAGAAGCACACATCCTGGGGTCTTGGAATCCTGCCTCTCTACTAAATCTACTTCCTTGAAAGCCACAGAAAAGGGAACATATCCTGATTCCCTTGCATCAGGAGTATAGTCCTGATGCAAACTAGCCAGCCTGAGTCCCACCTCACTCCTATCAAGCAGGAGACAGGGCAACATGATATGCTGAGAAAAGCTTAGCTACTCCCTGGAGAAAGGAACCACCCCTGCCCCCTTGCATGCTCGCTGGTGAGCTGCCAGCGGTGAACCCAGACGCCTTCCTGGCTTGCTAGTCGGGCTGCACATGCTTCCTTCCCGACTGGATGAAGTTTCTCTTCTTTATTTTATTTTATTTTATTTTATTTTATTTTATTTTATTTTATTTTATTTATTATTTAGATTTATTTCATGTATGTGAGTACACTGTGGCTGTCTTCAGACACACCAGAAGAGGGTATCAGATTCCCATTATAGATGGTTGTAACAACAACCATCTGTAACAACATGTAACAACATGTGGTTGCTGGGAATTGAACTCAGGACTTCTGGAAGAACATTCAGTGCTCTTAACCACTGAGCCATCTCTCCAGCCCTAAGTTTCTCTTCTTTCTCAGACATTTCTACCTTTCTCTCTCCTTGTCTTGCTGGCTAAGCGTGGGCCTTGCCTAGATGATGTAGACATGGACCAAGAAAAAACCAGAATCTCTTATCCTCGATGTGGTTCAAGTTCTGTTAAGAGTTCCACTTGCCATCTGTTGGGATGAGTTGGCCTGTGGCTTAGGGTTTGAGCATGGCACTGTGACCTGTGTTCCTGCAGTGTGAGCCAAGGCTGTATAGACTGTCTTTCTGGCCCATAAAGTCAGAGATCATTCTTTATTGCAGCTAGCAAGAATTTGCCATCTGGCATCAAGACACCTACAAAAGGGGCCAACAGCTGCCGAGACCGTCCCCGCCCTTTTGGTGACTTGCTGTGGTGCCCTCCTCTTTGTTGAATCTGGAAATTCGTACAGGATTGTCTTGCTGATTATCTTGACATATGAAGGTTGGCTATTATGTTAGACTACCAAACCAAAATGTCAGCCAGTCCTCTGTGACAGTTTGTGAATCCCAGGTGAATTACACAGACACTAACTCCAGAGGTGGAGTGTTTATGTGATACTTAACAGTTGCTCAATCTTGCTCTAAGCTCTGCCTGGTGGGGCTTGAAAATGAAGAGCAGAATCCCTTCCCTCAAGGCAAGTGCCATCTTGCTATGGAGGCTAATCTTTGCAGAAGGAATCAGAGAGCAAGTCTATGCTGTGTGGAAAGCCACTGACTCAGAATGAGTGGGCGACAGGACTCAAGTGGCAGGTTCTAATCTTCCATGTTAAGGATGTGTGGGAATCCACAACAGGAGTGAGGGCCCAAAACTCACAACCATACAGGCTGGGTGTGTGAATGGGAAATATGATAGAGGTATCAAATTGGGCTGTAAACACCTTGCAGGTCATGAGCACTATATGAAGTACTTAAAGGTAGGAGGGGTTCCAGGCCGTATCACTTCCTTCATAACCCTGGGCTCCTGGTAACAGTGTCTGTAAAATAGAAGAGTATTTGCTTTCATGGTACCTGCCTAACTGTAAGCTGTCCAGGAAAGCTTTGGCAGCTGCTGGTCCTGGGATCTTAGTCTGCCACACCAAGCACGCTGCTTCTACTTTGCAGTCTATGCAGCAAGAACCTGTGGCACTGCACATCTTAGCAAATAGGAAGAAGGAAAGGCCAGGAACGTGTTTATTCAAGTTTTCGTCCCTCTCTCTGCCTCTCTCTGTCTCTCTGTCTCTCTGTCTCTCTGTCTCTCTGTCTCTCTCTCTCCTTCCCTCCTTCCCACCCTCCCTCCCTTCCTTCCTCCCTCCCTCCCGCCTCCCTTCTTCTTCCTCAATCTCTCCCTCCCCTTCTCCCTTCTTAAAATGAAAACAAAAAACCATTTATTTGGGTATGTGTGTGTAAGTTAGAGGACAGCTTATGGGACTGGGTTCTTCCCTTCTACCACGTGGGTGGATCAAGTTCACAGGTACCTGTCCAGCTCCCCACCAATCTTTTTTTATTCTTTTCATCTGTGTTTTTTGTTCTGTTCTGTTCTGTTTTGTTTTGTTTTGTTTTTGTTTTTGTCTTTAACAGCACAGGCTAGCCTTGGACTCACAGTCTTTGGCTGTTTTGTTTTGTTTTTGTTTTTGTCTTTAACAGCACAGGCTAGCCTTGGACTCACAGTCTTTGGCTGTTTTGTTTTTGTTTTGTTTTTGTCTTTAACAGCACAGGCTAGCCTTGGACTCACAGTCTTTGGCTGTTTTTGTTTTGTTTTGTTTTTGTCTTTAACAGCACAGGCTAGCCTTGGACTCACAGTCTTTGGCTGTTTTTGTTTTCTTTTGTTTTTGTCTTTAACAGCACAGGCTAGCCTTGGACTCACAGTCTTTGGCTGTTTTGTTTTGTTTTTGTTTTTGTCTTTAACAGCACAGGCTAGCCTTGGACTCACAGTCTTTGGCCGTGACAGAATTAGAGGCTCTGTGTCTTCTCTTGTCTCTCCCATCTTTCTTTCTTCTATCAAGTTCCCTCCCTTTTTCTTCTTTTCTTCACGCTGAGGGCTGAACCCAGGGCTTTATGTCTGCTAACTGTGTGGCATACACTGAAACACACAGTTAGCTTTGCTTAGGTCTCTGAAGGCATGGCTTAGAAGTGAAACTCCTGCTAATATCCTACTGGCTAACATGTCATGGCTGTCTAGAAGCAAAGGACACTGGAAAATGTAGTTTTTGGCTAGACTGCCTTTTGATTAGCTAAAATTGAAGGAATAATACATTAGGAAAGATTTGTGAAAGTGTATCACTAAATAAGTTAAAGGTAGGATACAGACAGACTCGGTTATATACGATTTAATGGGCCATTAGGATACGGTCTTTCTGTTTCCCCTACCAAGAGTACAGCATGGGAGAAGTGACTTTATTTCATCTGACTTCTACTCCAGCACCAGCCCAAAGCAGCAAAGCTAAGTGATCACAGACTGGAAGTTCTGACTCCGTGACACAAATATATCCTTTCCTTAGGTCGTCTTCTCAGGCATGTTTGTCATGGCAACAAAAAGCTGACTATCAGTGGCCGTTGCACAAGGCGTTACTTGGGTGTGTGTGGTGATGCTGCTGTAAGCAGACCAGCTGTCTTCCAGGCCCACAGAAGCACATACAGCATGTGTAGCTACTCAGGCACGCAACGCTTGGTGATGAAAAATGCTAGCCTATGTATTTCCTACACTATACTTTTCACCAACGCGATTAATCCCAAGACAGTCCCAGCTTGGGAAGGACCCCAGAGGAAAGCATCATCGGAGGTAGCAGTGTCATGGGGGCTCCTGAAGACCTTCTGGGGGGTAAGATGATGAGGTGCCAGTGGCTAAGCATGGGCTAGCATGTGACTCTGGGATGTGTCTCTAGGTTTTTTGTTTTGTTTTTTTTTGTTTTTTGTTTCTTTTTTGTTTTTTTTTTTTTTTGTTTTTTTTTTTTTTTTTTTTTTTTTGAGAAAGGGTTTCTCTGTATAGCCCTGGCTGTCCTGACACTCACTCTGTAGACCAGGCTGACCTCGAGCTCAGAAATCCACCTGCCTCTGCCTTCCATAGTGCTGGGATTACAGGCATGCGCCACCACCGCCTGGCTCTCTGTGTCATTTTTAAGGAAAAAATTACATGAAAATATAATTAATTAAAATTTCAAGATAGAGAGAAGCTTCTATACTTAAAATATGAAGAAAGGATTTATACTAAAGAGATTTTAAGCTAAATTACCATGAAAATTTTTTAAAAAATTTAAAATAGTTAAAAACTCATGAAGCGGAGCAGTTACTTGTTTTAAAATAGTACTTTTAAAGCAAAATAGAACCCGCTTTAACTTGTTGGAGGAAGCTATTGTAATACATTTACTGTTATTGAAAAGTTCAGTGTTTATGTCTCAGTAGAGGAAGTATGTCAGAAGGTCTATCTCTCACCCTGTGACCAGCCTACCCAGAACAACATCTAATTCCTGCAAGCGCCCTTGGTGCTAGAAGCCCACACGTGAGAATTTGCTTGGCAGGCTTCCAGACAGAGGCAGCCGAAGACAGACAGGACTATTGTGGCATATGGTTCACATGTGACATATGAGACCCATCATGGCAGAGAAAGCACAGCAGCTGCAGCAGCTTGGTCTGTGGCTGTGGGGACCTCTGCAGTTGGCACACATCTCTGCAGATAAGGAAACAGCGGGCCAGGTGGGAAGGAGCGACTGGGCTGTTGTCATCACAGTGCTCCCCCCTCCCCCAGCCTTACAGCCGCCAGCTCGGCCCAGTGTCAGCAGGTGCCATACTCTCCTCAGACAGCACCATCAGCCAGGTAAAGTCGCATAGGCCTGTGGTTTCCGCGACTTAGGGGGCAGACACAGAAGGGTCAAGGCCTGCTTGGACTTAGTAAGACCCTACCTTAAACTAAAAATAATTTTTAAAATGGACTGAGGATGTAACTGTATGGTAGATGTTTTCCTACCATGATATGGTCATGGGTTCCAGTCACGAGTTGGGGGAAAACCTAGTACTGTCAGCTTGGGACTAAGTATTCAAATACATAAGACTGTGTGTGAGAGAGAGAATGTGTGTGGGTGCACATGTGTGTAAGTGCATGTATGTGTGTCAGGCTTCACATTTAAACTATAACAATATTCCCTGTCTCTCTGTAGCTCAGACTGGCTTTGACCTCTACTTCTGTATCTCTACTTCTCAAGTGCTTGAACCCTGACAGAACAGTGGCAGAAATCAGGATCAACATCTGAAAGGAAACAATTAGCACAAGCATACTAGAATATCATTCCTTGTACCAAGAGCTACACATAAGGGACAGAACACAGTCAAGCCAACCTGCTGTGTAACCGAGAAGACTCTCGGTGTCTCTGGGTCCAGGGCCTTTCTGTCTCTCACTTATCTTTGCTGTCTGACTCAATTCCATCCTTGAAATGAATGGTCACTATTTCTATGCCCGACCAGACACCCCTAGTCTCCAATGCATTTTCAAGCTGAGAAATAAGAACCTGGAAGCCCTATGGGTGCCCTCCAACCTTTGACCTACACCTAGAACACTGTAGGCATGTTCACTGTGCTGGTGGGTTCTGTCAATTTGACACAAACTAGATTCACTTGGGAAGGGGAAAGCTAAACTGAGAAAATGCCCCGACAGACTGGCCTGCAGACAAGCCGATGGGACACTTTCCTGACTGATGAGTGATGTGGGTGGGTGCTATCTCTGGGCAGGTGGTCTTTGGGTGTATAAGAAAGCAGACTGAGAAAGCCAGGGAAACAAGCCAGTCGCAACATTTCCCCATGGTATCTGCTTCAGGGTCTGCCTCCGGGTTTTGCTTCGCCCTCGCTGATGGACTGACTATAAAGTGAAAGTCGAGATAAAAAGCCTCCTTTCCAAGTTGCTTTTGGACATTTTGGTCGTTGTGGTAGTTTGAATAAAAATGACTTCCCCAGGCTTATAGATTTGAAAGCTTGGTCACCTGGGACTGGCACTATTTGAAAGGATTAGCAGATATGGCCTTGATGGAGGACGGATGTCGTTGGAGTGGAATCTGGGGTTTAAGAAGCCCATGCCAGGCCCAGAGTCTCTCTCTTCCCTCTGTTTGCAGATCCAATGTAGAACTGTCAGCTGTTTCTCCAGGACGACACCTGCCTGTGTCCCACCATGAGAAACAATGGGCTAAACCCCTGAAACTGTAAGCAAGTCCTAAGAGTGCCGTGCTCATGATGTCTCTTCATAGCAACAAAACACTGATCAAGGCAGTCTGATCTTTATCACACAAACTAAGACCCTTACCATACCAGCTTTGCCTATTTTTGAGTAAGCTTATACACATGAGTACTTACCCTCAGATTATAATTTCCTCAGTATTTGGTGCAGTAACGTGCTGTCCAGGCTCATAGCCCCAAAAGAGAAAAACGCTACATTACACTAGGTTACCCATTATCCTGTCCAGGTCCATGCTAGCACACTATGTTTGTGTATGATGAAATTGTCGTTATCAGAACATATGTCATTGTTCTGTGGCTTATTCTATTAATCCGTTACTGAAATTTGAGCATTGGCAATTTTTTCAACTCATTAAATCAATTGTTTTTCACTTTCAATTTTATTATTATTATTTTTTATTAGATATATTCTTTATTTACATTTCAAATGATTTCCCCTTTCCTGGTCACCCCCTCCCCGAAAATGCCATAAGCCATCTTCCCTCCCCCTGTTCCCAATCAGCCCTCCCCCTGTCCTGGTATTCCCCTACACTGCTGCATCAAGCCTTTCCAGGACTAAGGGCTTCTCCTCCCTTTGATGTCAAACAAGGCCATCCTCTGCTGCCTATGCATCTGTAGCCTTGGGTAACACCATGTGTACTATCTGGTTTATGGTTTTACCCCTGGGAGCTCTGGGAGTACTGGGTGACTCCTATTGTTGTTCTTCCTATGGTGCTACAAACTCCTTCAGCTCCTTGGGTCCTTTCTCTACATCCCACATTGGGGACCCTGTGTTCAGTTCAATGGGTACATATGCTCATAATTCGTGCACGAGTGTTGTGGTCAGAGGGTAATTTTCGGGAGTTGTTTCTCTCCTTCCATCATGTGGGTACTGCTACATAAAGCTACTAGGGATTGAATTCAGGTTGAAATCAGGCATGACAGTACACACCCTTCTAAACTGTTAATTGCTTTGCTTTTGTTTTTCTTTGAGACAGGGTCTAGCTATGTAGCCCTGGCTGTCCAGGAACTCACTATGTACATCAGGCTGGCCTCAGACTCACAGAGATCTGCTTGCTTCTACTTCCTGAGTGCTAGGATTAAACATATACTGCCATCACCCGATCACATTGTTAAATTTAAAAACAGTTCTTTCTAGGTGTGGTGGCTTAAGTCTGTCATCTCGGCACTCAAGGTCAGTCCAGCTCTTCAAAAAAGTTTTCCCCTTGACCATAAAGCTTGCTTTTTTTCCCTCTAAGCACCGTAATGCTTATCTTCCCTAAACGGAGTCCTATTATTGCTTCTATGTCTAAACTTAGACAAGAAAAGAACTAGATATATGATTCCCACCCAACCCCACCTGAGCAAGCACACATACATACATACACTATTTGTATATCACATATATCCATTCAATAAATTATTCTTAGGGCCTACTGTATGGCCTTGATGGAGGATGTGTGCCATTGATTCAGGCTTTGAGATTTCAGAAGCCCAAGCCAGGCCCAGAGTCTCTCTCTTCTTGCTGCCTGAATATCCAATGTAGGCTTTCAAGTGCTTCTCTCTCCTGCATGCGTCCTGCCGTGGTAGCAATGGGTTACACCTCTGAAACTATAAGCAAGTCCTAGTTAAGTACTTGCTTTTATAAGAGTTGCCATGGTCATGATGTCCCTTCAGAGCAATAGAACACTGACCAAAAGAATCATGGTATTTATCACAGAAACTAAGACACTCGCCATGCCAGTCCTTTGTATGCAAAGATCCACTCTAGGTGTGGAGACACAACAGCGAACAAAACCAACATTCCTGTTCTCATAGAGTGTGGGAACACACTGAACTAGGCATTTCAGTTCTGTAGGATTGGGGCAAACTACATCTCTAGCAAGACGTCAAGTTCCAAGAAGGGCAGAGCTGACTTGTTCTTGCTATATGGCCCAACAGTAGCCCTCAGGAAGCACACGCCACACATGATCTCTCCAGACATTACGGGACAATTGTACATTTGTTTTACTTTATATGTCTGTGTGAGTGTCTGCCACATTTGGGCGTGTCAGAAGAGTGAGTGACCCCTGGAACTAGAATTACAGGCATGTATGAACTGTGTGGGTGGGTGATAAGTTCCTCTAGAAGAGCCAGCAGCATGTACTCTTAACCCTGGGGCTATCTTCTCAACCCCATTTTTGAGGCCAAGTCTTATATAAATGCTAGGATGGCCTCAAACTCCTTTTGTAGGAAGACGGCGTCTGGTCCTCCTCTCTACAGATATGTGTCAACATGCCTGGTGGGGATTGACCTGAAGACTTCCTACATGTCAGGCAAGCATTTTACTAACCGAGCCACACACTCGGCCCCTTACTGAAAACACAAACTCCAGTTCGCAGCATTCTCTCGTCTCATTTGTGAGGTGTGAACTCATACATATATTCTTTAAAAACTGGCCTCTTTTGCACGGAAAGGACTACCGCACTTTCAAATACCGTGCTTTTGCAAGAGACCATGGGATTCCCCACCAATGCCTATCCTGGAAAGTTCTGCAGCAGCTGTGCAGGAGGCATGGTGTGAGTCTGGCATAACCTGGGAGGGAGCTCATCACTGAAGGATCAAGTCAGCATGGAAAACATGCCCCTGAGGCTTGATTCTTGGATATACCAAACTCTGAAGCAAGATGAGCGGCTGTGATAAAGTCTGAGAGTAATTGGAGCCCTTTCTGAGAAGGTCTGCTCAGTATTAAGTGAGATGCAAGCTGACTTATTCTGGAAAGAGCAGAGAGATACAGTTAGCCAGAGTCAGGCTTGTTAGCCACAAAGTCTCGATTAGGTGTGTTGATTTGCAAAGGCCTTGAGTGTCTCTTACACACACACACACACACACACACACACACACGTATATAGTTCAGGAGTTCTTTTGTAATAACCTAAGATACTTATCTTTAAAGCATCTCCAGTGTGACTGGAGAGTTAGCTTGGCAGTTAAGAACACTTCCTGTTCTTGCAGAGGACCCAGGTTTGACTCTCAGCACCCTCATGGTGACTCTCAGTTATCTGTAACTCCAGTTCCAGGGAGATGTAGCACCCTTTTCTGGCCACAAGAAGCAGTGTCTCCACATTCTGTACTAGACATCTATTTGGGCAAAACACCCATATGCAGAGAATATAAACAGACAGCAAACTCAAGAAACCGAGACATAGATTCTGTTTATTTTTAAATGTCAATGCCCCAGGAAAACAGCCCCAAGTTTAGTTTATCTTTGTTTTCCTTTTGGTAATGAGGTGATGAGGTGCTTTCTCCTATAAAAAAAAGAGAGAGAGAGAGAGAGGGTTTTCATGCTCTTGACATTTTTGCCAAGCATCTGTACAGGCGTCTGTATATATGCTAGGAGTGGCAGACACATTTCCTGTAGCATACAAAAGGGCCAGTTTCAAGCTGTAATCTCCACGTTCCACTGAGCTGAAAAATCAAAGCTTTTGCAGGTCTCCCTGAAGGCTTCTGGGCCGGCTGGGCCTGGGACTGACTGGCTGCCCCGCCAGCCCCCAGCCACAGCTGCCTATTTTTACTCTGGACACTTTCCGCTTGCCTTGCTCCGTCACATCCTTAAAAGACTCTGCCGTTCTCATCTCAACTCTCTTCTTCCTCTTTCCCTCTGTAGTTTTCAAATCTTACAAAGAAAAAGCGAAGCTCAAAGTAAAGGCGGGCGGGTATATGAAGTCAAGCTACCAACGCCCAAGTCCCACTTCTAAACGCCACAGATATTTGCTTTTTTTTACACATTGCCCCCCGGATTGAGAGGAACGACGGCAGGAAGGGAGGTGACTCAAAGCCAGAGCCCCAAAAAACAAACACCCACGAATGACTCAGAAGCCGGAGCCGGGGAGATTCCAAGGTTTTCCTTACTATAAAACATGTGTAGACAGCGCCACTGGACCTGTGGGCTCCTCGCACTGACTCCAGAGCAGAGCCACTCCCCCCCAGCCCGACCCCCCCCCCCAGCCCGCACCCCCGGGAGGGAGTTTACTGGGTCGGTGAAGGGTGGGTTTTGACAAACGTCGAGAAAATTCAACATATCCTGTGTGAGTCAGAGCGTTCGCATCTGCTTTCGAGTCTTAGTCACGCTCTCGCCCCTTGCCTTAATTGTGATTTTAATTAGACGAATGCCATAGAAGTGGAGGTGGAGGCCTTTCATCTAAAGCCGGGGGTTTTTCAGGCTGTGTGGTCTTTTGTTGGCTACTTGAATCTAATGATAAAAGGATTACTTTTATTTTAGCACTCCCCTCCCCACCCCTGCTTCGACGGAAGTTTAAGAGACTGTCCTGCACTTCGAATTTACATTTTTTTTTATGCCAAAGATGAAGGTTTTGTGGCAAAACGCTTTGAATTCCAGAGATGAAAGAGAACTCATAAAGGGAAGTGAACCTCGCTTAATTTCTAAGCAGCGTTTGACATACGTGTGTAGACAGATGCGATTCGAGGCAGCTGGGGTAAAGTTAACTTCTGGGCTCTCTAGTCAAATGGAGCGACCTCTTCCTTTCTCTACCGTTCCTGAGTCAGACTGAGCCTGTGGCCACAGCTGGGCTTGAGCAGTGGAGACACCCGCACCCACTCTCTCACATCCAGGCCCGGTGCTTTGGCCGAGCTGTGCTGTGGGAGTGGGCACAGTCTTCTTGGGAAAGAAGGGCGAAAACATTCGGGGGGGGGGGCGGTTGCTGGCTTGACCCCCAAAGTCCCTCTGATTCTTGGAATGATGCTCAGCTTAGGAGACAAGGTGTCAATCATTCACACTGGGATGACATTTAAATGTCCCTAAGGGATTTGGAAGTTGCTTGCCTTCTACCTGCAGTAGGTACTGTCTGTTTGACCCCTGCCTTGAGCCAGGAGAGTGTTTCTTTTTAGGTTCACACATTACTTAACACACACACACACACACACACACACACACACACACACACAATAATGGGTCACAGTAGGAAAATGGAAAATTCCAGCTGCTATTTAAACCATGGGGTTCTGAGGGCCCTGCTTAATGTTTCTTTTACCTTTGTGTGTGTGTGTGTGTGTGTGTGTGTGTGTGTGTGTGTGTGTTTCCAGGTGAGGATTTAGGACTTGAACTTGTTCGTTGACTCTCTGTCGGGTTCGGAAGCGACGGAGCTGTACAGTTAAAAGGCAGACGACTGATAACTCGTATCCTCCAAGCCCAGCTGTTAGCATCTGTCTGTGGAGGGTTAGCTGGGGCCCTGGCTGGGGTGTGAGAATGACCCTACAGGCTCCTGTAGGCAACACCAGCACGGCAGAGCAGGAAGAGTGTGCAGCTGGGGGCTGGGGGACAAAGCGTGGGAGGTTAGTCTTTTCTTCTGCCCTTTACAGGCAGAAGCTCCCTGCAGAGGCCACCTCGGCCACCTGGCCACCTCCCGTCTCCAACCTGAACGATTGCATTTGTTTCTTGGATCATTTTTTGGTTTCCTTTAGACTTGTCCTCTACCTGTTTGGTATTATTATTATTATTATTATTATTATTATTATTAATTTTGGAGACAGGCTCTCAATGTATAGTCTATTCTGACCCAGAATTCACTGTATAGCTTAGTTTGGACTTTAGTTTGGGTTTCTCTATTCAGTCTCCTGAATCTCCTCAATCTTCTGGCCCAGCCACCCCCCCCCCCCATTTCCCAAGCATGTGAATGTGTATTGTACAGTGTCTGTACGTGCCGGGTATGTAGGCCAGAGAGAGATAACTGAAGGCTTTCCTTGCTCGGTCTCCACCTCAGTTCTTCTGGACAGGGCCTCTCAGGTAGCTGGAAGCTCCTCAGTCTTGGCCTCCAGACTTAGTTCCCCTTCCCTTGTAGAACGGCACTGAGTACACATCTCTCCACCCCAACACACAGGTGTTCACTCTTTCTTTTTATTGAAATATTTTCATAAAGTATACTTTGATCATGTCCTTTTCCCTTGCCCATCCACCCCAGATAGCCTCCCCACCTCCCTACCACCCAACTTCATGCTCTCTCTCAAAAAAACAAAAACAAAACAAAATGAAAGTCAAAACTAACTAAAAAAGAAAAACAAAAAACGAACAGCAAAACAAAACAAAAAACAAGAGCTGATATGAGCATGTCCTCCCTCCCTCTCCCTCTCCCTCTCCCTCTCTCTCTCTCTCTCTCTCTCTCTCTCTCTCTCTCTCTCTCATACACACACACACACACACACACACACACACACACACACACACAGTCCCATTTTGTGTTGGTCAATTACTTTTGGGCATGGACCCTGCCCTGGAATGTGGTTGGGATAGGGATAGGTAGTGACAGAGGGGCTTGTGCCCACATCCCCTCCTCAGGGCGGGGTTTTGCCTGGCTTGAACCTGTGCAGGTCTTGTGCACTCTGTCAGTCTCGGTAAGTCTGTGTGTGCATCAGTCCCGAGGTGTCTGAAAGATGCTGTTCCCTTGGAGGCACCCACCCCTGGCTCTTCTGATCTTTCTGAGCATGTGCATTTTTACTGACATTTCTGCTGTGAATTTGGTTCCCTTTCCCTTAAACGACACATCTATATGAGAGGCTTAATAGTTTTCTAAATGTGTCTTCTAAACGCAGGTTCTAATTCTTCTCCCTTCCTGATGATGACACTTCCTTGGCATTTTCTTGTGGGTCAGATTCTGAGGCCTGTGGTTTGCTACTTCTTGGACAGCAGCATTTCTCATCGTTAGAGACAACCAGTCATCACCCATCAGTGTTTACTCTTGTTTAAGAATTGTCCTGGCTGCTGCCTTTTGTCAGCCTATCATAAGCTAGGGTCATCTTGGACGGGGAATCTCAGTTGATAATTGAGATAATACCCCCCCCCCCTTGGATTGGCCTGCAGACAACTACGTGAGGGATTTTCTTGACTAATTACTGATGGCTGAGGTCCTAGCTCACTGTGGGCAGTGCCCCTTCTGGGCAAGTGGTCCTGGGTTATATAAAAACAAGCTGAGTAAGTCATGGAGAACAAGCTGATAAGCAGCACAGTCCATGGCCTCTATTTCAGTTCCTGCCTCTAGATTGCTGCCTTGAGTCCTTACTCTGACTTCCTTCATGATGAACTATGATTGGCATTTATAAACTGACCCAGCCCCCTCCTCCCCAAGTCACTTTTGGCCACAGTGTTTATCATAGCAAGAGCTGCACTGAGCATGGTATTCAAGCAGAAGGGCAGAAAGCCTGTCACGCCACAGACCACAAATGTAAAAAATGTTTCTCAAGTGATAGAATTTGGGAGAGTCTGGGTGTTATTGAATGACAGGAATGGGACATGGAGGTGCCTAAGGCAAAATGGTAATCTGGTTTAGAGGTTCGGACAGTACTTTGAGGTTCCTTGACAAAGCAGAATGGGTATAGGGTGTGTGTGTGTGTGTGTGTGTGTGTGTGTGTGTGTGGTGTGGGTGATGTATGGTGTATATATGGTGGTTGGTGTGTGTGTGTAGTATGTATGGTGTGTGTAGGTGGTATAATGTGTGGTGGGTATGTGTGGTATGGATAGTATGTGGTATGTGTGTGGGTATGTGTATGTAGTACGGAATGTGTGTGTGGTGTGTGTCAGGGGTATGTTGCGGGGGTGCTTGGTGGGGTATGTGTATGTATGGTATATGTCTGTGTTTGTGTGTATTTGATGGTGTGTGTGTGTGTGTGTGTGTGTGTGTGTGTGTGTAATGTGCATGTATATTCTAGTACTACGAAAAGTAGTCGCTAGCCTATTGGGTTGACTATTGAACAGAACTTCCTCCTTCTCTACCAGCACTGCAGTGCTCCCGGCAGTTGAAGCTCAGAGCCACTTTTCACAGCCTTTTGTCTGGGACATTCCTGAATAGGCTCATGACTTCTGAATGTCCTGTAGGGTTGGACCAAAGCCTGGAAAATCACCCCAGTGTCTGAACAAACTGCAGCCCACATATGCTATATTGCTCTGGTGAAACCTTCCTTTCCCCTTTTTTAAGGTAACCCAACTCTGTCTTATCCCTTTTTCATATTTTGGATTTGAAAGTGCTTATCCCCAAAGTCTTTCCCAAAGTTAATTGTTTTCAACATTTTACAGGCCTGGAGAGCAATAAATCAGGAGAGGAGAAGAGAGGAGAGGAGAGGAGAGGAGAGGAGAGGAGAGGAGAGGAGAGGAGAGGAGAGGAGAGGAGAGGAGAGGAGAGGAGAGGAGAGGAGAGGAGATTCCTAATCTGCAAATCAAACTGGGTAAAATTTTGGTCAACTTATAGAATGCTTTGTCTCTGTCTCTCTTACACACACACACACACACACACACACACACACACTGTAAGCAAGAGGCCAGCATCTTCATATTTAACACTGAATGAGTCACACTGCTGTCTATTATATGGTGACTATCTAGATACACAACTTGTATGTTTTTTTTGATCATACAGTGGAATGTTGATCTGAAAGACAGAATCAAGTACGGTGATTTGAAATGCTTTCCTAATGACAGCAATTTTTCATTCACTGGACACTGGAATGTTTTCTAATTATCCTAGACTGTTCCAGGCCCTTGCTATATGAAGATCAAAAGCATGAGGCATCTGCTTGTATAGGAGACCACAGGAATAAGTTATAGTTTGGTCTCTGTGTATGGGGGTGGGATCCTTGTGCATACTTGACAGGTGCACACATATGTGGGTCATGTGTAGTGCATGTTCCTGTTGCAGCTCTTTCTTGAGACAGGATCTCACACTGCTAATTGATACTCACTGATTAGCTTAGTGTGGTGGCCAGGGAACGTCAGAGACCCAGCTGTCTCAACCCTGGTGGTATCCTGTACCCCAACTCATACTTTCTTATGAGGGTTCTGAGGATCTAACTTGGGTCCTCTTGTTTCTACAGTCAACACTTTACTGTCCCCACCACCCATAGACTACAGTTCTTGAGGCAAACGCTCTCAGAAACTCAGAACACTGTACTAAGGGAACAGAATTAAGTAGCTTACCTTCAGTGAGAGGCTTCAAGGATAGAAAACAATTCAGGCAAACAACTTCTGGCTTAGGAAAAGTTCATGCACATTCCTGTAGCAAGTAGGTGATAGCATTCACTATCAGAACTTGACCAAGCTGCATGTAAAATATAAATCAATTGCATTTTATAAGCAGGAGTGCTGAATTCACAGGTTGTTTTTGGCATCATCTTAATATCCTTATTTCTTAATATCTTTTATGATCCAAGTATGCAACATATTCTATTAAAAAAATCTAAATGATACATACCTGCAATCCCAGCATTCAAGAGGTGGAGGCAGGGGGATTGTGACTTTGAGGCTAGCCTGGTCTACATAAGACCATTTAGACCTTATCTAAAGAAAGAAAGAAAGAAAGAAAGAAAGAAAGAAAGAAAGAAAAGCTGTCACCCTTTGTTAAAACACACACCCCATCTCACTTCATATCTCCATGATTGCTAGCCTCATCCAAATCACCTCTTGTCTGGACTATGACAAAAATTTGCTAATTGGTTGCATTAGTTCTCTGTTGCTGAGAAACAAATTCTACAAATATGATTGACAGCTTAAAACTGCACAGATGATCTGAGTGGGTTTCCCTGGCTTGGAATCTGGAAATGGCTTAAACCACACATTCCTTTCAGGTCCCAGTCTGTAATGAAGGCATTTTCAAGCTGCATTTTCATCCCATGACTCCATCAGGAAAGAGCATACTTCCAAACTCATAGACTGTGAAAGCCAGCTCTTTGTGGTTTTTTTTATATATATATATATATATAATGCAGGCATGACACCTGATTGGTTCCTGGCTAAGGGCCTCACTTGAGTCTGAGGTGCCGCTGCTGAAAGTTCCTGGCAAGTGGTCTCTCCTTGGGCCGGTCACACCAGGATGATTGCCTGCTAATGTAATCAATGAATCTCTAGATTGGCTCTGTCAACATGAGTGTTAGGTGGCATGCCTGACCCAGGCTTGAGTGCGATATCCACTTTTCTTTGCTGGTTTCTGTTCATTAATCCATTAGGAGAGAGGACCAGGCAGGGTCCTTTCTCCTTCGGTCCCGATGGAAGGTGTGGCCACCATATTAGTGTCTCAACTTCTCACTCTGTCCTATATTATATTGTACAGAAATTACTCATAGTGAACATATTCTAATGGGCAACTAAATGTCTCCCTTGCTCACAGACCCTAAGGGCCTTATGGTTGTGCAGAGGTGATCACTGACCGTGCCGTTTGCTTCATTCTTCAATCCTGGCCTGTCCTTCCCCAGGCACACAGTCTATATAACTCAGTGCTCACGGGGCCACATTTCCTATCCTTTCTTCTTCCCTTCTCCCGGCCACCAGTAGCCACCACTCTATCCTTAATTTCTGTGAGATCCCTGTGTCAAGAGTCCACATTACTGGTGACACCATGCGGTACTCTTTCTTTGCCTGGCTTACTTTACTAAACCATCTTCAGTCCCATGTACGCTGTCACCAATGACAGGATTTCACTTTTTCTGGCTGACCATGATTCCAGGGCATATATTCACAGTCCTCCATCATCCCCCATCAGCTGATGGACATTGAGGCTGTTCCTATTTCTTGGTGGCCATGAATATGGCTGTAACAAATATATGGGTGCAGGTTAATTTCCTTTAGACACACTCCCAGATGTAAGATTGCTGACCCATATAATAATTCTAATTTTTGTGAAAATGTGCATTTATGTGTGTGTGTGTGTGCATATGTGTGTAGGTTTGCATGCTTATGTATTTACATGCATGTGGAAAACAGAAGTGGACAGGAGTGTCTTTCACAATCTCATGTTTGAAACAAGAGTCTCTCACAGGACTCAGTACTTGCTGATTTGGCTGCCATGGCTGGTTAGTAGGCTTCAGGGGTTCTCTGTCTCCATGCCCCCCCCCCCGGGCTTACAGGCACACACCACTGCACTGATTTTTAAGTGGGTCCTGGAAATTGTACACTGGTCTTCCTGAATGACATAGAACATTTCCGTGTATAGCTGTTGGCCATTCAAGCGACTTCTCTCGAGAAAGTCTATTTAGAGCTAATGTTCACTTCTTGATTTATTTATGGATACTGAGTTCTTATACATTCAGGACTTTAGCCCCTGGTCAAATGTATAGCTTGCGGATATTGCCTCCCATACTATAGGTTATCTTTTCACTCTGAGGGCTGTTTCCCTCGCTGCGCAGGACCTTCTCAGTTCAGTTGTATTTCGTTTGTTCATTTTCCTCTTTCCCCCCATTGCTTTGGTGTCTTCTCATTTCAATGTTCAGGGGAAGAAAAACAGGAAAACAAAATTTGAAGTTTATCCTTTAGAAAGATCATCGAAGTTTGACTGAAACAAAGAAGAAATCAGAGTAATAAAACAAGGAATGAAACCTTTTACAAATAAAAGGGAAATATAAGGCTTACAACCAGTCAGAAGTGCAGATACGTGGACTGTGAGTTTGAGGCCAGTCTGCTACATAGCAAGGTCCAGGATTGCCAAAGTTATTTTTTTTAAATTAGGTATATTCTTTATTTACACTTCAAATGTTGTCCCTTTTCTTGCCCCCCCTCCAGAAAATCCTGTAAGCCATCTCCCCTTCCCCAATCAACCCATCCCAGCTTTCCTGTCCTGGAATTCCTCTACACTACAAGCATCAAGTCTTTCCAGGACCAAGGGCCTCTCCCCCATTTGGTGTCCAAGATCATCCTCTTCTGCCAATGTGTCTGGGGCGATGGGTAGCTTCAAGTGCACTCTTTGGTTGATGGTTTTGTCCCTGGGAGCTCTGGGAGTACTCGGTATCTCATATTGTTTGTTGTTACTCCTATGGCGCTGCAAACCCCTTCAGCTCCTTTGGTCCTTTCTCTATCTCATCCATTGGGGACCCTGTGCTCAGTTCAATGGCTGGCTGAGAGTGACTCCCTCTGTATTTGTCATGCACTAGCAGAGCTTCCCAGGTGACAGCTATATCCTGCTCCTGTCAGCAAGCACTTGTGGGCATCCACAATAGTGTCTGGGTTTTGCAACTGTATATGGGATGGATTCCTAGATGGGGTAGTATCTGGATGGTCTTTTCTTCAGACTCTGCTCCACACTTTGTCTCTGTTTCTCCTTCTGTGGGTATTTTGTTTCCCCTTCTAAGAAGGATCAGAGTATCCATATTTTGTTCTTCCTCCTTTTTGATCATTTGATATATGGATTGTGTCTTGGGTATTCCAAACTTCTAGGCTAATATGCACTTATCAGTGAGTGCATACCATGAGTGTTCTTTTGTGATTTGGTTACCTCACTCAGGATGATATTCTCCAATTCCATCCATTTGTCTAAGAATTTCATGAATTCATTGTTTTTAATAGCTGAGTAGTATTCCACAGTGTAAATATAACACATTTTCTGTATCCATTCCTCCGTTGAGGAATCTGGGTTCTTTCCAGCTTCTGGTTATTATAAATAGGGCTGATATGAACATAGTGGAGCATGTATCCTTATTACATGCAGGGGAATCCTCTGGGTATATGCCCAGGAGTGGTATAGCAGGGTCCTCCAGTAGTATTATGCCCAGCTTTCTGAAGAACCGCCAGACAGATTTCCAGAGTGGTTTTACCAGCTTGGATAGCCAGAGTTCTACAATGACACAATAGCCTCATAAAATTAGGTAAACAAATAGGTAATGGTGGATTATATGAGGATGTGTATTCTAAGAAAAAAGATAGCTTAGACAATATGAACACATTTCTAAGAAGGCCAAAGCCGCAAAACTGATTTTAAAATAGCCATTCTGAACATCTAGATGGACTTTTCTACAACACCAGGATGAGGTCACTCCATGGGAGAACTTCACAAATACTGAAGAAGAATTAACTTCAGTCCATTATAGAAACTTCCCAAAATGTAAATGACCTCTCACTTTGAGAGGTCAGCATTATCTGATACCAAAACTAGACAAAGAAAATTATAGACAAAGATCTCTCTTAAATACAAACATAGATAAATATAGATACAAAACACCTTTTAAAAGTTGCTAGAGCTGGGTGGTGGTGGTGGTGGTGGTGGTGGTGGTGGTGGCGGCGGCGGCGGCGGCGGCGGCGCACGCCTAAATTTAGTCCCAGCACTTGGGAGGCAGAAGCAGGTGGATTTCTGACCAGGCCAGCCTGGTCTACAGAGTGAGTTCCAGGACAGCCAGGGCTACACAGAGAAACCCTGTCTCGAAAAACAAAAAAACAAAACAAAACAAAAATTGCTAGCAAACTCTTAGTTGTACACAAAAATGAATTATTCACTATGGGTCAGTCAGGATTGTCCCAGGAACTCAAGGTTGATTCAACCAACAAAGATACTGATACATCATGCTTATATGTTTAGTGATGTTAACAAAATAAAGGACAAGACAGCACAACCATCTCAATAGATATGTCAAAGCTATTAAAAAGAAAAATCTAGAACTCTTTCTTAGTGAAAACACTCAACAAAATGACAGGTAACATAACTTACTCCACCTGACAAAGCATTCACAAAACCCAGATGTAGCCACCACACTTCATGGTGATGGATTAGACACTTCTCTCTCAAGAGCAATGCAATAAGGAGACCACTCTTAGCATTATTTCCATTTTATGTGTCCTGGAATGGGAGCTAGGATCTCACAAATGCTGGGAAGGGGCTCTGTTACTGACTGTGATGTTGTTTAGAAAGCCTGGTCAACTAGCTAGGCAAAAGAGAAAGAGCTAAGTCACTTAATGTGGAAAGAAAAGATTACAGCTGTGAGGATCACAAAATACTGAGATATAAGGAATTCCAGAGGGTACACAAAATCAGTTGATCAATAAATGAATTCAGTAATTTTATAAGCATAAATTAAATACATAAACAGCTTTTATTTCTGAATACTAAAGGAATGCAATCAGAAAACAAACTAAGACAATTCTACTTATAATTGCATAAAATAATAAATACTTATAAATCACCTATAAAAGAAATATAAATAAATGGAAAGGCTTGTCATGTTCATAGATCATAAAAATTTAAATGGATAAAATAACACATACTGAACCAATCTGAAGGGACAGTGAGGCCCTTGTGAAACCCTCAATTGCTTTCTTGATGGAAACTGAGAAACAGATCTTAAAATTGACATGAGAATTTTCCAGCGTGGCTAGAAAAGCTAAAACAATCTCAAAAGAGAACATAAGTAGAGTCTTGCTTTTAATTGGAAGTGGAAAGTTACAATAATTAAGACAATTTGGTGTGAACATAAACATTGAATTCAGAGTATAGAAAGAAATTCTCACATTAACTGCTAACTCACCTTTGTCATCTTAGAGGGTCTGGAGAATTCAGTGGAGAAAATACACTGTTCTAAATGTTCTTGACACAACTGGTATCCACATGCAAAAGAATGAATCTTATAACATATAAAACATTTTGCTTAAAATGGATAGTGTGTTAGTGTCTCAAGACAAAGGTTGTGCTGTGCTAGAGTTATTCAGGGAAGTTCCAGGGACAGTCTTGAAGTAGAGGGGGAAAAAGGAGGTCTGTGAGAGAAATCAGTGTGGTTTTCATGGAAGAGATGGGAAGAGAAGGAGAGCATCCACACAAGGATCGGACACTCGGGAAAACCTTCTGCCTGACGTTCTTGAACCTGGGCCCAGGGGTCCTGAGTATGAAGACCCAATGAGGGCTTGGTCATAGGAGTGAGGCTCTGGGCTGGATAGTTTGAATGAAAGGTGAGCTTTGCAATCAGTTCTTCATCATAAGTATAACCTGGCCCTAGGAAGGGAGGTACCTTCAGGGTTAGCAGAGCCTGGGTGGCTTCCAGGGGACAGACTACATTTCCTGTTGCCTTTATAGCAAGGTGCAGTCAAGTAGTCAGTAACCAGTGTATAATGAAGGGAATATACATGGAATCTATCTGTTTTCAGTTTAGCTCATACAAATTTTCTTTTTTTTCTTTCTTTTGTTTTGTTTTGTTTTGTTTTGTTTTGTTTTTGTTTTTGTTTTTCGAGACAGGGTTTCTCTGTGTAGCCCTGGCTGTCCTGGAACTCACTCTGTAGACCAGGCTGGCCTCGAACTCAGAAATCTGCCTGCCTCTGCCTCCCAAGTGCTGGGATTACAGGCGTGCACCACCACCGCCCTCATACAAATTTTCTATATAGAATTCCTCCATGCTATCTACTCTGATCTCTAGAATGAACAACATCAAAGGTGATTTCAGAAGCCACCATTACCACCTGTGACAGCCTGGCGTTCCAGTGAGCATGAAGATGGTCTCAGGCCAGCTTTTCATCTACCCAGTGATCCCACGTACAGTATAATTTCCTTGTGGGTGTGGTCACTGTTAGGGACATTTATTACTTTTTTTGTCTTGTTGTGCCACATTTTATTGTGAGTAGTGTGTAGTAGACTGAGCATGAGCTTTAAATAAGGCCAACCTTGGTACAATGCATGTTCCACCTTTTGTATGTGTTGTTCTTAGACACTTTTGAAAATAAAATTAATAGTATTTACCAGTATGATACAAGGAGAGATAAAGTAACAAACACAAAACACTGTATCTATATATGTATAGATAGATAGATGATAGAGGTAGAGATAAATACACACACACACACACACACACACACACACACACACACACAGAGCTCTATCCCAGAGATGTTTGATTTGTCTGACAAGCAGGAATTCCAGAAGAGAGTTTCTTTGAATGAAAGGTATTGTTTTTTTTGTTTGTTTGTTTGTTTTTTTTTCAAAAAGCAGACCCACACTGCGGTCTAAAAACTTTCCACCTTTTCCCTAAGGCCTCGAGAAGGACATGAATGAGCGAGTAAGCATGCCGTGCTACCTCAGAAAGGCTTTGCTTTCTTCCCCCACATGACCAGTTTGTAAACCTCCAAGGGTGACCTGCAATCCACAAGACTGTCCAGGCATACTGTAGTGAGACTGAGCCATGACCATGAATTAGAACAACAAGTGCCATAATAGGCATGGCACATTATGCTGGGTTACAGGGAAGGGACAGGGGCAAACCGTTCCAAGCACATGATTGGGCTGTCCCTGTCTGAGAAGTGAAGGACAAGAAAACAGCAATGCTTATAGGCTTATAAAAAGCAGCGGGCCTCCAGTTAGGGCCTCCACATTCCGGTATGGCGGTTACCATTTACTGTAGCATGCTGCAGCCTTGGAGCACCCTGGAATCATAGAAAGGACGCCTGCCTGGCCAGAGGCTACTTCCTTTAGCAGTATCACAACATTCTATTCACTCACTTCACCAATATTGATTCTGCTGAATTTGCCAAACAGTTCTAGAAGCTGAGGACATGATGTCTTATATTCATTTCAGTTTGAGATACATGTGGGGGGGGGGAGGAGTTCTTGGGTGGTAATAGCTGTCTAATGAAAGTTGCAGAAAAACGTATGATAAAGATCTAGATCTCCTCATTGGGGCGCTGATGGGAGGTTGAGGCTGAATCACAGGGGTGAGAGAAGCAGGTTCTTAAGTTAAAGGTCTCATGGCAGAGCAGAAAAGGACCAGAGTGGCTGTAATAGAATGAGCGGAGGAGGGACATCAGCAAGACTGGGAAACGAGAAAGGACTCACGCTGCTTGCAGTCAAATAGATCCTGTGGAGAACCTGGCTTGTGTACTGAGCCAGGTAAGAAGCCACGGGTAAGTTATGAATGAATAACTCCTGAGAGGGCAGCTGGAGATGGAACCAGTTCCTCATGCTGGACCAGTGCTCTAGCTATGAGCAACTGCCAGTAGTTTTGCATTTATTTTAAAATTTAAGACAGGATCTCATAAAGTTTCCCATGCTGACCTTGAATTCTCTCTGCAACTCAGCCAGGTCCTGACCTTGTGATGCTCCTGCCTCAGCTTCCAGAGTTAGAATTACAGGTCGGTGACACCAGGACAGGCTACTCTAACGTTTGAAAGGACCACCATGGAGAATGTGTTAACTGTATCGGGCAAAGGTGCAAGTGTGGGTAGCTAGGTGGACGGCTAGTAAAACACCTTAGGGAGGGGACTAGAAAGCTGTAGCCACAGTGGAGGCAAGTGGCTGATCCTGAACACACATCAAAGACATAGGAAATTCAGCTAAAGGTGTAGAAACTTGGTCCTGTTACTTTTACCGCATTACCTTCCCATCCTGAGGACTGATTGGACCATGGAGAGGAAGCAAAGCAAGAGTTAGAACAGCGTACAGAGGAGCAAGGAACACAAGGAAAATGTAAACAGCCGGAAAATAAAGTCAGGTGTGAAAATTAATACCAACAGAAGTCAGAAAGAGAAGACAGACAAGCTATTCACTCATTTATTTGTTCACCTTTTGATGGAAGTTAAGTAGGGTTTGCTGATTCAGAATATTGTCCTCCAACTTTCCAGGAGAGAATAATCTGATTTTTTTTCAGTGAAAACCTTGCTGTCTATTCTAGATCCTCCTGTACAATCACAAGGCTGGTTGTCTGGTGTGTGTGTTTTTTTCAGTCACTCTCAGAACCCTTGGGAAGGAACCAGAAACAAATGTTTTCATGCATGGGAGAGAAACAGAAATCACAACTTCCCCTGGAGGCTATCCTCCTACTCCTTGTCAGCAGGTCTGAAAACACTCCCTGTCCCTACAGCTAAGTCTGTGACGGAAGATCCGCTGATAACTCTTGAAGAAAGATTACAGGAGTCACGTTCTTCAGAGAGCTGCAATGCGCTGTGTGTTTAACACAATCTTAAAATACAATAGGACTCTTTCTCTAATTCTATCTCTGTCCTTAGCTGCCAACACGGGTGCATTAAGGTTGTTAATGGCTGAAGAAAAAGAAAACAAAGATGTAGTCTTACAAAGACTGGATACTTTCTCAGGCCTTAGAGCTTGCTTTAATCAACAATTCCAAAGCCTCACACTGCCTCCTGTTTGGCCAGAACTTTCCTGGTACATAAAGTTTTTCCTTCAGAATTTCCAGTGTTGCAACCAGGATATTTTGTATAATAAATTTGTTTGTTCTCTGTAAGCCTGTGTTCCATTTATGAGATGCTTCAACAAATGGGACTGGGCGGGAAAGAAGAACAAACCCAGTGCTGGAAGCTTTACTTGATCTCAGCAGCCCCTCTGCTCTCCTCTTTGTCATTTCGGTGTGCTTGTCCATTTCTGTCCTTCTGCGATGCGCAGAACAAGCAGCAGAAGGATTTGGAGGAAAAGCAGAAAAGACCTTTCCTGTTCACACTAGCAGAAAAGACAACCACTGTTCAACAAGAAAAACAATTCCTGTTCACACTAGCAGAAAAGACCTTTCCTGTTCACACTAGCAGAAAAGGCCATCCCTGCTCACACAAGCAGAAAAGACTTTTCCTGTTCACACTAGCAGAAAAGACCTTTCCTGTTCACACTAGCAAAAAAGGCCATCCCTGTTCATACAAACAGAAAAGACCACCACTGTTCACAGTAGCAGAAAAGGCCATCCCTGTTCACACAAACAGAAAAGACTGCCACTGTTCACACAAGAAAAAAAAAACATTCCTGTTCACACAAGCAGAAAAGACCTTCATTACTGTTCATACAAACAGAAAAGACAATCCCTGTTCACACAGCCCAGACTGCAGGAACCTCCACTGGTACAGCCTTGTCAATAGCTTTTCTCCAGCCTAGAATCTGGGCTTCACTTTTCTTGTCTTCTTCTTCCCTTGAGAAGAGGATGCTAACTGCCCATGGTTAAACCTTACTGTTTCACATAACGGAGAGCTCCCTCCACCACCCAACCAGTTTCTCCTCTCCCTCTCCCTGTCTCTGTCTCTGTCTCTGTCTCTGTCTCTGTCTCTGTCTCTGTCTCTGTCTCTCTCTTTCACACACACACAGACACACACACACACACACACACACACACACACACACACGCACACGGCTTTTATTTTACTCTAGACTCTGAGCAGCCTTATCATTTTGTCGGAAGAACTCTGAGGCTGAAGCTACTGCTCTTACTGAAGTGTTCCAGTGATTTGATTGCATCTGGATGAATGTGGCAGATGTAAGAGCAAAGGCCACTGGCTTGGAATTGTTACTTCCGAGATTTCCAGTTCACTTAATCATAAATCAGTGGGTGATAAGCAGACAAGGGGTAGAAGCCACAAGAAATGCATGAATCATGGTCAGTCGTGCAGTGTTAAGAGCCTTGGGGGAATATTGGCATTTACAATCAAGAGTTACACTACAAGGGAAGTTTCATTTAATTTATGACTCTGTGTGATAAATCATCTTGGATATCACTGTTTTATCCCACATGCCCCTACTCTCCTTTCTCTTCTTCCTCTCTGAACTATTTCCTCTTCCTGAGGTAGCACCAGGGATAGGAACCTGCAGGGACCTCTGTCCGTAATAGAAATCCCAAGATGTTGGAGATGCCAGAGTTGTGGAATACCTGCTGAGGAGAACTACTAACAGGGATTGGAAACAGCCCAAGAGAGAAGTGTCTTTCAGTCAACAAAGCTGTGAGGAGTTGGAGACCTGAATACTGCTTTGATGTCAGACATGTAGATTTGGAATTTGTGGTTTGTCTGCTGGTTGTTGTTCTTGTTTTGATCCAATATTTCATTGCTATGTTCCCTTTTGTCTTTTTCAAATGGCAATATGTTTTATGTATTATATATTGCATATCATTATAAATTGGAAGTATGTGTTTTTTTTTATTTTTAGTTTTTACAGCAGGTTACAGTTAAGAAATTGCCTTGAGCCTCAGAAGAGACTTTGAACTTTAGTCTTTTAATCAGTATTGAGATTGCCTTAGATTATGGGGACTTTTGGAGTTGGACTGAAATCACTTTCCATTATGATATGGCTACAAACCTATTAGGGAAGGAAGGAGAACATGGTGGTTTGGATAAAGATTCCCTTCCCCTCCACCATCAGCTCGTATATTTTAATGCTTAGTCATCAGGGAGTGGCACTACTTGAGAAGGATTAGGAGGCGTGTTCTTGTTGCAGTAGCTGCGACCTTGTTTGAGAAAGTGTCATTAGGCTTTGAGGTTTCAAAGAACCAAGCCAGGCCCAGCATCTCTCTCCTCCTGCTGTGTATGGATCCAGATGGAGAACCGTCAGTTCCTTCTCCAGCACCATATTTGCCTGTATATGGCTGTGCTCCCTGTCATGATGACGATAGACTAATTTTTGCAACTGTAAGCAAGCCCCAATTAACATGCACTCTTTATAAAAGTTTCCATCATCTTTAAATGAGTTTTTGAAGAAATATACCAGTCTTTAAATATGAGTTTTTGAAGAGCTTATTATATAAATTTGGCTTTTCAACTTGTCTGAAAATAGCACAAACTTGCGACAAAGTAAGAACACATCTCCGCATTGATGGCATTGATGATTTGGCTTACAACAGGATCTCTGCTGACCTACGAGGGTCAAGCCATGCTGCTTTCAGGAGCCTGCCCTTCCTTTCCATCCAGAATGCAGCAGCCAAGACCGAATAAAGGAAATTACATAGCAAGCAGAGATTGGATATCTGAGCAGTGTCTTGGGGAAATCCACCCACAACAGCAAGTCTCACAGCTCCACCCAGTGACAGTATTTATAAGGCCACAATGATGCCTTAATCTTACATGGTTGGATGATTGTTACTTAGCTGTGCAGGTAATGTAATGGACCAATGGAGAGCCTCACAACAGAAGTTTCATAGAGATGTGAGCTCATAGTGAGGGAAGTGGCAGCTGATGAGGAGCTCATGAAAAACTTCAGACTTTTTTTTTTTCCGAGACAGGGTTTCTCTGTGTAGCCCTGGCTCTCCTGGAACTTACTCTGTAGACCAGGCTGGACTCGAACTCAGAAATCCACCTGCCTCTGCCTCCCAAGTGCTGGGATTATAGGCGTGTGCCACCACTGCCTGGCTCAACTTCAGACTTTTTGCTTTGCTCTTTTTTGGCTCTCTCCACTTTTATTTTGGACATTCAGAATTCATCCTACTGAACAACAACAACAACAACAACAACAACAACAACCACATGGGAGATGAAACAAAACTGTATATGTTAGTTTGTCTTAATTTGAAAATAAAGGTAATTTTGCAAAAATAATAAAAAAAAATTGGCTTATGTTTGAAAGCTCCATTCAACAGCATGTGATTGCATTACTGATAAGAATAATGGGGTAAATGTGTCCTGCAGATTCTGGAACAGGCTCGCAGTGTATAGCTTAGGCTGTCTCTGAACCTGAAACCATCCTTCCTCAGCCTCCTGCTGCTGCTGCAATGTTTTTTTTTTATTTTCTTACTAGCATGCTTTTAAATTTACTCACACTTCAGATGTACAATGCGACTAGAGCTATTAAAATCCACATCAGATGCAGACTAGGCCACGCCCACCAAGCTGCTGTCTCTCTCCTCTCTCATAGCAGATCCTGGGTACAGCCCACATCTCTTCTCAAAATGATGTCTTTTCTTCCTTCTGGGAATCAGAAGTGTGCATTATAGCAACTTAGCAACTGTGTGTCATGAAGCCTCCCTCCTTCCTTTGACACCTCTGAGAAAGGACCCTCAATCTGCCACGTGGCTGAACTGACCTCGGAGCCCCTGTCATGCTGTCTTTCCATGGTGTCATTAACTACTTGAATATATCTTCACTCAAAAGGACAATCCACCTTAGTGTCTCTCTCAAACCCTAAGCCCTAATAACTTCAACAGCTAGATAAAATGTGTTAGGGAAAAAAATATCTAATAAGTATTATAAATTTATCCTTCAAGGATGTATATTTTTAAACATTGTGTAAAATATTATTATTTTAGACCATACTTACTGTATAGTAGACATTACAATAAGCTGAAATCTCATTTACAAACACAGTGCAATATATTTATACGATTGTGTCTAACAGCATGGAAAGCCTACGGTAACTTCTTTGGACTCCAGCGTTATTGGGGAAATACAAACTCATCTGCCGATTCAAACTGTGTTCTGCTCACTTGATGGGCACTGCTAATTAGCTGGCCCAGCACTCTCATTCACCCCTTCCCCAGTCACCTTGCCACTGGACACGCCCTTTCCCAGCTTCCACTGGTGTCTTAGAGGGAAAGCGGTCAGCTGGGAACAAGGCAGAGTAAGTGTGTTGAGTTCGAGGAAAGCTTTTGATTCTCAACCAAATGAGTTGGTGGTGTCATCATTCACATGCTCATGTGAAAAAAACAAACACAGGCTTGTCCTCTGCAAACGCGGTCTGACCTCATGATGTGTGGGAGGAAATGAAAGCCACGGTTTTCCTGCCTGGCGGGCGATAAGGGAATTCTGAGAGCCCTTTGAGAGGGTCTTGGCTCAGGGGCTAAGATCCTGGAAAACCTCATGGCGACAATCTTCCCGAAGCCAGCAACGTTTAGGCCTTTATTCCACACATTTGAAGAATGAAACTCTGGGCACACAGAGGGCGAGTTTGTTAGTTTCTCAGGTGGGAACACAAGCGACAAGGCTGGCTACATATAGCCAGAGCACATCCAGGAGACAGGGACGGATGGCCTTGGGGGGCTTGTCTGTGGGTTATTTAAAGGATTTGAGGCAGAAATGAGGTGAGTTAGGAGAGGGGACCAGCTGCTCTACCCTTAGGTGTGCAGGCGCCTGCTGTCAGCTTCAGGCTGAACCTCACAGGTAGCCTCCAGACAGGGGGAGGGTAGCAACGTGGCAGAACTCACTCTCCTGGCCTTCCTGTTCCTGGCCTTCAGCCAAGACTTGCTTGGATCTGTGATCTGGGGTCCTGCCTTCCTGACCAGTAGCTGTGCCTGCATTGCTGGGAAAGTAAGGGGCTCAGTCAAAGATGATGTTCTTAGCCGGGCGGTGGTGGTGCACACCTGTAATCCCAGCACTTTGGGAGGCAGAGGCAGGCAGATTTCTGAGTTTGAGGCCAGCCTGGTCTACAGAGTGAGTTCCAGGAGAGCCAGGGCTACACAGAGAAACCCTGTCTCGAAAATACCAAAATCCAAAAAACCAAAAAAAAAAAAAAAAAAAAAAAAAAAGATGTTCTTTTAGAAAAAAATACTGTAGTAGGAGTTTGGAGGAGAGGAGACAAAAGAGAAGACATCTAGTCCTGTCCCTGTCCAACACTTTTTTGCTTAGCGTCTGATGCCTTGAAGTACAGCAGCTATCTTCTCCCTCTAGGACACTGAACTGATGAGAATTAAAGGTGGCAGTCGGAAGAAGTCATAAAGAAGGGAGAGGGTCTGTGCAGAGATCATAGCTAACCCTGTGTGCCCAGAGGGCCAGCGGAGTACAGGAATCTTCACACTGCCTAGGTGGGTTTTAGCTTTTTGTGCGGAAGTAATGGCTGTTCTCCTTCCGTCTCCTCTGTCACCTCTGCGTTAGACAGCACCCTTCCCTGTGTCCCCCTAGTGTCTGAGCAGTCTGAGGGGTCCTGTTTTGAGTTGCTGTTCAGGCTGGGTTCCTTCTGCCCCCATCCAGCTTATGCATGAGTCTCTGTCCTTTGTTCTTGGAAAGTCATTTTTGTATGTCATTTTAATGAGAATCATGGCCTGTTTCATAAGAACCTCACACAAAAGTCCTTTTCTCTGGACCATGGGCAAAAGCGCTCAGACCAAGCTGGGGGAGATGAGAGCAGAAGAACTGCATTCTTTGAGAACTGAGAAAATTGGCCTAGTGTGGTGGTACATGCTTCTAATTCCAAGAAGACCAAGGAATGAAGATTTGCAGTGAGTTCGAGGATAGCCTGGGCTATACAGTGAGATGAAGGCCAGGTTAGGATACATAGTGAGATCCTGTCTTTTAACAAGCAGACAAAACATAAAATGAAAGTTGAGAGAGAGAGAGAGAGAGAGAGAGAGAGAGAGAGAGAGAGAGAGAGAGAAGTTGGCTTTTTCAAAAGCATAAAATATGAGTCATACTTTGAGCTATACTTCTAGTCTGATCCCTAGGACTGCAAACAATGTTATTTTCCACAAAAGCATTGGATTTCTAGATGTGCTAAATACCAATCTGCTTGCAACAGTTGAATGCAGGAGTAGTGTTGTAACATTCAGTTGATTGAGGAGTGTCAGTAAGGAAGAGAGAAGAGGAGGATGAACACAACTCAGCCACAAGTGGATCTAGACCTGCCCCTGGCCTGCTTTGGCCTCCTAGGGCCGGCCAGAGGCAGAACTCTTCTTACTTATTCATAAGTTTCCCACACTGCATGGAAAAACAAACTGAATGAAGGGGACATGTTTTAACTCTCGCTACTGAGGAGCAGTGCCCAGAGATCTCAGGCTTCTTCACTGCAGAAAAATCATCATGGGAACTCTTCTGTTACAGTGACTGACAATGTTGGTCATATGACAGGTAGTTTGCTTAGAAGGTAGAATATCAGTCAATTTGAGACATCGTGGTGACATCAAATGGCCAATGGATTGATTCCTGTAGCCCTAGGAAGACTGGGTCTGAGGCAAAAAACAACTTACTTTTCCTTACATTTTTTAATTACAGAAAGAATATGAAAATCAGTCAGGTGAGATGCTTCAACAGATAAAGACACCTGATGCCAAGCCTGAGGACCAGCATTTAATTCTTGGGACCTACTTGTTATAAGAAGAAAAGTGACCCCTTCAGTTTGCCCTCTGACCTCTACCTGAAAGAGAACAATAGTGCTGTTAGTAAATCAAAATCCAATTGATGGGGCAGTCCCTAAGCCCAGCAAACAGTCCTGAAATCATTGGTTTTACTGAAATAGAAATCAAGACTGGGCCTGTGGCTTTTGGTAGAAGGCTTGACTAGCAAGTGAGCCACTGGGTTAGGTCTGAAGAAAGAAAGTTACCATACTTAAGATTTAGTCAATATCAAGGGCTGGAGAGAGAACTCAGCAGTTAAGAGCACTGACTGCTCTTCCACAAGTTCTGAGTTTGGTTCCCAGCAACCACATGGCGGTTCAACCATCTGTAATAGGATCTGATGCCCTTTTCTGGTATCTCTGAAGACAGCTACAGTGTACTCATATATATATAATATAAATAAATAATTCCTTTAAAAATGTCAAGATCAGCCAGATATAATGGCATACTCTTTTAGTCTCAGCACTCGGGAGGCAGAGGCATTCAGAAGATCTCTGTGTTTGAGGCCAGCCTGGTCTACAGAGTGAGTTCTAGGACAGCCACTATGGCTACATAGTGAGTCCCTATCTTAAAAACAGAAAAAAAAAAATAAAAAAACAATAGAAAAAGTAAATATCAATGCCAGAAAGCACAAAGGTGAACTGTGGACCTTTGTGCCTGGTTTTAGAAAGTGTACTTTCAGCTTTAAGAATGGCAGTTGGATAGTCCACAAGATAAATTAATTTAAAAATGGACCATATTAAGGAGATAAGAGCAAGTTGAAATGGTCATGTATTTCCTTCTTATGGCCATGACAAGTCATTTCACTCTTTCTATTTTTATCTTTATCGAAGTACAGAAGGCACAAAGGAAAATGCATAACCCTTAGTTATCCCTGACAAGTCCTGACAAGTGTGACTGATCACATCACGTTGACCACAGTCAGAAGGACAAATGTCCTCTGTGTTCATGCACACACCAATTCTCTGTCTTCATGAATGGCTGTTCTCTCTTGTGTCTACCATCCTTCCATAGGCCCTGTGTTCCTGTGTATGCATGCACTGCTGAGTGTACCATCAGTCTATTTTTATTGGTTGGCATTGACAGTTTCTCAGTAGGGAATGCTTATCTTGGCTATTTTTAGTTCTTGGCTGTAAGCAGAGTTGTTGTGAATGTGTTTACATATGCTTTTTGGGAATATGTTTTCATCTTCTGTAGTAGAAATTTGGATCACAGGGTGCCTACTTAACATTATATTTGTAAAACAAAAACAAAAAACAAAAACAAAACAAAAAACAAGACAACTTTCGCTTTCCTAAGCAGTTGCTTAATTTCCCCTTTGTTTTCCCCTTTTTATTGTTGACAATATCATATATGCATATAATGTATTGTGATTATATTCACCTGTCCAGTCACTGTTTGAATGTCTTGCCCTGTCTTCTCTGCCATGATATACTCTATACCACTGAGTATATGATATACTCTATACCCAGAGTATATGTGTGTATATCATATGCATGTAAGAGTCTTCAGAGGTTAGGGGAGGGCATCATCACATCCCCAGGAGCTAGAGTTACAGTTGGTTGTGAGCTACCATATGAGTCCTGGGAACCTACCCTGGGCCTTTTGCAAGGGCAGCAAATGTTATTAACTGCTGGGCCATCTCTCTAGTTGCAATCCCCCTGCCCTAGCCTTCTTAATGAACAGAAATTCTTATGCTAGTACCTTATCTCAAAACAAAAGCAAAAATAGAAGTTAATATTTAGGTGACACAAATGCACAGGCCATAGGGTGGCTTCTGTGCCTATTTCTTAGGATGCAAAGTCATCAGGATATGGTTTTAAGAATCCATTCCTGTCGGGATGGCACCTGTGCAAAGCCAAGTTTCTCATAGATTGCCTTGTAGAAGGGGTCACTGTGTAGAAAACAAAAGAAAACAAAAGAAAACAAAACATTGTAGAAAGGGTCACTGTGTAGAAAACAAAACAAACAAAACAAAACAAAACAAAACAAAACAAAACAAAACAAAACACCTCTTCATGGTTTCACATCGAAAACCTCAGCACCGGGGACAGCTGTGACACCCAAAGGAACGGGCCTTCCTCCAACCAGTAAGCTCTCAGTCCTGCTGTACAGATCGCATGGCTGTTCTCCAAGTCAACTTTGTTTTTTGGGTGGGTAATGCTTACAAAGAAAAACGTTTAATTGCGGCTGGCTTACAGTTTCAGAGGTTCAGCCAGTATCACCGTGGCAGGAAGCAAGGCAGTTTGCAGACAGACATGGTACTAGAGGAGCTGAGAGTTCTACTCTTGGTCTGAAGGCAAACAGGAGGGAACCGTCTCTTCCACCATGGGTGGAACTTGAGTACCTGGAGCCCTCAAAGCCTGCCTATACAGTGACACACTTCCTCCAACAAGGCTACACCTTTAATAAGGCCACACCTTCTAACAGTGCCTCTTCCCAAGGGCCAAGCATATTCAAACCACCACAGATGTTAAGTGGGGTCATCAGCACAGCCTTACAGGACCAAATGCTAAGGTTGTTGAATTTTATGAGGATAAGAAAAATTCATTCTTATATTATCCACACTTATTTCTCTCTGAACAGTTGGCTGGAAAGATGCAAACACTCTTGACTCTTTATCTCAGGCTCGGTGGGCCCAGGATCACCATCACCAGTCTAAGTCAACTTTGAGACCATTTGTCTGATGATATAGCTCAGCTCCCATAGGAAAAGGTTCAATACACAATACTACTTGCACCTATAGGTGCTAGTTAGGGGCTTTACCAGGCTTCTAGTTCCTGAATAAATCAGGTTTCTCCAACAGATGAAAGTGAAGAGCTGAGGATGATGACCTACAGGCTGAGAGATGCCGAGTCGCTCATCCCTCTCTGGACGTGCCACCTTTATGTTTGTGTGTTGGGAAGTCCCTGTCCTTGCATAAGCATGGCAGAAATGTGGACAATTGTGTGGAAATGTGGTTGGACAAAGTTTGTAGGCTACTCATAGATCTGCCCAGATTCTTCTTGGCTTCTCTGTGAAGCCTCCTTTATGAAGTAAGTCTTATAATCTGAAATCATACCGGGTGAGTTAGAGACTCTCTTATGGCCAACTCCAAGGCAGAAAGCCAGGAGGAAATTAATTTATATGGCACATCTGAAAAAGAGAAATTCTGGTTTCCATGGCTTGCCTTTGAGTCAGGTATTTATGGAAAAAAGGCAAAATGTGTATAACACCATAACCACATTTAATAAAGTAGCTTCAGAACAAAGTCTAAAAAAGCCCAAGTTTGTAATCGTCACTTGAGAGTTGGAGAAAGGAGGTTCAGGAGTTCAAGGCCAGCTTTAGCTATTGTAGTGAATTTAAGATAACCTGGGCTACAGGAGACCCTACCTCCAAACTTCTCTTAAAAGTCCTAGAATTTTGCTTCTTTATTGGTAGAGGCAGGCTGATGTGTCTGGCTAACCAGCAGAGTCTCAGGAGCCTTGTGTTGTGAACACTCATCTGTCTGTAACACTCTGATGAGAGCAGTGAGGCAGAGTGGCTAAACCTGCACACTCAGACCCAGAAAGCTCAAGTCCAAATCTTGTCAGAGGCAACATAGAAAGACAGAGAGTATGGGGCTGTGAGAGAGGAGAGGCGGTCTCACCTAGGAATCCAATTAAGCCTCCGTGACAGGAGAGAAGCAAAAATCATAGCAGGATTAACGACCACTCTAGGTTTTTCTTCCTCCCCAGCTGTTTCTGGGAATCTCACCAGAAACCCACTTTCCACAGGGAAAGGGCCTGTGTGCAATCCTATTGGCTTTCGCTTTTCCCTTATCAGACTCTACACTGCAGGCATCCCCGGAGTCACCTTATCACCTATCGAAAGAGAAAGGAGAAAAAGAATAACAAAAACATCCTGAGTACCCCTCGAGAGGTAAATATAGCTAATGTTAAGACAATTAGCTTTGACTCTCTCCTACTCGGTTTTGTCTTGTTTCCTGCAACTTTCCTTTAAGCAGGCATACCCACACATGAGTGTGTCTTACCTGTCTTACTGTGGGCAGCTCTTCCTGGAGGAGCCTGCCCCATGCTCTGGGGATGTGCCTTGCCTTTTCTCTGCATGCTCTTCTATCTCTTACACTTATACTCCGGCCTATGTCAAAATGTCTTTAATCCAATATCCAGTTCTACTTCTAACAGTGAGGGCCTGTTTTCTGCATTGAACTCCCAGTACTGGTTTGGTCCAAGTATAGTTCCCTGCCAGGTTAGGAGACCGCTGCAGACTGCTGAGGGGACAGCCTGGAGCTGCATCAGTCCCTGCCTCGGCAACAGTTCTACACTTGCCAGATGGGGAAGCTCCGGTGAGATATTACATGTCTTTCTTCTTCAGAAGCTCATTTATAAATTAAGGACGACTACATTATCTATATCAGAGAGTTAAAATGTTACTCAAATATTGCCAGTGTGCCTGACACAGTCTCCATAAATAAATACTAGATGGATAGCTATCAGTTTTCACTTAAAACATGGAGGGTCTTCTGTGTTCTTGGCACAACTTAAAATGCTGGAGGTGTATGGTGAGTTAAACACAGTAGCCATTAGGTTATAGGTAGAATCAGAGGTTTAAAAAATTTCAGCAATTTGTTAGTAATGTTTAATAGGGACATGGGGCAAAGAGACAGACAGACAGACAGATAGCACTATAATTGTTTTCTGTAAAGGCACTTTTCTGATGTGGAACTATGCTTTTGTATACTAGGGCTTTTGCACTCAAATGTAGTCATGGGCTGTGTGAATTACATATACGTTTGGTTGACTGGCCCATTTCTTATTCAACAGTTTTCTTATTGGCACTTTCTGTTTTGGTGTGTGTGTGCGTGTGTGTGTGTGTGTGTGTGTGTGTGTGTGTGTGTGTTTTGAGGCAGTATGTCTCTGTGACTGTCTTGGAGCTAGCTATGTAGATCAGACTAGCCTTGAACTCACAGTGATCCTCCTGCTTCTACATCCTAAGTGGTGATATTAAAGGCAGGTACTACTACTACTACCATACATGGTCCATGCACGCTTTCTGGTCCTTGACACAGGAGTTTCTGCTTGTGACACCCTCTATGAGCAAATAGCAACCAGCCAAGTTACTGGCACAGAGTACACAACAAGTAAAGGTGTTCCCAAGTAACCTGAGGTAGTAACTAAAAAAATAAACATTTCTGTACTTCATTGTCTTTCCCACATAATGCATAATGATAGATGAGAATTATATTCTCAGAGAACTCCAAGAATCCGGCAGTTATGGAGCAAGGAAAAACTGTGGTGGGAATGTAATGTGAGCAAAGAGTAACAAAACAATAAATAAATAAAATCTGGACGTGTGGAGGGCGGTGGCAGCAAATGGAAACTGACAAAGCCTGCATGGAAACGAACTGAGGAATCTGCCGTTGCTCAGCAGGCAACCATCCCTGGATTCTCGGCTGGCAGGGAGTCTTGGCTATCACTTGCATAAGGCACTTTGATCTCAAACCTAAGGTCTGCAGTCTAATCAGTAGCCAGTTTGAAGCCAAGAGTACATTGCATCCCAGGGGCTCATTCTGACCAAGTCCACAAGGGCAGGTGCTTTTGCTGCTGTGACCATCCAGGGACTCTTCCACCTTGCCCCTGGCTCTGTCCCTTCTCCGTTTCTCCAGAGGATCACTTCTCCAGTTCTGCCCTCAGCTTCTGTGTTTGTATTTTTAGCAGGCATTTGCTCTGTAGCTATGCTTGTCTTGAATTAGCAGTCCTCCTGCCAGCCATGTAAGTGCTGGGATTATTGGCATACCCAATCACACCTGGCTCCTCTCACCACCTTAGTCTTTCCGATTCCTCTCCACATTGTTGGGGGTTCATTAGATAAATAAAAAGTAGGCCCACTTCGTATACTCTTAACTAAGAAAGAGAGAAACTTGATTCATATAATAAAGTACCTTTGTGGTATTTCTCAAACAATGGGAGGAAGTTTAGACATCCTTATGATCTTGCCAATGGTGAGCATTGAACAGTGTTTCCGGCCAATCAGTGGATGGTGGTACTATGATGCTTCAGATAAAATTGTGAAGGAGGCTATCATCTGTTCCTCCTCAGCTGATGAGCTTGTCTCTACAGCTTCTACTTCAGTTGTGCTCTCTGGCGCAACTTTTCTAACAAGCCCCTCGTATGTACCCCTTCAGCAATCAGTGCCAGAAATGATAAAGGGAGTGAAATGATAAAGGGAGGAAAGACATCCATCATCAAACATACAGAGTCCGGAGCAGTTGACATGACCACCTCATACAGACTCTTAGAAAATTGGCAGGAGTAGTACTAGGAATGTCAGATGAATCAGGAACCTATGCCCTTGTTCCATACACTGGAGCTTACTTCTCTGCCGGGGTCCTGATACACTGGGCAGAATAGCCATGGGGTTTTGGTTTTCATTTTAGTTTAGTTTTAGTTTATATCTAAAGTATATTTAGATAGGTTCCCAAATATTCCTTGTTGTTGGAAGTTCCAGCTTCCCTCTTCTCTCTTTTTTACTTTACTTAGTTTCATTTTGTCGAGACAGTCTTGTTGCGTAGTTCTGGATGGCCTCAAAGACGCAATACAGGCAAGACTGGCCTCATGCTTGGAGTCCTCCTGCCTCAGGGCAGTAATTACAGACTGTACATAGGTCCTGGCTTCTTTCTTTGCTTGAGAGTCCAATTCCTTGGTCAACCACAGTTAGCTTTTTTTAACTCTCTAGAAACGAGTTCCATACAAAAAAATCAAAATTGAATAGGTAATTTAAATCCTTAAAGCCTACCTACCCACTGGGAATATGAACCCCAGTAAGGATTTATCTTAAGACTGAGCTCTAGTGTAGAGTTTATTCTCTTAACTCCATCTACCTGTTTGATTAGATTCTAAAATCCTGTGGAGTATAGCTCAAGGGGATCTTCCCCACATCTCCTCTGCCTCAACAACTCCATATTCCAGCACAACTCCATTGGCATCTATGACATTTAGTGCTTATTGCCAACTTGACAGCGTGCCAAATCATCTGTGGGATTACCAGTCCATGGGTGTGCCTGTGAAGGACTATCTAAATTAGGTTGGCCTCTGGCCATGCTTATTCATGATTATTTATCTTAGGTTAACTGACGTGGGAAGACCCACCTTCACCGTGGGTTGTACCATTTCATGGGATGGAGTCTGAATGGGTATGAATGAAAGTGAGCTGAACCCCAGTTTTCATCCCCCCCCCCCCCCGGTTTCCTAGATGTGAATGCAAATATGACAAGCAGTCTCAAGCTCTTGCCACTGTGACTTCCTCTCTGTGGTGAATTATATCTTCCTCAAATTGTAAACTGAAGTAAACTTTTACTCTCTTCCATTGCTTTTTATCCAGTATCTTATAGATAGCAACAAGAAAGTAACAAATGCAACATCTTTCATGTGGTTGTCTGTGATTTCTCTAGGCTAGGGAACCAAGCCCCTGTGTCTTGAGCTTGGTGGCCAGGCTCCCTCACTGGTCAGAAAATCTCTCTCACGGTCAGCTGAAGTGTCCCCTACTACACATCAAAGCTCATTTCCGTTTTGCCTGTTCTAACCAAGCTCTTATCAGCCTGTGAGAGACAGAGGGCACAGTGACTCCTTATGGGTCAGCCAGTGGCCCAGCAGAAGCAGCTGCAGGGCGCTGCAGTATCTAGTTCATAATGGAAAATGCAGATTGAGCAGATGGACCTTGCATTTGGAGGAAATGCCTTTACATGACCTAAGTTCCTGCTCTGAAGAGAGACCATTCACACACCAGAGAAATCATGGTGCTCCCAAAGGATAGAGACATGCTTTGTTCTCTCTCATCCTCTCAAAGGGCCACAGGCAAACTCCAGCAACAGCAGTGCTTCAGATCAAAAGGAAATGGGAAACAAGTTCTATCTCTATCCGAAACTGCAGTGTGTGCTCTTTCTCCACTCCTTTTTACGACCACGGGACAGGGGTAGAATGGTAGTAATTTAGTGCTCATTAATAATAATGACCTTTATCTCCCAAAGAGACAATTATTCCTTACGATCTTATTATAGTCTCAAAGGGCATATCACATCTCCTAAGAATTTTTGGTACGTAAACACAGTTGAGCAAACCTTCCAGCATGTTCCCTTCCTGTGTTTCTTCATTTTTTCTCTTCCTCTTTTCTGTGCTTCTATTTCCCTACTGTCCTTCCTCAGCCAACAAACTTTAGACAACATGACAGAACCTCAAGTGAGCTTACCAAAATTCAACTCAGATCAGCAAATGAATATTGTCTTCCTCTCCTGGGCAGAGGTAGGTGCCCACAAAATGAACTACATAAACATCAGCCCTTAGAAACTTATGATTTTGGGAGAGAAATAAGCAGATGAATCAGAAATACCTAAAGTGCAAAAATTACAGTAAAAATGCAATCGTAGGGGGACAAAGGGGGACATCCCAGTCAGCAAAGTGCTTACCACATAACCTGAGTTCAGATCCTAGAATCCTAGAATCTGTATAATGCTGTATGTGGCAGTGTGCACCTACATTCTTATCCCTAGTGAAACAGTGACAGGTAGATCCGTGGAGTACATTGGCCAGTCAGTCTAGCCTAATTTATGATAAGAAATCCCATCTCAAAAAATAAAGTGGAGAGCAATTGAAGACACTTGATCTGTATGTATTTCTGGTCTGTATGCATGCGCACACATGTGTATCACAGGCACAAATGTGTACACATACATACATAATACACATTGAATACATATATGTAAGACACAGAACCATAAGGGTGTGAGCATTCCATGATGTGCAGTTTCCATGTGGGACTTGAAGTATAGTGGGATTTTAGACCAACGGGCATATGAACCTGGGTGCCAGAGGTGTTTTGTTGAGACAAGGCGATGTAGTCCAGGCTGGCACTGACTCCAGAGTCCTGGCATGATAGCCCTAAAACAATGTCTAGATTGATTCTAGAGTTTTGGAAGGCCTCTTCTGTCACCCACTGAAGACTTGCTGGGTTTGGCTGTTCCAAGATGTGAGCATTGGTGTCAGGTTCAAACCTAAGTGGTAGTTTTCCCTTGTATTCCACAAAGAGGAAGTTGCTCAGGTTTGAAGGGCATTTGGTCAGAGATCAGAGCTCCATACCCTTCTCAGAAATGTTGTATTATTTCTTGACAACATAGACATTTATTAGATCTGTTTTGTAAACTTCGACCCTACAAATTTGTTGTCATAATGTAAAGAGATAGTTTATAATGAGGAATGATGGACCATATTGCTTTACTAGGCCTGACATTTGAAAAAGAAAAAGAAAATAAAATGAAACAAAAATAGGCTTGCGTGGTGTGATCAGCAATATTATCAGACTTAATAAGACTTCTTTGGCTAGGAGGATATTTTTAATTTAAAAATATTTGTCTTTTATTATATGTGTATAGGTGTTTCCCCTTTATGTAAGTCTATGTGCTATGTGTACAGTGTTAAAACGGAGGCCTGAAGAAGGTGTGGGATCCCCTGGAGCTAGATTTATAAGTGGTCATCAGCTGCTTTATGGGTGCTGAAAATCAAACTCTGGTCTTCTGGAAAAGCCACTGGTGCTCTTGATGGCTAAGCTACTCCTTTAGCATCTAGAATGCTATTTTAAAACTTAAGAATGTCAGCTGGGCAGTGGTGGCACAAGCCTTTAATCCCAGCACTTGGGAGGCAGAGGCAGGGGGATTTCTGAGTTCTAGGCCAGCCTGGTCTACAGAGTGAATTCCAGGACAGCCAGGGCTACACAGAGAAACCCTGTCTCAGAAAAAAAGAAAGAAAGAAAGAAAAAGAAAAGAAGAGAAGAGAAAAGAAAAGGAAAGAAAAGAAAAGAAAAGAAAAGAAAAGAAAAGAAAAGAAAAGAAAAGAAAAGAAAAGAAGAATGTCATTACTCGACCTTAGGGAGCCTGTTGTCTTTTCCCACCCCCTTCTCTCTGACATGCCCATGTCCATCATTCATTCCAAGTTATTATGTCATTTCCCCCAATTATTTAGTTCACAACAAACTTTGTGAGAGTAAGTGCTACAACCGTGCAGACCCATCAGTGACCCACTGCTCCCTGGTTCTAACATGTCCTCCACATGGTTTAATATTTTCAGGAAAAACTACGCTTGATAGCTAAAGTAGAAAACTCCAGGTTCATAAGGTGCCGTAATGCTGAAGAACTTCAAATAAACTAAATATCTGTCAGATATGATCATAGATAATAATACAGGAATACATTCTTGAAAATACAAGAATACAAGACTGCCACAAAGGGAGCTTGTCAGAGAGAAGGGATTTGGTCAGGTAGGCCTTTTTTGCTCTTGCCCTCTCAGAGAAGTGTTCATGAGCCATAGGAGACAGCCCTTACAGGATATTTACACGTGATCCTAGCCAAAAGGCCGAGAAGTGATTTTTACAGAATATTTAAAGATATTCTTGGTTCTTACAACTTTAGGACCAGGGCACTGCTGTAGGCATCAATTGAACAGAGGCAAAAGCTTTTCATCCTATAGTTCACCAAACAGAGCAAAGACTGTCAATAAGACCAAAGTTGGGAAGGCTTACTGCAGAGTCCAGGCCTTCCAACATCCTTATTTTACCTAAATGTTGAATTCTTTATATTGAGTTGTGTGTGAATATGTGTGTGTGTGTGTGTGTATGTATGGTCCCCATGCTAGTATGGATTATATGTGAGTGCAGGTGCATTTGTATAAGTGTGAAAATGTGTGGGGAACAAAGGACATCCTCAGGTATCATCCCCCAGATGCTATCTAGCATTTCTTGTTGAGACAGGGCCTCTCACTTGACCTGGAACTCACTCGGCCTGGCTGGCCACTGAGATCCTGCCCCTGCCTCTCCAGTACTGAGATAGTAAGCATGTACAATCATTCATAGCTTTAAAAAACAACATGAGTTGTATGTAACAAACCCAGGACCTCATGCTTGTATGGCAAGCATTTTACCTGCAGACATATCTCCCTGGCCCATTATTGATTTTGTGATTATAAACAGTAATCAGTTATATATAAAGAGTAATGTGTGCTTAATCTGTATTATTTTATCATATTAAATAAAGCTTTACCAACATCACTGCATCATCAATTATCCAACGAAGTCCATAGTTTAACCCTTCTATGGCTAGAGGTTGTGAAATCAAATTCCAAATACCTGCTGATGCCTCACGTAATGTCCTCTGTGAAGCTGCCAGCTCCCAACACATCAGGGAGTACTTGGACATCACTGTTAGGAAAAATAGTGACCAGTTTTTTTTCCCAGGGTAAGACAGAGTCTCTCTTCCAGGATTTGGAACCCATAAGGAGAAAATGTGCCTGGACTGAATGAGTTGGCAGAGGCTGAGAGAAGTCACAAAGACGAAAAGCCCTCGCAAAGAAATGGTTTGCGGTCAGCCAGCGTGCCAGGTGCTCAGAACCAGCCGGCGGCGGCGGAACCAGGTACCCGAGACAGCCCGAGCTTAAGACCTTCCGGGACTCAGGCCTGGAGTGGGAGTTGGGCACAGAATAGCGGCTGCACTCTGCACTCGCGGGGCAGACCCCGAGCTCCCTGCAGGCAGCTGCCATATTGCCTGCAGCTTCCCGTCCAGCTGGTGGTGGGGAAGCCGGAGTCAGCCAGTGTGCCAGGTGCCCAGACCCAGCCGGAGGCCGAACCAGCCTCCCATCCAGCCAGTGGCAGGGAAGCTGGAAACCTGACCCAGCCAGCTTCCCAGCAGCTTGGGACCAGCAGGTGGAACCAGATAACTGAAATATCCCAACTTTAAGACCCCTGGGGAAACAGGATATCAGACAGCAAACCCTGAGCAGGAGCAGTGCAGAGCAGCCGCCCAACAGGCGGAACCAAGTACCTGGGATATCCTGAGTTTAAGACCTCGGGGGACTCAGGCCACCTGTCAGCAATCTGTGAGCAAGACCCCCGCAGGACAGTGATTCAGGTATCCCAGTCACTGGGAAATAGCCTTACAACCCCACAGGAGGGTCAAGCACCAGCTAGTATCTACAGGACCAACTAACACCAGAGTTAACCAGATGGCAAAAGGCAAACTTAAGATCGCTACTAACAAAAATCAAGGCAGTATGGCGGCATCCGAACCCAGTTCCCCAACAGCAATAAATATTGGATACCCCGAAACACCAGAAAAACAAGACTCAGATCTAAAATCACTGGTCAGGATGCTGACCACTTAGATAAATCTCTTAAAGTAATACATGAGAAAATAGATCAAAAGCTAGAAGCCATTGCAAGGCAAACACAATTAAATCCCAGATATCTCAACACACCAGAAAAACAAGACTCAGATCTAAAATCACTGGTAAAGATGCAGATTGAGGATCACTTAGATAAATTTCTTAAAGTAATAGAGGAGAAAATAGATCAAAAACTAGAAGCCCATACAAGGCAGACACAAAAATCACTTAAAGAAATCCAGGAGAATATAGAGCAAAAAATGAATCCCAATAAGGGGGAGAAACAAAAATCACCTAAAGAAATACAAGAGAACATGGGTCAACGAGTAGAAGTCATAAAAGAGGAAACACAAAAATCCCTTAAAAAATTACAGGAAAACACAAACAAGCAACTGAAAGATCTGAGCAAAACCATACAAAATCTAAAAACAGAAGTAGAAACAACTAAGCAATCGCAAAGGGAGACAATGTTGGAGATAGAAAACCTTGGGAAGAAATCAGGAGTCATAGATGCAAATATCAACAATAGAATACAAGAGATAGAAGACAGAATCTCAGATGCTGAAGAAACCATAGGAACCATGGATTCAACAATTAAAGAAAATGCAAAATGCAAAAAGCTGGTAACCCAAAACATTCAGGAAATCCAGGACACAATGAGAAGACCAAACCTAAGGATTATAGGGATAGATGAGAATGAAGATCTACAACTTAAAGGGCCAGCAAATATCTTCTACAAAATTATGGAAGAAAATTTCCCCAACCTAAAGAGAGAGATGCCCATGAATATACAAGAAGCCTATAGAACCCCAAACAGACTGGACCAGAACAGAAATACTTCCTGTCACATAATAATCAAAACCCCAAATGTACTAAACAAAGAAAGAATATTAAAGGCAGTAAGAGAAAAAGGACAAGTAACATATAAAGGAAGACCTATCAGAATTACACCAGACTTCTCACCTGAGACCATGAAAGCTAGAAGATCCTGGGCAGACCTCATGCAGACCCTAAGAGAACACAAACTTCAGCCAAGACTACTATAGCCAGCAAAACTCTCAATTGCCATAGATGGGGAAACCAAGATATTCCACGACAAAACCAAATTTGCAAGATACTTATCTACAAACCCAGCCCTACAAAGGATAATAGGGGAAAAATACCAACACAAGGGGGGAAACAACACCCCAGAAGAAACAAGATAGAAACCCCATCTAATCCAACCCAAAAGAAGAGAACCACTCAAATACAAATAATAATAACAATGCCCCAAATGTCAGGAAGTAATAATTACTATTCCTTAATATCTCTTAATATCAATGGACTCAATTCCCCAATCAAAATACACAGACTAACAGACTGGATACGGAAACAGGACCCTACATTTTGCTGCATACAGGAAACACATCTCAGTGTCAAAGACAAACACCACCTTAGAGTAAAAGGCTGGAAGACAGTTCTACAAGCAAATGGTCCCAGGAAACAAGCTGGAGTAGCCATTCTAATATCAGATAAAATCGACTTTCAACCTAAAGTCATCAAAAGAGACAGAGAAGGTCACTTCCTGCTTGTCAAAGGGAAAATCCACCAAGAAGAAATGTCAATATTGAACATCTCTGCGCCAAATGTAAGGGCACCCTCATTCGTAAAAGAAACTTTACTAAAGCTTAAAGCACACATCGCACCTAACACAATGATTGTAGGTGACTTCAACACTCCACTCTCCTCAATGGACCGATCAGGAAAGCAGAAACTAAACAGGGACACAGTGAAACTAATTGAAGCTTTGGACCAATTGGATTTAACAGATATATATAGAACATTCCATCCTAAAACAAAAGAGTATACCTTTTTCTCAGCACCGCATGGTACCTTCTCAAAAATTGATCATATAATTGGTCACAAGACAGACCTCAACAAATACAAGAAGACCAAACTAATCCAATGTCTCCTATCGGATCACTATGGAGTAAAAGTGGTCTTCAATAGCAAGAAGAACAACAGAAAGCCCACATACACATGGAAACTGAACAATACTCTACTCAATGACACCTTGGTCAAGGAAGAAATAAAGAAAGAAATCAAAGACTTTTTAGACTTCAATGAAAATGAAGGTACGACCTACCCAAATCTCTGGGATACAATGAAAGCAGTGCTAAGAGGAAAACTCATAGCCCTGAGTGCCTCCAAAAAGAAACTGGAGAGAGCATACACTAGCAACTTAACAGCACACCTGAAGGCCCTGGAACAAAAAGAAGCTAACTCACCCAGGAGGAGTAGAAGAGAGGAAATCATCAAACTAAGGGCTGAAATCAATCAAGCAGAAACAAAGAGAACCATACAAAGAATCAACAAAACCAAGAGCTGGTTCTTCGAGAAAATCAACAAGATAGATAAACCCTTAGCTAGACTGTGCCAAAGGGCACAGAGATAGTATCCAAATTAACAAAATTAAAAATGAAAAGGGGGATATAACAACAGAAACAGAGGAAATTCAAAAGATCATCAGATCCTACTACAAAGGCCTATACTCAAAACAACTGGAGAATCTGGAGGAAATGGACAATTTCCTAGACAGATACAAAATACCAAAATTAAATCAGCATCAAGTAGACCAGCTAAACAGTCCCATAACCCTTAAAGAAATAGAAGGGGTTATAGAAAGCCTCCCAACCAAAAAAAGTACGGGACCAGATGGTTTTAGTGCAGAATTCTACCAGACCTTCAAAGAAGACTTAACACCAATACTCTTCAAACTATTCCACAAAATAGAGACAGAAGGGACACTGCCCAACGCGTTCTTCGAAACCACAATTACGCTGATACCTAAACCACAAAAAGATCCAACAAAGAAAGAGAACTACAGGCCAATTTCTCTTATGAATATAGATGCAAAAATACTAAATAAAATTCTTGCCAACCGAATCCAAGAGCATATCAAAACGATCATTCACCATGATCAAGTAGGCTTCATTCCAGGAATGCAGGGATGGTTCAATATACGGAAATCCATCAATGTAATCCACTACATAAACAAACTAAAAGAAAAAAACCACATGGTCATCTCATTAGATGCTGAAAAAGCATTTGATAAAATTCAGCATCCTTTCATGCTAAAAGTCTTGGAAAGAGCAGGAATTCAAGGCCCATACCTAAACATAGTAAAAGCAATCTACAGCAAACCAGTAGCCAACATCAAAATAAATGGAGAGAAACTTGAAGCAATCCCACTAAAATCAGGGACTAGACAAGGCTATCCTTTCTCTCCATATCTTTTCAATATAGTACTTGAAGTTCTAGCGAGAGCAATTAGACAACATAAGGAAGTCAAAGGGATACAAATTGGAAAGGAAGAAGTCAAAGTATCATTATTTGCAGATGATATGATAGTCTACTTAAGCGATCCAAAAAACTCCACCAGAGAACTTCTACAGCTGATAAACAACTTCAGCAACGTGGCTGCTTATAAAATTAACTCAAGCAAATCAGTAGCCTTCTTGTACTCAAAGGACAAGCAGGCTGAGAAAGAAGTTAGGGAAATAACACCCTTCACAATAGCCACAAACAACATAAAGTACCTTGGCGTAACTCTAACCAAACAAGTGAAAGATCTGTATGACAGGAACTTCAAGTCCTTGAAGAAAGAAATCGAAGAAGACCTCAGAAGATGGAAAAATATTTCTTGCTCCTGGATTGGCAGGATCAATATAGTAAAAATGGCCATCTTGCCAAAAGCAATCTACAGATTCAATGCAATCCCCATCAAAATCCCAAATCAATTCTTCATAGATCTAGAAAGAGCAATTCTCAAATTCATCTGGAGCAACAATAAACCGAGGATAGCTAAAACTATTCTCAACAATAAAAGGACTTCTGGGGGAATCAATATCCCTGACCTCAAGCAGTACTACAGAGCAATTGTGTTAAAAACTGCATGGTATTGGTACAGCAACAGGCAGGTAGATCAATGGAATAGGATTGAAGACCCAGAAATGAACCCACAGACATATATATATATATGAGCCACAACCATCTGGTGGAAAAAAGATAGCCTTTTCAACAAATGGTGCTGGTTCAACTGGAGGTCAACATGCAGAAGAATGCGAATTGACCCACTCTTATCTCCTTGTACTAAGATCAACTCCAAGTGGATCAAGGACCTCCACATAAAACCAGACACACTGAAACTATTAGAAAAGAAACTTGGGAAGACCCTGGAGGACATGGGCACAGGGGTAAAGTTCCTGAACAGAACACCAATAGCTTATGCTCTAAGATCAAGAATTGACAAATGGGACCTCATAAAATTACAAAGTTTCTGTAAGGCAAAGGACACTGTCAGAAGGACAAAACGGCAACCAACAACGTGGGAAAAGATCTTCACCAACCCCACATCCGACAGAGGGCTAATATCCAATATATACAAAGAACTCAAGAAGTTAGACCCCAAAGAACCAAATAACCCTATCAAAAAATGGGGTACAGAGCTAAACAAAGAATTTTCACCAGAAGAAATTCGGATGGCCGAGAAACACCTTAAGAGATGTTCAACATCATTAGTCATCAGGGAAATGCAAATCAAAACAACCCTGAGATTCCACCTCACTCCAGTCAGAATGGCTAAGATTAAAAACTCGAGAGACAACAAGTGCTGGCGAGGATGTGGAGAAAGAGGAACACTCCTCCACTGTTGGTGGGATTGCAAAATGGTAAAACCACTCTGGAAATCAGTGTGGCGGTTCCTCAGAAAATTCGGCATGCCACTACCAGAGGACCCTGGCATACCACTCCTGGGCATATACCCAGAGGATTCCTCTGCATACAACAAAGACACATGCTCCACCATGTTTATAGCAGCCTTGTTTATAATAGCCAGAAATTGGAAGGAGCCCAGATATCCCTCAAAAGAGGAATGGATACAGAAAATGTGGTATATTTATACAATGGAGTACTACTCAGCAATTAAAAATAATGAACTCATGCAATTTGTAGGTAAATGGTTAGATCTGGAAACTATCATCCTAAGTGAGCTAACCCAATCACAAAAGAATACACACGAAATGCAATCACTGATAAGTGGATATTAATGAGCCCAGAAGCCCTAAATACTCAAGGCACAATTAGCAAGTCAAATGACTCTCAAGAAGAAAAAAAGGAGAGGACCCTGGGCCTGTAAAGATTGGATCCAGTATTGTAGACCCAGAACAGAGAAATCGTGGTGGGGGGGAAAGAGTGGGGAATAGCATGGGGGGAGGAGAGGAATTATGGGACATCTGGTGGGGGGTAACTGGGAAAGGGGAAAGCCTTTGGAATGTAAACAAAGAATAGAAAAAAAAGAATAAAATTGAAAAAAAAAAAAAAAAGAAACGGTTTGCTTACTCTATATGTGCACACAGTGACTGACATGTGGATATTTTGCCTGAAAAGCATGTCTGGTTGGGAGGAGAGCTAGCTGATTCTGCCCCAAGCTGCAGGACATACAGAATGCTCTGCTAAATGGACTTTGTCGTTGATTTTTGCAGCTGTCTTCAGGTTTTACAACAGCCACTGTCAGTGTCCTGGCCTTTATCATTTTTATGTCTTTCTTTTATTTTCTTTATTCTCTTAACTCTATTAGCCAGATTGTTATTCCCAGGGGCAGAGAGCTGGAAGACCCGGGACTTTGCCTTCTCCTGTTCCTTAGCCAATGACTGGCAGGGCTGAATCTCAAAGCAGTGAGGGGCTTTCTGCATTCCAGAGCTTGTGGCCCTGGGAGGGGTCCTGACAGCCAAGGTGGTCTTTCCCTTCACTGCTGTTTCCCTTCTGCCTTCTTACAGGCCTCCCTGAGCACTTCCTGCTGAAAGGCTCTTGTACTTGAGCCTTACCCTAGGGAATGTGCACTAGTCACCATGTGTGTGTAGTACATAATGAACGCTTAGTAAACATCAACATGTACTTAGCATTAGCTGCATCCTTTGGGGAAAGGTGGGGCTGTGCGTGCAAATACTATATTTCTGACACTCATTTTATTATTTATTTTGTTCAAATCTACCTTTCTTACATAAAGGAAAGTGTGTTGGTTAGGGTTTCTATTGCTGTGAAGAGACATCATGACCATGGCAACTCTTAACGTTTAATTGGGGCTGGCTCACAGTTCAGAGGATTAGTTCACAATCGTGATGGCAGGAAGCACGGTGCAGGCATAGTGCTAAAAGGAACTATGAGCTCTACAACTGGATCAGCAGACAGCAGGAAGAGAGAGAAAAACCCTGGGCCTGGCTTGAGCTCTTGAAAGTTCAGAGTCCCTGTGGCACACTTCCTTTAACAAGGCCACACCTATTCCAACAAGTTCACACCTTCAAATACTGCTGCTCACTGTGAGCCTATAGGAACCATTTTCATTCAAACCACCAGAAAGAAAAGAAAAAAAAAGAGCAGTATAGGTTTATCTATCATTCAGGATCCCCTTAACAGCATAAGCATTGAGTAACCTAAGACCCCTCAGACTGCAGGGTGAGGGAGGAGTACCAATTCTCAAGTACAGATGGACTTCCTAGCCCCTCCTAGAAGGCCATGGGCTTGGGGTAAATAAGTATGTGCTAGGAACTTGTGATTACTGTATAAAATGTGAAGACAGACAAGCAAAAAAGAAGGAGGCCTTCTCTTGAGTCCCTTCTAGGGGCTCCTGCCCATGATCCGTTGCCCCTGGCTTCTGGACATGTGGTAAGGCTGCACATTACAGTGAGAACACATGCCAATGAAGCTGCTCGCCTCACCATAACCAGGAGACAAAAGAGAGGCAGGAGCTGAGCTTCTCTTCAAAGACATCGCCCCCGCCCCCCCCCCCCCATGGCTTAACTTCCTCTCACTAAGTCTCACTATGGCGTGTTTCAGAACCTCCCAAAGAAGACATTGGCCAGGGACACAAGAGCCTTTGAGGAACATCCATCATTCAAATTACAGAGCAACAGCGTGTTCTTATAGGAAAAGTCATGAAAGCTGTAACCTACAGAGAGATTCTCTGCTTCTGGACATGAGCCCTTACTTTTCCTTGAGTATGTTGCAGATAGGAACTGAATGCCACTAATGTTGCCAAATAGCAGGGAAAGGAACTTAGAAATAAGTAGCAAGGTAGTATGTGTTAATAGAAATAAGAGCTGTCTGTCTGTCTCCAGCTCTTCAGCATGGCCACTGGGAGTCAGTTCAGCGCTCTGCTCTGTCCCTATCTTGCTTTTATATCATGTCCTCACAGCTGCTTGTCCTGTTGTGGGAAAGAAGAAACTTTATGCTTCTATGGACGCCTTCCCCTTCCAACCCTTTCCTAGTACTTTAACACCGGGCTTTCCCCTCGGGGTGGGTTCTCCGTAGTATTTCATTTGTTAGTGACTGTGTGTGTGTATCCTATAGAAATAAAACTAAGACAAAAAGCTGATGTGTTTAATTACAGGACGGACAGAAAACTACAATTTCCTGCTTGGATTCCCAGCTCTCACTTCCTTAACCTCTTTCGGTTTTGCTTCAAAGCGGATGCTTCAGATTGTCCCCTGGAGTGTTAGAAGCTCACCTCCCCTCGACTTCCTGTCCCCTCCCCCCACCCCCACACCCACTTCCTGTCATGCTGAGAGGATGCATGGGAAGCCATTTTTATCCTGGGGCAAATGATGCTGAGGACACAGGAGCCATCACTCTGCCTCCCAGCAGCTGCTCTGCGGAGTGGCTGAGGTGTCACTGTCGTCACTCCTGTGAAGAGATTGGACTAGAGCTTTGCCAGCCAGGGGGCAGCGCTTGCCCCTGATGGCTGTTTGAACCTGGGCTGATGAGTGCTTCACAAAATCAAGAACTCAGTTTCTCAGACACAGTGGCCACATCTGTCTAACATCCTCATCTGTTGCTGCGAGACTTCTCTTCCTGCACCTGAACTCTTAGCTCTTTTTCTCTCTTTTCTTTCTCTGTGTGTGCGCAAATGTGGGTGTGTGTCGAAGTGTGTAAGAGAGCTATACATGCATGTTGGGGGGAGAATTCAGCATCTTTCTCACATTTCAGTTTCATTTTGTTTTTGAGACAGGCTCTCTCACTGAACCCGGAATTCACTGTGTCCGGTAGACTCACGCCCCCACGGTGTTTCTATCTCTCTGGAGCTGGGATTACAGACATGCGCTGAAAGGATAAGGTTATAAGCTAGGAATCCCCTGTGCCTGGGCACGTGGGAGGCACCTGGATCTCCAACTCCAGTGGGGGAGGGTGGGCGTGACAGTGCGTGGAGGCCACGTAAGCGGAAATGACTTAACTAGTTCTTCCGGCCTCTGTGAGAGGCTGGTAGGCTGTCAGAGAGTGCAAGTTCGGATGGATTGAACTGATTGGCTTAGAAGCTTGTGGTAGGCGGGTTCTGTTATAAGTCTATAAAAGGCAAGGCAAGGCAGTCCTCGGCGGGCTTACTTCTTCACCTTACTGGGGAGACTGCAACCCCCCAGAGCTCTGGAAATTAAAACCCTCTTGCGAAATTGCATCAGGTCTGTCTCTCGTGAGTGTTTTGGGGTGTGCCGGTTTCCGAGGCATGGGGTGCAGAAGCACCCCGTTTTTTCTTTCGGTTCCTTCAGCGCAACACTATCCCCACATCTCTACATGGGTGCTAGAGTTCTTAATTCTGGTTTTCATGCTCTAGTGGTAAGCACTCCCTGACCAGGCCATTCTTTCCACCTTCTGCACATCTTTGTAGCTTTTTACTGCTCAGAGACTTGAAGATAGGCCATGAATGGGAGAGAAAAGATTCACCACAGACCAGAAAATGAGCAAAGAAATTTTAATCTCCATGTGATTTAGTATTTCTGTAGATGAAAGGACATATATCAAGACACTGGGACACACTCAACAAAATTATATAAGCCAATGAGAAACTAGAGATGTGATTTGTTTGACAAGAGCGACCTTGAAAGCAAGAAGGTTTAGTGCTAACGTGTCTCTATCACCGCCCTGGCCAAGTGCTGATACAAAAGAATGCCGCTTGTCTACATTGGATCCCCTTTGGTTTCTGCATGTTTTGGTGGGTGGCCAGCTTATCAATATCTCCCCTGCTTATATTGTTAGAGTCAGGGCCATTTCCTCTGAGGCAGTATGAAGGCTGAGCCCAGTCCAGAAAACTAGCACCCACTCTCTGAGGTTGTACCTACTTCCGCTGTCTGCAGCAGGAATTCACAGCAGAGCATGGTATGTAATGCTTCGGGAGAATCTGTGAGCATGCATGTGGTATGCTGCTACCAATAGAATAGGAATGCCTTCATACTGTTGATTCTTGTGTTGGTAACATTTTTACTACAAATAAGTTGCACGTGTGTTCATAATATCCCAAATATTAGGCTCAGTTGTATGTATCGCATGGTTTCTTCAGTTCTCAAGCAACCCTTGAAAATTTTTAGCCACACTTGCCTTGGATTCTAGGAAGCTATGTGCTATCTTCTACTTCAAGAGCAGAAGCTTGTAAGTGTTGTAGACCAAGTGGATTGTGTCCCATGAGATCTGCATGTGCCGAGACTGTACAGATATCCCTTGTGCTGGATACTCAGTAAGCAATGACGCCCACCTGGCTGCTGGGGAGGGGCCGCTCCCTGGATATCAGCAGACTCAACAGCCAGCACGGTGACTCGGCACTGTATTTGTACTGGGCAGTTTTGTGTCAACTTGACACAAGGTAGAGCCATCAGACAGGAAGAAGCTTCAGTTGAGGAAATGCCTCCAGGAGAACCAACTCTAAGGCATTTTCTCAATTAGTGATCAATAGGGAAGTGCCCAGCTCATGGTAGGTGGTGTCATCCCTGTGCTTGTGGTCCTTAGTTCTTTCTATAAGAAGGCAGCGGGCTGACCAAGCTGGGGGAAGTAAGGCAGTAAGCAGCTCCCCTCCATGGTCTCTACATCAGCTCCTGCCTCCCAGGATCTTGCCCTGATTGTGCTCCTGTTCTGGATTCCTTTGGTGATGAGCAAGCAATATGGAAGTGTAAGCTGAATTAACCCTTTCCTCCCCGGCTTGCCTTTTAGTTATGGTGTTTGTCACAGCAATAGAAATCCTAACTAGGACAACTCTTCTCACTGGTATGGTGTCAGCAGCAGGAGGACACTGACCAGGAGCCTACACAGCTTTCTAGTGTCAATGGCAATATTTGCACTCAGTAACATTGTATCAACAGCTTATGGAGATTAGTGGAAAATGGACTCCAGGTGGACCACCTCACTCCAAATTCTCTATTCTGATCTCTAGATTCCACTGGCATTTTTCTCCAAACCAGAGGGGTTAGTTAAAAGCAAACAATAGATCAGATCCTTAACTGCATAAGCTACTTTGAGCATAAATGAGATATGTATCTCATAAAACACGATACCCCAACACAGCAATGAACACCCACTGAATAGCAATTGTCATGATTATTGGATGAATGAATGAATGGATGAATGAATAGGAACATGACTGGTCACATGCCTGCTCCTAGGTACAGTGGAGGAGAAAGTTTATTATAGATATGTGGGAGAGCAGAGTCAGAGGCATCTCTGGGAGAGTACAAAGTGGACATAACCAGAGCTGGGCCATACAGAGAGAGGAAGAAGGGAAGGAAGAGGGGAGAAAGGGAAGCCACTAGCAGCCAGCAGGTCCAAAGATATGAAGAAGATAGCAGATAACAAAAATAGTTGGATCATATACTAAAGAACAGCCCAGGTCCCTGGAGAGGACAGGGAATGCAAGCCAGGAGGACCCTGTAATGGGTAGGGGCTGAGGGATGCAGGGAGAACCTGGCAGCCAGGTTTGATGGTTCTCGGCACCAAATGATGGCTTATTTATTAATATAGTTGTTGTCCCGGGTTTCGGCACCATTGTTGGGATTTAAAAGAGAGAAAGGGTATTAGTGAGTATGGCATGGTGACGTGGGGGAGGGGGGGTACCTAAGCGGGCCCAGGCCTAGGCATCCCCTTTCCCCTGAAGGACCACACACACCCCAACATGGTATAGAATAGAGTTTATTTAGAGAAGAGGATGAGAATCAATGGTATAGTAGAGGGAGAGAGAGAGAGAGAGAGAGAGAGAGAGAGAGTAGAGAGAGAGAGGAGTGGAGGCCGGCCATGACCACGTGGAGAGAGGGGGGAGGGGAGCCCAAGAGGGATAGAGAGGTGAGAGGATGAGAGGGGAAAGAGAGAGGAAAAGAGAGAGAGGAGGGGCAGGCAGCCCCTCTTATAGTGGGCCAGGCATGTGGGGCAGGGCATACCTGGCTATTGCCAGGTAACTGTGAGGTAGAGCTTGGACAGAATAGCAACAAGGTTCACTTTCATATGTTAAATAGGAACCTCAGCCATTTGTCCCAGATTTGAAACCTAACAATTATGACCATTGTGATTGGTAGTAGTAGCCAGGATAATGCAAATACTGGGACTTAATTCTTTTTTTTTTTTTTTTTTGGTTTTTTGAGACAGGGTTTCTCTGTGTAGCACTGGCTGTCCTGGAACTCACTCTGTAGACCAGGCTGGCCTCGAACTCAGAAATCCGCCTGCCTCTGCCTCCCAAGTGCTGGGATTACAGGCGTGCGCCACCACGCCCGGCTGGGACTTAATTCTTAGCAACACGTTCTTTTCAGGTTAAGAATGTGATCTAGTCTGGGTGTGTCATTATGGAGAAGTATGGATACAAATTTGATCTGACCAGTCACTCTTTCTTTCACTCAACTTCCAAATGTGGCTTCTTCCATCATTTTGTAGAACTGTGGGAGTTGAAACCCAATAAGATTAAGGAAGTTTTTTAAGGGATTCTTCTAGTGACACTAGCCCATATGTTGCATTCTTTTACACATTCTTGAAAGCAGGAGGAAGGGATGAGTAGGACACTTGGGAATGTCACACAGCCTGGGGACTTCCCTGAAGGCAAAGGCTAGAATGTGGATCTCAGGGGTCCTGTGTCTCACAGCTGTAAAAGAGGATTTCTGGGAATGGTCAAGGGTCACCATGAGAGTGGACCACAGGTGGTGGAGTCACTCGGACTGAGAAACAGAGCCTCTAACCAATAGGTCCAGGAAAGACGATGACAATGTGAGGTCAGTGTGGCCCATCTCTCAAGTCTAGCTATTTGTTTTGCTCTGAATGAAACCAGGTCAAAAGCCCCAGTCAGACAGATTCATTTCATGTTGACAGGAGAGTGGAGTCAAGATTTGTGATTACCTGAAAATTACTCCTTTAGGCTAGAAGGCTGGTCTAGGCCACTGTTGTCCTCTAAAAATCTCAAACTAATTCCAGATCAATGGCTTGAGTACAGAAATGGCCTCTGGGGTTCTTCCTTGTGCCCTTTTCACCATGCAGATCGAAGAGCCTTCACGGAATGGCTGCTTTCCTTCACTAAGAATAAGATGATAAGGTTCAGCCTTCATCTGTGTATTAGGCAGGATCCTGAACAGAATCTACAGGATATCTATCTACATATATGTTGTGGGAAAGGATTTAATGGGCAGTCTTTCATCATAAAGGAATCTAACAATGGCTGCCTGCATGCCGGGGAGGTAAAGGACAGAGCCACTACTCGATGTCGGCAGTAGGACCCCTCTGCAGTAAAGACTAGGACCGAAGGCTTAGGAGCAACCCAGGTAGTCACCAGGTGTTAAGTGCACACTGCCACACTAAAGAAGATAGAATCAATGTTTGCAGAGGATGATCAACAGACCATAATACGAACCTTCCTCAGTGCCTCTCAGCTGTGTGACATGGAAAAAAAATCACTAATCTTTTTAAGCCTCAGTTTCCCCATCTGTCAGAAAGGAAGCAAAGAAAGTATTCATCTTGTAGAGTGGCTAGGAAAATTCAATGAACAAAGTACTTACTTATTGGGAACAGTGCCTATTATTTACTATATTGAGAACAGTGCCTATTATTTATTATATTGGGGACAGTGTCTATTATGCAGTAGAGCAGAGGTGAGATTTATGGCCCTCAATTATCAAAATATCGCATTGTCAAACTAACTATTTAACAATCAAGAGCTCAAGGGCATGTTATAGCTGTTATACCAGACAACTGATGAATACCTGTATTGTTTTTGTTGTAAATATTTTGAATATTGTTCCCGGGATAATAATTCAATAAAGGGTAGGATTGCTCTCATTGCTTTCTGTAAAGGAGGGGAATTCAGAACATAATTCATCATCTCAGTTTTTCTTGCTGTGACAAAAATGTCTGACAAAAGATACTTTAAGAAAGGAAGGCTGCCTAGAAGCTTGGAACACCAAAGACACAAATCACATATCAAGTGATGTCTCACAAGAAGAAAGGAGTGTACACTGGTGCTAGAATGGACCAAAACATCATTGTGGGAGAGTACAAGAACAGTAAAGTGGGAGGGGGTGGATGCGGGAGCAGGGGGAGGGAAAAGGACATGTGGGACCTTTGGGGGTGGGGAACCAGAAAAAGGGAAATGAATTGTAAATATAGAATATATACAATAAAAAAAACAAAAGAAAGAAAAAAAAAGAAAGGAAGGCTTATTTTGGCTTACAGTTTGACATGTCAGTCTATCACAGTAGGCCAGGTGTGGTGGCAGGAGCTTGTGTAAGATGATCCCTTGACTCTACAGTCTGGAAGCAGAGACATGAATGCTTATTTTCTCATTTTCAGTTTAGGACCCCAGAATATGAAACAGTACCACCAACACTTAGGGTCCATCTTCTCACATTAACTAATCTAATGTAGATAATCTCTCACAGACATGACAAGACTTTCCCTTCCATGATCCTACATGATGCCATGTTGACAATCTATACTAACTACCACACACCTGTATGGTGTAGTTTATATTCTTGAGTTCCCTCATTCATATCTACTTCCTGTAGCCAGAAGGAAACTGTTTCTCCACAGTAAACAATAGCCTTAAGTTGTCTATCAAGCAAGGAACTTCAGTGTCTCACCTACAATGAAGTGGTGAGAACCATCTCCTACTCTCACAGCTGACTGCTTCCAAAAGAACAGAATGTCCAGACAGGATGAGCCTGCATCATCACCCTGCACTGCCTTTTCCTTGGTCATCAGGAAAGTGATGACATCAAGAAAAAACAAAAACAAACCAATGCAGAGGAAGGGACTGACATCATGAGTACCCCTAGCAATTAGGACAAAGCAGAGAGAGTAGACAGTGCTATGGACTTAAAGCCTTGGTGTTAAAGCCTTACCATGGTTTCATAATGAGATTTCTCCCAATATTTTTTGTACCAAAAAAGTGCTTACCAAAATGTATAAGTATATTATGTTTATATCACATTTTGTTGGCAATAATCCATCACTATTAAAATGAATACATAGATATTACCTAGCAGTCACAAAATAAAATGCTTTGCAAGTATTGTGTTTTATAAAAAGATATAGAAGAAAGGATATGTTTGGTGGAGGTGAGGTAGGATGTGGGGTAAGGGGGTGCTTCTGTGGGTCCATGCTGAGGCACTCCTTCCTCCTGAGAGACCAGCCACACTACCAAGGTATTGTAGAATGGAGTTTATTCAGAGCATGGGGAGGGAAGTCAAAGGTGTAGAGACAGCAAAAGGTAGAGAGAGGGGGAGAGGGGGCAAACAACTCCTTTTGTAGTGAGCCAGGCACACCTGGCTGTTGCCAGGTAACTGTGGGGTGGAGCCTAGACAAAATGCCAACAGCAAGTATATCTAAATTTGCTACAGAAAATTAAGAGCTGAAAATGCTAAGTCCCTATATCATCTGCAAAACAATCTTAGTTAATTCAACTTCGATTTAAAAAGAGACAAAGTTATTACAGGGGTAATGCCAATGTATTTTGTGATGACTAATCGTTCATTGACTAGACTGGATTGAGAGACACCTAGAAATTTTGTTGAACACACTTCTGGGAATCTTTGAGGATGCTGCACAGTTTGATTTCTTTTTTATTTTATGGGTTTTCAAATTTTAATTTTATTTATTTTACATCCTGACTGTAGTTTTCCCTCCATCCTCTCTTCCCCACACAAACCTCCATTTCTCTTCAGAAAAGGGCAGGCCTCCATGGATATCAATCAGTCATGGCATATCAAAGTTGCAGTAAGACTAGACCCTCCTTTTCTATTAAGACTAGACATGGCCACCCAGTTGGGAGAAAGAGTCTCAAGTCAGGCAACAGAGTCAGAGTCAGTTCTTCCTTCTACTCTAGGAGTCCCACATGAAGGCCAAGCTATACAATTGTAACACATATTCAGAGGGCCTAGGTCAGTACCGTGCAGGTTCCCTGGTTGGTGGTACAATTGGTGAAAGCCCCTTTGGGCTCCTGTCTTGACCCATACGGTCTGTCTTTGTGAGAGGTATATTATTAGGTTTGTGGTCTTGTGAACTTAATGGAGAAGTCCAGTTCTGAATGTGAACTGTTCCATTCTGTAATCATTCTGTAATATGGGGCCTTACATGGAGTATAAAATATGAGAAGAGGGAGTTTACCTTCTCAAGCTGGGGCATTCTTGTTCCTAGATGTCAGGATCCAGATTCTGCGTTTGAACTTGGACTTGAAAGATCAAGTTCCTAAGTGGTTCCCAGACCTTCTGCTTTTCCCTGGCTTTCCACCACTAATCTCTTGTTCTGCGGCTTTCTGCTTCTTGGACTGGCAGCTACTATAACCAGATTTGTGGACTATAGGTCACTGTGAATCTTTTACTTATAAGTCAGTGTAATCACACTCTATAACTGTGTGTAACATATTTATGAATGACATATAATATTGGCTCTATGGGTTCTTTTTCTGTGGAGAACCCTAGTATACTTATTTGAAAATGTAACAGTAATTTTATTCTCAATATTAGTATCACTGAGTGCTGACCATGTTAGCATTTATTTATACAGGATTTTGGACCTTTATGATTTTTGATGAGACCATTGTAATTATTTTGCTGTTTGATTATAGGTCTTCACGTGTTTTTGGTTTTGTTGTTTTTTTTTACATGGTTGATTGTTTTTTTAAATAGTCTCATCATAAAGCCCAGGATGGCCTCAAACTACCAAGTGCTGCCTCAACCTCCTGAGTGCTGAACTCACCGGTTGTTTTATTTTTTATTCATTTACAAATATTTTAGTTAAAAAAACTTAAAATTATTATTGAAAATAGATTTTTTTCATACAATGTATTTTGATTATAGTTTCCTCTCACTCTGATTCTCCCAGTTCTTTCTCACCTGACACCTTTCTGTCTCTCAATAGAAATGAACAGACACTTCTGAGCACAGAGGTGAGATCTTCACCCTCTCTCTGGAGGGGAACAGCTAGGAGGACACAGGGCATATGATCAGTGGAGCTGCTGGGACAGGAGTTTTCCCTCCCAGCCACCATTTGCATCAGGGAGCCAGGTGGCTCCACAGTCTTCTGTGCACAGACCCTGCCAGAAGAGAGTTGGTCTCCCAGGAGTACAGACACAGGCTTACAGGCCCACAGGAGGGACAAGCTCCAGCCAGAGATAGCGAGACCAATTAACACCAGAGATAACCAAATGGCAAAAGGCAGGCATAAGAACAGTACCAACAGAAACCAAGTCTACTTGGCAACATCAGAACCCAGTTTTCCCACACAACAAGTCCCAGATACCCCAACACACTGGAAAAGGAAGAGTTGGATTTAAAATTGTATCTCATCATGCTGATAGAGGACCTCAAGAAGGACATAAGTAACTCCTTTAGAGAACCACAGGAGAACATGGGTCAATAGATAGAAGCCCTTAAAGAAGAAACACAAAAATCCCCCAAAGAATCACATGAAAACACAAGTGAAGGAACTTAACAAAACCATCCAGGATCTAAAAATGGAAGTAGAAACAATAAAGAAATCACAAAGTGAGACATCTCTGGAGATAGAAAACCTTGGAAAGAATTCAGGAGTCATAGATGCAAGCATCAACAACAGAATACAAGAGATAAAAGAGAGAATCTCAGGTGCTGAAGATATGATAGAAAACAGTCAAAGAAAATGCAAAATGCATAAAGCTTGTAACCCAAAACATCCAAGAACTCCAGGACACAATGAGAAGACCAAACCTAAGGATTATAGAAGAGAACGAAGATTTCTAACTTAAAGGGCCAGTATATATCTTCAACAAAATTATAGAAGAAAACTTCCCAAACCTAAAGAAAGTAATGTTTTTTAGGCCTACCATTTTATCGGCATTATTTTCCATAATAATATTCAATTTTAACATGTTTATTTTTTCTTTTTTTGGTTTTTTGAGACAGGGTTTCTCTATGTAGCCCTGGCTGTCCTGAAACTCACTCTGTAGACTAGGCTGGCCTCGAACTCAGAAATTCGCCTGCCTCTGCCTCCCAAGTGCTGGGATGACAGGCGTGCGCCACCACCATCCGGCTTAACATGTTTTTCTAGATATTTTTTCAATTTTATCAGAAGTATTTTTCATGTAAATCTTCAATTTTATCAGAAAATGTTTTAATTACACTTTCAATCAATTTAGGAATATTTTTATGCCTACCATTTTATTTGTATAATTTTTCCATGAAATAGTCAATCTTAACATTTTTTTCTATATATTTCTTCAATTTTATCTGAGATATTTTCCATGTAAATCTTCAATTTTATAAGAAAAGTTTTATAATTCCATTTTCAATCAATTTAGAAATAATTTTAGCCCTACCATTTTATCTGTATCATTTTTCCATGATAATCTTCAATTTTAACATGTTTTCCTAGATATTTCTTCAATTTTATCAGAAATATTTTCCATGTAAATCTTCAATTTTATCAAAAAATGTTTATAATTCACTTTCAATCAACTTAGAAATATTTTTATGTCTATCATTTTATCTGTAATTTTCCATGATAATCTTCAATTTTAACATGTTATTCCTTATTTTTCTACAATTTTATTGGAAATATTTTCCACTTAAATCTTCAATTCTACCATAAAATGTTTCTACTTCCTTTTTCAATTAATTTAGCAATGTTTTTATGTCTAGCATTTTACTCTTTAATTTTCCATGGAAATTGTATATTTTAATGCATTTTTCTATATATTTCTTCAATTTTGTCAGAAATATTTGCCATGTAAATCTTCAGTTTTATTATAAAAAGTTTTTACTTCCTTTTCAATAAAAGAAATGAAGAAAAAAATTTTTAAAAAAGAAATGAACAGGCTTCTAAGGGATAAAAGTAAAAGAAAAGAACAATAAAATAACAATAAATCAGATTAGAACAAAAAAAAAAACAGAGGGGAAAAATTTCTCAAAGGGCACATAAATAGATGTAGACATAGAGACCCATTCATTCACACACCCAGGAATCTCATTAAAAATGCAAACCTGAAAGCCATAATATATATGCAAAGGATCTGTAAGGTTTAAAAAAAATACAACTACAAATGAAAAAATTAGGTGCCTTCCAGCTCCCACCTGTGCCAGCTGGGAGCAGAGACCAGGCACTGGACCTGCTCTCTCAGAGCATATACCCCAGTTGCTGCTGGACCAACCTGGTATTCAGACACATCCAGCTTCACAGGTGAGACAATAAACCCTGCCCAGAGACCTGGCAAATAGAGACTCCTGTGACCTGGGGAAGCACAGCCCCACCCCTGACCCCAGCAGGAGACCCCTTCTGGCTACCCCTGTGCCAGCCAGGAGCAGAGACCTGCCCCACACAGCACACACACCAAGGACAGTTGGAACCCCAGTTCAACTTCTTAGAATTACAGGATCACAGGAAGGACAGGCACAGTCAGAGACAGGGAGGCCAGATAACACTAGAGATAACCAGACAGCAAGAGGCAAGCTTAAGAACATAAGCAACAGAAACCAATCTGACTTGGCAACATCAGAACCCTCTTCTTCCCCCACCACAAGTCCTGGATACCCAAACACACCCTTAAAACAAGATTCAGATTTAAACTCTCATCTCATGAAGATGATAAAGGACTTTAAGAAGGATATAAATAACTCCCTTAAAAAAATGCTGAAGCACACAAGTAAACAAGTAGAAGCCCTTAAAGAGGGAACACATAAATCCCTCAAAGAAATACAGGGGAAAGCAATCAGGAGAAGGAATTGAACAAAACCATCCAGGATCGAAAAATGGAAGTAGAATCACTAAAGAAAACTCAAGGAGAGACAGCCATGGAGATGGAAAAACTAGGAAAGAGAACAGGAGTCACAGATGCAAGCATAACCAACAGAATACAAGAGATAGAAGAGAGAATCTCAATGGCAGAAGATACGAGACGTAGACTTAACAGTTAAGAAAAATACAAAAAGCAAAAAGCTCCTATGTCAAAATATGCAAGAAACCTGACACAATGAGAAAACCAAACCTGAGAATAATAGGTATAGAAGAGAGTGAAGATTCCCAGCTCAAAGGGCCAGCAAACATCTTCAACAAAATTCTAGAAGAAAACTTCCCTAACTTGAAGAAAAAAATGCCCATAAACATATAAGAAGCCTACAGAACACCAAACAGAAGGGACCAGAAAAAGAAATTCCACTCATAATAATTAAAACACCAAATGCATGGAACAAAGAAAGAATATTAAAAGTAGTAAGGGAAAAAGGTCAAGTAACATATAAAGGCAGATCTATCAGAATTACACCAGACTTCTCACCAGAGACTCTAAGAGCCAGAAGATCCTGGGCAGATGTCATACAGACCCTAAGGGATCAAAAATGCCAGCCCAGACTACTGTACTGAGTAAAATTCGCAATTATCATTGATGGAGAAACCAAAGTTTTCCAAAACAAAACCAAATTTCAACAATAGTTTTCTATTAATCCAGCACTACAAAGGATAATAGAAGGAAAAGTCCAACACAAGAAAGGAAAATACACCCAAGAAAAAGCAAGAAATTAATCTTTTTACAACAAACCCAAAAGAAAAACACAAAACATAATTCCAACTCTAACATCAAAAATAACAGGAAGCAATGATCATTGGTCACTAATATTTCTCAACATCAATGGACTAGATTCCCCAATAAAAAGACATAGGCCAACAGACTGAATATGTAAACAGGATCCAGCATTTTACAGCATACAGGAAACAAGCCTCAGAGTCAAAGACAAACATTCCCTCAAAGCAAAAGGATGGGAAAAATTTTCCAAGCAAATGGTCCCAAGAAACAAACTGGAGTAGCCATCCTAATATCCAACAAAATAGACTTTCAACCAAAAGTTATCAAAAAAAAAATGGGGAAGGTCACTACATACTTATCAAAAGAAAAATCCACCAGGATGAACTCTCAATTCAGAACTTCTATACCCCAAATGCAGGGGTACCCCATTTATAAAAGAAACACTGCTAAAGCTCAAAACACACATTGAACCTCACACAATAATAGTGGGAGACTTCAATGCTTCACTCTCACAAAAAGACAGATCATGGAAACAAAAACTAAACAGAGATACAGTGAAACTAAAAGAGGTTCCGAAGCAAATGGATTTAACAGATACCTCCAAACGTTTCACCCTAAAACAAAAGGATATACATTTTTCTCAGCACCTCATGGTACCTTCTCAAAACTCAACCATATACTTGGATACAAAACAAACCTCAATAGAATATTGAATTAATCCCGTGTTTTATATCATACCATCATGGACTAAGGCTGGTCTTCAATAGCAACAAAAACACAGAAAGCCCACATATACATGGAAGCTGAACAACTATCTACTCAATGATAACTTGCTCAGGGAAGAAATGGAGCAAGAAATTAAATACTTTTTAGAATCCAATGAAAATGAAGGCAAAACATACCCAAACTTATGGGACACAATGAAAACAGTGCTAAGAGGAAAACTCATAGCTATGAGTGCCTCCAAAAAGAAACTAAAGAGAGCATATTCGCAGCTTGACAGCATATCTGAAAGCTCTAGAGCAAAAAGAAGCAAAAACATCCAAGAGGAGGAATAGAAGGGAGGAAATAAACTCAGGACTGAAACCAACCAAATAGAAACAAAAAGAATTATAGAAAGAATCTATAAAACTAGGAGCTGGTTCTCTGAGAAAATCAACAAGATAGACAAACCCTTAGCCAGACTAACCAGAGGGCACAGAAACAGTATCCAAATTAACAAAATCAGAAATGAAAAGGGAGAAATAATAACAGAAATCCAGGAAATTAAAAAAGAATTATCAGATCCTACTACAAAAGTCTATACTCAACAAATCTAGAAAACCTGGATGAAATGGATGATTATCTTTTTTTAAAGATTTATTTTATTTATATGAGTACTCTGCAGCTGTCAGACACACCAGAAGAAGACATTGGATACTATTACAGATGGTTGTGAGCCACCATGTGGTTGCTGGGAAACAGAACTCAGGACATTTGGAAAAGCAGCCAGGACTCAACCTTTGAGCCATCTTTCCAGCTCAGATTTTATTCTAGACAGATACTAGGCACCAAAGTTAAATCAGGATCGGATAAATCATCTAAACGGCCACATAATCCCAAAGGAAATAGATGCAGTCATCAAAAGTCTCCCAAACAAAAAGAGCCTAGGACCAGATTGTTTTAGTGCAGAATTCTGTCAGACCTTCAAAGAAGATCTAATACCAATACTCTTCAAATTATTCCACAAAATAGAAACAGAAAGAATACTACCTTCTTACTATGAAGCCACAGTTACACTGATACCTAAACCACACAGAGACCCAACAAAGAAAGAGAACTTCAGACCAAATTCCTTTATGAATATCGATGTAAAAATACTCAATAAAATTCTCACAAATGGAATCTAACAACACATCAAAGCAATCATCCACCATGATCAAGTAGGCTTCATCCCAGGGATACAGGGATGGTTCAATATATGGAAATCCATCAATGTCATCCACTACATAAACAAACTCAAAGAAAAAAAGCCACATGGTTATTTCATTAGATGCTGAAAAACCTTTTGACAAAATTCAGCATCCCTTCATGATAAAATTCTTGGAGAGAATAGGAATCCAAGGCCCATACCTGAACATAGTGAAAGAAATATACTGCAAACCAGTAGCCAACATCAAACTAAATGGAGAGAAACTTGAATCAATCCCACTAAAATTGGGGACCAGAAAAGGCTGCTCATTCTTTCCCTATCTTTTCAATATAGTACTTGAAGTCCTAGCCAGTGCAATTAGACAACAAAAGGTCAAAGGTATACAAATTGGAAAGGAAGAAGTAAAAATATCACTATTTGCAGATGATATGATTTTATATTTGAGTGACCCCCAAAATTCCACCAGAGAGCTCCTAAAGCTGATAAACAACTTCAGCGAAGTAGCCGGATATAAAATTAACTCAAACAAATCAATAGCCTTCCTCTACTCAAAAGATAAACAAGCTGAGAGAGAAGTTAGAAAAATGACACCCTTCACAGTAGTTACAAAGAATATTACATACCTTGGTGTGACTCTAATCATGCAAGTGAAAGACCTGTATGATAAGAACGTCAAGCCTCAGAAGAAAGAAATCGAAAAATATCTCAGAAGATGGAAAGATCTCCCATGGTCATGGATTTGCAGGTTTAATATAGTAAAAATTGCCATCTTGCTGAAAGCAATCTACAGATTCAATGCAATCCCCATCAAAATTCCAACTCAATTCTTCATAGAGTTAGAACGAGCAATTCTCAAATTCATTTGGAATAACAAAAAGCCCAGAATTAGAAAAATATTCTCAACAATAAAAGAAACAATAAAAGAATGGTATTGGTACAGAGACAGGCAGAAAGATCAATGGAATACAACTGAAGACCCAAAAAAGTACCCACACACCTACAGTCACTTGATATTTGACAAAGGAGCTAAAAACATCCAGTGGAAAAAAAGACAGCATTTTTAACAAATGGTGCTGGATCAACTGGAAGTGAGCATGCAAAAAAAATGCAAATCAACCCATTCTTATCTCCTTGTACAAAGCTCAAGTCCAAGTGGATCAAGGACCTGAACATAAAACCAGATACACTGAAGCTTATAGAGGAGAAAGTGGGGAAGACGCTTGAACACATGGGCACAGGGGACATTTTCCTGAATAGAAGACTAATGGCTTATGCTTTAAGGATAAGAATCGACAAATGGGACCTCATAAAATTGCAAAGCTTCTGTTAAGCAAAAGAGACTGTCAATAGGACAAAATGGCAACCAACAGATGGGAAAAGATCTTTACCAATCCTACATACAATAGAGGACTGTATACAAAGAACTCATGAACTTTGTATACAAAGAACTCAAGAACTACAGAGAGTCAAATAACCCTATTAAAATGGGGTCCAAGATTAAACAGAGAATTCTCAACTGAGGAAACTCAAATGGCTCTGAAGCGCCCAAAGTAATGTTCAGCATCCTTAGTTATGATGGAAATGCAAATCAAAAGAATCCTGAGATTCCAGTCAGAATGGCTAAGATGAAAAACTCAGGGGACAGCAGATGCTGTAGAGAATGTGGACAAAGGCAAATACTTCTCCATTACTGGTGGGATTGCAAGCTGGTAAAACAACTCTGGAAATCAGTTTGCCAGTTCCTCTGAAAATTAGACATACATAGTACTACCTGAGGACCTTGCTATATCATTCCTGGGCATATACTCAGAAGATGCTCCGACATGTAATAAGGACACATGCTCCACTATGTTCATAGCAGCCTTATTTACCATAGCCAGAAGCTGGAAAGAACCCAGATGTCTTTAATAGAGGAATGGATACCGAAATTGTGGTATATCTACACAATGGTGTACTATTCATCTATTAAAAACAATCAATTCATGAAATTCTTAGGCAAATGGATGGAACTAGACAGTGTCATCCTGAGTGAGGTAACCCAGTCACAAAAGAACACACATGGTATGTACTCACTGATAAATGGATATTAGCCCAAAAGCTTGGAATACCAAAGTTACAATTTGCAGACCACAGGAAGCTCAAGAAGAAGGAAGACCAAAGTGGGGGGTGGCGCTTTGGTTTTTCTGAGAAAGGGAACAAAATAGTCACAGGAGTAATTATGGAGACAAAGTGTGGTGCAGAAACTGAAGGAAAGACCACCCAGAGACTGTCCTACTTGGGGATTCATCCTATAAACAGTCACCAAACCCCCAACACTATTATGGATCCTGTTATGGTTGTCTCTGGAGGGGCCCTGCCAGAGCCTTACAGATACAAAGGCAGATGCTAGCAGTCAACCACTGGACTGGGTGTGGGGTCCCCAATGGAGGAGTTGGAGGGTGGACTGGAGGAGCTGAAGTGGTTTGCAGCCACATGGGAAGTAAGACTATGTCAGCCACCAGAAGCCCCAAGGCTCCCAGGGACTAAGCCAGAGTAAGCCATCAACCAAGGGGTACACATCGTTCCAGCCAAAAGTGTGGGGGAGGAATGCCTTGTGGGTGATCAGTGGGAGGAGAGGTCCTTGGTCCTATGAAGGCTTGATAGAGGACCCAGCGTGGGGAAATTGAAGGAGGTAGGTGTGAGTGGTTTGGGTGGAGGTGCATATTCTTGGAGGCAGGGGGTGGGAGGATGGGTTGGGTTTTTTTTGGGGGGGAAGGGTGTACTGGCTAATTTTGTGTGTCAACTTGACACAGGCTGGAGTTATCATAGGAAAAGGAGCTTCAGTTGGGGAAGTGCCTCCATGAGATCCAGCTGTGGGGCATTTTCTCAATTAGTGATCAACTGGGGGAGGGCCCCTTGTGGGTGGTACCATCTCTAGGCTGGTATTCTTGGGTTCTATAAGAGAGCAGGCTGAGCAAGCCAGGGGAAGCAAGCCAGTAAGTAACATCCCTCCATGGCCTCTGCATCAGCTCCTGCTTCCTGACCTGCTTGAGTTCCAGTCCTGACTTCCTTTGGTAATGAACAGCTGTGTGGAAGTGTAAGCTCAATAAACTCTTTCCTCCCCAACTTGCTTCTTGGTCATGATGTTTGTGCAGGAATAGAAACCCTGACTAAGACAAAGGGGGAAACTGGGAAAGGGTATAACATTTGAAATGTAAATGAAGAATATATTTAAAAAAAAACCCAAACAAACAAAAAAATAAAAAGCATTTTCAGATTTAGAGTTAGGAGGATTGAATGTGAACCCCAGATCCTGGCCTTGATTTTGGGATTCTGAGTTTGTAACTTGTCTGAATTGGGACTTCTGATTTTTTGAGAATAAAGAGTGCATCTGAATACAATGACTTAAAACTCTGAATCTGTCTGAGCTTTTCACCAGAAAGCCATGCTTCATGCTTCATCAGCTCACTTGACATTAATTGAAAGGGTTTTGTGAGAAGTTTAAATCCCTTCTAATTAACTACACAGTCCTGCTCACTGCTGATGAGAGACTTTACTTTTAGCATTTTGGGTATGTAGGGAGACTTGAGCATCTAGGACAATAAACATAAGGACTATTATAGAAAGTCCATAAAGGGCTGGACTGAAAATGTCTGAATTTGTAGCTAGTAGACAGGTGTGTACATAACCTATTGTTATACTTGTTTTGTTTCTTTTACTATTTGAATAATTTATTTTGACATTATAATAATAAATTAAAATGTGGGATGCTATTTTAAAAAAGTAGAGTACAGAGATAAATAGAGAATTCTCAACCTAGGAATCTCAAATGGCTGAGAAAATCTTAAGGAATTGTTCAACATCCTTAGTTATCAGGGAAAGGCAAAACAAAACAACCCTGAGATTCCACCTCACATCAGTCAGAATGGATAAGATTAAAAACTCAAGAGACAACAAGTGCTGGCAAGGATGTGGAGAAAGAGGAACACTCCTCCACTGTTGGTGGGATTGCAAAATGGTAAAACCGCTCTGGAAATCAGTTTGGCAGTTCCTCAGAAAATTGGGCATGTCACTTCCAGAGGACCCTGGCATACCACTCCTGGGCATATACCCAGAGGATTTCCCAGCATGCAATAAAGACACATGCTCCACTATGTTCATAGCAGCCTTGTTTATAATAGCCAGAAATTGGAAGGAGCCCAGATATCCCTCAAAGGAGGAATGGATACAGAAAATGTGGTATATTTATACAATGGAATACTACTCAGCAATTAAAAATAATGAATTCATGCAATTTGTAGGTAAATGGTTAGATCTGGAAAATATCATCCTAAGCGAGTTAACCCAATCACTAAAGAACACACATGAAATGCAATCACTGGTAAGTGGATATTAATGAGCCCAGAAGCCCTAAATACTCAAGGCACAATTAGCAATTCAAATGATTCCCAAGAAGAAGAAAGGAGAGGACCCTGGGACTGAAAAGATTGGATCCAGTTTTGTAGATCCAGAACAGAGAAATGGTGGTGGTGGGGGGCAGGATGATTGGGGAATAGCTGGGGGGGGGAAGGACTTATGGGACGTATGGTGTGGGGGGGAACTGGGAAAGGAGAAAGTCTTTGGAATGTAAACAAAGAATATAGAATATATATAAAAAAAAACAAAGTTAAAAAAAAAAAAACAAGCCTGAAAAACAAGAAATTGAAAAAAATGAGCTGAAATACGGTAACAAGTAATAGAAATAAAAGATCGGCAAAGATTGGAATGGAAAAGGCTCCCCCCCAATCTTACATTGGGAGTGGTCTGTAAGCATAAGAACCTCACCCTGTACACTGTGTGTGGCAGGGGAGGAGGGACTAAAGCATCACTGCTAACAGTGAGCCAACCCAGGTAAGGTGAGAAAGAGACTCGAGCTCAGCTCTACAAGAGTTAGCCTGCACGGAGCCAAAACGTCCAGAGTCTGACTAGGCTGTTTGTTTATTTTAGACATTAAACACAGTAGAACTTTGGAAAAAACGTTTCCTCTTGACAATTATCATTATAAAGCCTTAGGTATGGCCAGAAACTTCCTTGCAAAATACATCTCTTTCCCAAAGCACCTGCAACTCTTTACATAAGAACTAGTTTCTATTGACTGAGAAACAATGATCAGTAAGCTGTAGCTAGGGAGGAAGGGTTTGTTAAAAGCATAACAGCAAACTGTTTTGCTAAGTACACAGGACATCTTCATTTGACTGAGAGACAACGCTCAGGGTTCTGAGAGATTGGATGAGGGATGGCTTTACAGGACAGTAAAGATTACCAGATAGTAACACACCCACTCAGACTTCTGGGTGGAAAACAGGCCAAATAGCCTGCATGTTTAATGATTCTGATTCATAGTGGTATCTGTAAGCTGTATCTCTACAGTACAAGAAGAACAGGAGTATCCCAAGGATGTGTGGTCACATGGGCAATACCTAAAGAAAGGGCAGAGATGGAAGAGACAGCAGCAAAGCAATTAGAAGGATTCTGAGACTGTGTATGAGAAACTACTTTGAACTGAATTAGCTCTCCACCATGCACATTCATAAGACAGGATCAAGGCTGCGAGCCTGAGATCAAATGCCCTGAGGTATTAGATACAAAGCCACACAGAACAGGGATGCTGAGAGAAAGGGAGGCTCCCGAGGCAAGCCCTACTCTAGCTGCAGCAGTATGTTTAAACAAGTCATATACCGAATGCAGAGTTGAGTCAACACATATACATCAATCAAGATGCACATCAAATTTGTAAAAAAAAAGAGAAGCATATCAGTAGAAGCTGAAAGTATTTTGGGAAAAAATCTCAATACTTACTAATGAGAAAAACCTCAGCAAATAAAAAAAATCTATGGTCATCCTTTAATAAACATAGAATGAGAGTTTCTGATAATAGGTAAAGTTAGGTTTGAAAAAGAACTAAAATGTCATAGACAATAAGATCATTTATAAAAATCCTAAGTGATAAATTATTTCTCCAATTGGCATTGGAGAGATGGAACAGCTGTTAAGAGCGCTCACTGCTTCTCCAGAGGTCCTGAGTTCAATTCCAAGCAACCACATGGCGGCACACAACCATCTCTAAAGGAGTCTGATGCCCTCTTCTGGTAGATTATAGTAAGCGCAGGTTTATTGGGAAGTTGTTATTGGGCGAGTTCACTGACTCTGAGGATCAAAGCCCAGGAAGCTGTGATGGGAAGGCAGAGAGAGGAGAGGGGGATGAGAAAGAAATAAAGAGCACACAGAGAAACAAAGAGAGGAGATGAAGGGAGAGAAAGAACGAGAGAAGAACAAACTGGATTATATAGGGAAAGCCCTCTGGGGGTTGGGAGGGAAGGGCAGCCCACCCCGGGGTTAGAAAGTTCAGGGTTGGGACAGGGTTTGCCAGGTAAGGACTGAAGGATGCTTGGAGAACCAGGAGGCCAAGTCTGCCTTGTTATGTAAATATGAACTTCAGCCCAGATCCCAGGTCTTTAACCAAACACAAAGGAATCTATTAAAATGGTTTAACTCTGGAATTTATCCACATTTAAGGATATGAATGTTAAGTAGCTGTGTCCGCAATAAGCATTGAAATGAGTTTTTGAAATATAATTCATTAACAGCATTAAAGATAAGGGATAAACTTACTGAAGAATGTGCTCCGTATTGGTGGTGTTTAGAATTGAGGGAGAGCTATAAGACAGCAAGTTCGTGGGTTGGAAGTCCACTGTTCCTAAATTGCTCTAAACAAAGCAAACCCAAGGAGGAAAACCGTGCATTGTCATGCAAATTTCACAATGAGTACATTAGTGCACCTGAAAATAAAACCAAAGGAACTACTAAGTAAGGCAACTTCCAGGGTAATAAAGTTGAAGGTACCTGACTTTGGGGGCTGGGAACTGGGAAAGGGGAAATCATTTGGAATGTAAACAAAGAATATAGAAAAAAGAAAGGCTGTCAACTAGCTGGGCAGTGGAGGTGCACACCTTTAATCCCAGCATTTGGGAGGCAAAGGCAGTGGATTTCTTAGTTCAAGGCCAGCCTGGTCTACAGCCAGGGCTATACAGAGAAAAAAAAAAAGCCAGAAAACAAAACAAAACAAAACAAAACAAAACAAACTAAAAAAGATGTCAACTAGGCTGGGCTAGAGAGATGGCTCAGTGGCTAAGAGCACTAATTGATCTTCCAGAGGTCCTGAGTTCAATTCCCAGCAACCACATGGTGTCTCACAACCATCTGTAATGGGATCTGATTGCCCTTTTCTGGTGTGTCTGAAGATAACACACCAGAACATATATATATATATATATATATATATGTGTGTGTGTGTGTGTGTGTGTGTGTGTGTGTGTGTGTATATATATATGTGTGTGTGTGTGTGTGTGTGTGTGTGTGTGTGTGAACTAGACAAAGCTTGACCCAGGGGTGTGCAAGCCAGGAGCAGGACAGTTGTTGCTCATCTGTGCTGTATGGCAATGGGTTCACTTCCTCCAGTCTTCTCCAGTTTCTCTGGCTCCTGGGTCAAGTGTTTCAATCCACAAAACTGATGCAAGGATATGGGGGATACTCTGCATCGAGTTTAAGAGTCATTTAGAAATCATACAGCTGGGGCTGGAGACATGGCTTGGCAGTTAAGAGCACTGGCTGCTCTTCGTGTGGTCCTGAGTTCAATTCCTGGCATCCATGTGGTGACTCAAGACAGTCTATAATGTGATCTGATGCCCTTTTCTGACCTACAGGTGTCCATGCAGGTACAGCACTAGTATACATAAAACAAATAAATCTTTAAAGAAAGAAATTACCAGACAGGTGGCGGTGGTGCATGCCTTTAATCCCAGCACAGGGGAGGCAGAGGCGGAGAATTCTGAGGGTTCCAGGTTTTCAGGACAGCTAAGGCTACATAGAGAGACCTGTGTGGAAAACAAACAAACAAACAAACAAACAAAAATGGAAAGAAAGGAAAGAAGGAAGGGAGGGAGGGAGGGAGGGAGGGAGGGAGAGAGGAAGGGAGGGCAAGCACCCATGCCTGGTTACCTACTCCCAGGGACCTAGGCTTGTCATCACCTGCTGATCACCTGCCGCTCACCCGCAGCTCACCCACAGCTCACCCGCAGCTCACCCACCACATACCTTCTGCTCACCTGCCAGGTGATGGGAGCACATAAAAGGCCTGCTTGACACTCCAGTTGTCTCTCAGTCCTCTCCCTCTCTGCAGCTCTGCTCTCTTCCTGCCTGTCTGCATGTGCTCTCTTCCCTCAAATAAACCCTCAGATCTGTCGCATGACATAGTTTCTCACAGGGACACCTTGTCCTGGGCCTGCCAAGTACCCCTCACCACGTTATATTTCATAGTAACATGTAACTGTCAAGTGTTTCTGCTGTCTGTGATTGAACCGGATACAAGGAATTTACATCACAGAATTTTAAGTAAAATCTTAGTTATCAAGACAGGGCAAACTTAAGCAAAGTTAACCGGTCAATGAAATGAAAGGCAGCCCAGGCCTGTGACCTTAACTTACACAGTTGATTTGTGCTAAAAAGTTAATGTAAATCACTGACAGAAACTATAATCTTATAAACGCATTAGAATTGGGGCTAGAGAGGTGGCTCAGGGCTTAAGAGCACTTGTTGCTCTTGCAGAGGCCCAGGCTTTGGTTCTCGGCATCCACACAGTGCCTCACTACCATTTTCAACTCCAGTTCCAGGGGATCTGATGCCCTCTTCTGGACTCTGGGCATCAGACATGGATTCAGCACAAACAGGTAAAAACAAGTAACTCAAAATATTCTAAGAATTAGAATAGATAGGAAAGCTAAGTATACATTCAATTAAAATAGAGCTCGTGTCTGAGCAAGAAGTAAAACTTTCCACCCTGTAGGAGAAAGCACAGGAGAAGATAACTGTGGAGCTGAGGTGGGAGAGGGTTTGCAAAGGGTGAGACATGAAAACGCTGTATGCCAAAGCCTAAGTTTGGGGCTGGGAAGGCTGGAGGCAGAGCGTATGCCCTGTTTATGAGACTGCGGGTTTATTCTCTGGCACTGAAAAGAGAAAAGCCAACCAACCAGCGAAACAATCAAAACCCCCCAAAGTCCTTTGATTTAGAAATTTGTTTTCAAAGACACCACTGTGTACTTAATACAGGAAAAAGCAAGCCACAGGCTGGGAGACAATAGTTTATTACATAGCATCTAGTACATAATTGTTTTATTCATATATAAAAAAAAACTTTTGTAAAATGCATGAGATAACTGCACAGTTCAAAACTGGTCACACAACATAAAATACAATTATAATGTTTATAATTATAATCATTATACTTTTTAAGGATTTCATAAGCCACAGTGGGATTCTGGTACTGCTGATGTTAATGGGATATGGAACAGCTAGGATACTCATTTATACTTTATTTTTCTAAGGACTATTGGATCACACAGCTTGGAAAACATTTTAACTGTTTTTTTTTTTATGATTAAACATGTACTTATATGACCAAGCAATTCTATTTTCAGGTGTTTATCTAAAAGAAGTAGAAAATATGTGCACTTTATTTAGAATGACCTCCAAATAGAAATAAGTGAAAATATTCATTAATAAGTAGATAGAAAAGCAATTTATTTATGTATTTATAAATTTAGAAAATGAGTCATTAATAAGTAATAAATGGATGAATTATCGTTATATACAATACCGCGATGTATCCCAAGAATGTGTTGAATGTGTTGGATGTGTGAAGTAAGGAGCTTGGAGCTGGCAAGACGGTTTGGTGGGTACAAAGATGCTTCTTGACAAGTCTGATGAGCCAAGTTCAGTCCCAGAAGCCCACATGAGGAAGCAAAGAACCGACTCTGGCATGTGGCTCTCACCTCTGTATGGAAACAGTAACATGCACATGTGTGCACACCCACTATTGCTGTGAAGAGACACCATTCCTGAGGCAATCTGTAAAAGAAAACGTTTACTGGAGCTCGTGGTCCCAGAGAGTTAGAGTCCACGACCATTGTTGGGAGCATGGCACCACCCCATCAAGGCCACGCCTCCAAATCCCTTCCAAACAGTTCCTTCCAGCGACTGAGGACCAAGTATTCAAATAATATGAGCCAATAGGGCCATTCTCATTCAAACCACCACAGTAATAAATATTTTTTTAAAAGAAATAAGATGCTAAAGACATGGCGTGACAGATTTTTGTTTTGTTGTGTTTTTTGTTTGTTTGCTAGAGTGGTAGGAGAGGAAGGTGAAAAATGGTTTTATTTCCATGTACAATTCCACAGCATAGTCAGTTACTGAGGGAAGTCAGAGCATTAACTCAAACCGGGCAGGAACCTAAAAGCAGGAGCTGATGTAGGGGCCATGGAGTTGAACTGCTTCCTGGTGTGTTTCCCATGGCTTTTTCAGCTTGCTGCCTTATAGAACCCAGGACCACCAGTGCAGGGATGGCTCTACCCACTCTGACTCTGATTCCAATTTGGAAAATTATTCATTTCTATTATTCAATATAAGACTGTCCCACTTAGCCACAAAGCCAGGAAGCTGTAAAGTCTGCTTAAATCATGTTAAAAACTCAGTTACTTAAACAAGGAATTCCTCACTGGTAAAGACAAATGAGACTTATTAATAACAAGTTAACCCTACTAGATATTTAAATCGCGTTCTCTCTCTTTCACACACACACACACACACACACACACACACACACAAACACACACACAAACACACACACTTGCCAACATTAAATTCTTCTGAAGAATACTAAGGATTAAAAATATCACCAGTTGGGGCTAGAGAGACAATTCAGTGTTTAAGAGTGCTCACTGCTCTTGTATGGGGATATGAGTTCAGATCCCTGCACCCTTGTGGCCACACACAACTTCTTGTAGCTCTTCTTATGTCTTCTTCTGGCCCTCCTGTATTCATGCAAACCTGGGATTCACATACATGCATCCAGGCCTATGCATACACAAAAAGGAAATAAATATTTTTTAAAAAATTAAATTCCCTGCCCTCCTTAAGTCTGACTGGAGCTTGTCCTTCCTGTGATCTGGGTTGTGTCAGAATTCCCTAGAGTCAAGCTGTTGCTATGATCCTGTGATTCTGGGATCCTGTGAGCCTGAGATTCTGGGTGTGTCTGAGCTCCTGGGAGTCAAGCTATCTCTGGGACCCTGAGATCCTCCTGTACCAAAGCTCTTGGTATCCTGTGTTCCTGTGATCCTGGGTGAGAGAGCCTGGCAGTGGAGCTTCTTCTGAGGGTTATGGGACTGGCTGTGGAGTTTGCGCCCAAGATCTGCTTGCTCAGGGCACTGGCCCAGACAGACTGGACTGGTAGAGTTCCTGTGTGCCTGGGTCCGCTGGTCCCAGTTGTTCCCAGTGTTGGGACAGATGTTGGGCCCTCATCACCTCTTATTCTGGGTGTGCTTTAAATCTGGCCCTTGAGCTTACTTGGGGGTGTGTGTGTCTCTCTGTCACAGTAATGGCAGACCCCAGCTAGACTTCTGCAGAATAAAACACTCTTTGTGTTTGCATACTATTTCAGTCCAGGGTGTCATTCTTCAGTGAATCGTGGACACTTACACTATGATACGCTGAAAACTCTCCGGTCTGTCCCAGCTTCAGCACTTAATCTGTCAGCATTTATGTTTCCTTTTGTGTGTTTTGCATTGTAAACAAGCTAGTCTACTTTTAAAGATTACAGTGCATTACACTGGCAGCAAATAGGGCTTATAAGAACAATTTGTGTTTTAATTTAGCCACATTTCCCATTAATCCGATTAGTTGTAATATACACATAGCCAAATTAGCTTAGAAGATTGTTTCTGGTAGTTTTTACACACACACACACACACACACACACACACACACACACACACACAGAGAGAGAGAGAGAGAGAGAGAGAGAGAGAGAGAGAGAGAGAGAGTTGTGATTATAAAAAGGTAAAAGGAAACAAGGTAGGTTGTATGATGGTGTGGTGAAGTTTGAGGGAAGAGAGTGCCTCAGCAGGCCCATGCTGAGGCATCCATTTCCCCTGAGGGATAAGCCACATGACAGTATAGTATAGAGTTTATTCAGGGCATGGGGAGGGATGTTAAGAGGGTAGTAGAGGAGTGTTCCTCTTTCTCCACATCCAGCACCTGCTGTCTCTTGAGTTTTTAATCTTAGCTATTCTGACTGGTGTGAGGTGGAATCTCAGGGTTGTTTTGATTTGCATTTCCCTGATGACTAATGATGTTGAACATCTCTTAAGGTACTTCTCAGCCATCCGAATTTCTTCAGGTGAAAAGTCTTTGTTTAGCTCTGTGCCCCATTTTTAATAGGGTTATTTGGTTCTTTGGGGTCTAACTTCTTGAGTTCCTTGTATATATTGGATATTAGCCCTCTGTTGGATGTGGGGTTGGTGAAGATCTTTTCCTACTTTGTTGGTTGCCATTTTGTCCTTCTGACAGTGTCCTTTGCCTTACAGAAACTTTGTAATTTTATGAGGTCCCATTTGTCAATTCTTGATCTTAGAGCATAAGCTATTGGTGCTCTGTTCAGGAACTTTCCCCCTGTGCCCATGGCCTCCAGGGTCTTCCCCAGTTTCTTTTCTATTAGTTTCAGTGTGTCTGGCTTTATGTGGAGGTCCTTGATCTACTTGGAGTTGATCTTAGTATAAGGTGATAAGAGTGGGTCAATTCTCGTTCTTCTGCATGTTGACCTCCAGTTGAACCAGCACCATTTGTTGAAAAGGCTATCTTTTTTTCCACTGGATGGTTGTAGCTCCTTTGAATCCAGAAATACAGCAAAACCATTACCCACCATGATCAACTTGATGTCATTCTAGGGATGCAGGGATGGTTCAATATATGAAAATTCTCCAATGTAGTCCATGATATAAACAAGCTAAAAGAAAAAAATCAGGAGAGCATTTCTTTACATGGTGAAAGAGCCTTGACAAAATCCAACACGCTTTCATGTTAAATGTCTTAGAGAAAGAATGGATACAATATGCATACTTAAACACAATAAAGGCACTATACAGCAAGCCAATGGCTAACGTCAAATTAAATGGAGAAAAATTTAAAGCAGTTCAATAAAAATCAGGGTCAAAAAAAAAAAAGAGGGTAGTAGAGGCAGAGATGGGCAGAGAGAAGGAAAGAGTAGAGAAGTAGAGGACAGCCATGACCAGGTGGAGAGTTGGGGAAAGGCAAGAGGGCAAGAGAGCAGCAAGCAGGAAGCATGAGTGAGAGAGGAAGGGGCAAGTAGCCCCTTTTATAGTGGCCAGACCTACCTGGCTGTTGCCAGGTAATTGTGGGGAGGGGCATATCTGGCTGTTGCCAGGTTATTGTGAGGTGGAGTTTAGACAGAATGCTAACAGAGAGAGCAGGAGAGAGGGCGAGACCAAAGTGTCTGGATTAAATACGGGATAGCCTGTGGGGAAAGGGTTGACCACCCCCTAAGCTGGAAAGTTCAGAGTTGGGGTCAGGGTCTGCCAGGTAAGGAAGGACTAAGGGATTATGGGAGAACCTGGAGGCCTGGTCTGCTTTAATATGTTAAAAAAAATGCACCTCCGTCCCTTGTCCTGGGGTCTGAAACTGAACAGATACAAGTGTTCCTCTTCTACCCCAATCCTGTCTTTTGAATTTTTTTCAAACATGGTAAATTTTTTATCTCGAATATTCACTAAGGATTTTGCTTAAATAAACTTATAACATATGAACCTTGATGATGTCCCCTTTCTTCCTATTTTAGGGTCCATGGTTCTGTGTTTTTCTTCCAAGTGTTGTTTCAAATATCTTTTAATTTCATTCCCACAATCCCCTCAAGTCCAAGTGTACTGCTTTTTATACAATACCTAGACCTCATCTGTTATAGTTTCTGTGTCAGAGTTAAACAGCCAAGCTCAACAGACAGGTTCTCATAGACAGCATCACAGAATTTAAATTCTGAACACAATAATGTCACATCTCTCTTTCTCACAAATGGAAGAGTCCAGTACAAGTAATGTCCTGGTCTTCTCTCCCAACTCTTCAGCCCTAGACAGGTAAGGCCCATCAGAGTCCCAGCTGATTCTGACTTCTTGAGCAGTTGCTATATGCAGAGATCTTGTATGCTTATTATGGCTCCTCTAGTATACCTGTGCTGGTGATTGGTAGGTCTGGTGAAAGGATGAGGGCTGGGACGCCACTGGGTCGGCAGGATCACTGTGGAAGATGCGCTGGCCCCGAATGTACGTATGTGACCCTGGCCCCATAGGAAATTCGTAACAGGAAACACCTAGGGTGACCCTGTGTGTGGCGGCCACGTAAGTGGAAATGACTTAACTAGTTTATCCGGCTTCTATAGGAAACTGATTGGTTTTCAGAGAGTGCGGGCTCGGATAATTTAAACTGATTGGCTTAGAAGCTACGGAGTGGTTTGTGTTAGGCGGGTTCTGTTATAAGCCTATAAAAGCTGCCCCATTCTGCACGCGTTGCTCACACTCTTTTACCTTGCATGGTAAGACTGTGAACCCCAGAGACTCTGGAATTAAAATCCTCCTGCTATTGCATCAAGATTGTTTCTCGTGAGTGATTGGGGTGACGCCTTCCAAGGCGTGGAGTACTGGGGTGCCCCCATTTTTCTTTCGGGTCTTACACTGGGTGTTCTGTGTCACACAGAAATCCAAAGTTCCTGACAATTATTGAGTCACATAAAAGAGAGCAAAACACATCAAAATTAAAAAAAAAAAACCCAGACAAATGTTATTGTTATAAAAGGGTTCCTTTGCAGTCCTAATTCTTGTGTATATGAACATTTCCAAATAAACATTACTTCCTCCGAAGAAAATGTTTGGTAAGCAAAACTTGACTGACACTATCAATCTCAGACCATACAAGAAACATAAGGAGAGGAAAAAGTGAATATAGTGGAGCTAAGACACACAAAAGACTTTAGATTCTCTATGGTATCAGTGTACTGCTGTTAGGGTCCATGATCCAACAAAGAATGATATCCTGGACTCAAATATTATGTAAATGCAAAGAGTGTTTCATTCTGGATAAGTCCAGCATGCTGCGGTATCCCATTCCAAGATAGACACAATCAAGTGAGCTCACAGGCCTGATTTAAAGCACCTTAGTGGAATTTTGTGGTAGGTAACCTTTATTTTGCTTCATCTCTAGTGAATAGGTCAGCTCAGGAACTTTGGAAAATTCCACCAGACCCATCCCCTCCTAGAAGGGAAAGGTCATGGAACACTTAGGCACCCCTCCCCACCTGAAGGGAAAGGCTAATTAACATTCCTTAGACCACAGTGAGGTGGGGAACCGACTATCAGCTACCTGCCAGTGGAGGAGGCCCAGAGAACATAGATCCATTCCACTGGATGGACTGACTACTATAGACAAGGGAAGTCCTTGCCACCTCATTACCTAAAGACCAATCAGTTTAAAAGTCACACTCTGCCACTGCCAATCACATTGTGCCTAATGGCTGCTGCTCTGAAAACTATATAAAACTGATCAAATAGGCTGCCCAGGGTCGTTTCCTCCCTTTGGGTATAGGATGACCCCAACTCTTTGGAACAATAAATTCCTTTTGCTTTTTGCACCGATTCCGGGCTCTGGGTTCTTCACTGAGGGGGTCTTCAGTAAGTTAAAGCTCACTAGAGTCTTACATTAGGGTCATTCCAGAACCAATAAGGGTGGTAGGGTAGGGTCTAGAAACTGTTGCTGGCTAGGTCTAGAAACTGTGGCTGACCCATTGTCCTTCCTTCAGGCCAGGTGGCAGGACAGCTTCTGATGGCAGGGCAATTTCTGTTTTTTTTGCTAGAAACTGATTTGCATAGGCAAGATCTTGGCTTGCCTAGACTTGCCCAGTTCTTTTTTTTTTTTTTTTTTTTTTTTTTAGATTTTTTTTATTGGATATATTCTATATTTACAATTCATTTCCCTTTTTCTGGTTCCCCACCCCCAAAGGTCCCACATGCCCTTTTCCCTCCCCCTGCTCCCTCATCCACCCCCTCCCACCTTACTGTTCTTGTACTCCCCCCACAATGATGTTTTGGTCCATTCTAGCACTAGTGTCCACTCCTTTCTTCTTGTGAGACATCACTTGATATGTGATTTATGTCTTTGGTGTTCCAAGCTTCTAGGCTAATATCCACTTATCAGTGACCGTATACCATGGGTATTCTTTTGAGACTGGGTCACCTCACTTAGTATGACATTCTCCAGCTCCATCCATTTCTCTAAGAATTTCATGAATTCATTGTTTCTAATGGCTGAATAGTACTCCATTGTGTATATATACCACATTTTTTGTATCCATTCCTCCGTTGAGGGACATCTGGGTTCTTTCCAGCTTCTGGCTATTATATATAAGGCTGCTATGAACATAGTGGAGCATGTATCCTTATTGCATGCTGGGGAATCTTCTGGGTATATTCCCAGGAGTGGTATGGCTGGGTCCTCTGGAAGTATCACATCCAGTTTTCTGAGGAACCGCCATACTGATTTCCAGAGTGGTTGTACCAGCTTGCATTCCCACCAGCAGTGGAGGAGTGTTCCTCTTTCTCCACATCCTCGCCAACACCTGATGTCTTCTGAGTTTTTAATCTTAGCCATTCTAACTGGTGTGAGGTGAAATCTCAGGGTTGTTTTAATTTGCATTTCCCTAATGACTAATGATGTTGAACATTTTTTAAGGTGTTTCTCAGCCATCCGAATTTCTTCAGGTGAAAAGTCTCTGTTTAGCTCTGTACCCCATTTTTGGATAGGGTTATTTGATTTTCTGGGGTCTAACCTCTTGAGTTCTTTGTATACATTGGATATTAGCCCTCTGTCGGATGTGGGGTTGATGAAGATTTTTTTCCCAATTTGTTGGTTGCCGATTTATCCTTTTGACAGTGTCTTTTGCCTTACAGAAATTTTGTAGTTTTATGAGGTCCCATTTGTCTATTCTTGCTCTTAGAGCATAAGCAATTGGTGTTCTGTTCAGGAATTTTTCCCCTGAGCCAATGTCCTCAAGGGTCTTCCCCAGTTTCTTTTCTAATAGTTTCAGTGTGTCTGGTTTTATGTAGAGGTCCTTGATCCACTTGGAGTTGATCTTAGTGCAAGGAGATAAGAGTGGATCAGTTCTCATTCTTCTGTATGTTGACCTCTAGTTGAGTCAGCACCATCTGTTGAAGACTTGCCCAGTTCTTAGGCCCAGTCTCCTGAGTTGCCAATTTGAAGCCTGTCATGGAGTCAGCATAGCCTTCTCCTTTCCACCACTCAGCCAGAATCTATTGGCTAGAATTGTAGCCTTGTTCAAGACAGTCTACCTGTCTCTTTTGCCACAGCCTCTCTGGTACCTATGCCTTCCTTGGCTTCTTCTCTTTCTCCCTACCTTAACCCACCTTCTCTTCTTTCTTCTCAGTCTTGCCCTACTTTACCTGCCTTCTCAGCCTACTCTGCCTTCTGTTCTGTTTTCTCAGTCTTCTCTTTGGCCTTCATGTGGCTCTCTGTCCTCACTGCCATCTTTCACATTCAGCAAGTGTTTCCATGTCCTTTGCTTACATCTGACTTGGAGGTCTTCCTGCAGAGCATTTGATTCTGTATGTGCTTCTACATCAGCAACATGATATGCCTTTCATTGATGCTCTGCAGCAGGAACTTCTCGGTGTTCTTCTCTAGCTCCATTACCACCATCTTCTCCAGTTCTGCTAGCCAGTTCAAAGGCCACATCTCCTGTCACTTTAGAACCATGTAGTCTTGTGATCAGAGAAGCTAAGACTAAACCATGTGCTTCTTGATAATAAGAATACATCTTATTCATTCTAAAATGATCATTTAGGACTTAAGAATTACATGGTCTAGCATCAGAGAGATGACTCAGCACATGAAAGAGCCTCCTTTGCCAGGTCCGAGGACCTGAGTTTGATCCCTGCAACCTACATGGTAGGAAGAGAGCAAACTCTGGAAAGGCAAACACATACACTATAATAAAAATTTACATGGTCTAGATTAAACCAAGGATGCATCAGATTAAGTTTTCCAACCCCCCATGGATACTTTTATGTGACTTTGAGTTAAAGAAAAAGACATGTCTCAACAAGAAATAACCTACTGGACCCTTTTAGAAAAGACTCAGAGATTTGATGTAATTAATGCCCATGGGTCCTACTTTACCAAATACTGCCTGGATAAGGGTTATTTCTGCCTGGATATCTACTATACCTAACTGTTTCAGTATATGAGGTGAGGGTTGGTAACAGCAGGAATATTTCCATTCTGTACTGGAATATGTATAGGAATATGTTTTCCTCTGTAAAGGAGGTGGGCACTCAGGTGCTGGAAAGTGACAATTATCTCTACATCAGCCCAAGAAAAACTTAGGTAGCTTTGAGCAGATCAGAGCCTTGGCTCAGGACTGAGTTACAGCAGCCAGCGTAGGAAGGTCCCTGTTTCTCTAAACTTCACCCTATTTCAAGCACACTAAAGCCCTTGGCTTGGTGAACACACCTACTGTTCTGTTGAACCTTGGGCTGTTTCAGCACGTCCCAAAGTAAAACAATCAAGTTAGCACATACCCGCAGAGCTTGAAATGGAAGATAATGAGCATTAATCTTTCTAATGAATTTATTAGTCAGCCATATAGTACTGAAAGTGGTTTGTACTCTTGGATCATAAATTACATTTTGGTTAGACATTAACTTTCTTAGCCTTCTCCCATTAACTTTCCCAGTAGCCCCGTGGAATCAAACCATCTTCAGCCTTCTGTAAGACCTTGCTTTGCTTTTGCCTAATTATGCTGACACAAGGCTTTTTTTTTTCCAGAACATGTTTACCATATTGTTAAAAAAACAAGATAATGCTTAATCTAACATCCTTGGTCACAAATTTGGGGGAGGGGGAAGATTTGCAGCCTAGACAGTCTGTGGGGATCTTGTATTTTGGGGATAGTACAGCTAGTTCCCAGATTGTCCTGGCAGGAAGAGAAGAGCTACCACCACCCTCATGGTACTTCTTCCAGAGTGAGCTCCCTTCTGGGGTTGGTTCATAATCTCAGCCTCCACCATGCTACCCTTTCTGACTCTTTCAACACTTGCTCCTAAAATGTGCTTCATTATTTTCTTTGTGGGGAATCTTATGTCTTATCATGCACAATTGAGTCATTGCTTTGCATTTCCCATATACAGAACTCCTTCTGTACCAGGGTCTGCTGGCAAATGTACCCTTTCTCATTCCTACTCTTCTTTCTCTGAGCTCTCTCGTTTTCCTTTCACTGCACCTTGTGCTAGCAGCCCAGTTGAGGGCATGCCTTGCTGTTCATTTCTACCATCTCTTTACCCTGAATACTGACTGCACATTGTCCAGATTGCCAACTTCATCCCCACTCTACCCTTCGGTCCCTAATACCCCCTTCAAGCACTATAACTCTGCACTTTCCACTTTTTTTTTTGAACAGCTAATTAAAATTCCTTTATAGGTATATGCCATATTTAAATTACTTTATTGTTTGTTTCTTTCCAATATGTTTTGTTATATTCCCACTAGAGACACATGCACATGTTATTATACTAAAAATGCAAACATCAGCTTAGCATGGCAGTGCATGCCTATAATTCCAAAACTTGGGAGAGAAAGGGATGAGAACAAGAAGTCTAATGCAACTTCAAAACGTTCAAGATCAGTTTATGTTGCATGAGATGCTGTCTCAGGAAAACAGAAAGCAAGTGTGAGCAGAAGTGGGATGAACACATTTAGGTCATTGGTGTCTTGTTGGTGGGACTGCCACTGCCACTGTTTTTAGATATAAACTAAAATCCTTCTTAGCTAGAAATTCTAGAAATTATTTTATTATACACATGTGTATCTCTCTATCCCTTATTACTGCTCATAAAAATTTCAGAATCATTTGTTTTTCAAGTCTTCCTCTTCTTTTAAAAACTTTAGCTAAGGGTTTTCTGGCAATAACTAGAAGTGTTTTAGGAGATCCTCGGTCTTCCCAGGCCAACAGCTCATAGGGAGTGTGATGACTTGGGTAAAAGTGGCCCCAAAGGCTCATGTATTTGAATGCTTAGTCACCTGGGAGGAGAACTCTTTGAAGGGATTAGACAGATTAAGAAGTGTGGCCTTGTATGAGGAGGAAGTGTTTTCAAAAACCCAGGCCCAGTAAACCACTCCACCTCTGCTGCCTGCAGATCCAAGTGAAGAGACTCAGCTTCTCCAGCACCACGGCTGCCCGTGTGCTGACATGTCCTGCTTGACTACCCCGCCCCCACCCCCACCCCCACCACACACACACACACACACACACACACACACACACATACAAACACACACACACACACACACACACACACACACACACACACGCAATGCTTTTTCTTGTAAGTTTCCCTGGTCATGGAGTCTCTCCACAGCTAAAGAACAGTACTAAAGAACAGTAACTGAACCAAGGAGGTCCTCCATATCTGACACTGGACTTTTCATTTTAAAATCTATGGCTTTGTACAGAACATAGATTTTTTTTTTTTTGATAAAAAAGCTCAGTGGGTAAAGTGTTTCCTTTAGAAGCACAAGTGTCTAAGTTCAGTCCTCAGAACCCACATAACAAATAAGACCCAGGCACAGTCTGTGTGGGTTTGGAATCTTGTCTCTTGCAGGGCAGGAAGGTGAGTAGGTGAGTAGATCCTAATCTTTCTGAACTGCATAGTCTACTTGGCCAACTCCAGGCCAGTGAGAGACAGTGTTTAACAAAGTAAAAACTATGGCTCCTGAAAAAATGATATATAAGACTTTTTCTTTGACCTCCACACATGTGCAAATATGTGCTTGTTGCCATTACCTGCCACCAGACACAGTATAAAGACTCAATCTAAGCTCCCCCTTTCCCCTGTTCCCACATGTTCCTAGCCGTCTCTCTTTTCCCCTTTCTGTCCTGTCTTCTCTGCCCTCATGGCTTTGCTCCAGTCTGTCTGCCTCTACCTGTTCTCCAGGCCCTCTCTTCCTCTCCTTCCCCATATAAACCCCTTATATGCCAGGTCTGTCGCATGATGTGATTTCTTAGGGGGCACTTTGGCATGGCCCGGGCAGGTACCCACTTCCTGTCATGCTATATTTTATAACATCACTTGTTATGATGGACTGTACTAAACTATCAGCCTGAATACGCCCTTTCTCCCATAATTTGCTCTTGGCAGAGTGCTTTATCACAGCAATGGGAAAAGATACTAAGACATTTTCTCTAGACTCCTCTAGCTGAACAAAAACAGTTTCCAAAATATTTCCTATCAAAGTCCTATATGTTACGTATAGAATCTCAGCTCACATCGGGACAGACCACCCCAGGCCGATGCAGTTCCATGTGAGAGAAGTCTGTTGTAGGGGAAGGGAGCAAAGGGTGGACAAAGGCAAGAGGGAACGAGAGAGCTGAGGTCAGGAGGGTCTGCCTTTTGTGGGGGTTGTGACATAACTGCTCAAAGGTAAAGGTGGGAGGTGAGCCGAATGGACTCTGGGAATGTATGGTGATTGCTATGGCAACAGAAGCCCTGGTCCCTGTCGCCAATGAGGAACTGACCTGCAAGCATAAAGCCGGTTCCTGATATCAACACTCTGTATGGACGAACTTGGGATCAGAAAATATACACCAAGGCCTACAGGGTTCCACATTATCAAAAGGAAACGCCAGGTGGCCTTGCCCCCATTGCTTGCGAATGAGGTGCTAGCAGAGGGAATATCAGCTGCAGATCTTTTTCAGTTCCTTAGTGAGGGACTTAAGTGTACTCTAATATTAAAGGTGGGCCATTCTGATTCTTTTGAATACCAAATCTAATCTCCCTCCCCCTTCTCTCTCTCTCTCTCTCTCTCTCTCTCTCTCTCTCTCTCTCTCACACACACACACACACACACACACAAAGTTACAAATATTAAAGTAGAGTAGTTAGTGGAAATTCACTATGTAGGAAGCTTTGCTCAGGAAAAAAAAGTCACACTGGAGCCCAGGAAGTAGTCTACCGAAGACACTGACCTTAGGATGGCAACTGGGAGCGTGGGCAAGCACCGACTAAAGGTTATATGGCAGAGCTGTCCAGTGCATATAGGTCTTTTGAAGTACCATCTTGTCATCATCTGAGGGGTACTTCCTTAAAAAGTCTTTAATGTTTAATGAATGTGCAAAATTGTAAGCTGTGCATTTTCAAAGAGAAACAAGTATTTTGTATCAAACCCAAGTGCTTTTTTTCTCATAGAGACTTACAACTTTGGGCTAATATGTTGTTTCTCCCGGATGAAATGAGCCATTTCAAGCCAATTTAGATTATATTAAATGAAGATTTATTGCAAAATTTCTCTTGGGCTAGTTCACTGGACCCGAGGATTAAGACCAAGGGAGTCACCATGGAGAGAAAGGTGGGAAGGGGTGGGGGGAGGTGAGCAAGCAAAGTGTCTTGATTATATAAGGAAGAGCCTCTGGGGGAAGGGCAGCCCAACCCCTGGGCTGGAAAGTTCAAGTCTGGGGGCAGGGCATGCCATGGAGGGACTGAGGGATGCTGGGAGAACCTGGAGGACAGGTCTCCCTGGTTTGACAGGTAAAATATGCACCTCAGTCTCTTGTCCCAGGGTCCTAAATCAAACAGACTATTCAAAATAATTGAGAATGCAAATCCTCCATAATAGTACTATATTATTCACATTATTATGAACTTGCGTTAAGTACATCAATAACATAGTGTTTTGATGTTTAAAAAAGACAAATAAAAAATTTCTTTAGGCATATCCCTATAATCCAGACACTCAGAGAAAAGAGAAAGGAGGATGATTTCAGGCTAGTCTGGGCTACAAAGGGAGATGTCATCAAAAGAAACAAAAAGGCTTTCTCCCCTCCACCCCCCCACCGCTTAGTGTTTGTGACTGAGCTGCTCAGTGCAGTGCTGTAGTGCTTACACAACCCTACCAACAAACCACCTGGAATTTGTCAAAGAAAGAGAGTAGATGAACTTAAGTTCGAATTTTGACCTTGTTTTAAGGATGTTTCACATACAATTCAATCACAGAAATTATTTAACCAATTATGTTCGTGAATTCTACAAGAATTTTATTATATACTGTTGAACAGCTAATTTATAATTGCATTCGTTCATCTGTGAAATGATTGAGTGATAAAATGGGAGGAACTAGGGTGTAGACTCATTGTCTCATCTGTTGTGAAGCTCACTGAAGGAGGCTTTCCCTGCTAATGAGCTGAGCAACTCCTTGTCGTGCTCCACAGGCTGGGAAGCACAGAACGGTCTCTCCCTGGGTTTCCTGTGCTCAGGGCTACTCAGGCAACTCAGTGAACTCATTTATGAAAGTGGGAAACTTGATCCTGTGCTAAATGTCTTCTGGCGTTACTCAGCATCATTGATGGTTTAAAAGTGCTCCGTAGTTTTCTGGAAAGAAACAACCAAACAGTTGCAGATTGGTTTATGAAGGTTACCATGTTTTTTGATAGTGCCTCTTTGCATTTGTGGAGGAGAAGCTGGGCTCAAGGCATAATTTGTTTTGAGAAGTTCTGTTTCCCTACAGCTGCTTGGCTACATTAAATGCTGAGGTGGAAAACACACACAGAAGAGAGCTAGGAACAGCTGCTAAGATCAAATCCAGAAAAAGCTAGAAAACCTTCAGCTGGCTAGGGGAGGACAGAGAGCCTATTAGTTGTCCATTACTGTTTTTATTTAAGCTAACAGCCAATGAACAGTTACCAACTAAACACCAAGAACATACTAGATAAGCCTGATGCAACGCTTCATACCAGAACTCAAGGGGTAGAGGCAGGGAGGTCTCTGAGTTCAAGGACTGCCAGGAATACATTGTACATTGTCTCTCTCTTTTTCCAACTGTAGCTATATCTATCTATCTATCTATCTATCTATCTATCTATCTATCTATCTAGCTCTATACATATATAAAATATATATGCAAGACACCATAAGAGATGGTGATTTTCTTAGCAACTCAATTTAGCCCAGGTTGACAGATATGGAAGATCAGCACATATTTTTATTAGTAAAAAAAAAGAGGTGACAGATTCTTTCATTTAGCACACATAGAAGTTATTAGGGTTCAAGGCATACATTCTATTATCCAGCAGGATCGTGAAATACATCCTACAGAAATACAGTTAATCTAAATATTTATAATTTCATGTACTCCTTAAAATGTGTAACTCTAAAAATACTCACAGCATATTTACTCATTCGTGGGCATATGTGGACCAACAGAAAGCTTGAGTTGTTCAGATCATCTCGAGGCTGGGCTCGGCACGGTCCTGCTCTCTGGCTTCAGCTCTGCAAATAGCTACTAAGCACTGGAAACAAGTTCCTTCTGGTGACCTATTCAGCACCACAGCTTTCTTTTTTTGTTTTGTTTTTATTTCATTTTATATTTTAGTACTTTTTCTATGGAGAAAATGCTGTCAGGTAACCCCTACCAAGGCAAGAGCTGTACAGCTGCTGCTCAATGAGTATGTGTCATATCCAGTGTTCTTAAACAGACACACTCAGGCTGAGTGTCCCTGAATGCCTGGGTGCTGCCAAAGTCATAGACTGGAGACATTACCCCAGTGTAATGGTGTTTACAGATGGGACAGTAGGGAATTCTCCAGGGTGGGATGAGGTCCTAGGGCCAGATTCATGATGCTGTGAGTAACCCTGTAAGAAGAAACAGCAGAGAGCTTGCTCTCTCACTGTCGTTCAAGGACACAGTAATGAGGTGGCTTTCTGCAAGGCAGAGTCCTCACCCAAATCTGCCAGTGCTGGCATGGACTGTGACATGGGTACTGCGGGCACTGAAAGTGTTGTGGGGACGTCGTTATCGACACAGAACAAGTTAGAATGAATTGTTGACTGAAAATCAGTCCGTTCAAAATAGTATACAGTACATCAAGTTTCAAGTCTGTGAAAATATAAAGCTATATCAATTATGTACAGTATATGTGTGTTTATGTAGTGTGTGTAAAACTAAAGCTTTAGAAAACATATTTGCATGACATTTGACAATGATTTCCTTTTGGTAATGGAGTTTCAGAGAATTTTTAAATTTTATTTCACCATTCTATTTCATTTTAATTTTCTTTTCTAATACTGCACTGAAATAAACATTAGATACAAGGATCAGCCAGGTGGCTCAGCAGGTAAAAGCACCCACCACACAACCCTGGTGATCTTAATTTGATCCACAGAACTCAAGGTGGGAGAACTCTATTGAAAGATGACCTCTACACATGCACTGTGCTACACAGGGTTGCACACAGATGCGCGCGCGCGCGTGCACGCACACACACACACACACACACACACACACACACGTTGATAAGTTAGATAAATCCTAAATTAAGATACAGTATTCAAGGGCTGGTGAGATGGCTCTTCAGTTAAGAGTACCGACTGTTCTTCCAGGGGTTGTGAGTTCAAATCCCAGCAACCACATGGTGGCTCACAACCATCCATAATGAGAAACAAATAAAGACCCCATGGACCAGAGCGAGTGGGGGCAGGAGCAAGAAGGAGAAAGGGAAGGGGGATAAAATATACTGTATTCAAAAGTAGTCCTGTACAATCCTGCAGATCTATAGCATACACTTCAGCAAGGATTTACAGGACTACCTACTACTGTCTGCCCATGCTTTTCTTCACTAGACATTTCTAGGGTCTCTTAAGAACATTTGATCCTCAAAGAATGCCCATTTGCTGGTGTGCTGCCTCCCTTCAGACATCAGGACCCTTCCCCAGGCCACCTCTTATCCATCCTGTCTGCTGTCCTTTTGGTTACTGAGAGAGTTCATTATAGCGACACCTCCTTATTGTTGGTCAAACAAGTGCACTGTTCATCCTGCAATGTTAAGTTGCAAATCAGACATCAGTTTCTGATGCCTGTGAAACCTCCACATTCTACCTAGGGACAGCTTCGTTCCTTTTGTTTAATGCTGGAAAAGATAGGAAGGGTCTTATGCCCTCAGCTAACAAACCTAGGCAGGCATCAAATCCTAATAGCTAAAGGGAGGGTCCACTGGGGCCAAAGGATTTAGGTGCATATTTAGGTGCATAACAAAGCAGATCTGGGTTCCAGTTTTTCCAGTAGCAATCCTCAGTTCCTACCTGGCATACCCTGCCCCCAATCCTGAGCGTGGACTCTTCTCATTCCTTTCCCATGGTGACTTCCCTGTCCTCCTTCCTTGGGGCTAGTGAACTTGGCCACCTGAGAGCAGCTTCACAATAAACCTGCATTTAATATAATCTAATCTGGTTTGGATTGGTTCATTTTACCGGTGAAGAAATAACTTATCAGAAAATACAGGTTAAAAAAAGAAAAGAAAAGAAAAGAAAAGAAAAGAAAAGAAAAGAAAAGAAAAGAAAAGAAAAAAATATCCAAAACAACAACAGCAAACCAACCAATCAATCAAACAAACAATCAAACAAGCAATCGAACAAAGAACTGTCCTGGGCCACAGTGTAAATTTATTTTCACTATCAGCTGATTTGGGTGTGTTTCAGTTGTAAGATGCCTAGTCTTTGCTTCACAAAATTTGTTATCAGAGAACCAGAGTTCTCTTTGTGGATTCTTTATCTTGTTGATAAAGGAATTTATAAAAGGACTCAGAAGGAAGCTGAAGGACCATTTTATAAGAGTTTGGGAGAGAAAGCACAGAGCATTCTGGCTCTCAGACTAGACAGCTGCCAGAAGAGGGAGGTGGAGAAGGAAGAGGAAGATGGAGTAGTCCATATCTTTTGAGTTAGGGGCCAAGAAAACAGGCTTGTTCAGCAAAGACAGAGTGGGGCATGTGTAGGGAAATCCTGATGAAGATGTTGTGTGGTATCCCAAGAAGAGGTACAAAGGAGGGGAAAGAAAAGTTACCTTTTGAGTTAGAATTCAGAAAAGCAGACAGGCTTAGCAGTGAGGATGCTTTAAGTAAGTGCCTCAAGGGAGAACCTTCTGGGGCACATAAGTGTATGATTTCATTAAGGGGATAATTGTTTCTCCTGTCTCATTAAGGTATCTTCAGGGATATCAGCTTTCCTGGGTCTCCCAGGCAGGAGATTGATAGGGGCAGCTGTATTAACTCTTAAGGGAGGAGGCAACAGTATGTGCTCTTGATGAAAGCTTAGGATGCCACACCCACTTGAGGCCAGAGGTAGAACACAGAACTCAATCCTTTTTACTCAGAAGCAATTCTTCCTTAATTAGCCTCAATAAATCCGTGATATCATCATTCTCTTCCCTTTTGGATGGCATTTTAAATTCCAAGGAGGGCAATCGTGATGCTTTTCTTTCTTAAAAAAAAAAAAATGGTTACTAGGGAAACTGGAGGTAGCTAGCTGCTCCATAACACATCAGTCGGTTATTTGAGATCTTCATTCTGAGACGTGTTTGTGACGTTCTTGAAGCTGAGGTAGGCGCCCTGAGAAAAACATTAGCTTATATGTCTGTGTGCTATTAAGGTTATAGTCTATTTCATCCCTTTTCTTCATTTCAGGAAAATGTGTCTCTCTCTAGTTGCATATGGTTCCTTTGGTCTAAGTCCCAACACCATATTTCCAGTGTGCCAGGTCCACAGACCTTAGTACAACGGGTGAAGTTTGGGCATTCAGGCCTTGGAAATCAGCACACAGAAAGAAACACCTGTCAAATGAGAACAAAACCTAAACCAGCCAAGTCTACATTTATGTGAAAGTCCATAAATGTATTAGCTTTACTTTTCAGCTTCTGTAGTTCTGCTTCTGGCTAACCGTAGTTGATGACTGAAGTGTATCAACCCAGGATGTGATTTTTGTGCTTAAAAGCCCACCCTGAGAAAGGCTCAGGATTTTACTCGGTCCCAAACATGCAGTATAGTTGCTGGCCAGCTGATAAAGGCCTATTGGCTTGAACCCATGTCTGAGTGGTCTTTTCTGGTGGATAACTCAAAATACCAGGAGCTCTTTAGGGCTGACTCCCAAACTTGGCTACATATTGTAGTTAGCAAGGATGGTTCCGACAAAGTGAAAAGTCACAACCTTCACATTAAAGTAGATGGTTTATTCTAGAGCCATCTATATATGAATGACCGGGGACGCAGCTTCAGGTTCCTCCAGGGTGATGCTTGCCTTTGGTTGTCACCTTGACATGCTTATGAGAAGGGAACCCCAATTAAGGCATTGTCTCAATCATAGTAGCCTATACAGGGCATTTTATTGATTACTAATTGACAGAGAAGCATCTAGCCCAGTGTGAGTGGTGGTATCTCTGAAAAGAGGACCCTGTGATGTATAAGGAAGTTGTCTGAGCAGATGCAGGAATCAAACCAGTAACCCTCATTCTTTTGTGGCCCCTAGCTTCAGACCCTGGCCTTGGCTTCCCTTGAAAATGAATTCGAGCTGGGCTGTGGTGGGCCTTTAATCCCAGTACGTGGGTGACAGAGGCAGGTGGATTTCTGAGTTCAAGGCCAGCCTGGTCTACAGAGTGAGTTCCAGGACAGCCAGGGCTACACAGAGAAACCCTGTCTCCAAAAACCAAAAAACAAAAACCAAAAAACCAAAACAAAACAAAAACAAACAAACAAAAAACAAAAATAAAAAAGAAAGAAAGAAAGAAAATGAATGCTAACTTGTAAGCCAAAAATTACCTATTCCCCTGAAGGTGCTTGTGGTCAGTTTTTTTTATCACAGCAAACTAAAAACAAACCATGACACCAAAACTCCACATTCCATTGTGGTAAAGTTTCATGACATTTTAATAATAACAGCACAAAGAAGTAACAAATCAAGAAACTTTTCTATAGCAGGATTTTCTCGGACCTGCCAGCAGTATAAATAATGATACAGAGGTTTCTATTATAAGTTAAAGCTTAGGCCTTTTACTTGGGCAGTCTCCAAGCTACCTCATATAACAACCCGACTATCTAGCAAACGGCCTGTGTGTGGATAGCTCTAGACCTTCGCTCTGCTTCTCTCGGGTGCATCTGTTGCCCTCCATGTCCATGCCCCGGATCTCCTGCTTCTCTCGGGTGCATCTGTTGCCCTCCATGTCCATGCCCCGGATCTCCTGCTTCTCTCGGGTGCATCTGTTGCCCTCCATGTCCATGCCCCGGATCTCCTGCTTCTCTCGGGTGCATCTGTTGCCCTCCATGTCCATGCCCCGGATCTCCTGCTTCTCTCGGGTGCATCTGTTGCCCTCCATGTCCATGCCCCGGATCTCCTGCTTCTCTCGGGTGCATCTGTTGCCCTCCATGTCCATGCCCCGGATCTCCTGCTTCTCTCGGGTGCATCTGTTGCCCTCCATGTCCATGCCCCGGATCTCCTGCTTCTCTCGGGTGCATCTGTTGCCCTCCATGTCCATGCCCCGGATCTCCTGCTTCTCTCGGGTGCATCTGTTGCCCTCCATGTCCATGCCCCGGATCTCCTGCTTCTCTCGGGTGCATCTGTTGCCCTCCATGTCCATGCCCCGGATCTCCTGCTTCTCTCGGGTGCATCTGTTGCCCTCCATGTCCATGCCCCGGATCTCCTGCTTCTCTCGGGTGCATCTGTTGCCCTCCATGTCCATGCCCCGGATCTCCTGCTTCTCTCGGGTGCATCTGTTGCCCTCCATGTCCATGCCCCGGATCTCCTGCTTCTCTCGGGTGCATCTGTTGCCCTCCATGTCCATGCCCCGGATCTCCTGCTTCTCTCGGGTGCATCTGTTGCCCTCCATGTCCACGCCCCGGATCTCCTGCTTCTCTCGGGTGCATCTGTTGCCCTCCATGTCCATGCCCCGGATCTCCTGCTTCTCTCGGGTGCATCTGTTGCCCTCCATGTCCATGCCCCGGATCTCCTGCTTCTCTCGGGTGCATCTGTTGCCCTCCATGTCCATGCCCCGGATCTCCTGCTTCTCTCGGGTGCATCTGTTGCCCTCCATGTCCACGCCCCGGATCTCCTGCTTCTCTCGGGTGCATCTGTTGCCCTCCATGTCCATGCCCCGGATCTCCTGCTTCTCTCGGGTGCATCTGTTGCCCTCCATGTCCATGCCCCGGATCTCCTGCTTCTCTTCTTATCTCAGCATGTCACCATCTCTCTCTCCCTCTCTCTCTCTCTCTCTCTCTCTCTCTCTCTCTCTCTCTCTCTCTCCCTTTCTCTCGATTTCTGCCCCCTACTTCCTACCCAACTATTGACAACCAATCAGCAGTGAGACCCTGTCTGATACAACTCTAGATTGCCTCTAGGCATAGAGGGGGCTGTCTGGCTTTCAAGTATCTGAATAGGTGTGGAAGGACATGTATTCACAAATCAAATATAAGGTCAGTGACAGGCCATAGAAATGACAATACCCTAATTTTGCCAGCATTTATCTCTCTGCCAGTACAGAATTAACATGAAAATATAGAAACAAATATTTATAGAAAGTTAAAAAAGGTTATCTCAACACTTTTCAGATACTTTGGTGGAAATATCGGGCAGGCAGATAACATATAGCACAGTAGGAAAGCCTCTGTTATGGGTCTCAGGTACCACATCATGCCATTATTGGCTTTTGATGAAAGCTGGTGGATGTTTGGTCAGACAGTGAGTGGCTAATACCTGTAACATGCCTGCCTCCTCACAGTCAGTGAGGTTCTAGTTAATCAGCCTTGGTAGAAAGTTTAGTGGAGGGCACAGCTTCTTTTCAGGAACTGTAGTCCATGTTCGCTTACAAACTGAGCCTGTGCATGTGCACGCATACATTCATACATACATATAAACATACAAACATACATACTACAAGACTACATCAGCGAGTGGGTCTAAAATGTAGCCTCAGTGTCTAGGGTTTAAGAACCCACACAAGACTATAACACACAGTTGAGTTGAGAAGCCCAGTGTTAGATGGAACTCTTTCAGAAGGCACCACACCATAGGCCATGTGGGCTTCTCACAGGTGCCAACCAGCTTTGAACTTTGTATAAAAATCCCTCACTCTGAGAGATGATAGAAACTAAGAGTCCATAGCAAAGGCAGAGGGATGCTCAGAGCACTGTGAATGCCTGCAGTGAGCAGAGCTGCACTACCTACCACCCTCTACCAGGAAAGTCAAGGCTACAGCCTAGAAGATGTGTCTCCTTTAGAATGCCAATGTAAACCCACAAGGCCCTGTGGACCCCATAGGTGACTACGACAGCTTGGCAGCTGCTTGCCATCATGGTAGAGAAGTAATTTTCATAGTTGTAAATGTCACATTTTAACACTCTTAACAGAAGCTTTTTTTTTTCCTTTGGTGGAGTGGCATTTACTCCAAAAATTCATGGGTGGGATTTAGGCCAAGCATCATGTCTTTGTCAATGCAAAAAATACAGCTTTCTTTTCAAAGGGGATAAGGGACATTTTATTCTGGAGCCAAAGGTGAGTGACCACGGTCTGGGGACACAAACCCCATGCTCCAGCATGCCAGCAATTTCATGAAGTTTTCTAAAAAATAGCAACAGAACAAAGAAAACAACAAATCAAGGCACTTTTTAAGTACATTGATAGAAATCTCAGGTAGGTGGGTCCCAGCAAAGTGGAGACATCTCTGCTATAAGCCTCAAGTGTTATCTATGACATTCTTAGGTTTTGGAATGTTATAAGCTCTGGTTTTCATATGTCCAAATGATTTACCTAATAATCACAAACATGATAGGTCACACACTGAGGTTTGAAATAAATCTTTTAAGGGAATTGAAGCTAGCCTGAAGCTAGCTAGAATTTGGCTCCAGGATTGTGACATTTCAGTATCTCTCCATCACTGAAGTTTTCATCAGTCAGTCTCTGCAGCCCCAGCTCTGCTCCCTGTGTACTGTCATCCATACATATTTCTGTGGGAGGGAGACATCCTTTCTTCAGTCTAGTCTGAGGTAGACTTGAAACATATGGGACAAAAGTGGTAGACACACAGAGCCGATGGTAGACTCACAGAGCCGATGGTAGACACACAGAGCTGATGGTAGACTCACAGAGCTGATGGTAGACACACAGAGCCGATGGTAGACACACAGAGCCGATGGTAGACACACAGAGCCGATGGTAGACACACAGAGCCGGTGGTAGACTCACAGAGCCGATGGTAGACACACAGAGCCGATGGTGGACACACAGAGCCGATGGTGGACACACAGAGCCGATGGTGGACACACAGAGCTGATGGTAGACACACAGAGCTGATGGTGGACACACAGAGCCGATGGTGGACACACAGAGCCGATGGTAGACACACAGAGCCGATGGTGGACACACAGAGCCGATAGTAGACACACAGAGCCGATGGTGGACACACAGAGCCGATGGTAGACACACAGAGCCGATGGTAGACACACAGAGCTGATGGTGGACACACAGAGCTGATGGTAGACACACAGAGCTGATGGTAGACACACAGAGCCGATGGTAGACACACAGAGCCGATGGTAGACACACAGAGCCGATGGTGGACACACAGAGCCGATGGTGGACACACAGAGCCGATGGTGGACACACAGAGCCAATGCAACTGTAGAGCAGTGCTATGATGTTGTGGGACCATTCACACAATGAAAAACCATTGACACCATCTGGAACCCACATGATCCAAGGAAATGACCTTGGCTTCATTATGCTATCCTCTCTAGATCACTAGACTGGCAGAATGACCATTTTCATCATGCATTTGATGCCTCAACACACCAGAAAATCCTTCTAAGGACAGACTTGAAAGATAATCAATTCCATCCAAGGAACAATCCCAATAATCTCCCATCTTCACAAGTTAAGCTATGCAATGCTACAGTGGTATGGTACTCTTGAGAAGCCTGTAAACCTTCTTCCCAATCCCTTGTTTTGCCTCCTTTCCAAATTCTTTCTCTGCTGATGACAAGAATCCAGACTGTCTGGGCAGAAGCCTCAATCTGGTTATCAGAGACCACATCAACCTTCACCCCTCTCACAAACCCCCTCTCACGTCTGCAACTCTGTAGCCCAGACAATCACAGCCTCCCCAAGAGAGCAGCTGTGTGTTCTAATACACAAGGTGGTGACCTTGTGTCAGGAGCTGTATTTGTCACAGGATCATAGAATCATAGATTTTTTTTCAAATGCAGGCTTTATCCAGAGAGGGGATCTTCTCTTCCCTTTCCACAAGCCGGTTCCTGAGTCCAGGAAGGCTGTGCTGTGACTTCCTCCTGCGCAGCTGCCCGTCCCATCTCAGTGCAAGCTGAGGCAACAGTTATCTTGGCAACAGCTTAATGTGGGTTGAGACACTCCACCCAGCGTGTCATTAATCCCCACTGGTGCCTAAATCAGCAAAAGATACAAAGCTTTCCCTTAAATGGCAGTGTCAGAACAGATCCCACAGCTTGCCAGAGGCTTCACATGTGGCTCAGAGGCCACAGAGTAGAGAGGAACAAGCCTCAAACACTCTGTCTCTGTACGTGGCAATTCTAGTGCAGGCAGTGGCATCTTGAACTCCGTTATTCTACCCCTTGCCTTTGGCCCTTGATATCTTAGAATCAGGAAGTTTTACTCTAAGCATGATCCTTATAGGAATGCTTCACATTCTGCCCCTGAAGAACACACAACTTAACTTGAACTTTTGCTTATATTCCATCAATAAACATCTTCTAGACCTGTGATAGCATACTGAATTAATTATAGACCATGAAACTCTCAGCTCAAATCTCCCCATGTCTCTTGCCACCTGCTGCTAAAGGGCTTCATGCATGAAGACCATAGACCATACATCACTGCTTTGTAACGGAGTTCATAGCCTCGTTTCTGACCCAGCTCTCTGCTTGGCCTCTCTGTCAATTCTCTGCAGGAAGGAGAAGGAACTCATTTGGGTAGAGGACACAAACTGGTTCGTAAGATAAAAAGGGTGCAATCTCCAAAGGCAAGCATCGTTTCTAGTCTAAGGGACACAGGATGGAATCAGCCCTCTTTGTCTTAGTTAGGGGACACTGGGCTATGATGAAAGTGGGATGGAAATATTAACTGTGCTTAATCCTCACCATGGTAACCTGCTGTAATCTGGGGATGAAGGTTTTGTTTTTTGTTTGTTTGCTTTGTTTTGTTTTGTTTTTCTAAGGTTGATTCAAACTATACATTTCAGTGGGACCAAAGAAATTAGATTTGAGAAGACATGTTCAGATTTAAAGGGTTAGTCCTGTGGATGTTGAATGTATGTAGGTAGTTTCATTCCATTGAGCATATGCAGTGGCAGGGCTGGGAGAGGCACAGAGAGGGCAGCCTTAGCTCTCAGACATCTTACATAAAAGAGTTGGACAGCCCATTCTGAATCCTCTGTCCCATCTCTTAGCGTCTGTCTGTCCAATCTATACATTTAGGCTTTCTGGATTCTAATCCTGATTACTTTCATCTCCAGAGAAGTGTTTCGATCCCATTGCTTGCCTCACTCTGACCACCTGTGTTCTGCCAGATGCAGTCCGTCTCCCTCATGCCCAGTAAGTCTTATCTCATGCTCTCAGAACTGCTAAATCTTGCTTTCTTAGGATCAATTCAGTTATAGGATCATAGATGTTAGAGTTGTGCCATCTGCCAGAATCTTGTCTGAACTCCTGTTTTATTGGTGAGTAACAGGCCCAGAGCAATAAAGCAACTAGGCGAGTTAATTTCACAAAGCAGTTGTTAATGCCAGAATTTTGAACACATCTTTTTTTTTTTTTTTTAATCAGAGGGCCCAATTACTCTTTGGTTTTCTTTGTGAAAGTTCAAGAATTGCATTGACAGCATGGACCTCTGTCTGCTTCCACGCTATCGGTGTCTTCCCGCTTTCTTTGTCTAATTACGGACCACTTCCCACCGAGCTGTCGCTCAAGGCTCACCTCTGCTCCCTGGTGTTGCATTCATAGTATTGCAATTCTGCACCGGAATCCCCACTAATGCAAAACTCCTGGACAGCAGAAGGCATGAGATTGCTAAATATGTATAAATTCAAAGGTTAACGCAATGAACATATTGTTATTCATTCATCTTTCTTGACAATCTGAACAGGATTAACATCATTTCCCTATAGCCTCTGATACATGCTGATGGTAAGTTTTACATCTGGAACGTTTCCAGATCTTATGGTTTATGTAATATGTATGGCAGTGACCAGAAATGAAGGATAAAAGGACATAAGTATTTAAACCTTAGCACTGTGGAAGTCAATTGTCCAGATAAGAAAGTGTCAGAAGAAGCCAAGATCACACAACAAAGTAGCAGAAACTGGGTACCCAGGCTTTTGTTCCTCAATTTACTACTTCATTGTAGTTAAGGCAAAAAGGCTTTATCACGAAAGTCTTCCACCCTGTAATAGATGTCTTGTTATCGCGTCTGCTTGAGTTAAAGTGCAACTAAGCAGGAGATTTTATAGTCACTTATCATGGGAGTCACCATCTCTGAAGGAAGAAATGGGCCCAAAGACTGCTTGGACATGAAATCCGTGAGTCAGGCTGTACCCATTAGGGCTGCCTCAGGAAATGGATGCAAAAGACATTTACATCTCTCTCTTGCTGGCTTTAGTCCACTGATCAGCAAAAGTTGGCTGTGTCAGAAAACAAATGTCTTGATTGGGGACAAAGTCTTTTAAGGGTACATATTATCCAGACTTGGTGGTGTATGACATTAACCCAGTGCCTAGAAAATAGAGGCAGGAGGGAATCACTGTGATAGAGAACAGAGGCAGGGGGATCACTGTGAATCCAGCCTGCTTTACATGGCATGGTTGAAGTTAGCCAGGGCTATATAGCTTACTATATAAGATCTTAATCTTGACTCAAAAAAAAAAAAGAAAAAAGAAAAGAAAAAAAAAGAAAGAAAAGGAAAGAAAGGAAAAGGAAAGGAAAGAAAAAACTCCTACATATCAATGTTGCTGGTTAATACTGGTTAACATGTTAATACTGCAGTAGTCAATATTAACAGTAAGAGTTACTTATCACCAGAATGTCCATCAGATATGAGCCGGAATTAGGGAATAAGACCAGAGAAATGTAATGCTCACCACATTAAGCTGTGAGGTTGCATGGACTGTCCTTTGCTTTTTTTCTTAATTCGGCTTCCTAGAAATCTAAACCTGGAGGTCACTAAATGCCAGTTCCCACTTATTGACTGGCTAGCCTAGCCTACTTAGCAAGCTAAGAGAGGCTTGCTCTTCTTTCTCTCCCTCTCCCTACCTCTCTCTAACTCTCCCCTCCCCCACAAGCACTCTAACATTATCCTCTGGCCTCCTCATGCACATCTAAACATATGCATCTATACACACACAGTTATATACACACATGTGCACAAACTCAGACAAATCTAAAAGAAAGGAATGGTTACATTGTTATGTATGGGGATATAACCTGGTATAGGCAGTAGAAATTTAGTGGGAAAATACCACTGTTGAAATTCTTCAATATACCAAGTAAGTTGCCTCCTTTCAAGTTACCCAACTAGATACAAGATAATTTCTAATAAAATCACAGTTTCAAAACTCTCAATTAAATAGAATATTGGAAAAATACTATAATAATATGTGCCAACTGAGAAAAATTACATTCGCTATACGTGTAACCAAAAGCCATATGTCAACCGTGGTCCACTCATGAAAAGACCCAAACAAACCGAACCAAACCAGGGTTCATGGAGAAAAAGAAAACTCTCCAGGTTCCCAGAATGTGTCACCAGACTTCTGCTTGTTATAATGATGGTTTTCTACAGCTATTCTTACAGAAAACGCAGCACCAGTTCCTGTGGTAAAGATGGAGTCAACATCAAACCCAAACCACCAAACTCTCAGGACAAGTCCTCAGGGGCCCAGTTTTCCAGCCAAGGACACAGTACACATCTGTGATACTGTGCCACAGTTTTTCTTTACCCAAGTTTGTAAGCAGCAAACATGGCTTCCTCTCACTAGTGCTCAGAGCTGCCTGTGAGGTAGGTGCTGAAGACTGATTTCCAAAGCATGTGCAAGGTGAATCAGGTTCGCTCTGTCTATTTTCCACCTTCTCCTCCCACTACATATCTAAAAAACAAAAAGGAAAGAAAACAAATGAAAAACCAAAATATTTCCAGAAAAATCAGGCTTTACGGCTTCTGAAAGCATGCAACAAGGAGACAGTGGGCGCAGCACAGATTATCCTATAGCATGCCACCGAATGCCTCTGTGCTCTCTCTCACCAGCTATGACCAGGTAGGAAGTCAAGGCTTGGAGAGAAGTAGACCTGCTATCATGCTGTGTGAAGACTGCTGCTTTGGGAGCCTGCCTGCCAGATCAAAGGCTCAGCATCTTTCAGCAGCACATCCTACATACTTTGGCCCATAGGACTAGTGTCTAGAAGGGCGAAAGAAAGGAGGGGCCAGCAAATGGAATGCTGAACAAAGAGTTTCTTCATTACGCTAGAGGCAGGTGGAAGGCAGCTGGGCTCTGGATCTATTTTCTCTGCTTTCTCCATCAGGAAGTCCATCCATGTAGCTGCTGCTCATGTTAGTTTCTTGTTGGGGGTCAGTTGTATGCTACTAGGTATTTAAATGTTAACTACTGGCCCCTAAGATCTGGTCGCCCCCATGAGGAGATCTTCACATACACCAAGTGATGCTATGTAAACTTTGGTCCCCAACTTAAAACTATTGGTTAAGTAAAGGTGTCTACTTTTACTGGGGAGAATAGAGGTAGGGGGAGTTCCAGTTAGTCGCTTGGGATCCCAGGTAGCGCCTATGACAGGAGAGATAGGAGAGTGAAAGAGGAAGTCGACAAAGACAACAGGAGTCTTTGTTAGATGTGATGGACCAGAAGCATGTGCCCTACTAGAATGGCTCATCCCCCACCCCAGACAGACTGCTGGAGCAGAACTAACATAGGCAACCTTCAAAGCACAGCTGGGAATTAACAGTCTAACAAATAGAAATATAGGTTAGGGATAATCCCTCAGTAATTGTGCAGGAACTGATTAAATAATCCATAGGACACTGCCTTGGCTATTGGGGGGAGACTTATTAATAAGGCCCAGTTCATATTAATAATGAACAGAATTTATAAGATCTGTAGTGGTGAGTGGTTAAGCTGCACTGAACTCCCGTGGTGGTCACACTTCTTGCTGCCTGCCAGAGTTCTCTGGATTCACAAATGAAAGCAACACACATACAACTCCTACATTTTGATATGCCTTGACTAGCTCAGTGGCTGGACATTTCCAAACCTCCCCATGGCTAGCACACACTCCCCTATAGTATTCATGAGTTACCACTTTCTAAATCTGTATTTTATCTTTGCTGCCCTGTTTCCTTCTGGGCAGCCCTCCCATGGGGCTGCCTTCCCTTTGCACCTACATTACTAGATGATTTCTCTCCTGAATCTCTTAAATCTGATCTCCATGCTTCTGTGTCATGGCAATTCTGTTCCTTCTCCCTCTTGCCTGAGAATCCTAAAAGTCCTGCCACTTTCACCCTGCCCAACCATTGGCCTTTGGCTCTTTATTTATGAATCAGAAACCAATTGGGAACAGGGACCCTCAGTGTCTGGACATGCAGATTCCCATGTGATTTTGGGAACCAAATTAAGACAAAGTATTAGAACTAATCCCCAACAAAAATCCATTTACAGAGGCTATTTTATAAATGTTGCAGTTTTCTCTTAACTGAATAATTAAAACTGGACTATTTTATTTATTTAACAGCTTTAAAGGACAACAATTGAGCAGTATTAATCTGTTTTAATCCTCTAAAGCCATCTGGCTACCTCCCAAGATACTTGCATTTTAAGGTTTTCTCTGCTCCAGTTGTTTTCTTCTGATGCCTCTTGATCCCTAACCTTTGGGCCTAATCTCCACTTCCTCTCCACCCCTCCCCTTCTCCTTGCTGCGAAGAGGTCATTCCCTATTTTCTCCCCTGCTCAATCCCTGGCTGACCAGCTTTTTGTTGACTAATCAGGGAATAATTGGGGAGCAATATTTATACAATATTGAAATAGGAGATTCTCAAAATAAGTATTGCAACCAAACATGGGGGCACAGAAATCAACATTTGAATAATATAACATCATGCATGCACATTCATGCATGTGTTCATGCATCTACACATCTATCCATCCATTCATGCACCTATCCACTCATGCATCTACCCATCCATTTATACATCTACACATATGTTCCTTTACTCATTCGTTCTGTTCCAACCACTATACTGACCACTGGGGCAATAAGAAGTAAAATACCCTCAGGAACTCACAATTCATACAAGACACACACTTTCTCACACACACTACATTAATTAATTATAACAAAATATTAAAAGTACACTAGTAGATGCACATAGAAAATCCCATGGTCTTGAAAAACTGAGGTAAGCTAATTCTTAGGGCTGATTTTGAGGAGCTGGTAAAAGAAAGCACTTTAGAAAGGTTAATAAATAACTGGGAGGGGTCTTGATGTTTATCAAAGAGGATAAAAGATAAAGGATAAAAAGGAGACATTGCACAGGAAACATGACAAGCACATGTGTAACATGTTAAAGAAAACCCAAGGACAAAAGGATATACATGAACTCCATTCCATGTACTTTATTGTTTATATCCTCAAAGGGGTTGCATAGATTAGCTGTACCTAACATTATACATACATGTAAACTGAGGCACAGAGCGGTTATAAAGTTTGTCTAACATTTTTGGTACAGAATGTCAAAACCAGGCTTTTGGGTCCAATAACCAGGCTACTTTTTTTTCTTTGATATCTTCCTCCCTCTCCCCTCTCTCTTCCTCTCCCGTTTTCTTTCTTTCTGAGATAGGGTATCCTCAAACTCCCAGTCTTGCCAGTTTAGCTGCCTAAGTCCTGGGACTGCAGGTCTGTGTTAGTGTTACTGCAGACATGGATCCAGTCTCAGGAGCATTTGCTAAAGCTTTCCAGGTTCTGTGAAAACAAAGATTTGGAGAAGGACACCCATTGAGGCTCAGAGAGACTGAATTGCCAATCAGAGAGCATGCATGCGGTTGACATGGTCTCTCTGCACATCTTCTCAACTCCAGTCTCCCCTGCAAGGTCACTTTACAGGGAGAAAAGTTCTTCCTATGGCCTCAGGACTTCTCTCCTGGCTGTATCCCAGGACCTCAGCCTTTTCTCCCAGTAGGAGATTCCCGGGAAAATTCTAGATTGAGGGGAGGAGGGTACCCAGTGTTTCAATAGTCTAAGAACCAAAGTGGGGAGGACACAGTGTATCTGAAATATTCTCATTTTTGTCAGCCAGGCTGGTTACTAAAATAGTTGGTGCTGTTCTGTGAGAGGGAGGGCTTGGGGGCCTAGAGCAGATGTGTGACTCTCACTGAGAAGGGGAAATAAAATAGGTGGGAATGGGTGGGGGTCAGGTGGGAATGGGAACCGGAGGGAGAGGAGAGGTTGGTGGAGGATGGAAGAAGAGACAACTGGAATTATGGGTGGGGGGCATCTCTGAGACAAGAAACCGAGAGCATAGAAACATAAAGGAGTCTATGAGAGTGACTTTAGCTAAGACTCCTAGCAGTGGGGGATGTGGAGCCTGACCTGGCCATCTCCTATAAGCAGGCAAGAGTTCCTGTGGAGAGATTAGTTTTAACACAGTCACAAAATGTTTGACCTACTAGTTGTGCTGCCTACTAGATGTGCAGGGGTAAAGATAGAGCAGAGGCAGATGCTTGCAGCCAACCATTGGACTGAACACGGTGTCCCTGATGGAGAAGCTGGAGATAGGACTGAAGGAGCTGAAGGGATTTGCAGCCCCATGGAGGGAGCAACAGTGTCAACAGTCCAGACCCCCGGAACTCCTGGGGTTTGGACCACCAACCAAAGAGTACACACGGAGGGACCCATGGCTGTGCTCGTATATGTGGCAGAGGATGGCCTTGTTGGCATCAGTGAGAGGAGAGGCCCTTGGGCCTGAGTGTGTTTAAAACCCCAGTGTAGAGGAATGCCAGGACAGGAGGACAGGAGTGGGTGGGTGGGAGGGAGGATGGTATAGAGGGTTTCAGAAGGGGAGACCTGGAAAGGGGCAAACATGAAATGTAAATAAAGAAAATATCCAATAAAGAAAAGAAAGGAAAAAAGATGGAGCAGAAACTGAAGGAGTGGCCAAGCAATGACTGGTGCAGCCTGAGACCCACGCCGTGAGAGGGAGCCCACCCTGACACTGCTGAGGATAATCTGCTGTAACTGCAAACAGGAGCCTAGCATACCTGTCATCACAGGGGCTCTGCCAGCAACGGATGGAAACAGATGCCGAGACCCACGGCCAAGCATTAGGTAGAACTTGGGGAATCCAGCAGAAGAGCAGGAGGAAGGATTGTGGGTGCTAAAGGGGTCATGGGCACCACAAGAAATCCTACAGAATCAGCTAACCTGGGCCCAAAGGGGCTCAGAGCGACTGGACTGCCAGCCAGAGAGCATGCGTGGGACTGATACAGTCTCTCTGCTCGTATATGACAGTTTTGTAGCTTGGTCTTCATGTGGGACTCCTAGCAGCAGGAGCCGGGGTCATCTCAGACTCTATTTTCTGTCTTTGGAACCCTTTCACTTAGCTGGGCCACTTCGTCTAGCCTCAGTAGAACAGAATATGCCTAGTCTTACTGGAGTTTGTTATGCCAAGGTGAGCTGATAGCCATGGGAAGCCTCCCCTCTTCTGAAGAGAAAGGGTGGAGGAGTGGGTGTGAGGAGGGAGGGACAGTGGGGGAAAGGGCTGGGAGGAGAGGAGGGAGGAGAAACCGTGATTGGGATATAAAGCAAATATTAATATAGTAACATTATAATAAAGTAAATATTAATTAATTTAAAAGAGTTGGTTTCTTAGGCAGTAAAGCACAACTCTCATATTGAAGGGCATAAAAGATAATTTTTCTGGAGCCAAATGTAAGTGCCTGCGGCCTAGGAACACTGATTTAGATTGCCGCCATATTCCATGTTCCAATGTGCAAGTTGTTTCATGAAGTTTTTATAGTATCAGAACAAACACCATCATAATCCAAGGCATTTTCCAGATACATTGATGGGAACATCAGGGAGCTATGTTATAGCCAATGGGTGATTTCAGCTATAGGCCTCAGGAGCTGATAGCATTCTTAGCCCTTTCATTGATAGACAGTAGGGTTCTACTAAGTTAAAAAAACATTTCGAAAGGTTTTTATCTGTAGGTCACAGGATGTTAGGTGCAACATAGAAGTGGACAATGAATGGCTCTGCAGTGGATCAAAGAGAGCCCAAGTCAAATTACTTACGTTCTGGACCTGCAACATCCCAACTCTCCACAATGAGTCATTTAACCAACCTTTGTAGATACAGCTTCTCACAGGAACAGGTGATAAGGAGGCAGCAAACTCCTTTATTAATTCACAGGCAGCACCCTTTCTATCCTCCATCCATGTCCCATTGGTCCCAAGGAAGCCAGTCCTCCAAGTGGCAGTTCCTGATTGGCTGTCATTGTCTGCATCACCAATCCCTAGGCTTGCAGGCAGGCTTCAATTTGGCCCTCATGAGGAACCCAGTCGCTCTTTATTGACATTTATGTGTAAGTAGACACTGCCCTGGCAGCAGGGCATTTCTGTTCCTCCTACAACATATTAGAGAAGAAATTAAAACTGGCGCACGCCTTTAATCCCAGCATTTGGGAGGCAGAGGCAGTAGGATTTCTGAGTTCAAGACCAGCCTGGTCTACAGAGTGAGTTCCAGGACAGCCAGGGCTACACAGAGAAACCCTGTCTCAAAACAAACAAACAAACAAACAAAACCCAACCCCCCTCTCTTTTAAAATATTAAAATATTGTATTGGAAGCCTTGCAGCAGGCAAATAATCATTAAAAACATTTAGAGTTGCAGCTAACAGGTTTGCCTTAGACCTTGAGAATCTTGTTTGTGGATATGTTTTCAAAGAGGCAGAAGTGGTTTAAAAAAAACTTTAAACTTTGTCCTTACTTTTAATAGTTTTATATTAAGAATATTTGAAAATGAAATCATATGATTTTTTTCTTATGTTACCTGTTGTGAGGTATCCATCAGAGAAAACTACTCAGACATGGATGTTCTACCAATAAAAAGTCTCTCTTGGCTATCTGGCAACTACACTGGATGTTTGGGATGTCAGGGTGAGCTTTAAAGCAAAAAGAAAAAAATCATGGGTTGACATACTTCAGTGACCAATAGCAGCCAGAAGCAAAACAACAGAAGCCAAAGGGCAAGTCTAGTACATTTAGAAACATTCCCAGAAGTGTGAACACTGATAGATTAAGTCTTTGTTTCCATCTTGGCAGGCAGTGCTGTCTACTTGTTGAGTTTTATAGACTGAATGGCACTTCCATCATGGAATCAGTTGTGCTAAAGACTGGGGCCTGCTACATTCCCCACTGGTCTTTGTGAAGGAGTCAAACTGTGTGCTCCTCCTGCTTTCAAGAGGTGTAGTTGGTTCTAACACCATTAATTTTACTGAACTGATACATAATTGGCCATACAGTTTAAGGTCCTGCTGTGAATGTGAAGTAAAGGCCCAGTCAGGGCTGATAGCAGAGTAATCAGATAGTCAGGAGGACCAAGAGAACAGAGACGACTGGTAGCAGTTATCTGATTTGTGTCTTAGTCTCTTTGTGTTTTTGAGGTTTTTCCCCAATCATGATCTTCTCTAATTATTGCTAAATAATTACCATAGAAACAACCAGAGCCACACAGAAGTCCTTATCTCATGAAAAGTCAGTCTAAGCCTTTCCAGTTTTATGGGACCATTTCTGAAAGGGAGTCTCTTCTTTTAATTCAGAAGTGGAAGCTTTTAATACCTCTAGGTTCTGATCAACATGTCTGGTTAACTCTATAAAACATTTATCTCCACAATAAAGGCTCATGTGTCTGTGGCTATTGAGCTGGCTCTGACCATAAATGGGAGGAGGACAGGTGTAGGATGCAAAACCGTGCCAGGAAGTTAGGTAGGGTAGAGCAGGCCGAGACCCAGACTTGGTGGGCACCCACCTGAGGCTGTGTGACTCCCTGCTCCCTGCCAGACTCCTGACTTGGAACACAGTGCCATGCTTCGCACATAAAAGAAGTGTGTCCTGTGGTCACATAGACTCAAGACAGAGACCTGCATACTAATGAGGTACCCAGAGAGGAGGGCTTAGCCAATAAGCTTTCCTTTCCAGACATTCTTCCCTGAAAAATATATTTAATCTTAGGCCCACCCTGAGAAGTGGGGTATGGTTTTATATATCCATTTTCCACCATGACAATAAACTTTTTAGAACCATGGGCTGTCTCTTTTCAACAAAATCTGACCTGGGGAGCCATAAAGAAGGCTCTTACCTAGAGAGCACAGCCTAATCTCCCGAGGAAGGCCTTTCTGTGCTCACAGCCACAATTGCCACTAAGCCTCTATCTGCCAAGCTAAGGGCAATCACTCTGGGATGGGAAAAGCCAGAGCTCTCCTATTCCCCCTGGGCCCCCGGCTAGAAGGTGTCCCTCAGCTAGATGCTGTCCACAGCCCATGGCCCAGACTGATGCCGTTCTCTGATCTTCTGAGACTCCCAACAGCACTTGGATGTCCAAGAGTCTGAGAACCCCATAGTCTCAGCCTTGTTGCAGGCCCAAACCAGCTCTGGCTTTCCAACATCTTAGACTGCACTTTCCCAACCCTGGAGTGGCGTCTCTGTGCTTCTCTGCAGCCCAGAGCCCACCCTGGTGGCAGCGTGGGATAAGCACAGACAACCCCGCCCCCCCCCCATTCTGCCTCCCCAGGTGGCCATGCCCTGTGGCAGAGCAGATGTGGGCCTACAACCCTACAGTCAAGAACAGCTTTTCCTTTCTTTCTTTCTTTCTTTCTTTCTTTCTTTCTTTCTTTCTTTCTTTCTTTCTTTCTTTCTCTTTCTTTCTCTTTCTTTCTCTTTCTCTCTTTCTTTCTTTCTCTCTCTTTCTTCTTCCTTCCTTCCTTCCTTCCTTCTTCCCTCCCTCCCTCCCCCTCTCTTTCTTTCTTTCTTTCTTTCTTTCTTTCTTTCTTTCTTTCTTTCTTTCGTTCAGAGTTCATATTAAAATGTGTTTTTCCTTCTTTGCCATTATATTGGTATACTTGGTGCCGAATGTGTACTAAGTAACATAGAAGGGGTTTCTCAGTTTGGGAAGCCTCAGAAGAGGCACAATTAATCAAACCATTAGTATGTGCTCACCAAGCAGTCCTAAAAGCCCTGTAATATTGCTACTGTCTAGATGAGTTAACCCATACAGCAGAACAGCAGGCATCAGAATAAAGGGAAGTGCCTAGGTTAAAGGTTTTAGACACATGGCAAGTTTTAGCCCCCTGTGAGTGCTCTAAGGTGAATTGGGCCACCCCTAGTCACACTGAGTTTTGTTAGTCAATGGGCCGACTGTCTGGTGGTTTCTATTCCTGCGTCATATGGGTGCTGAGTATCTAAGCATGACCAGCAGTCCTGGCTGATTTCTGGCTGGGAATGATTGACTAAGTGGTGGGCCTTGTCAAGAGTGGAAAACAGGGATGCAGATCCCTTTTCTCTCTAGACAGCAGGAAGTGAGGGTCCGCCCCTGGGTGTGTTCAGGAAGCCTCTGTTTTACATCCCCAATTTTTGTAATAAAAACTCCCTTGTTCCCGGCAAGCCAGGGGGCCCAGCCGCAGGGCATGCGTGGAATTATAAACTCTATATTTATATCTGAAGAGATAAACTTCTGTCTTTTTCCTTTTTCACTTCAACCAGACTGTTAGAGTGGGCATCAGTAAGCAGAGGTCAGGATGGAATATAGGTCGCTGGTCCTTAGCCATATTATCACCTTGCCTGTTTCTGCCTTTCTTAAATCTCAAGTCCAGGCCTGAGGGGCAGCAGGAGTTGAACTATGACCCTGTATTCGTGACAAACATAAGACTCAGGAGGATGTAGAGAGGCAAGGAGTGGAAGGGCTTGGGGCCTGATGAAACCTTGATGGGTCCATAGTCTGTGAGATAGTCCATTTAGCATTGTCAGCAATGACTCCCACTTTCTTGGCCAGGGTGTAGTTGATTCCTGCTATAATGCCCTCTACCTTCATAGCTGTAAGAGTAGATAGAATCACCATGTAGTGACCTTTTCAAGTTCATTTCAGTGCCCCTTGGCTACCTGCTTGACCCAGAGGCATCATCAGACGTGAACAAGGAAAAACTGGTGATGGACTTGGAGGTCAGCTAGGTCTCTTGGACGATCTGGTGAATAACCTTTATGGAGGACTGGAGGGCATGAAATGACTCAAAATGGTTACAGACTTCTGCCTACTGCTGCTCTCTGAGCTGAGGAAGCAGTGGGGGAGGTCTTCCAATCATAATCTCTTGAGAGTGTAAGTCCCCCTATATATGGGCTACAGCAGACTGAAGCGAAGCAAAGGTAAAGGTCTATTCACCTCTTGCTGGACTTTAGTTTCTTAAAGATGTACTTATTTATTTCATGCATATGAGTGCTCTATCTGAATGTATACCTGTATGCCAGAAGAGGGCATCAGATCCTGTTATGAACCACAATGTGCTGTGAACCATGATGTGCTTGCTGGGAACTGAACTCAGGACCTCTAGAAGAGCATTTCTCCAACCTCACTTGCTTGACTCTAATGAGAATTTTCTTAGAGTTATTTTTAATTAAAAAAACCCCCTATGTCCTGTTTATATTTTCCCAGAACAATAAAGTTCTATTAGTTGAGAGGTTTTGGCTATGAAAGGTCATTGTTGGACCCCCCATTGCTAGGGCGAGGCCAAATCGGGGGACCACTAGTTCCTGGAGGAGCTTTCTAGCTACTAGTTGAACAATTTTAGTCCAGATAGGGAAAGCCTGAAAAGGTATCTATAAAACCTAGCAAGTACTTGCATCGTCCTCTAACAGGCCAGGTTTTGGTAAGTCAGTTGTTTTGACCCCTCCCTGGATAAGGGCTCTCTGTTTTGGACTTTAGCACAAACTTGGCATCTGGATGAGACATCCTAATCTAGGCTGTGAGCCTCAAATTCCTTTTTGTTTAGTCTCAGTTCAGATTAGGGGCTCAGTGCTGGCTATTTGTGCTCATGTACACTGCCTGGTTATTTCACAAACTCTTATATCCACAGACAGCAATACCTAGCTATGCCTAGGAATTCTCAGTTCCCTTATATGTGTCTTCCTGAATGAGCCAATAAGATTCCCTTTGACTTAGGAATAGGGTATGTTCTGTTGGGTTTCCCTAAGAGGAACAAGTGGTGTCCTTATAGTCAGTGACTATATAGTCAGTGAAAGGTCTTCAGCTAAAGACTTGGCAAGATTGCAATAAACAGAAAAATACAGATTTGGTTACTTGGGGAGGAGTGTTGGGAGACAAAGGCTAACTGGTAATAAATTAAACTGTTTCAAAGGCAAAAAAATACCCAAACAAACAAACAAAAAAACAACCAACAATAAAAAACCAAGACAAACAAACAAACAAAAAAACTAAACAGAAACCCAAATCCCGTCAAACGTCTAAGAGTGAGCAATTGCTGAACACAAGGTGAACAGTCTCAGTCTCGGATGCCCTTAGAGTTCTGAGAACAAGAGATACAAACAAAAACCAACCAAATGTCTAGACCAAAATGCCCTCAAAGCAAACAAACAGAACATACCTTAAAACAAACACTCTGAAAGCAAACCCAAACCAAAAAGTTTTCTGCTCAATAGTATCCTTAAATAACCAGCTCAGAATAAATAATGGAGCAGAGACTAAACCAAAGTTGGTTGGAGAGGGCCCTAGAATGAGTTTACCACACTCCACCCGAGCAAATAACGTCACATGTCTTGGACTCAATGGGTCTGTGCCAGCACCTCTCCTCCCCACGAGTGATCCTCTGGTGAAAAGTGAATTATTCTTGGAACATCCTATTGTGGCACAAGGGTCAAGATAAAAGACCCACAACTCCCATCTCAAACAAAATAAGAGAAAATTTGCTCTGGAGAAAAATATGGATAACCATGAAACACGCAGTAACATAGATTTAGACTTCCCTACATGTTCCAACGTAGGAACTTTTATAGTAACAAAATAAAGAGTTATAAATCAAGACCATTTCAAAAGCATTGGTGTAAAACATCAGAGAGCTAGGGTATAGACAAGTGGAGAAATCTCAGCTACAGGCCTCAGATGTATGTAAATAAGGTGTAAGATGTCACAAGGAGCCTGCCTCTTCTTGTCTTGGAGCTGGGTCCATGGCTCAGGTCTCACTTGTGTTCCCGTCATCTGTATGCCTTCTTTAATAAATTACTTTCCTGTAACTGTTCATATATCTTCATGCTGCTCATTGTAAAGAGGCATAAGCACCTGGAAACCCCAGTAGCCAGCTACCCTCCAGGCACAGATCCACGCCTATGACCTTTTGGTGAGACAGACAGGAGGAAGCAAATGCGCAATGTGTCTGAACTTTTCTTTCTCACAGCATGGGCTCCGAGTGATTTCATCTTTCCTTGAACACTTGGAAATGAGGTGTAGATTTTTAAATGGGGGTTGATTGTGGCCTAAGGAAATTGTATCAAATATCTCTCTTTTCTTTCCTTTACCAGACTTGCAGCACCCCATGGGTAAGAGAAGAGAGTGTGCCAGCACCTTCTGAGAAGTGCAAGCAAGATAAGGGAGCAGTTGCTGGGTCACACCCACGTTTAATCTGCGATATGCAGGAATCCCAAGGGAACTCATGTCCTTGTGGTAGAGAGACCCATACTATTGAGGAGCTGCCCTTACCATAGGCAGAGAGCAATTACATGACTAGCCAAGAAGACAGTGTCACAGAACTGCCTAACTTCCTTGGTGCTATTGAGACCTCAGAAGCTCACTGCACTGTGACAGTGGGATGCATTCACACATTTCTATTCTCCTTCTTAAGTCCTTTCTTCCTTCCATTATTTTACCCTGATGTCTGCCAGGATCTGCCAGGATCACACAAACAGGAAACTTTAGAGGTTCAGTACGTTAACATCATGGCAGGAAGCATGACAGCCTGCAGGTAGACATAGTGTTGGAGGAGCTGAGAGTTCTACATCTTGATTTGAAGGCATCCAGAAGGAGATCCTCTTCCACAGGCATTCAGGAGGAGGCTGTCTTCCAGACTAGGCAGAACTTGAACATATGATCTTAAAGCCCATCCCCACAGTGACACACTTCTTCCAAGACCACACTGATTTCAACAAGGTCACACCTCCTGATAGTGTCACTTCCCATGGGCCAAGCATATTCAAACAACCACAGTCCCCAACTGATGGTGCTATTAGGGAAGTTGAGGAGGTGTGATCTTGTTTGAGGATGTGTGTCACTGGAGGTGGCCTTGGAGAGCTCAAGAGCTCATGTCAGTTTGAGATCATGCTCTGTTGGTACTGGCAGTTCAAGATGTGAGCTTTCAACTCCTGCTTCAGCTGCCGTGCCTGCTGCCATGTCTTCTTACGATGACAGACTTCTTACCGTGCCTGCTGCCTGCTGTCATGTCTTCTTACCATGACGGACTCTTACCTCTTTGGACCTGTACACCAAATAAACCCTTCCTTGTGTAAGTTTCTTTGGTTCTCATTTGATACGAGCAATAGAAAAGCAATTGAGGCAGATAATCAATTGCTACAGTCCTTTAATAAGGTAAACCAGGCTCTCACAGAAACCCTAGAACTGGGCATTCTGTCTACAAAACCCCTTCTGTTATTTGTGGCAGAAAGCAAGGTCTTTCCTTGGGGTGACTTAGTGTCCAGGGCCAGAACTGAGGCCTGCAGGCTGTGATTTCAAAGATGCTGCATCAGAATAGATCCTCTGTCTAAAAGTTGTGGAAACTCTGGCACTACTACAGCTCTAAGCTATCTTTGGGACTATTATCAGAGTGTCTCATATCCCATCAGGTAAAGGCTGTACTAGAATTAAAGAGATACCCATAACTGGAAGTATACTAACAAAATGTTAGGTAATCTTCATATACAACCCAGAGATAGATATCAAAATTTATGGTACCCTGAGTCATTATTAGTCCTGTTTCCTTCTGATAAAGGTCAGTTAAAATATTGTTTTTGCAACTTCTCGAATGCCACAGGTTCTTTGCAATTACTTCTTCATTTGAATGCTTTTAGACGTTTATCAATTTATAAATCCTTTCCTCACTTGTTTCAAAAATATTCAGTTCTTTCCTGGTTTTTCTTATTGTTGTTATTGTTTTATTGCTTTATTTATTTATTTATTTATTTATGTCAAATTGACACAAGCTAGAGTTGTCTGGGAAGTGGAACCTCAGCTGAGAAGATGTTTCCATCAGATTCCCTATAGACAAGGTTATACGGACATTTTCTTGACTGGTGATTGATATGGAAGGGCCCACTGGGAGCCATTTCACTTCTGGGCAGGTAGTCCTGGGTTGTATAAGAAAGCAGGTTGAGCAAGCCTTGGAGAGCAAGCCAGCAAGCAGTATTCCTCCAATGTCTCTTTTTTTCAGTTTCCTTCTCCAGGTTCATGCATTGAGTTCCTACTTTGGCTTTTCCTGATGATGGATTGTAACCTATAAAACAAATAAACTCTTCTTCTTCAAGTTACGTTAGGTCACAGTGTTTTAACATAGCAATAGAACCCTGAAGATGGACTCTCCTTTTCTGCAAGGTGATTGTAGCAGATCTCGATATATCACACCCTGGATATCTCAGTATGCTGAAAAGATTAGGGTACCCATAAATGAACATCGAGGATACTCTATCTCAGATCTAGTTGTGTGTGTGTGTGTGTGTGTGTGTTATTTCTACCAACAACAGGTACTCAACATGTACATACATCTTTAGCCCAAACTTTATACATACTTGAAGGTGCCTTCTCATTTGAGTCAATGTTCAAATGAGTTCTTTGTGCTGCCTTCAAATCCCAGAGAGAAGACAATTCTCATGATGAAGTTTGTTGGAATTTAGTGATGAAATGGGTACAGAGATAGACTTGTTGGGTTTGCTCACCCAATACCACCTGAAATAAACAGGAATGAGAAACTGGGGACTCATACTGAGGAGAAAGTGAGGCAGGCTGAGTAATTTACAAAAACTGGAGTATGTGCTGCCAATTTATTTTGCTGTATCAACAGCAATACATTTCTGCTGTATCCTGAGTGCATGTTAGAGCAGAGAGAAGGCACAGACCCAGAGATCAACTGCAGAACAGTTGAAAGGAGCAGGCCAGATGCAAATGAGAATTTTAATAGTAAATGAAGATGACTCAGGCCCTGGCTTGCTTCTTCAGGCACCTTCAACTCTCTGACCTCAGCTTTATCATGCTTTCATGCCCAGACACCAGGCAAAGGGGAGAGAAGTGGGGACTCACAGTGGCAAGTATCTACCCTGCCCATTATTATTTTTTCAATAAATAATTTTTACTGGTACATAAAAGTAGAAAATTATAAACATTAATACAGTACCCAATAATCTCTCTCTCTCTCTCTCTCTCTCTCTCTATATATATATATATATATATATATATATATATGAGTTCTTTGTGCTATGTATATATAGTGTATAATCAAGTTAAACAGATCTAACGCTTAAAAACATTACTTTTCTATTTTAACACATTGAAAATTGTTTTTGTATTTTGAGATGCAGCATACATAACTGCTTTCTAGAGACATCCAGTCTTGCAGTATTACACTAGCACCTCATACTCCTAAAAGGCTGCAACTTCAATTTATTGATTGAACTTTCCCCATTCTACTTCCCTGTTCTACAACATTTTGTATTTGATGAAGACATAACAAATTCTTCTGTTTCTTCCAGCTTGAGTGATTAATGGGAATGAAAAGTTATATAAAGAAGGCAATGTATTTTAGATTCGAGATTAAAGAGATTCATCAATAGCAAGGTACTGCTAAAGATAATACCCACACAACTCATTGAATATGGCGGGGTCAAGATAGAACCTTCACCCCTAAGTCCTAGAGTCTTTGGTATGGGAGGTTATTCTACATGCTAGCGAAGAGAAACATACTGGCCCAGCCACAAACCTTTTGGTCTACAATGCCATCCTGCCTGCAAAGTATCCCAGGACAATTGTGGCCCAAAGCTTGTAGGAGTAACCAACCAGTGCAACATTTGGCTTAACACTTCTTCCACCAGATAGAACCTAGACTCCAAACTGCATGGGTAAGCAAGAACCAAAGATTAAATAGCCCAGAGACCTAGGGTAAAACCAAATACATTTTATCTTTAAAAAAAATGTAGTGATAAAATTTCTTTTAATGATATTCTGTTGTCCTCACAGATGAGAGCCTTATTCAGCTATCATCAGAACTTTTTCCTCCTGAAGCAGATGGGACAGCAGATGGAAACAAATACAGAGAGCCACAGCCAGACATTATGCAGAGAGAGAGAACACACAGCTCTAAATGGGATGTCGCTATCAAATCACTTCCCTCTGAGCTCAGGGAACTTCATGAAAGAGGAGGAAGAAAAGGTATAAGAGCTCAAGGGGCTGGAGAACTCTAGGAGAACAAGGTCCTCTAAGACAACTAAGCCTCTAAGTCAACTAAGCTCTAAGTCATGTGGGCTCACAGAGTCTGAAGCAGCAGGCACAGGGCCTGTGCAGGTCTGCTCTAGGGCCTCTGTGTGGATATTTTAGCTCTCAGTTCATTATTTTTATGGGACTTCTGAGTGTGTGAATAAGTGGGTCTGATTATTGTGCCTTCTCTTGGACTCTTTTCTTTCTTTTGGATTGCTTTTGTCTAACTTTGATGTGATGGTTTTGGTTTTTATCTTACTATATCTTATCTTGTTATTCTTTATTGCTATCCTTTAGAAGTCTGTTCTTTTCTTTCTTTCTTTTTACGTTTTTCAATGAGAGACAGAAAGGGAGTGGATCCAGAATGGAGGGGAGATGGTGAGGAACTGGGAGTAGTAAAGGTAGGAGAAACTGTAATCAAGATATATTACATGATAAAACAATTTATTTTCAATAAAGGGGATGAATTTCACCAAAATTAAAAATAAATTAAAAAATCTTATGACGGTCTTTGCCAGTAATTTCAGTTCCCTGGAGGCTGAGGAGGGGAATCCCCAAGATCAAGTCCAGTCTGAGCTACAGAGTGAGGCTTTGTTTTAGTTAAAAATAAAAAACAAATACTAACAAAAAGGGGTAAGAATGTAGGTCAGAGTGATTTTTACCCAGCATGCATGTGTTTGATCCTCAATGCTGGAAGAAATTATCATGTACAATAGCAATTCAAATAATGGTGTCTAAAGGTTTTTTTTTGGGGGGGAAGGGATTTCAGCAATGGCTGATATCACAATCAGAATCCAATGTGTTTCCTTTTGGTAGACAGTCACAAGCAGTAAGTGGTTGACTGGCCTTTCCTGGGCACGTATAATGTGTGAGGCCACAGGAGCTGTTTGTACATGGGCTTTACCCTACCCGCCCTCACCCCACCTGTGGATTAGGTTGCCTTAACATTCTCACTGAGGTTTAGAGGAAATCAGTTGTTACACTTCAATATATGGTAGAAACTACATAAAAGTTAATGATCTTTCTGCCCTATACTTTGATCTTTGTGGTGTTTACTTTCTGTGGAATAAAGAGTATCTAGAAAAACAGTTTTTCCTTATACAAAGCAGAAAACCTTTGGAAAGATGTTCCATGAAAGAAACAAAAGTTAAAATCTTGTCTGTTTCCTCAGAAGCTCAAGTTATCCAAGTATATAAGTGGCTTCAAGTGAAGTTTATAGATCACCTAAATTCCCACCTGGCAGTGTTTATCCCCTGCGTCTTGCTTTGCTTCATGAAGAACTCTAAGGAAACTGTTTCCTTCAATAACTTTCATCTTTATACAGGCAAGGGTGTGGGACTGGGCATCAGAAAATAAGAGCTGAGTTCTGAGAAGCAGAGACTCTGAGCAAAATATAATAACAAGAATGACATGTGCATTGAAATGACAGAAGTGCCCAGGGTTCATAGCTCTGTTGGCCAGTGAGACAGCATGGTTGTTTGCTCTCTCTCTCTATTTTTTTTTTTTTTTTTTGCTTTTAATTTCTGCTTCTTAAACCCTCTGGTTCTATAGAAGAGAGCCATGCCTTTTTCTCTATCTCAACTGTCTGCTCCAACATGTACTTATGGGAAAAAGCATGTATTCTGATTCAGAGCTGAATGTGATATTTAACATGGTGGGGAACTTTGTCAAAGCAGCTGGCCCTGGTCATAGGACATTCTCAACAGGAAATAGGGAGTACTGCAAATTTGTGCTCTGATTAATCTTTTCAATTTATATACCTGGGTACCTAAGCCCAGAAATGGTACTGTTCATTTTTAGTATGGGTCTTTCCACTTCAATTAATTTAATCAACATAATCCCACATAGTCTAGATCAGATGCTAAATAATCCCGGACAGGTGTGCCTATTGCCCTGGGTAACTTCAGATCCTCAGTTGACAATACAATACATGCCCCTATTAGACACCATAGGCTAGCAAATAAAAAGCTCAGAGCCAGCCTCTAAGTGGGTTACCTCTTCCGGAGTTGTTGAAAACTGAGGCTCCATAGGCCCCTAAACACTATAGGTGTTTGATAATGCTATGAATTATCCTCCAGAACTTAACAGTAAGACACCACATACCCAAGTCCTAGAACATAAAGAAATCAAGCTGATACTGATCTGAAAGCTTCATCTCCACTGGTTAGATTTCATATAGTGCCGGCAGGTGCTATGCGTGATTCTTGTGGTGGTTTGAATATGCTTGGCTCAGGTGTAGAGGAGTGGTTCTGAGGCTTTGATTTAATTGGGAATCTGTATTTACTGATGCTAAAGGTCCTTGCTCCCCAATTGGTTTTTAATCTGTCAGTAAAGATGCCAGCAGTCAGTGAGTGGGTGGAAAGAAAGAGGTCGGACTTCCAGATCCCCACAAGCTAGGAGGAGGAAAGGGCAGCAGGAGGAGAATCAAGATTCTTGGGGAAGAGAGAGACAGAGCAGACTCCAGGCTGTAGGGGAGATCTTCCAAAATGTAGGCAGAAAGGGAAAGCAGCCCGTGGAAGGACAGCCCGAAGTCATTTTGAGCAGCAAGATCCATGAGCTTCACAGAAGGTAATCAGGCAACTAAGCTGAGGGAATATTTAGAGGTGCTGAGCTAGGAGTAAAGGTACCAGGCAACTCAGGTGACGGTAGATTTAGAGGTGCTGAGCTAGGAGTAAAGGTACCAGGCAACTCAGGTGACGGTAGATTTAGAGGTGCTGAGCTAGGAGTAAAGGTACCAGGCAACTCAGGTGACGGTAGATTTAGAGATGTTGAGCTAGGAGTAAAGGGAAAGGCACGCTAGCCACTGGGGGCTTAGAAGAGCCCAGCCACTGAGCCCGTAAGGCTGGTTAAAAATGAGCTAATGTGTATCTGTCTTTCATTCATTGATGTGGGAGAACCTGGGCAGGTGGCTTATAGTATGGCCCGTGCAGGAACATTAAAGCAGGGTAGTAAAAACTATGAGCTACACCAGGGGGTGGCACTATTAGGATGTTTGGCCTTGTTGGAGTATGGCCTTGTTTGAGGACGTGCCACTGTAGGAATGGGATTTGAAACCCTCTCCCTGCTGCCTAGAAGGTTGTCTCTTTTTGGCTGCCTTTGGATCAGGATGTAGAACTCTTAGCTCCTCCACTATCATATCTGCCTGCATGCTGCCATGCTTCCCGTCATGATGATAATGGACTGAATCTCTGAAAGTGTAAGCCAACCCCAATATAATGTTTGCCTTTATAAGAGTTGCCATGGTCGTAGTGTCTTTTCACAGCAATTGACCCTAACTAAGACAATACTGGAGGAGAAAGTAATCATCAATTTTATCCAAAGATAAATAATGTGAGCTGTAGTAATGACTGGCCTGGAAAGATGTCTGCTGGTATAATAGTAGCATGAATGTCATGTGAGTAACCAACTCTTAGGAACAAAATTAAGTAAAAAACTATTTTGTGTAACTTAGAATCCATTTTTGTGTAACTTGAAAAGCCATGCTGGGCAGTGGTGGCACATGCCTTTAATCCCAGCACTTGGGAGGCAGAGGCAGGTGGATTTCTGAGTCCGAGGCCAGCCTGGTCTACAGAGCTAGTTCCAGGACAGCCAGGGCTACACAGAGAAACCCTGTCTCGAAAAACAAAAAAAAAAAAAAAAAAAAAACAAAAAAAAACAAAAAAAAAAAAAAAGAAAAGAAAGAAAGAAAGAAAGAAAGAAAAGAAAAGCCATGTTAAATGAATCGAAATACTATGATGCCTGAGCTTGCAGCCAGGCATCTCTGATAAGGCCTCAGAAGCAAGGCCTTGTTGGGCTACTGAGTAATTTGGTGGCTATGAGCCTAGCCTGGGACTAGTTTTATATGCTAATGAACTAACCACACGTAGTCTTGATGTGCTAGTTAGTCACTGTGAGCTGTGAGCCCTGATAGGGCTGGGCTACACTATTACCCACTCAAATGATAACAAAAATTGGAACTTTAGGAATGGTCTGTAGGATAATACCGCTATATTCTGAGACACAGTTCCTCTAGCCACTATCTACCCATTAACAAGAGGACTAAAGACTGAGGCCCTGGCCTTAGTGACTGTTGAACTTCCAGCACTGTCACTGGGCTCACACAGTCCTGCTTGTCCAGCACTCTTGTGGATATTCTGGATGTCCAACAGTGCCAGCTTCCTACCTGTCACAGCTGAAGGACTTCATGACAGACATGGGTAGAGCCTGCCAGCTTCTGAAGCATCCTTAATAGGATATGCCCCAGTGGAACCCCGCAGCAGCATTTTTGTCCAAACAAGTACTCCCTGCTTGCGAAGATGTCTGTTTAACCTTTATACTTGCATAATATAATCAGGAATGTTTGTATGAATGAACTGAATGTATTTGAAAGAAAGACAAATCTTGTGTGGACATTCTAATTTCTGAGAACCTTACAACTCATAGGCCATGTTCTCTGCACCAACTACTTTCTGATTGGATTTATATCCACCCCCATTCATGCACAAAGATGAAATCCATACGTTGGACAAAGAACCTGTAGCTAGACTGGATAAAGATCACAGGGGATCATTCTGTTCAACCAGTGTAATATTACCTTGACTTTTAGAGACTTACCATTATGCCTATAGATTAATGCATCTCTCAGTTCTCATCTGAGAAGCCTCCATTTTCAGTAAATGGTGATTAACCTAGACACCCACAACTGGATAGAGTGTCATATGTTTTGATTAGTTTCATTAATTTAACTCTTCAATGCAGTCAGCAAGAAGTCTCTCTCCTCCTTTAGACAGTCTAAAAGGATGAATGTCTGCCACCTTGTGTTCAGAGCCACAAAAGCATCTGCAGCATTTGGAAGCAACACATACTCTTTTCTGTCCAGTCTAATGACACATTTACTTTCTATTCCCAAGGCCAATCTATAACTTTGTGAGTGAGATTTAAAAAAAGTAATATTTGTAGGAAAAATGTACATTCAATCAATGATAACTTGAACTACAGCAGATTATGATCCATTTATGTGTGCACCTTCTTAGTTTTATAAAATGTGATACCAAAAGACCAAAAATTCAGTGTAAGCTATGGGCTTCAGAATACCTTAGAATGTTGAAGAATTTTGCTCTGTCTTATAAAGTAATGGAAATCTTTTTAACAGTAATAATTTGATTTCACTTTTAGTTTTGATTTAGGAGCTGTGGAGCAATTGATGGAACAGAGACAGCTATCCATATAATAAAGTCAAAGCAAAAGGAATCCGAGGATAAGTTTTCTCTTAACTCATAAAATTTCACCTTCTATAGTAAACTAAAATAATTTAAGTCTAGTTAATTGTCAGAGAGGAGGAAGAGGAGGAAGAAGAGAAGAGACGATGACAGAAAGCTTTCTATGCATCTCCTTCAGTATTTTATAGGCTAACAAATTCAGAAGAAAAGTAACTGGTTGTTGTTTTGAGTCAGTGTCTTATATACTAGGCAGGCCTAGAATTAACTTTCGTAGCTCAGGAATGGCTCATAATGATGCTCTGAACACTAGGGTTCCAGGAGGTGAGCCCGTATGTAAGGCTTAACAAGATTTTACATTTAGTCACATGCCCAGGGATTTTTAAAAAGTAAATGTGAACTTCTACCTCCTCAATACTTTTACTACACATATATTTTTATTTTTACACACACACACACACACACACACACACACACACACACCACATACACACACTCCTACCTTTTTAAAAGATCAGCTTCCATAGACAATTTAAAACTCTTCTCACTTCCACAAGAGTCTGAGGGCTAATTCCAATGTTCCCTGCAGACGCAGAAGGCTAACCAGGACAACAGTTCATACTCCGTGGTTCCTGAAATTAACTGACACAGATTTGTCCCACCAGTCCAAGAGAAAGCTCCTACAAGGCAAGACAGGACCCCACAATATTCATCTTTGTATTGCCCCTAGGACCTGTAAAACCCTGTGTACAGACGTAGATGTACAGGAGGTGTTGAACAAGGGTGGAGTAATCACAATGTGCTCAGGAAAACCGTAGAATTCTACAAAATAATTGAAACATTTCTGATTCCTAATCTTCCCCAAAATAGAATATATATATGTATTTATATATTTACATATATATATAAAATTACATTTACATACATATATAATGGCTCTAGGCATATGTATTACCATCTAATAACTATTTTTCATTCATTTTTTACATCTGAATGAGCACAATAAAATCATCTGACTTACAGGGTTTTGAGAGGATTGAATTGTAAAGTTTCTTTTGGTCACTACATATACTATTTATAGATATTGATATCAGTGAAAAAGAAACTTATTAATAAAAATACAGCCCTTTCAGCCCTGCAAAGGCAGCTAGAACATAAAAGCAAACAATCTAGGGAAGGTTAGATTACTGGACATCATTGGGCTGACAGACCATTCTGTAAAGAATTGTCTCCTAAACACATCAAAATTTGTAGGCCAAGTCCTACTATTCCATGAAAGCTAGTAGATTTGTAAAACATAACAAAACAAAAACTAACAGTTTAAAACTAATTGTTTGTACTTTACATTTTAAACTTGAAGACTTGTTCCTGTCTCCATACAAGAACAGCTGTGCTTTTGCCTGGTTCTCACCCTGGCAAGGCTCTAAAGGTTAGGGTTAGGGTTAGGGTTAGGGTTAGGGTTAGGGTTAGGGTTAGGGTTAGGGTTAGGGTTAGGGTTACAGTTACAGTTACGGTTAGGGTTAGGGCTATAGTTAGGGCTAGGGCTAGGGCTAGGTCTAAGGTTAGGGCTCGATCTGAGAGTTTATATTTTCTGGGGAAATGTGGAGAAATACCAACACATCCTTACAGGACATGATGGAACTTCAATAGCAATAATTATACTAAAATCTGATTTGGCAAACTAGTGAAGTTTCAAGTGTTGCAGAACTATAGGCAGGAGTAAGAATGACTAATTGGCCCGCATCAGCAGAAAGCCACTTTGCTAGTTAGTGTCACTATTCTTATGATGAAAAATTTTGTCCAAAAACAATTTGGGAAAGGAAGAGTTTGTTTAGTAGCCCTTTATTAAAGTAAGTCAGGACAGAACCTCAATTGGGGCTGGAATCTGGAGGTAGCAGCTGATTTAGAAGCCACAGAAAGGTGCTGTTTACTGGCTTGGTCATCATGGCTTACTCAGACTGCATTCTATAGAACTTAGGGCTAGCTCAGGGATATTAGCACACAGAGTAGGCTGAGCTATCCTCTATCAATCACTAATTCAGTAAATGCCCCACAGCTAGATCTTATGGAGGCATTTTCCCAATTGAGGTTCCTTCCTTTTAGATAATTCTAGTTTGTGTCAAGTTTTTATAAAACTAACCAGCACAACGGACCCCTTGTCAACATATCACTGTTAAGCCGTAACCTTTTCTTTCTTGGTCATCTTCAAGACAGCACATAAATATTAACATTATTATATAAACATTTTCGATTTTAAATGTCCCACTGCTTTTGAAAATTCAAACAGTTAATAATCCAGTCTCTTTAAAATGTTCAATTTCTTTTAAAATTCAAAGTCTTCATAAAGTTCTAAAATCTCTTTGAAAGATCAAAGTCTCTCAATCACTGGTTCCTGTAAATTAAAAATAAATTAAATATTTATTAAATACTTCAAGAAAAAAATAAGCAGGGCACAGTCACAGTCAAATCAAAGCAAAACCAAACTCTCAACTTTATGTCCAATATTTGATACCCAGTCACTATCTTCTGGGCTCTTCCAAAGAGCTTGGGTCACTTTTCCAACTCTGCCCTCTACAGCACACATATATTGTCTTCTAAGCTTTGGTTGGTTCCACTTCCCTGGTGCTACTGTTCTTATTCCTATTTACCCCTTCCTACTGGCATCTCCAAAATGCTGGAGTCTTCTGCTGCAACTAAGCTGCACTTTCACCAATAGCCTTTCCTGGGCTCCCTTCATGGTGCCAAGTCCCAATTTCTCTCCATGACCCCTTCAATCTGGGGCTTTCCATGTTTGTGAGGCTACACCTTCTCCAATGACCTATCCTGGCCTCTCCCAGTGCCACAAGCAACACACCAGTGGCTGCATACTCAAAGATTTCTATTTTTCCCTTAGTACCCAGCCCACTGAGAATTGTGTCATCCCTGGGCTGGTGGTTTTGGATTCTATAAGAAATCATGGGGAACATGCCAGTAAGCAGCACACCTCCATTCTTTCTGTATTGACACCTGCCTCCAAGTCCCAGCCTTCCTTGAGTTCCTGATCTCACTGCTTTTGATGATGAACTGTTATATGGAACTTTCAGTGAAATAACCCTTTCCTCCCCAAGTTGCCTTGGTCATGGCCTTTTTATCACAGCAATAGTAATTCTAACTAAAATGGACACTATGCCATAGCAACCATCACTTGTCTGGCTGCGTGTCTGCCTCATCACTGGAGTGCCTGAGCACCACCAGAAAGTCTCTCAGAGAAAGCAGAACATAGTCCAAGATAGAAGTCCTAGTTCATTGTTTTCCTGTGTGAGAAAAAGTGGTGTCTGGAACATGTGCTCTGGTTTCCAACCTCTTGTGTACCTAGACACTGCCGGGCACTGTGGGGAGTCGGGAACAGGGGTATACGGTCCATGCTTTCCCTATGCACCAGGTAGGAGGGGGATAGCAGAGCCAGGATGGGGGCAGAATTCAGGTTGGTTCCAAGTGAGTGCTGAAAGTATGGAAGGACTAAAATAGAGAAGGCCTTCTATGAAAGATTTAAGCACCGCTCTTTACAACAAAGTCTTCTTTCCCACTCTACTGATATCCTTGATAAAGGAGATGGTCCTTGCTTGTCCAAACTGCTTTATTTGATGGAAGATGTAAATGCATACATCTTACTCAGGGTGAAACAGAAATTAAATTCCTTTGGCAGGAAAGGATGCCCAAGAGCAGTGACTTTCCTACTGAGGGTGTGATATCCCCAGCCACAGGTTTTTGTCCTAGATTATAGTACTGGTGAACCCCTTGTGGAGCAAGCCTTAAATCCAAGTGAAAGTCATGCCAGTCATATACCAGCGGTGACACAGTATTTGGTGCTATAAGATTCAGGCTCCATAGACAATCAGGCTGTAGGTGACAATTCTTCAGTAACCCACACAATACTTTCTGGCAGAATAAAGGCAAGCCAACAACAAGGAAGCATCTATCTCCATCAAGCCTTATTTTTGTTTATGGTTTCTGGTCTTGTAGTGGCTAAGAATTAAACTGCCCGAGCTCCTGGCAGGCCACATGTGCACTGTACCTGCCCAAGAGCTCTTGGTTCATGAATGAAAGACACACACACACACACACACACACACACACACATGCCTAGCTCACACTCCTCTCCAGCATTCCTGAGTTAACATCTTTAAAAATCTATATTTCATCTCTACTACCCCAGACGCAGTTGTGGGAGTGGCTGCTAGAGCCTCTTTCCTAGAGTCTTACATATCTGTGGGCCTTTAAGTCTGCCTCCTAGGCTCCCCTGTCATGGTGATTTTCCTCTTTTGCTTCCCCTTCGGTTCCTTGCTCACACAATCTAAAAGCCCTGCCTCCATCTACCTGCGAAACCATTTCTTTATTACCAATCAAAGCCAGCTGAGGGGCAGGGACGCTCAGCATCTGGAAGCATGGCCTTACGGAGCCTGATTAAGACAGCATTAGAACCATTTCCCAACATCTCATCCTTTCCGTCTAATAAATGATTCTTCTCTCAGACATGAATTGAGCACAACTATAGCAATTATGTAAATTATAAAGTATGATATACAATTAATATCTACTTCATTATATTTTTCAATTAGACAAAGTTCTCTACCATCTATCCTAACTTAAAGACCTTATAATTCTATAATGGAATTGTGTTCTGTTTTAGCTTGCATTACCATCTGAAAACCATCCTTTTAAATCTATGTTATCTCTCTCAATGCTATACAATTTGAGTTTGATTATGAGAGTATAATTAGTCTTCAATTCCATGAGAAATCTGAGAATGAATTATTACCTGAATATGTAGGAAGCACAAAACATAGCTTCAGAAACTTAAACAAACTGTAGAGATAGCTGACTACCTAGGTCCTCTATTACTTAAAACATCAGAGGATCTGTCTTCTGCCTTCTGGCCCAGAGCCATTTGATAGACCTTAAAATGAAGCAGGAACTAAGAAGGACTAGATTACTTTTTCTTGGCAGAGTTAAGCTGTCAACTAACTCATATTATATATCCTTTCCTGGACAGTATTTTTGTCTGTAGATGAATTAGGGTAATTTTTGTCCAGTGGCTATCTTGCCATAACTGGAGAAACTCCATATAGAGGGTTTGATGCTCAGTTTCTTCTTTGAACCAAGAAAGGGGTAGTGTCAGGAGCAGACATGTTTCTAGTCAAATGATCTTTAATAATGAATTAATATTGAATGTCATATTATGTGGATTTCTGATGTTTTTGAAGACTATCTATATAACATGAATCTGAACTGTTGGACCTTGACTACTCTTAGCACTATCTACTTGAATAATATTAAAAATGCTTCATTATAATTAAATCAGGATATAATGTAAACATGAATACATTATCTGGCCCTTAATTTGTGTTTCTTAATCATCTTAATCAGTTATTAGAAGAACTGGGTCTAGGCCTTCTTAAATGAGTTGCATAGGCACAATGACCATCTAAGGGCAACAATATTAATTTTAAATTTTGTACCAATATCAGAAATTTATACCAATGAAATCCTTAAATCTTCATTAACCTATAAATTCTGTACATTTATAAAACTATAACTTCAATTTGTATCAATTACAAAGATTTCTACCAATGTGTGATTGTGACTATATAATGTTTTGCTTAAGAATAAATTTAGTAACTACCCCATATATTTCTCTCCTGTTTAAAATTATGACCATTTCCAAATTATCACTTAAAATGACAACCTATCTATAATTTGCAATATAACCATAACCTGACACCCAAACCTAAGGCATCAGGATGATGATTCTTTATAAATTGTTCCTGCTGAATAGGGGTGACAAAAATACTTTAAATGGGTGGGGAGGGGTAAGAAAATTACAAAATTTAGTTAGACTTAAGAAAGCAAGTTTTAGATTTTGGTCTCGGAGCTAATGCTGAGCCACAGCTTTCTGTACCCAAATCCTGCTTGGAGAGAGCTAGTCTCCCAGGAGTGCTGTCACTCCCAAGTTCACAGGTGAGACCAACGCCTTTGCTACAATAACTGGCCAAAGAGGGACTTGCCAGGAGCCCACAGGCACAGGAACCTCAAAGCAGCCAGGGACAGGATCCTGCTAGATTCCATCAGTGCCTCAGAGCTAACCCTGTGACAAAGATTTCCACACTCAAATCCTGCCCAGAGAGAACTGGTCTTCCAGGAGTGCTGACACATCTAAGATCACAGGCTCACAGGAAGAACATGCTCCAGTCAGATACAGCAAGACCAACTAGCACCAGAGATTACCACATGGCAAGAGGCAAGCATAAGAATGTAAGCAACAGAAACCAAGGTTACTTGGCATCATCAAAACCCAGTTCTCCCACCACAGCAAGTCCTGGATACCCCAACCCACTGGAAAAGTAAGATTCAGACATAAAAATCACATCTCATGATGATGATAAAGAACTTCCTGAGATGATATCAAGAAGGACATAAATAACTCCCTTGAAGATATTGGAGAACACAGGTAAACAGGTGGAAGCCCTTAAAGAGGAAACACAAAAATACCTTAAAGAATTACAGGAAAACACAAATAGGTGAAGAAATTGAACAAAACTATCCAGGATCTAAAAATGGAAATGGAAACAATAAAGGAATCACAAAGGGCAACAACTCTGGACATAGAAAACCTAGGAAAGACATCAGGAGTCAGAGATGCAAGCATCACCAACAGAATAAAATAGCTAGAAGAGAATCTCAGGTACAGAAGATACCATAGAGAACATTGACAAAACAGTCAAAGAATATGCAAAATACAAAAAGCTTTAACCCAAAACATCCAGGAAATCCAGGACACAAAGAGAAGACTAAATCTAAGGATAATAGGTATAGAAGAGAGTGAAGATTTACAACTTAAAGGACCAGTAAATATCTTCAACAAAATTATTGAAGAAAACTTCCTAAACCTAAAGAGAGAGATGCTTATGAACATACGAGATGCCTAGAGAACTCAAAATAGACTGGACCAGAAAAGAAATTCCTCCCATCACATAATAATCAAAACACCAAATGCACTAAACAAAGAAAGAATATTAAAAGCAGTAGGGAAAAAGGGCAAGTGACTTATAAAGGCAGACCTATCAGAATTACAGCAGACTTGTCAGCACAGATTCTAAAAACCAGAAGATCCTGGGCAGATGTCATACATACTAGGGGAACACAAGTGCCAGCTCAGGCTACTATACCCAACAAAACTCAATTGCTGTAAATGGAAAACCAAGATATTCCATAACAAAGCCAAATTTACAAAATGTCTTTCCATAAATCCAGCCCTACAAAGGATAATAGAAAACTTGAATACAAGGAGGGAAACTCCACCATAGAAAAAGAAAGTGCTCTTCTTTCAAAAAAACCCAAAACAAGATAGCCACACAAACATAATTCCATCTCTAAGAACAAAAATAATAGCAAGCAACAATCACTGTATATTATATGAGTATGATCCCTAATATCTGTTAACATTAATGGACTCAATTCCCCAATAAAAAGAGATAGTCTAACATCCTAGATACATAAACAGGACCCAGCATTTTGCTGCATACATGAAATGCACCTCAGTGACAAAGACAGACACTACCTCAGAGTAAAAGGCTGGAAAAAAATTTCCATGCAAATGGTCCCAAGAAACAAGCTGGAGTAGCCATTCTAATGTCAAATAAAATTGACTTTCAACCAAAAGTTATCAAAAAAAGAAGGGAAAAAAAACCTTCTTACTCATCAAAAGAAAAATCTACCAAGATGAACTTTCAATCCTGAACATATATTCTACAAATGCAAGGGCACCCACATTTATAAAAGAAACATTTCTAAAGCTCAAAGCACACATTGAACTTCACACAATAATACTGGGAGACTTCAACACCCCACTCTCAACAATGGACAGATCATAGAACCAGAAAGTAAACAAAGACACAGTGAAACTAACAAAGTATGAACCAAATGGTTTTAACAGATATCTATGGAAACATTTCATCATAAAACCAAAGAATATACCTTCTTTTCAGCACCTCCTGTTACCTTCTCCAAAATTGTCCATATAATCAATCACAAGGGCTTGAGAGATGTCTCAGTGGTTAAGTGCACTGACTGATCTTCCAAAGGTCCTGAGTTCAAATCCCAGCAACCACATGGTGGGTGGCTCACAACCATCCATAATGAGATCTGATGCTCTCTTCTGGTGTGTCTGGAGACAGTTACACTGTACTTAGATGTAACAAAAAATAAGTCTTAAAAAAACCAAAAAACTAAACAAAACAAAAAACAGGCTGGATAGATGGCTCAGGGGATAAGAGCACTGATTGCTCTTCCAGAGTTCCTGAGGTCAATTCCCAGCAGCCACATGGTGGCTCACAACCATCTGTAATGAGATCTGATGCCCTCTTCTGGTGTGTGGGAAGACAGCTACAGTGTACTCATATAAACAAATAAATCTAAAAAAAAAAAAAAGTTTAAAAAAATCGGCACAGGTTCCTTCCTGTTTGTCTTGGCTGGTACTCTAAGCAGACCTTCGGTGCAAACTCTCTAGCGAGTCCTACAACACCCAGAAGAAGCTCTACTCCCAGGCTCTCTAACAAATCCATGATCATAGGATTAGAGGTGAAGAGGACGCAACATCTCGCCCAACACTGGGAGTAACTGGGGAAGAGCTGGACCCAGGCAAGCAGGAACTCTGCCAGACCAGTGGCACAGGTTCCTTCTGGTCTCTCTAGGGTGGTGCCCTGAGCACAAACTTTGCAGCCAGTCCCACAACAACCAAAGGAAGTTCCAATCCCAGGTGCTTTTACACACCCACGATTCCAGGAATACAGGATCCCAGGATCCCAGGATTCCAGGATACCAGAAGCTTGGTCACAGCAGGATCATAGGATCCCAGAGGCAGCTTGATTCCAAGGAGACTGGACAAACCCAGGATCTCAGGATCAGAGGATCCCAGAATCACAAGATTGGCCCTGCGGAGTTCTGACACAACCAGGATAATAGGAAGGATAGGCTCCAGTCAGATATAGAGAGGACAGGTAGCACTAGAGATAACCAGAAGTCAAGAGGCAAGAAAAAGAACATAAGCAATAGAAACCAAGGTTACTTGGCATCATCAGAACCCAATTCTTCCACCATAGCCAGTCCTGGATACACCATCACATCAGAAAAGCAAGATTCGGATCTAAAATCACTTTTTGTTTTTAAATTTCTATATTCTTTGTTTACATTCCAAATGGTTTTCCCTTTCTCCGTTCCCCCTCCCCCTAAGTCCCATAAGTCCTCTTCCCTCCACCAGTTCCCCAATCACCCCCTCCCACTCCTCTGTCCTGGCAATCTCCTACAATGCTGCATCAAGCCCTTCCAGGACCTGGGCCCTCTCCTTCATTCTTCTTGGGAATGATTTGACATGTGGGTTGTGTTTGGGGTATTCTGAGCTTCTCGGCTAATATCCACTTATCAGTGACTGCATTCCATGTGTCTTCTTTTGTGAATGGGTTACCTCACTTAGTATGATATTTTCCAGTTCCAACCATTTGCCTAAGAATTTCATGAATTCATTGTTTTTAATTGCTGAGTAGTATTCCATTGTGTAAATATACCACATTTACTGTATCCATTCTTTCATTGAAGGTTCTTTCCACTTCTGGCTATTATAAATAAGGCTGCTATGAACATAGTAGAGCATGTGTCCTTATTGCATGCCAGGGAATCCTCTAGGTATATGCCCAGGAGCGGTATATCAGGGTCTTCCAGAGGTATCATGCCCAGTTATCTGAGGAACTGGGAGACTGATCTCCAGAGTGGTTGTACCAGCTTGCAAACCCACCAGCAGTGGAAGAATGTTCCTCATTCTCCACATCCTCGACAACATGTTCTATCTCCTGAGTTTTTTTTTTAATTTTTATTTTCTATATTCTATGTTTACATTCCAAAGGCTTTTCCCTTTCCCAGTTCCCCCCACCATACGTCCCATAGTTCCTCTCCCCCCCAACTATTCCGCAATCATTCCCCCTCCCCCCACGGTTTCTCTACAAAACTGGATCCAATCTTTACAGGCCCAGGGTCCTCTCCTTTCTTCTTCTTGAGAATCATTTGACTTGCTAATTGTGCCTTGAGTATTTAGGGCTTCTGAGCTCATTAATATCCATTTATCAGTGATTGCATTTCATGTGTATTCTTTTGTGATTGGGTTAACTCACTCAGGATGATATTTTCCAGGTCTAACCATTTACCTACAAATTGCATGAATTCATTATTTTTAATTGCTGAGTAGTATTCCATTGTATAAATATACCACATTTTCTGTATCCATTCCTCCTTTGAGGGATATTTGGGCTCCATTCAATTTCTGGCTATTATAAACAAGGCTGCTATAAACATAGTGGAGCATGTTTTTTTATTGTATGCAGGGGATTCCTCTGGGTATATGCCCAGGAGTGGTATGCCCAATTTTCTGAGGAACCGCCAAACTGATTTCCAGAGCGGTTTTACCATTTGCAATCCCACCAACAGTGGAGGAGTGTTCCTCTTTCTCCACATCCTCGCCAGCACTTGTTGTCTTTTGAGTTTTTAATCTTAGCCATTCTGACTGGTGTGAGGTGGAATCTCAGGGTTGTTTTGATTTGCATTTCCTTGATGACTAATGATGTTGAACATCTCTTAAGGTGTTTCTCGGCCATCCAAATGTCTTCTGGTGAAAATTCTTTGTTTATCTCTGTACCCCATTTTTTGATAGGGTTATTTGGTTCTTTGGGGTCTAACTTCTTGAGTTCTTTGTATATATTGGATATTAGCCCTCTGTCGGATGTGGGGTTGGTGAAGATCTTTTCCCACTTTGTTGGTTGCCGTTTTGTCCTTCTGACAGTGTCCTTTGCCTTACAGAAACTTTGTAATTTTATGAGGTCCCATTTGTCAATTCTTGATCTTAGTGTGTAAGCTATTGGTGTTCTCTTCAGGAACTTTTCCCCTGTGCCCATGTCCTCCAGGGTCTTCCCAAGTTTCTTTTCTAATAGTTTCAGTGTGTCTGGTTTTATGTGGAGGTTCTTGATCCACTTGGAGTTGATCTTAGTGCAAAGAGATAAGAGTGGGTCAATTCGCAGTCTTCTGCATGTTGACCTCCAGTTGAACCAGTACCATTTGTTGAAAAGGCTGTCTTTATTCCACTGAATGGTTGTGGCTCCTTTATCAAAGGTCAAGTGACCATAAGTCTGTGGGTTAATTTCTGGGTCTTCAATACTATTCCATTGACCTACTTGCCTGTTGCTGTACCAATACCATGTAGTTTTTAACACAATTGCTCTGTAGTACTGCTTGAGGTCAGGGATATTTATTCCCCCACAAGTTCTTTTATTGTTGAGAATAGTTTAAGCTATCCTGGGTTTTTTGTTGCTCCAGATGAATTTGAGAATTGCTCTTTCTAGATCTATGAAGAATTGAGTTGGGATTTTGATGGGGATCGCATTGAATCTGTATATTGCTTTTGGCAAGATGGCCATTTTTACTATATTGATCCTGCCAATCCAGGAGCAAGAAATATTTTTCCATCTTCTGAGGTCTTCTTCGATTTCTTTCTTCAAGGACTTGAAGTTCCTATCATACAGATCTTTCGCTTGTTTGGTTAGAGTTACGCCAAGGTACTTTATGTTGTTTGTGGCTATTGTGAAGGGTGTTATTTCCCTAACTTCTTTCTCAGCCTGCTTGTCCTTTGAGTACAAGAAGGCTACTGATTTGCTTGAGTTAATTTTATAACCTGCCACTTTGCTGAAGTTGTTTATCAGCTGTAGAAGTTCTCTGGTGGAGTTTTTTGGATCGCTTAAGTAAACTATCATATCGTCTGCAAATAATGATAGTTTGACTTCTTCCTTTCCAATTTGTATCCCTGTGACTTCCTTATGTTGTCTAATTGCTCTTGCTAGAACTTCAAGTACTATATTGAAAAGATATGGAGAGAGAGGGCAGCCTTGTCTAGTCCCTGATTTTAGTGGGATTGCTTCAAGTTTCTCTCCATTTATTTTGATGTTGGCTACTGGTTTGCTGTAGATTGCTTTTACTATGTTTAGGTATGGGCCTTGAATTCCTGCTCTTTCCAAGACTTTTAGCATGAAAGGATGCTGACTTTTGTCGAATGCTTTTTCAGTATCTAATGAGATGATCATGTGGTTTTTTTCTTTCAGTTTGTTTATGTAGTGGATTACATTGATGGATTTCCATATATTGAACCATCCCTGCATCCCTGGGATGAAGCCTACTTGATCATGGTGAATGATCGTTTTGATGTGCTCTTGGATTCGGTTGGCAAGAATTTTATTTAGTATTTTTGCCTCGATATTCATAAGAGAAATTGGCCTGTAGTTCTCTTTCTTTGTTGGATCTTTTTGTGGTTTAGCTATCAGCATAATTGTGGCTTCAAAAATGAGTTGGGCAGTGTCCCTTCTGTCTCTATTTTGTGGAATAGTTTGAAAAGTATTGGTGTTAAGTCTTCTTTGAAGGTCTGGTAGAATTCTGCACTAAAACCATCTGGTCCTGTACTTTTTTTGGTTGGGAGGCTTTCTATAACCCCTTCTATTTCTTTAGGGGTTATGGGACTATTTAGCTGATCTACTTGATGCTGATTTAATTTTGGTATTTGGTATCTGTCTAGGAAATTGTCCATTTCCTCCAGATTCTCCAGTTGTTTTGAGTATACACCTTTGTAGTAGGATCTGATGATCTTTTGAATTTCCTCAGTTTCTGTTGTTATGTCTCCCTTTTCATTTCTTTTTTGTTTTTGTTTTTGTTTTTGTTTTTCAAGACAGGGTTTCTCTGTGTAGTCCTGGCTGTCCTGGATGCTCACCAGGCTGGCCTTGAACTCAGGAATCTGCCTGCCTCTGCCTCCCAAGTGCTGGATTACAGGCATGCGCCACCACGCCCGGCTCCCTTTTCATTTCTAATTTTGTTAATTTGTATACTGTCTCTGTGTCCTTTGGTTAGTCTGGCTAAGGGTTTATCTATCTTGTTGATTTTCTCAAAGAACTAGCTCCTGGTCTTGTTGATTGTTTGTATGGCTTGCTTTGTTTCTACTTGATTGATTTCAGCCCTGAGTTTGATGATTTCTTATCTTCTACTCCTCCTGGGTGAATTAACTTGTTTTTCTTCCAGGGCTTTAAGGTGTGCCATTAAGCTGCTAGTGTATGCTCTCTCCAGTTTCTTTTTGGATGTACTTAGAGCTATGAGTTTTCCTCTTAGCACTGCTTTCATTGTGTCCCATAGATTTGGGTAGGTTTTACCTTCATTTTCATTGAATTCTAAAAAGTCTTTGATTTCTTTTTTTATTTCTTCCTTGACCAAGATGTCATTGAGTAGAGTATTGTTCAGTTTCCATGTGTATGTGGGCTTTCTGTTGTTTTTGTTGCTATTGAAGACCACTCTTACTCCATGGTGATCTGATAGGAGGCATGGGATTAGCTCGATCTTCTTGTATTTGTTGACATCTGTCTTGTGACCAATTATATGGTCTATTTTGGAGAAGGTACCATGTGGAGCTGAGAAAAAGGTATATTCTTTAGCTTTAGGATGAAATGTCCTATATATATCTGTTAAATCCAATTGGTCCAGAGTTTCAATTAGTTTCACTGTGTCCCTGTTTAGTTTCTGCTTTCCTGACCGGTCCATTGAGGAGAGTGGAGTGTTGAAGTCACCCACAATTATTGTGTTCGGTGTAATGTATGCTTTATGCTTTAGTAAGGTTTCTTTTACGAATGAGGGTGCCCTTGCATTTGGAGCATAGATGTTCAGTATTGAGAGCTCTTCTTGGTGGATTTTCCCTTTGGCCAGCAAGAAGTGACCTTCTGAGTCTCTTTTGATGATTTTAGGTTGGAAGTCAATTTTATCAGATATTAGAATGGCTACTCCAGCTTGTTTCCTGAGACCATTTGCTTGTAAAATTGTCTTCCAGCCTTTTACTCTAAGGCAGTGTTTGTCTTTAACACTGAGATGTGTTTCCTGTATGCAGCAAAATGTAGGGTCCTGTTTCCGTATCTAGTCTGTTAATCTATGTCTTTTTATTGGGGAATTGAGTCCATTGATGTTAAGAGATATTAAGGAATAGTAATTATTACCTCCAGACATTTTTGAAATTATATTTATTTATTTTATTTATTTTTTATATTCGAGAGGTTACCTTCTTTTGGGTTTGATGAGAGGAGGTTTCTATCTTGCTTCTTCCTGGGTGTAGTTTCTGTCCTTGTATTGGTGTTTTCCCCCTATTATCCTTTGTAGGGCTGGATTTGTGGAAAGATATCGTGCAAATTTGGTTTCGTCATGGAATACCTTGATGTCTCCATCTATGGCGATTGAGAGTTTTGCTGGGTAAAGTAGTTTTGGCTGAAGTTTGTGTTCTCTTAGAGTTTGCATGATATCTGCCCAGGATCTTCTAGCTTTCATGGTCTCAGGTGAGAAGTGTGGTGTTATTCTGATAGGTCTTCCTTTATATGTTACTTGGCCTTTTTCTCTTGCTGCCTTTAATATTCTTTCTTTGTTTAGTACATTTGGAGTTTTGATTATTATGTGATGGGATGTATTTCTGTTCTAGTCCAGTCTGTTTGGAGTTCTATAGGCTTCTTGTATATTCATGGGCATCTCTTTAGGTTGGGGAAGTTTTCTTCCATAATTTTATAGAAGATATTTGCTGGCCCTTTAACTTGTAAATCTTTACTCTCATCTATACCTATAATCCTTAGGTTTGGTCTTCTCATTGTGTCCTGGATTTCCTGGATGTTTTGGGTTACAACCTTTTTGCATTTAGTATTTTCTTTGACTGTTGAATCAATGGTTCCTATGGTATCTTCGGCATCTGAGATTCTGTCTTCTATCTCTTGTATTCTATTGTTGATATTTGCATCTATGGCCCCTGATTTCTTCCTAAGGTTTTCTATCTCCAATGTTGTCTCCCTCTGCGATTTCTTAGTTGTTTCTACTTCTGTTTTTAGTACCTGGATGGATATGCTCAGATCTTTTGCTTGCTTGATTGTGTTTTCATGTATTTCTTTAATAGATTTTTGTGTTTCCTCTTTCATAGCTTCTACTTGTTGGCCCACGTTCTTCTGTATTTCTTTAAGTGATTTTTGTCTTTCTTCCTTATTGTCTTCTTCTTTTTGATCCATCTTCTCCTGAATTTCTTGAAGTGATTTTTGTATTTGCCTCGTAAAGGCTTCTAACTTCTGATCCATTTTCTCCTCTATTTCTTTACGAGATTTTTCTATGTGTTCAGCTACCAGCATCCTGACCAGTGATTTTACGTCCAAGTCTTGTTTTTCTGGTGTTTTGGGGTAGCCAGGGCTTCCTGTTGTTGGAGAACTGGGTTCAGATGCTGTCATGTTGCCTTGATTTCTGTTAGTAACGTTCCTTCATTTTCCTTTTGCCATCTGGTTATTTTTGGTGTTAGTTGGCCTTGTTGTCACTGGCTGGTGTTTGAATCTCCCGTGAGGCTGGGCTCACCTGTTGTTTCTCTACTGGTGAATATGCGTGACTGCTGCTCTAAGGGATCATGAGCTGGCTGCCACCTGTGCAATGGTAGCCCCTGATGGAGTCTGTCTACCTGGGCCTCTTCCGCTGTGTCCTGGTTGCAATATGGAGGCCCGCCGCTACCGCTGGTCCCGGGCCCGCGAGCTGGTTGCTGCCCGCTGCCTCGGTGCACAGTCAGAGGGCGCAGGGGAAGGCCCGCAGAGCCTAGGCAGAGCTCGGCCTGCCTGGCGGCGAGAGCCTAGCATATCCCCCTGTGAGGGTAGCCCCGGAAGGAGTGTCTACCTGGGCCTCTCCAGCTGTGTCCTGGTTGCCTATCTCCTGAGTTTTTAATCTTAGCCATTCTGACTGGTGTGAGGTGAAATCTCAGGGTTGTTTTGATTTGCATTTCCCTAATGACTAATGATGTTGAACATTTCTTAATGTGCTTCTTAGCCATCTGAAGTTCTTCAAGTGAAAATTCTTTGTTTAGCTCTGTGCCCATTTTTTAATAGGGTTATTTGGGTCTCTGGAGTCTGCCTTCTTGAGTTCTTTGTATATATTGGATATTAGCCCTCTGTCAGATGTAGGGTTGGTGAAGATCTCAATTTGTTGGTGGACATTTTGTTCTTTAGACTGTGTCCTTTGCCTTACAGAAACTTTGTAATTTTATGAGGTCCCATTTGTCAATTCTTGATCTTAGAGCATACGCTATTGGGCTATTGGTGTTCTGTTCAGGAAATATTCCCCTGTGCCCATGTCCTCAAGGGTCTTCCCCAGTTTCTTTTCTATTAGTTTCAGTGTGTCTGCTTTTATGTGGAGGTCCTTGATCCACTTGGAGTTGAGCTTAGTACAAGGAGTTAAGAATGGATCAATTTGCATTTTTCTGCATGCTGACCTCCAATTGAACCAGCACCATTTGTTGAAAAGGCTATCTTTTTTCCACTGGATGTTTTCAGGTCCTTTGTCAAAGATCAAATGACCATAGGTGTGTGGATTAATTTCTGGGTCTTCAATCCTATTCCATTGATTCACCTGCCTGTCACTGTACCAATACCATGCAGTTTTAAACACTATTGCACTGTAGTACTGCTTGAGGTCCAGGATACTGATTTCCCCAGAAGGTCTTTTTCTGTTGAGAAAAAAATTAGTTATTCTGGGTTTTTCTTATTCCAGATGAGTTTGAGAATTGATTTTTCTAACTCTAAGAAGAATTGAATTGGGATTTTAATGGGGATTGTGTTGAATCTGTTGAAATGGCAAGGTGGCCACTTTAACTATATTAATCCTGCTAATCCACTAGCATAGAAGATTTTTCCATTTTCTGAGGTCTTCTTCAATTTCCTTCTTCAGAGACCTGAAGTTCTTGTCATACAGATCTTTCACTTATTGGGTTAGAGTCACACCAAGATACTTTATATGATTTGAAGCTATTGTGAAGGGTATCATTTCCCTAATTTCTTTCTCAGTCTGTTTATCCTTTGAGTATAGGAAGGCTACTTATTTGCTTGAGTTAATTTTATAACCTGCCACTTTGCTGAAGTTGTTTATCAGCTGTAGGAGTTCTCTGGTGGAGCTTTTTTTGGGGGGTCACTTAGGAACACTATCATATCATCTGCAAAATGTGGTAGTTCGACTTCTTCCTTTCCAATTGTATCCCTTTGACCTCCCTATGTTGTCTAATTGTTCTAGCTAGTATTTCAAGTACTATATTGAATAAATATGTAGAAAGAGGGCAGCCTTGTCTAGTCCTTGATTTTAGTGGGATTGCTTCAAGTTTCTCTCCATTTAGTTTGATGTTGGCTACCGGTTTGCTGTATATTGCTTTTACTATGTTTAGGTATGGGCCTTGAATTCTTGTTCTTTCCAAGACTTTTAGCATGAAAGGATGCTGAATTTTGTCAAATGCTTTTTAAGCATCCAATGAGATGACCATGTGGTTTTTTTTCTTTGAGTTTGTTTATGTAGTAGATGGCATTGATGGATTTCTGTATATTGAACCATCCCTGCATCCCTGGGATGAAGCCTACTTGATCGTGGTGAATGATTGCTTTGATGTGTTCTTGGATTTGGTTGGCAAGAATTTTATTGAGTATTTTTGCATTGATGTTCTTAAGGGAAATTGACCTGAAGTTCTCTTTCTTTGTTTTATCCCAGTGTGGTTTTGGCATCAATATAATTGTGGCTTCGTAGAACAAGTTGGGTAGTGTTCCTTTTGTTTCTATTTTGTGGAATAGTTTGAAAAATATTGGTGTTAGGTCTTTGAAGATCTGATAGAATTCTGCACTAAAATCATCTGGTCATGTGCTTTTTTTGGTTGGAAGACTTTCTATGAACTCTTCTATTTCTTTGGGGATTATGGGATTGTTTAGACGATCTATTCAATCCTGATTTAATTTTGATATTTGCTATCTGTCTAGGAAATTGTCCATTTCCTCCAGGTTCTCCAGTTGTGTTGAGCATAGGCTTTTGTAGTAGGATCTTATGATTTTTTGAATTTCTTCAGTTTCTGTTGTTATATCTCCCTTTTCATTTCTAATTTTGTTAATTTGGATACTGTGTCTGTGCCCATTGGTTAGTCTGGCTAAGGGTTTATCTATCTTGTTGATTTTCTCAAAGAACTAGCTCCTGGTTTTGTTGATTCTTTTTGTGGTTCTCTTTGTTTCCACTTGATTGATTTCAGCCCTGAGTTTGATGATTTCTCGTCTTCTACTCCTCCTGGGTGGATTTGCTTCTTTTTTTTCTAAGGCCTTGAGGTGTGCCATTAAGCTGCTAGTGTATGCTCTCTCCAGTTTCTTTGTGGAGCCACTCATGGCCTGAGTTTTCCTCTTAGCACTACTTTCTTTGTTTCCCATAGATTAGGGTATATTGTGCCTTCATTTTCATTAAATTCTAAAAAGTCCTTGATTTCATTTCTTTGTTGGCCAAGGTATCATTGAGTAAAGTATTGTTCAGCCTCCATGTGTATGTGGGATTTCTATTGTTTTTGTTGTTATTGAAGACCACTCTTACTCCATAGTGATATGATAGGAGGCATGGGACTAGCTCCATCTCCTTATATTTGTTAAGGTCTGTCTTGTGACAAATTATATGGTCAATTTTGGAGAAGGTACCATGAGGTACTGTGAAAAAGGTATATTCTTTTGCTTTAGGATGAAATGTTCTATAAATATCTGTTAAATCCAATTGGTCCAAAGCTTCAATTAGTTTCATTGTGTCCCTGTTTAGTTTCTGTTTTCCTGATTGGTACATTGAGGAGAGTGGAACATTGAAGTTCCACAATTATTGTGTTAGGTGCAATGTGTGCTTTGAGCTTTAGTAAAGTTTCTTTTATGAATGAGGGAGCCCTTGCATTTGGAGCAGAAATGTTCAGAATGGAGAGTTCTTCTTGGTGGATTTTTCCTTTGACCAGCAAGAAGTGACCTTCTGTGTCTCCTTTGATGACTTTAGGTTGAAAGCCAATTTTATCTGATATTAGAACTGCTACCCCAGCTCGTTTCCTGAGACCATTTGCTTGTAAAATTGTCTTCCAGACTTTTACTCTAAGGTAGTGTTTGTCTTTGACCCTGAGGTGTGTTTCCTGTATGCAGCAAAATGTAGGGTCCTGTTTTCGTATCCAGTCTGTTAGTCTATGTCTTTTTATTGGGGAATTGAACCCATTGATGTTAAGAGATATTAAGGAACAGTGATTATTAGTTCCTGTCATTTTTGATGTTCTGTTTATATTGTAGTGGTTATCTTCTTTTGGGTTTGATGAAAGAATGTTACTCTCTTGCTTTTTACAGGGTGTAGTTTCCTTCATTGTATTGGCATTTTCTGCCTATTATCCTTTGTAGGGCTGTGTTTGTGGAAATATATTGTTTAAAATTTGGTTTTGTCATGGAATATCTTGGTTTCTTCTTCTAAGGTGATTGAGGGTCTTGCTGGGTATAGTAACCTTGGCTGGCATTTTTGTTCTCTTAGAGTCTGCATGAGATCTGACCAGTATCTTCTAGCTTTCATTGTCTCTGGTGAGAAGTCTGGTGTAATTCTGATAGGTCTTCCTTTATATGTTAGTTGGCCTTTTTCTCTTACTGCCTTTAAAATTCTTTCCTTTTTTAGTACATTTGGGGTTTTGATTATTATGTGACAGGAGGTATTTCTGTTCTTTTCCAGTCTGTTTGGAGTTCTGTAGGCTTCTTGTATATTCATGGGCATCTCTCTTTTTAGGTTAGGGAAGTTTTTTCCAGAATTTTGTTGAAGATATTTGCTAGCCATTTAAGTTGTAAATCTTTACTCTCGTCTATACCTATAATCCTTAGGTTTGGTCTTCTCATTATGTCCTGAATTTCCTGGATGTTTTGGGTTACAAACTTTTTGAATTTTCCTTTTTCTTTGTCAGTTGAGTTTATGGTTTTTATGGTATCTTTGGCATCTGAGATTCTTTCTTCTATCTCTTGTATTCTGTTTTTGATATTTGCTTCTATTGCCCCTGATTTCTTCCCAAGGTTTTCTATGGCCAATGTTGTCTTCTTGTGATTTCTTCGTTGTTTCTACTTCTGTTTTTAGATCCTGGATAGTTTTGCTCAGTTTCTTCACTTGTTTGTTTGTGCTTTTCTGCAATTAAGAGATTTTTGTGTTTCCTCTTTCATGACTTCTGCCTGTTGACCCAAGTTCTGCTGTATTTCTTTAAGTAATTGTTTCATTTCCTCTTTATTGGCTTCTATCTAGTGACCCATATTCTCCTGAATTTCTTTAAATGATTTTGTGTTTCCCTTGTAAGGGCTTCTACCTTTTGATCCATTTTCTCATGTATTTCTTTAAGAGATTCATTTATGTCCTTCTTGTTTTCCTCTAACAGCATCATGACCAGTGATTTTAAATCCAAATCTTGTTTTTCTGGTGTGTTGGGGGTATCCATGACTTGTTGTTGGAGAATTGGGTTCAGATGCTGCCATATTGCCTTGATTTCTGTTACTAACATTCTTACGTTTGCCTTTTGCCACCTAGCTATCTCTGGCGTTAGTTGGTCTTGTCACTGGCTGGTGTTTGCGTCTCATGTGAGCCTGTAAGGCTATTTCCACACCACTGGATGATTGGGTTTCTCTTGGCACAAATTGCTGATGAGCTGCCCTCCTCTTGGGTTTTGTTGGAGCTCTGGTGTGTCTTGCCCCAAGCAATGTTATACTCTGGTTGTCTCTGTGAACCTGGTGCTGCCTGTGTGCTCCATCAGGGATCGGAGATGGTGGATTCTATGGGGACCTTTTCCAAGTGCTGATCACTCTGCAGGGCAAACGACCCTTGACAGGGCTGGCACACAGAAGGCCCACAGAGCTGCCTAGGCACCTGGTGTAGGCAGATGCCTGACAGGCTGAGACCCAAGTGATGTTAGACTTGGACTATATCTGCATATCTGGTACTGCCTGTCAGCTCTATCCAATGTCCCGGAGCCAAGATGGCAGAGAGCCCCTCCAAGTGCTGGTCAGTATACAGGGCAAACTTCCCCCAACAGGGCTGTCACACAGATGGCCCACAGTTCTACCCAGGCCCTGGGTGTAGGCAAAAGCCTGACAGGCTGAGACCCAAGCGATGTTTTACTCAGGGATATGTCTGCATACCTGGCGCTGTCTGTTAGATGTATCTGGCATCTGGGAGCCAAGATGGCAGACAGCCCCTCCAAGTGCTGGTCAGTCTGCAGGGCAAACTTCCCCCAACAGTGTTGGCACACAGATGGCTGAAGAGCTGCCCAGGCCCTAGGTTCAGGCAAAAGCCTGACAGGCTGAGACCCAAGTGATGTTAGACTCAGGCTATGTCTGCGTACCTGGCGCTGTCTGTTAGATCGGTCTGGTGACTGAGAGCCAAGATGGTGGACTAAAATCACTTCTCATGATGATGGAATACTTTAAGAAGGACATAAATAACTCCCTTAAAGAAATACAAGAGAACACAGGTAAACAGATAGAAGCCTACAGAATTCCAAATAGATTGGACCACTGTCACATTATAGTCAAAACACAAAATGTACAAAACAAAGAAAGAATATTAAAAGCAGTCCAGGCAAAAGATCAAGTAACAAAAAGGCAGACCTTTTAGAATTATACCAGACTTTTCACCAGAGACTATGAACATCAGACGATCCTCGGCAGATGTCATACATACCTAAGAGAACACAAATGCCAGCCAGGCTACTATACCCAGCAAAACTCTCAATTACCATAGATGGAAAAAACAAGATATTCCATGACAAAACCAAATTTACACCAATATCTTTCCACAAATCCAGCCCTACATAGGATAATAGATAGAAAACACCAACACAAGGAGGGAAACTACACCCTAGAAAAAGTAAAAAAGTAATCTTTCAAGAAACCCACACAAACATAATTCTATTTCTAACAACAAAAATAACAGGAAGTAACAATCACTTTTTCTTAATATCTCTTAATATGAAAATTAATATTACCTACATATCCTAATTGATCAAAATTTAAAAATATGAGGAATTAGAAATGTGTTGGCTGTCACCCAGTGGTCTCTCTAATTTGGTAATTGGAGAGATATGACAAATATTGTACAATCCGTATACACATTCTACTTGTTTGTGACAGTGTCCTGCTGTGTATCACATAATGGTCTGGAAATCATGTTTCTCCTATCTCAGCCTCTCTATAGGTAAGATTATTTATTTTACTCTATACTACGGTTTTCAGAACAGCATACATATTTCAAAATTATGTATACAGCCAAAAGAAGCATAGGCAATTAATTTGGGAGGTGGCTTGTAAGAGAACAACAAAGAGTGAGACTGAATCTTTTGCTTGATATTTATTATTATTGTATCAATTTTGAAGAAGATGACCTTATAAGTTACTCTTTTCCTGAGATGAATGCTTTTTGAAATTATCGCAGCCAATGAACCAGAATCTTACCCTCACCTAATGTCTGTGCAACCCTCCAAGCAGAGCCATTGTTCATTGAAACAGTTGATGAATGGCTTCCTGGATAGACCATATTAATACACACATCATTTCTTATATGAATGTAATCTGTTCCCTGTGGGCTGAGAATAATGACAATCACGCAAGTCAAAAAGCTTTGACCATAGCAGGAAATCTGTATCCAAATAATTGTGCCTACAATTTATTTTCTGGTCTAGCTGAACTGTCAACTCTTAGTTTAGCTACTATGGAGGTAAAATCCTTTGGTGATGTGAGGGACATTGAAGTACAGCCTTTTTACAATGAACTCCAGTGTCTAAAATTGTTCTTATTTTGGGTTTGTACAGCAGTAAGAGCCAAGATTTTAATCTCTACTAAAAACAAAATGAATGAACAGACAAAAAGACTTTATCTTTTTATGTTCATTTAATAACATGTCCATTATTTTTATGATTGGCATAAAATATATATTGTGTTGAATATATAAAAATTAAAATTAAAATTAAGAAATCAAATTAAACAAAAGAAAAATTTAAAAGCCCAATTTGTGCTACAAGCATGGTCCAACTCGCAGTGGCCTACTCCATAAGTAGAGTCCTACTTAATCCATAAGTAGAGTGAATATCTTAATTCCTCCCATGAAGCACGTATGCCAGAAGCCATCAATTGTGGAGAGCTAACTTCAGCATCCTTGCCACATTTTTGCCTTTTAAGTATAAGGCATAAAAAAAATACATCACAAAAGAGGCCTAAACAGATACAAGAAAATTGAAATAATCCCATGCATCGAATCAGATCACCATGCACTAAGGCTGGTCTTCAGTAACAAAAATAACAGAAAACCCACATGCACAAGGAAACTGAACAGTGATCTACTCAATGATAACTTGGTCAGGGAAGAAATGAGAAAGAAATTAAAGACTTTTTAAAGAATTCAATGAAAAAGAATGCAAAGCATACCCAATCATGGGACACAATGAAAGTAGTGCTAAGAGGAAAATTTATAGCTCTGAGTGTCTCCAAAAAGAAATTGGAGAGTATATACTCTAGCAGTTTGACAGCACACCTGAAAGCTCCAGAACAAAAAGAAGCAAATATACCCAAGTGGAGGAGATGGCAGGAAATAATCAAACTCACGGCTGAAATCCACCAAGTAGAAACAACAAAAATAACTAAACAAAAAAAAATCAACAAAATCAGGAGCTGGTTCTCTGAGAAAATCAACAAGGTAGATAAACCCTTAGCTTGACTAACCAGAGGGTTATCCAAATTAACAAAATCAGAAATGAGAAGGGAAAAATAACAGAAACTGAGGAAATTTAAAAAGTCATCAGAGTCTATTACAAAAGCCTATAGTCAACATAACTGGAAAACCTGGATGTAATGGACAATTTTCTAGACAGATATATGGTATCAAACATAAATGAGGATCAGATAAACCATCTAAATAGTCCCATAACATCTAAAGAATTAGAAGAAGTCATTAAAAATCTCCCAACCAAATAAATAAATAAATAAATAAATAAATAAATAAATAAAGGCTTAACAGAGAATTCTATCAGACTTTCAAGGAAAGTCTAATACCAATAATCTTCAAAATGTTACACAAAATAGAAACAGAAGTAACACTACCTAATCCTTTCTATGAAGCCACAATTATGGTTTTAAATTAACCACACAAAGACCCAAAAAGAAAGAGAACTTCAGACCAGGTTTCCTTATGAAAATAGAAAAATCCTCAATAAAATTCTAGCAAATCAAATCCAAGAACACATGAAAAAGAATAATCCAACATGATCAAGTAGGCTCCATTCCAGGATATCAGGGACAGTTCAATATACAGAAGTCCACCAATGTAATCCACTATATAAACAAACTTAGAGAAGACAACCACATCATCATCTCATTACATAGTGAGAAATCATTTGACAAAATCCAACACCCCTTCATGGTAAAAGTCTTGGAAAGATCAGGAAATGAAGGCCCATACCTGAACATATTGAAAGCAATATACAACAAACCAGTAGTAGCCAGCATCAAACTAAATGGACAGAAACTTGAAGCAATCCCACTAAAATCAGGGACCAGACCAAGTTGCCCTCTCTCTCCATATCTATTCAATGTATTACTTGAAGTCCTAGACAGAGCAATTAGAGAATAAAAGGATGTCAAAGGGATACAAATTGGAAAGGAAGAAGTCAAAATAAAACTCTTTGCAGATGATATGATAGTATACTTAAGTGATCCCAAAAATTCCACCAGAGAACTCCTAAAGCTAATAAACAACTTCAGCAAAGTGGCTGGATATAAAATTAACTCAAACAAATCAGTAGCTTTCCTCTACTCAAAGATAAACAGGAGGGTAAAGAAATCAGAGAAACACCTCCATTCACAATAGTCACTAGTAATATAAAATACCTTCGTGAAATACCTTCCTGTGACTCCAACCAAGCAAAAGACCTGTGTGAAAAGAATTTCAAGTCTATGAAGAAGGAGATTGAAGAAAATATCAGAAGATGGAAAGATCTCCCATGTTCGTGGATTGGCAGGAATAATATAGTAAAAATGGCCATTCTGCCAAAACCAATCTACAGATTCAATGCAATCCCCATCAAAATTCCAAATCATTTCTTTATAGAATTAGTGAGAGCAATTTGCAAATTCATTTGGAATAACAAAAAATCCAAGATAGTGAAAACTATTCTTAACCATAGAAGAACTTCTGGGAGGATGACTATCCCTGGCCTCAAGCTCTAGTACAGTACTATGGTCATAAAAACTTCATGTTATTGGTACATAGACAGGGAGGTAGATCAATGGAATAGAATTGAAGACCCAGAAATGAACCCACACACCTATGGTCACTTGATCTTTGGCAACGGATTTAAAACCATCCAGTGGAAAACAGACAGCATTTTCAACAAATAGTGCTGGTTCACCTGGTGGTGAGCATGTAGAAGAATGCAAAGAGATCCATTCTTATCTCCTTGTTCAAAGCTCAAGTCAAAGTAGACCAAGGTCCTCCATATAAAACTGGACACACTGAAACTAATAGAAAAGCAAGTAGGGAAGAGTCTTGAACACGTGCACAGGGGAAATTTTCCTGAACAGAACACCAATGGCTTGTGCTCTAAGATCTATTCTCATGGCTCTGAATTTAAAGCCATTCAGAACCCAGAGTCTATGTTGCCAAGTTCCTGCTGCCTGTTTGGGGCAGAGCTTGACTCTCTTGAATCACAAGTGCATAAACTTTCCTTGCTATTTAGTAACAAAACAATCCCTTAGGGTTTTACTTTTATAAATTGCAAGATCAGCTCTGGGTGTGGTTTTGCCTTGAGAGTATCACTTCCTTAGTTACATTTTGTGCCAAGCTACTCCTTATTTCTTTTAGCAAAAGCCTTGGCAGCATCATTAGATTTCCTGGTGCTCAACTGTGCTTAACTGTGTATTTTGTATTTCTTTTTACCCTACTTGCTCTTTTTTATTATAGATGTGCATAAAAGTGATTGCTAATAACCATGTGACAGTGTCAGTATTAGACTGTCTTGAAATATCCTGTACTAATTGTGTTTTATAAAAAAGTAAAGGAAAAACCAGGAATATGTTTGGTAGAGGCATGGTATAGTGAGGTGGAATGGGGTACCACTGTGGCCTTATGCTGAGACATCCCTTCCTCCTGATGCACCTGCCATATGACAGATATAGTATGGAATGGAGTTTATTTAGGGCATTGGAAGGAGGGTTGAGGAGGGAGCAGAGACAAAGAAAGAGAGAGAGAGAGAGAGAGAGAGAGAGAGAGAGAGAGAGAGAGAGAGAAGAAGAAGAGGAGGAGGAGGAGGAGGAGAGGAGAGGAGAGGAGAGGAGAGGAGAGGAGAGGAGAGGAGAGAAGAGAAGAGAAGAGAAGAGAAGAGAAGAGAAGAGAAGAGAAGAGAAGAGAAGAAAAGAGAAAAGAAGAGAAGAGAAGAGAAGAGAAGAGAAGAGAAGAGAAGAGAAGAGAAGAGAAGAGAAGAGAAGAGAAGAGAAGAGGAGTAGAGGCTGGCAATGAATACATGGTAGAGAAGAAAGAGGAATGGAGAGAGAAGGGACAGAGAGGGAAAAGAGTAGGAAGGTAAGAGAGTAAGAGAGAGAGGAGGGGGCAAACAACTCCACAACAACTTTTATAGTGAGTCAGGTATACCTGGATGTTGCCAGGTAATTGTGGGCCAGAGCCTAGAAGGAATACTAACATTTAAGAAATTAGTTTAAAGCATATCAATTTAGCCTTAGGCAGATCTTAGGATAAGGGCAAAAAAAGCAGCCACATCCTTTCCAACAATATTACAACTCTAGCCTAGTTCGGTAATATTGTTCCAGGGTAAAACCTCTCAATACACCCTGCAGCCAGCGTGGAGGAGGCAGCATGCACAAGTGAGACCAGTCCTGCAGATTGAAGGATTCTGTCCAGAGGGCTCTTGCAGGAGAGTTCCAGTTTCTGCCTCAGGATCGGGAACATCCCCGGCCACAGCGAGCCATCTCTAAGTGGCTCAGGAAGCCAGTTGTTCACCCAGTGACACAGAGGAGACAGCCAGCACAGCCTGCATCCAGAGTTGATAAGGGCCACAGAGCTACATACCCAAATACAGCTACATGTTCTATATGTATGTCAATATATAGTGCATTGGGGTTCCAAGTGTAGGATCACATTAACCAGGACACAGGGAATGTAGGGTAATTGTGTACCACTGCACACTTTATTGAATGTTCCAGTATTTTTTTTATAGGCAATCAGGATAAAGACTTCTCACAGCTTCTAATTCTCATTAGCTCTGTTTCTCAAGCAATAGTTTATCTAGGTTAGAGGTAACCCAAACCTCCTTGCAGGCTGAGAAATCTGTCAGCAGTTCAACTCTTTTATAGGTTGCTTAGTTTAACTAAAAATAAAGTAAGTTTCTCATGAGAAAATGATCATGAAGGCCACCTTCTCAGGCATGCAGCTTAGTTGGCAAAAGATCGGGATTCTCTGCTGAGAAAGTATGCTTTCTCAGTGTGCTGGGTGTCCCAGTGTGCTGGGATTCACAGACACCTATAAGTCACCTTGCAGCTAGCAGGCTGGTAGCCATTTCTCTATAGACGTGGCCATCCTATTTTCTAAGTATCATTTGAAGATGCTTTGTTATCTGCAGCTTGTATATTTGATGTCATTGGAAAATATCAAATGGGTATAGTTTCATGCCCATATGTTTAGGTCTTTTATTTTGTTCCATTGATCTACATATAAGCTTCTGTGCTAGTGTCATAATATTTTTATTACCATATCTCTATAATATAGCTTAAAGTTTGGCACGGTAACTATGGTAATTTTGAAGGAAAATGACCTCATAGGCTCAGTGAGCAGGCATATAAGAAGGTAAGGTCTTGTTGAAGTAGGTGTGGTTTTCTTTGAGGAATTGAGTAATAGGGTGTATACTTTGAGGTCTCATGAGCTCAAGCCAAGCCTAGTGGTTTACTTCCTATTTCTTCTGCCTCTTACTATGGATGTAGAACTCTCACTTCCTTTTCTAGTTCCATCTCTGCTTTCCATGATGATAGTGGACTAAACTTCTGAAATTGTAAGGCAGTCCCAGTTACATGTTTTGATTTATAAAAGTTGCTGAAGTCATAGTAACCTCTTCACAGAAGTAGAAATAGGGCATTGTTATAATAAACATGTCCATGATTTTTTTGGATAAATGTAGACTCTGGCACTTTGGATTAGGAAAGAAGTGGAATGCTTTAAGTGGGGCTTAATGGGCCATCCTAGTAGAAATATGAAAGACAGTAGTGCTAAGGGTGGTTTGAACTGTAAAGAGCCTGGCTCAAGAGGTTTCAGGGGGGAAGAATCTTAGTATGTGGCCATGAGACCATTCTTGGATTATTTTGGTGAAAAAGTGGCTGCTTTCTTGTTAAAAAAAAAAAAAAACCTGACATAGGCTAAATTGAAGAATTATGGATTCACAATTTTGGCAGAGAAAATTTCCATATCGTGTTGCTTTGTTCTTATTGACAATGGCCATGGTTATGCAGATTTATAATGAAAAGGAGCAAGCTGAGCAAGGAAAAGTAGTGCTAGAAAAATAAGAGTTCCAGGGCATGGAATGGAGCTAAGTTCTGTGTTCAAGGAGATAAACAGATTAAAGAAAATCCTGATGTTAAGTGCAATAATGGGAGTGGTGAGCTTGTTAAACTGCCACTCCTGAAAAGAAATTCTTTAAAAAAAAAAAGGCTTAGCGTTTGGTGTGGTGGCATACACCCTTAATTACAGCACTCGGAAAACAGAGGCAAGTTGATTTCAGAGTGTGAGGATAGCCTGGTCCAGAGAGAGAGAGAGAGAGAGAGAGAGAGAGAGAGAGAGAGAGAGAGAGAGAGAGAGAGAGAGAGAGGAGAGAGAGAGAGAGAAGTGTTAGTTTTAGGGCAGCCATGCTTAGGCAGTAAAGGACATCACCAAAAAAAAAAAAAAAAAAAAAAAAAAAAAAAAAAAGAAGAAAGAAAGAAGGAAAGAAAGAAAGAAACAAAGAAAGAAACAAAGAAAGAAACAAAGAAAGAAAGAAAGAAAGAAAGAAAGAAAGAAAGAAAAGCTGGTGAATCCAGAAGAAATTTGGATGGCCGAAAAACATCTTAAGAGATGTTCAACATCATTAGTCATCAGGGAAATGCAAATCAAAACAACCCTGAGATTCCACCTCACACCAGTCAGAATGGCTAAGATTAAAAACTCAAGAGACAACAAGTGCTGGCGAGGATGTGGAGAAAGAGGAACACTCCTCCACTGTTGGTGGGATTGCAAAATGGTAAAACCGCTCTGGAAATCAGTTTGGCAGTTCCTCAGAAAATTGGGCATGACACTTCCAGAGGACCCTGGCATACCACTCCTGGGCATATACCCAGAGGATTCCCCTGAATACAATAAAGACACATGCTCCACTATGTTTATAGCAGCCTTGTTTATAATAGCCAGACATTGGAAAGAGCCCAAATATCCCTCAAAGGAGGAATGGATACAGAAAATGTGGTATATTTATACAATGGAATACTACTCAGCAATTAAAAATAATGAATTCATGCAATTTGTAGGTAAATGGTTAGATCTGGAAAATATCATCCTAAGTGAGTTAACCCAATCACAAAAGAATACACATGAAATGCAATCACTGATAAGTGGATATTAATGAGCCCAGAAGCCCTAAATACTCAAGGCACAACTAGCAAGTCAAATGATTCCCAAGAAGAAGAAAGGAGAGGACCCTGGGCCTGTAAAGATTGGATCCAGTTTTGTAGACCCAGAACAGAGAAATCGTGGGGGGTGGGAAATGATTGGGGAATAGTTGGGGGGAGAGGAATTATGGGACGTATGGTGGGGGAGAACTGGGAAAGGGGAAAGCCTTTGGAATGTAAACATAGAATATAGAAAATAAAAATTAAAAAAAAAGCTGGTGAATATGATAAAGATGGGCCATGTTCCATCCCCAGCAGCACCAGAACTTGGCAACTTCAGCCACATGGTTCTGGCATTAGAGTCAAGGACACAAGAAAGGAGTTGTGAAATCTCCCTCCAGGACTAAGGAAAGCCACTGATGCTAGGCATTGTCAGAAGTGTTCTTGTATGGAGTCCTAGAGAGAATGTTGTGTGAGGCTGGAAGGGTGTGAGAAGTGATGCTATGGCTCCAGTGACCTCTCCCCTTCTTTGTTCCAAGAATTATCTGGCTAACTTGGGAAGGAATTCAGTCTTTGTAATTGCCTTATAAAGAGACCCTAAGGGCCTTTTTAGCCTCACACCCTCTTTACAGCTTCCCACTCCTGCTTGGAGTGAAGGATAGGCAGAATTCAGTTCTCCATCCATGAGACATTCTTGAATAAGAGTCCTCATAGGATGTATTAGCTGATAACGATATGACCTCCAGAAAATTCCAGGTGGATCTAAAGATCAATAGATATTAGCTAATGGGTTTAAGCTGCAACTTGACTGATATAACCTGTGCCTCTGAAAAGTATAAGAACTGACTGTAATGCCCATTCAGGGTTGCCTATTCTTCATGGGCAGGATGACCCCGACTAATTGTCTCATTAAACCTCTTGCATTTTGCATTGATTGCTGCCCCTGTGTCTCCTTGAGAGGGGATCTTCTCGAGCAAGGCTCTTTGAGTCTTATATTTGATGCATTTGTCAGGAATCCTCCCTTCTCTGAGCCAGACTTCAGTGGTTGGAGGAATCACTCTAACAGGTATTGTGTTTATTGTCTGCTTGTCTGCTCTCTCTGCTGTCTGTCATTTTTTTTTTTTTTTGTACTCTATCCTTGTTTGCTTTGTTCGCAAATTTCTGAGTAAACTGTGACCAGTCTAGACCTGGTAAAGCATTTTGGGCAGATGTGCTGTAATGCCCTGGCCAGGGAGAATCTGAGGGATGCCTCTGATTCTCAGGGAACCTGAACCTCCCCTCCTGGGAACTGAACCACCTCTGAAAAGCCTGAGATTGCTGATTGTGAGACTAAGGTCTAGAAGTCTTTCTGTTTTGTTCCTTTTCTTTTTGTTTTGACTGTTTTTGTTCCTTTTTGTGTAACTTCTGACAGATGGACATGGGACAGATTGTTTCAACTCCTCTGACTTTAACTTGAGATCACTGGGGCAATGTCCATAGATGGGGATGTGGTCTCCCAGTAGCCATTAGGAAGCCCAAGTGGACCACCCTCTGTTCTTCTGAGTGGTCCATATTTGGGGTCGAGTTGCCAGCTGAGGGCTTCTTTGTTTTGGCCCTTATCCACGCTGTCTGGAGGCAGGTTTTTGACCCAGGAACTCATGGCCACCCAGATCATATCCTGAACATTCTAGTCTGGGAAAGTTTAGTTATGAACCCTCACAACTGGGTCCAACCTTGGTTAAATTCAACACTCCTGACCCCTGCTTCCACTATAGTTCTTGCCTTACAGGATCCCCTCCACCTAAGAAAGATGTTCTTCAGGATTTGTCCACTTCTGACTTACATCTCATGGACCCCCCCTTCCCTACCCTCCTTTTTTATATCAACAGAGATCACCACTGGCCCCTTTAGCTCCATCTTCCATGGCTGGTTCTGGACCAGCTATGGGGACCCAGAGACGACAAGCTGCACCCTGCATGCTGTGATGACCCTTCCCCTCCATGCATATGGGCCACTGGATGAGAATGGCAACCAAGTGCTTCAATACTGGCTGTTTGTGATCACTGACCTTTACAACTGGAAATCTCAACATCTCCCTTTCTCCAAGAATCCTTGGGGACTCATCAGCCCACCAGGGATGACTGCCAGCAGCTTTTGCAGATTCTCTTTACCACTGAAGAGAGAGAGAGGATCACTCTAGAGGCCAGAAAAAAACATTCCTGGGGAAAATGGAACCCCCACTCAGAACCCTGCTACCATCGACAATGGATTCCCTCTCTACCACCCTGCCTGGAACTACAACTCCTCTGAAGATAAGGAACACCTGAAGGTCTATCACCAGACTCTGTTGGCAGGTCTCAAAGGAGCAGCAAGATGCACCAATAATTTGGCCAAGTAAGAGGGGTCATTCAAGGGCCAGATGAGTCCCTCAACACCTTCCTAGAAAGACTGGTAGAGGCCTTTAGGCAATACACCCCCTATGATCCAGAAAGTGAGGAACATAGAGCCACAGTGACAGTTGCCTTCATAGGCCAGTCTAGCTGGGACATTAAGAGGAAACTTCAGAAATTAGAGGGCTTGGGAGATAAGACTTTAAAGGACTTTGTACAGAAAAGGTATTCCTGAACAGGGAGGCAGAGGAAGAAAAGGAGGCTAAGAAACAAAAAGAATTAGAAGAAAAAGAGAAAAAGCAAGACAGGAGGCAGAAAAGGACTCTTCAGAGGATTTTGACCACAGTAGTTAGGGATAAAGAAGTTTGAATGGGACAGAATGCCCATAGGGACCAACTAGAGAGAGACCAGTGCACCTTTTGCAAGGAAAAGGGACACTGGACTCGAGATTTCCCCAATAAGAAGAAAGAGTCACTCGGCTTGCAGCGGAGGCTGCCATCTTGCCTCGGGTCACTGCAGACAGCTGACAGCTGAGGCCAGGTGCATAGACAGAGTCCTAGACTAACATTGACTACCCAGTCAGGCTCTTGCCTGCACCCAGAGCCAGAGCATCTTGGAGGGAGATCTGTGCACCAATAGCTTGGCTGTGCACCCAGAGCCAGATCAGCTTGGCTGGCAGTCTCTGTGTGCAGGTACCAACTTGCTCGGGGGTCTGTGCCTGGAGTACAGCCAGAGGCTGACATCTTGCCTCAGGGCACAACAGACAGCTAACCATACAGAGCCCTGTGGACTGAGAGCACCACCATCTAGGCTCCAGAAGTCCAACCAGAGAAGCTCCGGTCCTGCAGGGAATCCCGCCGTTAGACAGAGCCCCGAGATCTGCCACCATCTTGGAGCTGGTGGCCTGACCAGGTCACCATAGAGAAACAACAGAGGAGCCCAGGTCACCATAAAGATCTAACAGACGAGCCCAGATTGGTAGAAAAAAGATCTGATTCTTAAAAGCTGGCAACTAGGCAGGACAGGGGGAGATGGCGGGAGGCCAATTGCATGTCCAGCAGCAAGGGGGGGTAGGGGGTGGGGGTGGGGGTGGGGACTGGTGGTGTGGGGGGGTGTGGGGGTGGGGAGGTGGGTGGGGTGGGGGTGAAGGGGGGAGGGAGACTTGGGTCTGGCCCAGAAAATCTGAGGAGGTAATTTGGAGCCCAGTAGCAGAAACCTTCTAGTCTCCACCTCAGGAGCATGGATGCCTTCTACAACAGTAGCACCAAACACCAGGCTCTCATGAGCTTCAAACACCAACCAGTAACAACAAGACCAACTAACTCCAGAGATAAACAGATGGCAAAAGGCAAATGTAGGAACATTACTAACAGAAATCAAGGCATATATGGCAGCATCTGAACACAATTCGTCAACCACAGCAAGTCCTGGATACCCCAACACACCAGAAAAACAAAATTTGGATTTAAAATCACTGGTCATGATGCTGCTAGAGGAACACAAAAAAGACATAAACAAATCTCTTAAAGAAATGCAGGGGAACATGAATAGGGTAGAAGCCCTTACAATGCAAACACAAAAATCGCTTAAAGAATTCCAGGAGAATATGGATCAAAAGACAGAAGCCAATAAAGACGAAATGAAATTGAGTCAACAGGCAGAAGTCATGAAAGAGGAAAAACAAAAATCTCTTAAATAATTGCAAGAAAACACAAACAAACAAGTGAAGGAACTGAGCAAAACCATCCAGGATCTAAACACAGAGGTAGAAACAACTAACAAATCACAAAAGGAGACAACTTTAGAGATAGAAAACCTTGGGAAGAAATCAGGGGTCATAGATGCAAATAGAAGTAAGACTCTCAGATGCTGAAGATACCATAGAAAGCATTGACTCCAGAGTCAAAGAAACTGCAAAATGCAAAAGGCTTATAACCCAAAACATCCAGAAAATCCAGGACATAATGAGAAGAACAAATTTAAGGATTTTAGGGATAGATGAGAGTGAAGATCTACAATTTAAAGGGCCAGCAAATATCTTCAACAAAATTATGGAAGAAAACTTCCCTAACCTAAAGAGAGAGATGCCCATGAATATACAAGAAGCTTACAGAACTCCAAACTGACTGGACCAGAACAAAAATAACTCCCGTCACATAATAATCAAAACCCCAAACATACTAAGCAAAGAAAGAGTATTAAAGGCAGTAAGAGAAAAAGGCCAAGTAACATATAAAGGAAGACCTATCAGAATCATAACAGACTTCTCACCAGAGACCATGAAAGCTAGAAGATCCTGGGCAGATCTCATGCAGACTCCAAGAGAACACAAATGTCAGCCAAGACTATTATACCCAGCAAAACTCTCAATCAACGAAGATGGAGAAATCAAAATATTCCAGGACAAGACCAAATTTATACAATATCTTTCCACTAACCCAGCCCTACAAAGGATAATAGGAGGAAAACTCCAATACAAGGAGGGAAACTACACCCTGGAAAAATCAAGATTGTCATCTTCTTCCATCAAACTCAAAAGAAGATAACCACTCAAAAACAAAAATAACATCAATATGTTGGAAGAAATAATCACTATTCCTTAATATTTCTTAACATCAATGGACTCAATTCCCCAATAAAAAGACATAGACTAGCAGACTGGATATGAAAATAGGACCCTACATTTTGCTGCATACAGGAAGCACACCTCAGGGTCAAAGACAAACACTACCTTAGATTAAAAGGTTGGAAGACAATTTTACAAGCAAATGGTCTCAGGAAGCGAGCTGGAATAGCCATTCTAATATCAGATAAAATTGACTTTCAACCTAAAGTCATCAAAAGAGACACAGAAGGTCACTTCTTGCTGGTCAAAGGAAAAATCCACCAAGAAGAACTCACAATTCTAAACATCTATGCTGCAAATGCAAGGGCACCCTCATTCAGAAAAGAAACTTTACTAATACTCAAAGCACATATTGCACCTAACACAATAATTGTGGGGGACCTCAACACACAACTATCCTCAATGGACTGATCAGGAAAACAGAAACTAAACAGGGACACAGGGAAAGTCATTGAAACTTTGGACCAATTGGATTTAACACACACACACACACACACACACACACACGCACATGCACACACGCATGCACACACGCATACACACACACACACACACACACACACACACACACATAACATTTCATCCTAAAGCAAAAGACTGTACCTTTTTCTCAGCACCTCATGGTACTTTCTCCAAAATCGACGATATAATGGGTCACAAGACAGACCTCAACAAATATAAGATCGAACTAATCCCATGCCTCCTATCAGATCACCATGGAGTAAGAGTGGTCTTCAATAGCAACAAAAACAACAGAAAGTCCATATACACATGGAGGCTGAACAATATTCCACTCAATGATACCTTAGCCAAAGAAGAAATCAAAGACCTTTTAGAATTTAATGAAAATGCAGGCACAACATACCCAAATCTATGGGACACAACTAAAGCAGTGCTAAGAGGAAAACTCATAGCCCTGAGTGCCTCCAAAAAGAAACAGGAGAGAGCATATGCTAGCAACTTAAGGGAATTCCTGAAATCTCTGGAACAAAAAGAAGCTATTTCACCCAGGAGGAGTAGAAGACAGGAAATCATCAAACTCAGGGCTGAAATCAATCAAGTTGAAACAAAGAGAACCATACAAAGAATCAACAAAACCAGGAGCTGGTTCTTTGAGAAAATCAACAAGATAGATAAACCATTAACCATACTTACCAAAGGGCACAGAGACAGTATCAAAATTAACAAAATTAGAAATGAAAAGGGAGATATAACAACAGAAACTGAGGAAATTCAAAAAATCATCAGATCCTACTACAAAATCCTATACTCAACACAACTGGAGAATCTGAAGGAAATGGACAATTTCCTAGACAGATACTGAATACCAAAATCAGGATCAAATAGATCATCTAAACAGTCCCATAACCCCCAAAGAAATAGAAGTGGTCATAGAAAGTCTCCCAACCAAAGAAAGCACAGGACCACATGGTTTTATTGTAGAATTCTGTCAGACATTCAAAGAAGACCTAATACCAATACTCTTCAAACTGTTCCACAAAATATAAACACAAGGAACATTACCAAACTCATTCTAGGAAGCCACAACTACCCTGATACCAAAACCACACAAAGATCCAATGAAGAAGAGAACTTCAGACCAATTTCCCTTATGAACATCGATGCAAAAATACTTAATAAAATTCTTGCCAAGCAAATCCAAGAACACATCAAAATGATCATTCACCATGATCAAGTTGGCTTCATCCCAGGGATTCAGGGATGGTTCAATATATGGATATCCATCAACGTAATCCATTATATAAACAAATTCAAAGAAAAAAAACCCATGGTCATCTCATTGGATGCTGAAAAAGCATTTGACAAAATTCAGCATCCTTTCATGCTAAAAGTCTTGGAAAGAACAGGAATTCAAGGCCCATACATAAACATAGTAAAAGTAATTTACAGCAGACCAATAGCCAACATCAAATTAAATGGAGAGAAACTTGAAGCAATCCCACTAAAATCAAGGACTAGACAAGGCTGCCCCCTCTCACCATATCTTTTCAATATAGTACTAGTTAGAGCAATTTGACAACATAAGGAAGTCAAAGGGACACAAATTGGAAAGGAAAAAGTCAAACTATCACTATTTGCAGATGATATGATAGTATACTTAAGTGACCCAAAAAACTCCACCAAAAGACTCCTACAGCTGATAAACAACTTCAGCAAAGTGGCTGGTTATAAAATCAACTCAAGCAAATCAGTAGCCTTCCTATACTCAAAGGATAATCAGGCTATGAAAGAAATTAGGGAAATGACACCCTTCACAATAGCCACAAACAATATAAAGTATCTTGTTTTGACTCTAACCAAACAAGTGAAAGATTTGTATGACAAAAACTTCAGGTCTCTGAAGAAGGAAATGGAAGAAAACCTCAGAAAATGGAAAAATCTTCCATGCTCATTGGTTGGATGATTAATATAGTAAAAATGGCAATCTTGCCAATAGCAATCTACAGATTCAACACATTCCCCATCAAAATCCCAACTCCGTTCTTCATAGAGTTAGAAAGAGCAATTCTCAAATTCATCTTGAATAACAAAAAACCCAGGATAGCTAAAACTATCATCAACAGTAAAAGAACTTCTGGGGGAATCAGTATCCCAGACCTCAAGCAATACTACAGAGCAGTAGTGTTAAAAACTGCATGGTATTGGTACAGTGACAGAGAGGTGGATCAATGGAATAGGATTGAAGACCCAGAATTGAACCCACACATCTATGGCCAATTGATCTTCGACAAAGGAACTGAAAATATCCAGTGGAAAAAACATAGCCTTTTAAACAAATGGTGCTGGCTCAACTGGAGGTCAACATGCTGAAGAATGAGAGTTGATCCACTCTTATCTCCTTGTACTAAACTCAACTCTAAGTGGATCAAGGACCTCCACATAAAACCAGACACACTAAATCTAATAAAAAAAATGGGGGAAGACCCTTGAGGACATTGCTCAGGGGGAAAGTTCCTGAACAGAACACCAATATCTTATGCTCTAAGATCAAGAATAGACAAATGGGACCTCATAAAATTACAAATTTTCTGTAAGGCAAAAGACACTGTCAAAAGGACAAATCGGCAATCAACAAATTGGGAAAAGATCTTCACCAACCCCACATCCGACAGAGGGCTAATATCCAATGTATACAAAGAACTCAAGAAGTTAGACCCCAGAAAACCAAATAACCCTATTCAAAAATGGGGTACAGAGCTAAACAATGACTTTTCACCTGAAGAAATTTAGATGGCTGAGAAACACCTTAAAAAATGTTCAAAATCATTAGTCAGTAGAGAAATGCAAATCAAAACACCCCTGAGATTTCACCTCACACCAGTCAGAATGACTAAGATTAAAAACTCAGGAGACAGCAGGTGTTGGTGAGGATGTGAGGAAAGAGGAGCACTCCTCCACTGCTTGTGGGAGTACAAGATGGTACAACTGCTCGGGAAATCAGCCTGGCGGTTCCTCAGAAAACAGGGCATGATACTTCTGGAGGAACCAGCCATGCCACTCCTGAGAATATACCCAGAAGATTTCCCAGCATGCAATAAGGATACATGCTCCACTATGTTCATAGAAGCCTTATTTATAATAGCCAGAAGCTGGAAAAACTTAGATGTCCCTCAACAGAGCAATGGATACAAAAAATGTGGTATATATACACAATGGAGTATTATTCAGCCATTAGAAACAATGAATTCATGAAATTCTTAGAGAAATGGATGAAGCTAGAGAACCCATTCTCAAAAGTATATCCCTGGTATGCACTCACTGATAAGTGGATATTAGCCTAGAATCTTGGGACACCAAAGATACAATCCACATACCAAATGATGTATGACAAGAAGGAAGGAGTGGACCCTGGTTCTGGAAAGGCTCAATGCATGGGAATATCAGAACAGGCAAGTGGGAAGGGGTGGATGGGGGAACAGGGGGAGGGTAAAGGGCATGTGGGACTTTTAGGGGGCAGGGAACCAGAAAAAGGGAAATTAAATGTAAATACAGAATATATCCAATAAAACAAAACAAAACAAAAAAAATAAAATAAAAAGAAACTCCCATCTCAGCCCGGCGGGCCCAAGATATTGGCTCTTCAGGAAGACAGTGACTAGGGAGGACAGGGCTCAGAACCCTTACCTGAGCCCAGGGTAACTCAAGGTGGAGGGGAAGCCTATTCCATTCCTGGTGGACATGGGAGCTCAGTCTTCTGTACTATTGGAGAAGGTAGGACCAATGTCAAACAAAAAATCGTGGGTTCAAGAGACAACTGGTGTCAAACAATATTCATGGACTACCCAAAGATCTGTAGATCTCAGAGTGGGCTGGGTATCCCACTTATTTCTTGTGGTACCTGAGTACCCAAGCCCACTATTAGGAATAGATTTATTAACCAAAATTGGAGCCCAAATTCATTTCCAACCTGAGAGACCATGAGATGTAGGACTGACTGTATAACCTATACAGGTCTTAACTATGTTGTTAGAAGATGAGTATCAATTCTTTGAGCCCAAGAAGGAGGCCCTGTACAAGATGGACTCCTGACTACAAACCTACTCATGAGTTTGGGTCGAGACTGGCAGACTGGGGCAAGCTAAGAATCAACCCCCAGTCCATGTAGAACTAACAGCTCTTGCTATCTCAATAGAGGTATGACAGTACCCTATGTCCAGAGAAGCCAGAGACGGCATAAGACCTCACATTGCTAGATTGCTCCTGCTTGGTGTCTTATATAAGTACCAATCAGCTTGGAATACACCTCTCCTGCCAGTATAAAAACCAGGAATGAGAGACTATTGGCCAGTGCAGGATCTCAGGGAAGTAAATAAAAGGGTCACAGACTTCCACCCCAATGTCAAACCCTTATAACTTGTTGAGTTCCCTGCCCCAATCTAAGACTTGGTATACTGTGCATCCTTCTGCCTTTCTTTGCCCGCCCCCCTCCCCAGCCAAGAGTATTTTGCCTTTGAATGGAAAGATCCAGAAGTGGGAGTTATAGGCCAGCTGAAATTGCTGCCACAAGGGTTCAAAAACTCTCCCACTATCTTCAATGAAGCGCTGCACAGAACCTTGCTGTGTTTCAGGAGTCTAAAACACAGGTAATTCTACTTCAATACATAGATGAACTTTTTTTATTTTATTCGATATATTATTTATTTACATTTCAGATGATTTCACCTTTTCTGGCTCCCCGCCCCCCAAAAAACCATATGCCCTTTTTGACCCCCCTGTTCCCCCATCCACCTCTTCCTACTTCCCTGTTCTGATATTCCCCTACACTGATGCATTGAGCCTTTCCAGAACCAGGGGCCACTCCTTCCTTCTTCTCAGACATCATTTGGTATGTGATTTGTGTCCTGGGTATTCCAATATTCTAGGCTAATATCCACTTATCAGTGAGTGCATACGATGGGTATTCTTTTGAGACTGGGTTACCTCACTTAGTATGATGTTCTACAGCTCCATCCATGTTTAAGAATTTCATAAATTCATTGTTTCTAATGGCTGAGTAGTACTCCATTGTGTATATATACCACATATTTTGTATCCATTCTGTTGAGGGACATCTGGGTTGTTTCCAGCTTCTGGCTATTATAAATAGGGCTGCTATGAACATAGTGGAACATGTATCCTTATTACATGCTAGAGAATCCTCTGGGTATATGCCCAGGAGTGGTATGCCAGGGTCCTCTGGAAGTGTTGCGCCCAGTTTTCTGAGGAACCACCAGACTGATTTCCAGAGTGGTTGTACTAGCTTGCAATCCCACAAGCAGTGGAGGAGTGTTCCTCTTTCTCCACATCCTAGCCAACACCTGCTGTCTCCTGTTTTTAATCTTAGTAATTCTGACTGGTGTGAGGTGAAATCTTAGGGTTGTTTTGATTTGCATTTCCCTGATGACTAAGGATGTTGAACATTTCTTTAGGTACTTCTCCACTATTTGATATTCCCAGGTGAAATTTGTTGTTTAGCTCTGTACCCTATTTTTAGTGGGGTTATTTGGTTGCTGGAGTCTGCCTTCTTGAGTTCTTTGTTCTTTTGTTGAGTTCTTTCTTGGATATTAGCCCTCTGTTGGATATAGGGTTGGTAAAGACCTTTTCCCAATTTGTTGCTCTTTTGTTCTTTTGACAGTGTCCTTTGCCTTATAGAAACTCAATAATTTTATGAGGTCCCATTAGTCAACTCGTGATCTTAGAGCATAAGTTATTGGTGTTTTTTTTCATCCCTGTGTCCATGTTCTGAAGGCTTTAACCCAGTTTCTTTTCTATTAGTTTCAGTGTATCTGGCTTTATGTTGATGTCCTTGATCCACTTGGACTTGAGCTTAGTAAAAGAAGATAAGAATGGATCAATTTGCAGTCTTCTGCATGCTGACCTCCTGTTGAACCAGCACCATTTGTTGAAAAGGCTCTTTTTTCCACTGAATGGTTTTAGCTCCTTTGTCAAAAATCAAGTGACCAGAGGTGTTGTGGGTTCATTGCCGGATCTTCAGTTATATTCCATTGATCTACTCGCCTGTCACTGTACTAACACCATGCAGTTTTTTTTAAATACAATTGCTTTGTAGTACTGCTTGAAGTGTGGGATAGATTCCCCCAGAAGTTCTTTTACTGTTGAGGACAGTTTTAGCTATCCTGGGTTTTTTGTTATTCCAGATGAATTTGAGAATTGCTCTTTCTAACTCTATGAAGAATTGATATGGGATTTTGATGGGGATTGTGTTGAATCTATAGATTGCTTTTGGCAAGATAGCCACTTTAACTATATTAATCCTGCCAATCCATGAGCATGGAAGATTTTTCCATTTTCTGAGGTCTTCTTCCATTTCCTTCTTCAGAGACCTGAAGTTTTTGTCATACAAATCTTTCACTTGTTTGGTTAGAGTGAAAACAAGATACTTTATATTGTTTGTGGCTATTGTGAAGGGTGCCATTTCCCTAATTTCTTTCTCAGCCTGTTCATCCTTTGAGTATAGGAAGGCTACTGATTTGCTTGAGTTGATTTTATAACCAGCCACTTTGCTGAAGTTGTTTCTCAGCTGTAGGAGTTCTCTGGTGGAGTTTTTTGGGTCACTTAAATATACTATCATATTATCAGCAAATAGCGCGAGTTTGACTTCTTCCTTTCCAATTTGTGTACCTTTGATTTCCTTATTTTGTCGAATTGCTCTAGCTAGTACTTCAAGTACTATATTGAATAAATATGTAGAAAGAGGGAAGCCTTGTCTAGTCCCTTATTTTAGTGGAATTGCTTCAAGTTTCTCTCCATTTAGTTTGATGTTGGCTACTGGTTTTCTGTATATTGCTTTTACTATGTTTAGGTATGGGCCTTGAATTCCAGTTCTTTCCAAGACTTTTAGCATGAAAGGATGCTGAACTTTTTCAAATACTTTTTCAGCATAAAATGAAATGACCATGTGGTTTTTTCTTTGAGTTTGTTTATTTAGTGGATTACTTTGATGGATTTCTGTATATTGAACCATCCCTGCATTCCTGGGATGAAGCCTACTTGGTCATGGTGAATGATCATTTTGATGTGTTCTTGGATTCGGTTGGCAAGAATTTTATTGAGTATTTTTGCCTTGATGTTCATAGGTGAAATTCGACTGAAGTTCACTTTCTTAGTGGGATCTTTGTGTGGTTTCGGTATCAGCATAATTGCGGCTTCATAGAACAAGTTTGGTAATGTTCCTTCTGTTTTTATTTTGTGGAATAGTTTGAAAAGTATTGGTGTTAGGTCTTCTTTGAAGGTCTGACAGAATTCTGCACTAAAACCATCTGGTTCTGTGCTTTTTATGGTTGGAAGACTTTCTATGACCACTTCTATTTCTTTGGGGGTTATGGGACTGTTTAGAAGATCTATTTGATCCTGAATTAATTTTGGTATTTGGTATCTGTCTAGGAAATTTTCCATTTTCTCCAGATTATCCAGTTGGTTGAGTATAGGCTTTTGTAGTAGGATCTGATGATTTTTTTAATTTCCTCAGTTTCTGTTGTTATATCTCCACTTTCCTTTCTAATTTTGTTAATTTGCATACTGTCTCTGTGCCCTTTGGTTAGTCTGGCTAAGGATTTATCTATCTTGTTGATTTTTCTCAAAGAACCAGCTCCTGGTTTTGTTGATTCTTTGGTTCTCTTTGTTTCAACTTGATTGATTTCAGCCCTGAGTTTGATGATTTCCTGTCTTCTACTCCTCCTGGGTGAATTAGCTTCTTTTTGTTCCAGAGCTTTCAGGTGTGCTGTTAATCTGCTAGTATATGCTCTCTCTTGTTTCTTTTTGGAGGCACTCAGGGCTATGAGTTTTCCTCTTAGCACTGCTTTAGTTGTGTCCCATAGATTTAGGTATGTTGTGCCTGCATTTTCATTAAATTCTAAAAGGTCTTTGATTTCTTCTTTGGCTAAGGTATCATTGAGTGGAATATAGTTCAGCCTACATGTGTATATGGACTTTCTGTTGTTTTTGTTGCTATTGAAGACCACTCTTACTCCATGGTGATCTGATAGGAGGCATGGGATTAGTTTGATCTTCTTATATTTGTTGAGGTCTGTCTTGTGACCCATTATATGGTCGATTATGGAGAAGGTACCATGAGGTGCTGAGAAAAAGGAATATTTTTTGCTTTAGGATGAAATGTTCTATAAATATCTGTTAAATCCAATTGGTCCAAAGCTTCAATTAGTTTCCCTGTGTCCCTGTTTAATATCTGTTTTCCTGATCAGTCCATTGAGAATAGTGGAGTGTTGAAGTCACCCACAATTATTGTGTTAGATGCAATGTGTGCGTTGAGCTTTAGTAAAGTTTCTTTTATGAATAAGGGTGCCCTTGCATTTGGAGCATAGATGTAAAGAACTGAGAGTTCTTCTTGGTGGATTTTTCCTTTGACCATCAAGAAGTGTCCTTCTGTGTCTCTTTTGATGACTTTAGGTTGAAAGTCAATTTTATCTGATATTAGAATGGCTGCCCCGGCTCGTTTCCTGAGACCATTTGCTTGTAAAATTGTCTACCAACCTTTTACTCTAAGGTAGTGTTTGTGTTGGACACTGAGGTGTCTTTCCTGTATGCAGCAAAATGTAGGGTCCTGTTTTCGTATTGAGTCTGTTAGTCTATGACTTTTTATTGGGAGATTGAGTCCATTGATGTTAAGAGATATTAAGGAATAGTGATTATTACTTCCTGTCATTTTTGATGTAATTATTATATTTGAGTGGTTATCTCCTTTTGGGTTTAATGAAAGAAGGTTACTATCTTGCTTTTTCCAGCATGTAATTTCCCTCCTTGTATTGGAGTTTTCCTCCTATTATCCTTTGTAGGGCTGGGTTTGTGGAAAGGTATTGTGTAAATTTGGTTTTGTCATGGAATATCTTGGTTTTTCCTTCTATGGTGATTGATATTTTTCCTGGGTATAGTAGTCTTGGCTGATATTTGTGTTCTCTTAGATCCTGCATGAGATCCCCCCAGGATCTTCTAACTTTCATTGTCTCTTGTGAGAAGTCTTGTGTAACTCTGATAGGTCTTCCTTTATACGTTACTTGGCCTTTTTCTCTTACTGCCTTTAATATTCTTTGTTTGGTACATTTGGGGTTTTGATTATTATGTGATGGGATGTATTTCTGTTCTGATCCAGTCTGTTTGGAGTTCTATTGGCTTCTTGTATATTCATGGGCATCTCTCTCTTTAAGTTGGGGAAGTTTTCTTCCACAATTTTGTAGAAGATATTTGCTGGCCCTTTAACTTATAAATCTTCACTCTCTTCTATACCTATAATCCTTAGGTTTGGTCTTCTCATTGTGTCCTGGATTTCTTGGATGTTTTGTGTTACAAGCTTTTTGCATTTAATATTTTCTTTGACTGTTGAATCAATGGTTCCTATGGTATCTTCGGCATCTGAGATTCTGTCTTCTATCTCTTGTATTCTATTGTTGATATTTGCTTCTATGGCCTCTGATTTCTTCCCAAGGTTTTCTATCTCCAATGTTGTCTCCCTTTGTGATTTCTTAGTTGCTTCTCCTTCTGTTTTTAGAATCTGGATGGATATGCTCAGATCTTTCTCTTGCTTGATTGTGTTTTCATGTAATTCTTTAAGAGATTTTTGTGTTTCCTCTTTCATAGCTTCTACTTGTTGACCCACGTTCTTCTTTATTTCTTTAAGTGATTTTTGTATTTCCTCCTTATTGGCTTCTGTTTTTTGATCCATATTCTCCTGAATTTCTTTAAGTGATTTTTGTGTTTGCCTTGTAAAGGCTTGTAACTTTTGATCCATTTTCTCCTGTATTTCTTTAAGAGATTTATCTATGTTTTCTGCTACCAGCATCCTGACCAGTGATTTTAGATCCAAATCTTGTTTATCTGGTGTGTTGGTGTATCCAGGACTTCCTATTGTCGGTGAACTGGGTTCAGATGCTGTCATGCTGCCTTGATTTCTGTTAGTAACATTTCTTCATTTTCCTTTTGCCATCTGGTTATCTCTGGCATTAGTTGGCCTTGTTGTCACTGGCTGGTGTTTTAACCTCCCATGAGGCTGGGCCCACCTGTTGTTTCTCTACTGATGACCAGGCTGCAAGATAGAGACTGCCTCTAAGAGTGCTGAGGGAACCTCAGGGAAGGCAGTTCCCAACCGAGTTGGTGCAAGGCCAAGGCTGGAGGGTGTGGAGAAGTCCCGCCGAGCTGCGGCCCTGGCCCTGGCTGGTAGTGAGAGCCTGGCAGATCCACCCAAGCGATGGCAGCCCCTGATTGAGTCTGTCTACCTGGGCCTCTCTAGTGGTGTCCTGGTGGCAATATGGAGACCTACCGTGAGCACTCCTGTAAGGGATTGTGGGGCAGGCTGCTCCCAGCTGCCTTGGTGCAAGGCCAGAGGGCATGGAGAAGTTGTGGGGACATCTCTTTCTTTAGGTTAGGAAAGTTTTCTTCTATAATTTTGTTGCAGATATTTACTGGCCCTTTGAGATGTAAATCCTTGCTTTCTTCTATAACTATAATCATTAGATTTTGTCTTCTCATTGTGTCCTGGATTTCCTGGATGTTTTGGATTACACACTTTTTGCATTTTGCATTTTCTTTGACTGTTGAGTCAATGTTTTCTATGGAAACTTCAGCATCTGAGATTCTTTCTTCTATCTCTTGTATTCTGTTGTTGATGTTAACATCTATGACTCCTGAATTCTTTCCAAGGTTTTCTATCTTCAGAGATGTCTCACTTTGTGATTTCTTTATCGATTCTATTTCCAGTTTTAGATCCTGAATAGTTTTGTTCAGTTCCTTCACTTGTTTGTTTTTTCCTGAAATTCTTTAAGGAATTTTTGTTTTTCCTCTTTAAGGGCTTTGACCTGTTGACCCATGTTCTCTTGTGTTTCTTTTAGGGATTTTTGTGATTCCTCTTTAAGGGCTTCTGCATGTTCACCCATGTTCTCCCATAGTTCCCTATGGGATTTTTGAATTGCCTCTTTAAAGGCTTCTACCTCTTGACCCATGTCCTCCTGTATTTCTTTAAGTGATTTTTGTGTTTCCTCTTTAAGGGCTTCTACCTTTGGATCCATATTCTCTTGTATTTCTTAAATGGATTTTTGTGCTCCTACCTGTTGACCCATGTTCTCCTGTATTTCTTTAAGGGAGTTATTTATGTCCTTCTTGAAGTCCATCAGCCATGTGAAATGTGATTTTAAATATAGTTCTTACTTTTCTGATGTGATGGACTATGGAGGATTTGATGTTGTGGGAGAACTGGGTTCTGATAGTGCCATGTTGCCTTGGTTTCTGTTGGTAGTGATCTTGCATTTGCCTTTGACCATCTCATTATCTCTGGTGTGAGCTGGTCTTGCTGTCTCTATCTTCTCTGTCCTGCATGCCTGTGCTTCTGCACTCCTGGGATTCTCTCTCTGTCCAATGTCCTGCAAACAGCTGATTCTCCAGGAAGTATCAGGTGATAGGGCCTCTCCTCTGGCAGACTTGGCAAGAGTTGAATGCCCTGCAGGCTGCTAGTTCTGAAATGATCTGCTGCTAACAGATCTTGGATGCCCTGTTGATGCTGGCTCTTGAATGCCCCACTTCTGCCTGTTCAAATGCCCTGCTGCTGCCAGTTCTCAAATGACCTGCTCCTGCCAATTCTCGAATGCCTCACTCCTGTCAGTTCTTGAATGCGCTGCTCCTCTTGGTTCTTTAAAGATTATAGGGAAGTAGGGTCCTCTCTGTGCCAGATGTGGTGCAGGTCTACCACATCTGACAGAAAGGGGTGGTGATGGGGCCAAAGTAATTCTCTAAAATAGATGTAGATTGAACCTCCTAGCTCTTGACGGGGAGGAGGGGGAAGGGGCATAAGTATAGTCCTACAGGAGAAATGCTGTTTTCATACCAATAAGTCTGGGATAGTCAGAGACAGAATCCAGAAACATCAAGAAGAATTAGAAAAAAAAAAGGCACCAAGAGCTTTTTAACAATCCTATGTGGAGCTTCTGGAATGGAATTTTGCCATATCATCTCTTGTTCTTTGGTCCACTTCTCAGTCTACTTTTAATACTTTCCATAGGACCTAATGAAAGACCCCTGGAGAGGGGAAACCCTCACTCAAATGGCGGGATAATGTGACCCCCAAGAACTCATGAAAGACCGTCCTTGCTGCAATCACACGAGGTTTCTTTGGGAAACCAGTGCACTGGGGCCAAGCTCATATCCCACGCAGGGGTAGAGGAGTTCGACCCCAAGCAGCTGAAGTCAGGGGTATTTAAAGGGGAAAACTACAAGGCAAGGAGTGGGGGAAAACATGTGTTATGGGAAAGGACAGAATGGGGAAGTACAGAATGGCTCAATACAGAATGGGGAAGCACAGAATGGCTCAATACAGAATGATGAAGTACAGAAAGACTCAAGTTTTGCAGTTACCTAGTTCCCGGAGCAGGATGTTCTAGCCCTGGGGCCAGGCCAAGGTCAGCCAATTCCTAGAACTAAGGGTCCAGTCAGGTGGGGCTTAGCCAAACATGCAGTTCTGACTCTTTCTATTTCAGGTTCTAAGCTTGCTAGGGGTCTAATTTTCTCATAGGGGGTGTAGGTCTTTCACTGTATTCTTTAATAATTTAATTGCCTTCATTAGAGAATATATTAGTGCTGTACAGATTATGGTAATCAGGCAGTAGTACCAGCAGCTAGAATTAGCTAAAATTAGAAGGTGACTTCTAATTTTAAGATTAAAATAGATGATCAAAGAATAGGAGGAAATAAATAATGACTGTGGCTCCAGTGACCTCTTCCCTTCTTTGTCCCAGGAATTGTCTGGCCAACCTGGGAAGGAATTCAGAGTCTTTGTAATTGCCTTAGTTAAAGATACCCTAAGGGTCTTTTTAGCCCCACACCCTCTTTTCAGCTTCCACTCCTGCCTGGAGTCAATAATAGGCTGAATTCCATTCTCCATCCACAGGACATTCTTGAGTAAGAATCCCCACATAATGTGTTAACTGATAGCCACTGGACCTCTGGAAAATTCCAGGGGGATCTAAAGATCAATAGAGCTAGCTAGTAGTGGTGCATGCCTTTAATCCTAGCACTTAGGAGGCAGAGGCAGGCAGATTTCTGAGTTCAAGGCCAGCCTGGTCTACAGAGTGAGTTCCAGGACAGTCAGGGCTACACAGAGAAACCCTGTCTAGACGAAACCAAAAAAAAAAAAAAAAATAGATGTTAGCTAATGGGTTTAAACTGCAACTTGACTGATGTAACCTATGCCTCTGAAAAGTATAAAAACTGCCTGTAGTGTCCATTTGGGGTCACCTCTCCTTTGTGGGCAGGACAGCTCTGACTAGTTGGCTCATTAAACCTCTTGCATTTTGCATTGATTGCTGCCTCTGTGTCTCCTTGAGAGGGCATCTTCTCAAACAAGGCTCTTCGAGTCTTACAAATGAAGCCTGGATTGCCTTGGAGACCCCCAAAATGTTGCAGATGCCAGTGTCATGGGATACCTGGGAAAGAAAGCTATGAGCAGTGAGTGGAAGCAGCCCAAGAGAAAGAAGTATACTGCAATCATAAAGCTGAAAGAAGTTAGAGATCTGAAGAGCACTTTGACATTAGACATAGAGGTGTTGATATTCTAAATTTGCCCAGCTGTTTTTTTTTTTTTTTTAATCTTACTCCAATCCAGGATATGCTTCCTTCTTTCCTTTTGGACAAGGAATGTATATCATGTACCATTATATGCTGGTGAAAGGATAAGGTTGCAAGCTAGGAATTCCCCGTGCCTGAGTCTTGGGTGACCCCAAAGGAGTGGGGGTTCAGTCTACTCTTTGTTGGCCTGGAAGTATGCACACATCATGCCTGCCTTCAGGGTCTGGCCGTGAGCCTCTGGGAGTGTCCCTGGCGGTTTTTTTCCCATCTCCTGTGGCAAGGACAAGCGCAGCTGGGGGCTGGCAGAATCACTGTGGCAGCTGCAGAGCTCCTGCCTGGGAGCACTTAGGTCCCCAAAAACTATGCCAGTGGGGGAGGGTGGGCGCGACCCTGTGCTTGGCGGCCATGTAAGTGGAAATGACTTAACTAGTTCTTCCGGCCTCTGTGGGAGGCTGATAGGTTCTCAGAGAGGGCGGGTTCAGATGGTTTCAACTGATTGGCTTAAAAGCTTGTGGTAGGCGGGTTCTGTTATAAGCCTATAAAAAGCCAATCCAAGTCTGAGCGAGCTGCTCACTTCTTTTACCTTGCATGGTGAGACTGTGACCCCCCAGAGCTCTAGAAATTATAATCCCTCTTGCAAATTGCATCAGGTCTGTTTCTCGTGTGTGATTGGGGTGCCGGCTTCCGAGACGTGGGGTGCGGGGGTGCCCCCGTTTTTCTTTCAGGTTTTACACTGGAAGTATGTGATCTATTTTTTTATTTTGATTTATATGGGATTACAGCTACAAGATTACCAGGAGTTTCAGGAAAGACTTTAAACTTGGACATAATGATGAGACTATTATCGACTATGGGGCCTTTTGAAGTTGGACTAAATGCATTTTGTATGATAATATAACTATAAGTCTATGGGGGCCAAGGATTGGAATGTAGTAGTTTGAATGAAAATGGCCCCATAGACTCATAAGGAGTGGCAATATTGAGAAATGTGGGCTTGTTGGACTAGGCATGGCCTTGTTGGAGGAAATGCATTATTATGTGACCAGGCTTCAATGTCTTAGAAGCTCAAGGTAGGTCTAGTATGACATTCACTTTTGCCACCTGTGGATCAAGTTGTAGAACTCTCCTGCACTAAGTCTGCCTGCATGTGCAATATTTCCTTCTATGATATAAATGGACTAAACCTCTGATCTTTATGCTATCCCAAATTAAATGTAATATTTGTAAGAGTTGCTGTGGTCATGATATCTCCTCACAGCATCAGAAACCCTAAGACAGAAACTTATCATGAGCCTTATTCATTTTGCTCAGAATTTGTTTGCCTATCCTGGGCCTTTTATGCTTCTATATGAATTTCAGGATGATTTCTCTTTTATTGTGTGTGAAGAATGTTGCATGGGTGTTGATTAGAATTTCATTGATTGTGTATATTTATTATTTTTAGGATGATCATTTTTACAATACAAATTTGATCAATTCATCCATATTATATCTTCTACTCTTTTCATTAATATCTTTCTTCAAAGATTTAAATTGGGCTTTTGTTTATTTGTTTTCAATTTTCTCTAGAAGCTGTTCATTTTCTACTTAAGCTTATTCATAGATATTTTATTTTATTGAGATCATTATGGATGGCCATGTATTGATATCTTTTTTCTTTTTTCTTTTCTTTTCTTTTTTTTTTTTTTTTTTTTTTTTTTTTTTTGCTGTTGTAGAAACACTTTTATTCAGAGGCTTGGGGACATGTGGTAGAAGACCATGCTGTCTGCTGTCCTGTGCAGGGCAGATTTTAAAGATCTCCCCATTGCTAATAGTTGATATCTTTTTTCATCAGGCTTGTTATTGGTATATAGACAATCTAATACTCTTCATAAGTTGATTTTTTTATCTTGTCATTTGCTCAAAATATTGTTTATTTCTCGAAGTGTTCTAGTAGATTTATTGGGTCTTTTATATATAAGATCTTTAGAGAAGGATAATTTGACTTCTTTTCCCATTTTAATTCATGCAATTTCCTTCTCTCATTTTATTGTTCTAGATAGTATTTTAAGTTCAGTATTAAAAGGGTGGGAGGTAGAGAAAATTCCTGTCTTATTTCTGATTTTAATGAGATTGCTTCAAATTTGTCTCCACTTTGGATAATGTTGGATGTGGAGTTTCCCTATATAGCTCTTATAATGCTGTACTATAATGTAATCTCACTCTCTCTAAAATAATACACACACAACATACAATATACATCCATATATATATATATGTGTATATATATATATATATATATATATATATATATATATGCCTTCAGATACACCAGAAGAGGGCATTAGATACCATTACAGATGGTTTTAAGCCACCCTTTAAGAACTGAACTCAGGACTCCTGGAAGAGCCGTTAGTTAGTACTCTTAACCACTGAACCATCTCTCCAGCCCTAACATGTTTATTTTGAAGTCATGTTGGGTTCTATCAAAACTTTTTGTGCATGATTTAGATATGACTTTTGTTTTTAAGTTCATTTATATGATTTTGAACCATGCCTTCATTTCTGCGGAAAGGCTAACTTGATTGTAGTAGTTGGTCTATTTGTTATATGTCTATATTTCATTTGTCTGTATTTTATTCAACATTTTTGCATCTATATTTATGAGGGATATTGGCTTCTAGGTTTCTTTTTTGTCTTTGAATATGTATTCTTTATTGTTTGGGTAGAATGTTCTAAAGATGTATATTCAGGAATTTGCCTCTCTATGTCATTTAACTCAATGCTTCTCTCTTACTCATTTATTTGTGAGAGTAGGGTAGTGCACTCACTCACTACCACTATCATTAATCTGTGACTAACATGAAGTGTTCTTTATGAAATCAGAGGTTTCTGTGCTTGGTATCTGTATGTTCAGAATTATGTCAATAAAATGAATGCTGTCTCCTTGATGAATATAAAGAGACTTTCTTAGTCTTTTATGTTTTTAGTTTGAAGTCTATTCTCATCAAATATTAGAATATATAGACCTGCTTGTCTATTAGTTTCATTTTCTTAAATTACACTTTTTTTATCCTTTTACTCTAAAGTGGTATATATCTTTGATAGTGAAGTGTGTTTCTTGGAGGACAAGGCATGTGGTTAGTGGTGGACTTTCTTTTGTATTTTAATTTTTAAATTTGTTGACAATGTCATATATGAATACAACTTAATTGTACAACGTATTCAACCTCCACACCTACCTCCTCCACCAACAAATTCCATGTCCACTACTTTCTCTTAAATTTATGACTTCTTCTCTTAGTGTTACATGTGTGTTTGTGTGTGTGTATGTGTGTTTGTATGTATGTATGTATGCATGTATGTATATGTATTTGTGGATGACCACAGAGGATTGGCTAATCTATTAGGAGGCTTGCTCCAGCAGAACATTAATTCTTCCTCCCTCAGAAGACTCTGGATACCTTTATGTTTTTGTTTAGGTGTAGGACCTTGTTAAATTCTACATTGGCATGTTGACTGGTGTGAATATTGAATAGGCCTGGTTTAGGCAAACATATTTTTGATATTTCATGTATGTAGCATATCTCAAATCAAGCATCTTGGTTCTCTGGCTCACAAAATGAAATTATATTGTTATCACTAGAAAAATCTTTATTTAATCTAATATTGAATGGGTATTTTTTTTTTTGCTATATTTGAAATTAAATCCTCAAGGACTTGGAAAGTACTTCTGGCAATTTCCTTTCAAAGCCTAGCCAGGAATGTTGGAGTTTTTCTTAGGTGTATAGTATAAATTAGCATGGATAGAGTTGTAGGCTCCATTCATCCCCAAAAACATTCATAACTAAAACAGACACAAAGAACATATGGCTAAATACTAGACATAAAGATAACAGTACAGGGCATTTCAGATTGATGTGCATCTTGCCTGGAAAGTTTCCCAGTGTAGTTTGTCTGAAAACACAGGAACATTTTGCTGCTGAATCCAGACTAGAAAGTCAGTAATGCTGAAAACTTTTGTCTTTGATTTCATATCTCATTCTTATTTTTTTGGTTGCAAGACTAGACTTCAAAGACTGATCCACCTCTCCAGCCCTCATATCTCATTCTTAAGTGATTATTATAACAGAGTGATTTTGGTAGGTAATAATTTTAGATTGTTAAAATAATGCTGAGCAGAACAAAGTGTATTTTATAGAAAGATTATGGCATCCACCCAGGAGTATTGACTATATCCTGCTAGTATTTCTCTGGCACATGTCTCACTCGTAATCTCTGAGAGGAAACATGTTTCCTTAGGATTTTTCTTAGAGCCATGGCCACATCTCTATTCCTCAAACTGTAAATGAGTGGGTTCAACATGGGAGTGAGAATTGTGTAAAAGGCTGACACAACCTTATCTTTCTCAGGTGTGTGGTAGGAATGAGGCAGCACATTGGTATAGAAAGCTGCCCCATAAAAAATGCTCACTACTATAATGTGGGAGGAACACGTGGTGAAGGCTTTACGTCTGCCTTCAGCAGAACTCATGTGGTAGACAGTGATGAGGATACGTGTATAGGAGACTGAGATGAAGGATATTGGGATGAGTAGCATCAGCACACAGCATGCATACATCAAGGTTTCATAGAGTGATGTGTCTGTACAGGATAGCTTCAGCACAGCTGGGATCTCACAGAAAAAGTGATTGATCTCTCGAGATCCACAGTAAGGGAAACTCATAGTAACAGGTGTCAGCATGAATCCATCCAAAGACCCACCAGCCCAGGAGCCCAGCACCATAAGCAAACAAACCCTGGGATTCATGATTATTGGATACCGTAGAGGGTTGCACACAGCCACAAACCTGTCATAAGCCATGAGGCCCAGCAGGAAAAACTCTCCCCCAATTAGCGTCAGGTAAAGAAATATTTGCAATGCACATCCCAGAAAGGAAATGGTCTTTTCTTTGGACAAGAGGTCTTGAAGCATCTTGGGAACAGTGATACAGATGTAGACAGTATCCATGATGGACAACTGACTGAGCAAAAAGTACATGGGTGTGTGAAGATGAGCGTCCACACGAATGAGCATAATCATGACCAAGTTGGCTGTTACAGCCACCACGAAGATGGAGAAAATCACAGCAAAGATCAGCCCAGGAAATGTTGGGTGGGTGATTAGGCCCAGGAGGATGAAGTCAGTGGAGTTCTGGTAAATAGTCTCCATTTCCACAGAACATGGCAGCTTGATCAGCTGTAGAGGCAGAAAATTGGTATGTCAACTAATTATCTTTTTTGTGTTATCCATGTTCAAGGAGATGGAGGAAAAAAAGAAATGTTCACCTCAGAATTCTCTTGATTCCTTGCTTGAACATTAGCAGTTAGGCATTATTCAAATCAAAATCTAAACTCAAATTTATCATCTTTGTTGGATCATCACGGATCCAAACTCTTTAAGTTGGATGAAAGTAGTAAATGTAACCATTAATAATAGTACTTCTTTTAATTTTTTAATTTTTAACCACCTTCTACACAATTCTTATAATCTCATTACTCCATATTGAATTTTCTGTGACATTAGTAACTACTCTATATCCACTTTATTATCTTGCAACCAGTGTATATTGCCTCACTAATTTAAAATTTTCTCATCTGATAACATAATTGCATGTTAATATTTTGTACAGATAATATTTGTAAATAAAGAAATCGTGATATGAACACATAACCAAGCTTTTGGACAAAATTCATTTCTTTCTTTGCTATTGGAATTAATAAACAGCTATGAATAAGTTTGGGACATGCTAGTGAGGACAACTTCCTGTGAGAGTTATCTCTACATTGTTCTATGACCTGCATTCTTGTCTTTGGTGATAATATTTTAAGGACTCATTTCCTTTTGTCCTTGCAAGACAGCATGGTGTAAAAGTTCTCAGATCATGGTCTCCAGAAAAACTCCTTAGAAAGCAGTACTTTAGATTCATTACCATGGAGAACTTTCTGACTGGCATCATGAAAATCAGCAATGATTTGTGATAAATTCTACATCATTGTATTCAATAACATATTCTTCTCTTAAATTATTGTCCAATCAAAATATTAGCAGATTTCCCTAATAGGTTGTTCCAAACCTTTATAAATATGTTCCATTAAGAATCTATTACTAACATAGCTTTTCCTCCTACTTTATTTTCTGCTCTATTATTTATCTTTAATGTTTAGAAATAAAAATAATCCCTTAATCAAAATGGGGAAATAACAAAATATTAAACTCCTATGACATGTTTGACTCTCATGTTTTCTCCATCCAAGGATATAAATGTGCTCCTCTTCAGTATGTTCAGTGATATCAGGGGATGTATTGTGAGTTTTCATTATTAAATCATGACTTTCATTATTAAATCATTAATTCATGTCACTTCTTGACAGAATTTTCTAAAGAAATATATTTAAATAAAAATAAGTTGGATATACCTGTATCTTCTAGTTTTACAATAGTCAAATAATTGCCAAATCCCCAATAATGCTCTCAGTAATAAAACTTTTATAGTGAAGCAAAAATTAAATAATAAAAGCAGCAGAGAAACATTTTTTTTTTTGGTTTTTCGAGACAGAGTTTCTCTGTGTAGCCCTGGCTGTCCTGGAACTCACTCTGTAGACCAGGCTGGCCTTGAACTCAGAAATCTGCCTGCCTCTGCCTCCCAAGTGCTGGAATTACAAGTGTGCGCCACCATGCCCAGCTAGAGAAACACTTTTAACATTTCTGTAAGATGGATCTTTGCTATAGTTAATGTTTCCAAATAGAAGAGTCAAAGTACAAATGGAAAAAAATAGAAAACATTTTTGTTAGTATGTGCTAAAATATGTCTGTCATCTATTATGAATCAAGAAAGAGAAAAAACCTCAGTATTAATGAAAACAAGGTATTTTGTCTCCTTTAACATATGAATCTAGCTCTGAGGCACTCATATAAAAACTGTACTTAAAAACATTACAGATAGAACCTCTACAGATAGAGCTTCTGTAATGACTAGTTGTAAATCAAAATACCCATGCAGGCAGCCAATATTATTTTGACTAATAATATTTATGTTTTGTTTGTCAAAAATTATAGATTTTATGTTAATTACCTATATTGCCAAGTCATCTTCTACTTATCCATTTAAAAATATATCCTGAAGAAAACAGAAATATCAAGCATATGATACCAAATTCAAGTTAAAAATAAGATAGGGTAATAAAAAATTGCTTTTGCATTAAGTACACCAGCTAAGGATTTTGTTTCATGCAAAGACATAGATCATACCATACACAGTATTAAAAAGATCAGGATTCTTCTAGACACTCAACATTCAGAAACAATGACACCTAACCACTTGTCATAGGCTATCTCATCAAGCCATCTGGGTATGCTTCACATGATTAATAGCCTCCTAACTCCAGTCTCTGTCCAGGGCTTGAGATCAGCATGGTTACTTGGCTGACATATTACCTGACCTTTCAGTGGCTCAGCCCCTGGCCCTTCAACTGCACTTGAAACCAGCTTTGTGCTTCAGCAGCTTTGGCTTGGGCAGTTTTGCAAGTAGTCAGGGTATCTGCTCACATTATGTTTACATTCATGTTGCCTTTAGGAAGCCTCCTTAGATCACAGAGGTTTTTGTCTCTTCCATACTTGTTCTGTAACATAATTATGCAGATTATGGTATGGGATCTAAAACTAATTATCAACTAAGTTAGGAATGGAGTAAAAGAACCCATGATTGCTAATGACCATAAGTAAAATTAAATCAAGAATATTTGATGAGTTAAAACTGATAATACTTACATAGCTGGCAACTTTATGGTTGTTTAGTAAAACTTGACATTGTAAAAAGACATAAACTTGATTCTGTTACTCTTATAGCTTGTTCAGAACTACAGATATTGTTAAGTTGATGTGTCTGAATTATCAGCAACGTACTGTGTGAGTTTGTTCTGTTTACATGAATTCCCAGAGTCCTACTTCAAGGCCAGAAGTAATGTGCTTGTATAAGGTTGCCTTTCTTGTTCTTCCTGTATAAAGCCAGGTAACTGCATTCTTGATCATCATTCTGCATTGCTTGAGGCCTCACTATTCTCTCCTATTTCCCTCTCTAGTTATAGTCTCCTAAAAACTAGACAGATAAAAGAAAAGGAAAAAAGAGAATAGAAAAGAATAGTAAAAGAGAATGAAAAAAGATTTTTCATCTGCAGACTCCATGGTTCAACCTTTCTGCTGTTTGGGATCTTTTTAGACCATCTTAGTTGTAGCACCTACCAGTGTCACGTGGAGTCACCTATTCAAACACTCTAGGTAGAATGGAGGAAGCAAACTGAATGTGGGGCATGCTATGGTTGGCTGGAGTTTGTGGCTGAAAAGAATGGCAAAGCCCCATGACAGGTATTTTACTACCAGTGGTCTTCTGCATGGAGAGAGGACATAGGAAAGAGAAAGGTCTCTCTCTGTAATGTCAAAGTCCAGGATAGCATGCTTGGAGGTGTTATGGGAGTCCACTCACCATCCTCGACCCTCACTATACATTAAAAGGAGTTTTCTTCAAGTGAGATCAGATGATATCCCTTCAGGAGTAATTCAGATCACTCCTTTGACAGACTTCATCAGAATCCCAGGACTCCAGGAGCAGCAAGAAATCTCCTAGTGCCATTTGTGTGGAGGGAAAGCTGATGATGTGCTTGGCTGGGTCATTGTCCCTGATTCACTTTCAAAGAAAGGTTCCCAGTACATTCTCAGAGATAGAATGACCATGTTGAACATTTTTTGTATCCAAGGCACTGTACATAGTACTTGTGAGCTACAGAAATCCATAACTATGACAGCTTCCCTTAGGAGTATTTGATAAAGTTTGAGAACTGCAATATATACCAATGGTATTTATTAAACAAAATTGTAAATCTGATAAAAATTTCTAGAGAAATATTTTGTTAGTATTTCTTAGTAAAAGTAATAGCATGGCAATAGCTGCTCATATAGCTGGGCTATGTAGAATTATAAAATCAACTCAGGAATAGCATGATGGTCATGTCTCTGGAATTCATTGTTTTCAGGAAAAGGATTAAATTGTATCACATTGCTTTAAATACAGATATTAATTTCCAAAAGATAGCATTCAGTGTACATTCTTTGGATAAAATTTATAAAAAGAGAGAGAAAAGGTAAAGATGCAAAGATACAAAGAACCAAAGAGACAGAAGGAGAACAGAGCACTGTAGCAGAATATCACTAACTCAGAGATAGATGTTCAGGTGTGCTAGAAGCTTCTCATCTTTATATCATAGAATATGTGAAAATACTACTTATTACTCATACTGTCCATATCTGCTAAAGGCTTTATCCAAAGGGCTTGACATGGGGCTAGAAGCTGAGATACCTTAAAATCATGAGACATTTGGGGAGAATGGGGAGATGGCTGCTTTGGTAGCTTAAATAACCAAGGGAAGAGAAGAGCCAGCTAACAAGGCAGTTTGTGCAGAAGCACAGGTGGAAATAAACCTAAATTAAACTGTGTAATTTTTTAAAGAAGGAAAACTCCTTTATAGCAAGTGTAACATCAGAAGATGCCTATACAGAGACTCTGGCAAACATGTCATGGAGGCGTGGTGTAGGTTAGTTCAAAAGCAGCAGAGAAGGAACCTTTAGATGCAGGGTGCTGGGAAGGGAAGTGAGGATAAAGGCTGGGAGGCTGTCTCAAAAGACCAAGAAATGGGGATATGTTTGCATGATATTCCAGTGGGAAACAGCAATGAAGTAGTAATTTAAGGAAGATGTATCTGATAGCTTTGTGGTATTGAAAGTAACATAATGATGGTAAAAAATGCTTGGTACTTTTCTAGAGTACCAAAATTGAATTGCCAGCACCCATCATTCCAGACCCTTTTATAGCACTTTCCTTTGAAATAAATGCATTTTTGCTCTTATCCTTAGATTTCTTTTATTCCCCTTTCAAGCTAAATATTGCTATTTGATAATCTTCTTGCCAAAGAGTAAATGCATACCCTTAGTATTGAAAGGGTGCTGCTTCCATTTTTGCATCCTAGAAAATATCTCCAGAGTAGCTTCCAATAGCTTCAGTGACACTCAAAGAAAGAATCCCAGTACTTTAGACATGCCCTCACATTTTTTCCATAAAAGTTCAAGGTCTTACCTCAAGCAGGCCAGTCCAGGACTTAGTAAGACAGCAGTGGGAAGTAGACTTCTTAAATACCTGGTCATGGAAACGAGGCTAAGTCAAAGCAAACTTTCATTGAGAGTGAATTGCTGAAGTCCCATGAGAGCTCTGGGTCATTAACCAGTCAGGTGCCTTGTGCTTTGAAGGATGCTTTGTTCTGCCTGAAAAGTTGTTCTTTCCCCAAGTGAGACCTGGCATTAATTCTTGATATTTCAACATAGAAGTAATTTTCTAATCTTGGCATCTCTTTGGTTCAATGAAAAGAATGGGCTCCATGACTGAATGCTTTAACCCAAACTCAGTGTGTCATGGGAAAGTTACTTAGGTGACTTGTGCTCAGTGCTGAGCTCTTAGACATAAGTTTTATAACTTTACCTCTGACATTATAGATGAGGGGGGAAAGCAAATGAGAAACTATGCATATATATCAACTTATAGTAATACACAGTTCCTAATCCTTTCTAACAATTATTTTACAAGTCATCCAAAAATACAAAAATCCTTCTCTTAGCTGTTGGATTGACTTGAATAGACCTTGTTCCATATAAAAGAGCTGTAGGTGCATTGTACCTGAATATTTATCTTCTTGGTTCTGTGTTGCTGCATCACTCTGTTGATAACTGTGATGACTACAGCCACTGCGGACTTTAAGTTATGGTCAACACTAGTTTCCGTATATCACAGAGCACCACACAGCTATAATCATCATACTTTGAATTAGTAGTAAAGTGCTCTGGACAAGTTAGATCAGTCTTCTCCTTTTGTTAACAATTTTGCTAAAGAAAAACAGATCAGTAAACATATGTTGTGTATTTGTAAATCACATGTCAGTTTTTTTGTCTAGTATTGAAATTTTTTATTTTAAACTACAGATTTTATTCCCTGGTCCACCCTCTGACTGTTCCACATTCCATACTTCCTCCCTGCCCTGTTGTCTCCACAAGGATGTCCCTACCCCCACCTCTCCACCCCACCAGACCTCCAAACTTCTTCAGGGCTAGGTGCATCTTTTCTGAAAACCCAGACCCAGCAGTCATCTGTTGTAAATGTGTTAGGGACCTCATAAAGCTGCTTGGTTGGTGTGCCAGTATCTGAGAAATCTCAGGAGGGGGGTCCTGGTTAATTGGTCCTCCTACAAGGTCACCCTCCTCCTCACCTTCTTCCAACTTTTCCCTAACTCCACCACTGGGGTCAGCAACTTCTGTCCACTGGTTGGGTGCAAATATCTGCATCTGACTCTTTCAGGTTCTTGTTGGGTCTTTCAGAGGACATTTGCGATAGCTTCCTTTTTGTGAGCACTCCATAGCCTCCATAGTAGTGTCAGGTCTTGGGGCCTCCCCTTGAGCTGGATTCCACTTTGGGCCTGTTGCTGGACCTTCTTTTCCTTGGGATACTCTCCATTTCCATCTCTGCAATTCTTTCAGACAGGAACAATTATGGCTCAGAATTTTGACTGTGACATGGCAACCCATCCCTCATCTGATGCCCTCTCTTTCTGCTGGAGGTGGGCTCTACAACTTCTCTGTCCCCAATGTAGGACATTTCATCTAATCCTCCTCTGTTTGAGTCCTGAGAGTCTCTTACCACCCATGTCTCTGGTACATTCTAGAGTGTCCCCCTAACCTCCTACCTCTTGAGGTAGCATGTTTCCATTATTTCTGCTGGCCCTTGGGGATTTTAGTCCTTTTCCCACACCCAATACCCAATCATGTTCCCTTCCCCACAACCCCATCCCATTTCCTTCCCAGATCCCTCCCTTCCCCCTGTGGTTTCTTTCTTCTCCCTCCCAAGTGGGACTGAAGTATCCCCACTTGGGCTCTTCAGCTTGTTGACCTTTTTTTAGTTCTTTGGGCTGTATCTTGGGTATTCAGCACTTTTTGGGGGGAGTAATATCTACTTATTAGTGAATATGTACCATGCATGTCCTTTTGAGTCTGAGTTACCTCACTCAGGATACTATTTTCTAGTTCCACATTTGGCTGCAAAACTTACGATGTCCTCATTTATAATAACTGAGTAATATTGCATTGTATAAATGAACCACATTTTCTGTATCCATTCTTCTATTGTGTGACGTCTGGGTTGTTGGTTTAACTGGCTGTAAATATGTAGAAAAATGAAATAGAACCCTATTTGTCACCTTGCACAAAGCTCAAATCCAAGTGGATCAAGATCAATGACCTCAATATAAAACCCAATACACTGAATCTAATAGAAGAGAAATTAGGAAAGAGCCTTGAACTCATTGGCACAGGGGGAAATTTCCTAAACAGATAGCTCATGCTCTAAGAACAAGAATTGATAGATGGGACCTCATGAAACTGGAAAGCTTCTGTAAGACAAAAGACAGCCAATAAGACAAATTGGCAACCTACAGATTGGGAAAAATTCTTCACTAACTTCACACCCAAAAGAGGGCTAATATCCAAAATATATAAAGAACTCAAGAAGCTAACCATAAAAAACAAACAAACAACCCAATCAAAAAATGGGGTATAGAACTAAATGGAGAATTCATATCAGAGGAATCTCGAATGGCTGAGAAACAGCTAAAGAAATATTCAAGTCCTTAGTGATCAGAGAAATGAAAATCAAAATGACCCTGAGATTCCACCTTACACCTATCAGAATGGTTAAGATCAAAACCCCAGGCAATAGCACAGGTTCCACTGTAGAGAACGTGGAACACTCCTCCATTGCTGACGGGATTGCAGACTGGTACAACCACTCTGGAAATCAATCTGGAGGTTCCTCAGAATATTGGAAATAGATCTATCTGAAGACCCAGCAATATCACTCTGGGGAATATACCCAAATGATACTTCACCATGCCACAAGGGAATGTGTTCCACTGTGTTCATGGTGGCCTTGTTTGTTATAGCCAGAAGCTGGAATTTTTATATAAAAGAATATCAACCCAAGTTTTTGATGTGCTATGGGCAATTTATCATTCCACAAGCTTGCTCATGTTTCTGGCTCTCTTTTCCATCTCTCATTTCTTACTCCCTCTTTTCAGAAGTGATATTTGTATAGAAGTAGAAATAGTCAGAGTTATAGCAATTTGAAAATAATTTTGAAAATTGGGTGTCTAGATTATTAATATATGGTTTGATTTAAAATATATTTTTCTACCCATACAATTCAACTGTGAATCCAAATTTGAAAACCAATCCTTCTATGTATCATAATAGAACTGAAGAAGATTTTTCATGTATTTCCTCTTGTTCCTCTGAAAGAAAGATGCATATGCCAGTGTGTTTGTGAGAAGAGGAAACCATGAGGTTATTCAGACCCAGGACAAGAAGATTTCACAGAACCACTTGGCTAGCTACTTAAAAACCATGTAATTTGCCTTTATATGTTGCAGATGGCTTTTAAATCCCAGTTAAAATGCTGAAGGGACTAGACCTTCTCATAGGTTTATTGAATCACATCTCTGGTTCTATCACATTTTGTGTGTCCTTGCATGTATTCTAGATTTTTTTCTTTTTCTTTTTTTTTATTTTCTATATTCTATGTTTACATTCCAAAGGCTTTCCCCTTTCCCAGTCCCCCCCCCACCATACATTCTAGATGTTTTTAGGTTTATATGTTCTTAGATATTTTCTCACCTGTCAAATAAAATGCATTGGTACAATTCAGTCACCTCTGAGCACATTAGATTCCATTATTGATGGATGTTAAGTTTAAATATGACTTTTTTCTGTTTCGATACATATTGCTTTATTATAGTAATCTCTTAGTAGTTTTATGAACAATTAAATAAAGAATATAATATTTTCTTTATTCTTCTGAGATGGTGTTGTGAGATACCTGTGAGAGTAGCTGCCACACCAGACAAAGATGACATCTTGGAAATCTGGTCCTTGCTGTTGTATGATGCTACATGAACAAATATATACTCATAGGGAATCAACAACAGAAAAAAGTAAGGGTACCACCAAATCCAGTTCAGTGAATCAGTGACTATTATTAAGGTTACTTACAGTACTATGGGTAAGAGGTTACTTATAGGAGCAAAAATAACTCAAGATGTTTGCATCATCAAAAGTTCACTCATGAAAACTGGAACCTTGGGATTTGCTGTGTAACTTACAGGCATCTCTATAAGTCAGAGACTGTCTCTTCTAAGCAATATAGTTCATCTGAGATTCTTCTAGGAAGGTCAGTTCATCTCCGTTTCTTAAGCAATTTAGCTGATTTTGCTGCTTCTGGGCAGGAGTGGGTCTCAGTGTATCTTGTAAGCTTCAGGGTCTTCCAGAATCTTCTGAGATGTTTACTTATTGACTCTTAAAGTGTCTGCTTTAGAACATCCGTAGCCATAATTAACCTTCCTGAAGATTAGAATGTATCAACTTGAAAAAAATTGTCAAAGAACACTTTCCCAGATTTAGAAACTAAATCAAATCTATTTATCTCAGTGCAGAACTTATAGAACCTTAATACTGAGGGGAATTCTGTGCTTTTTGTGATGAGCTATACTTACATAGCTACGTAAAAGTCTAATAGAGTGTGTATAATGCCTAAGGCATTAGGTCCAATATCCAGTAGCAGAACATGTACTATGCAATTCTTGTGTTGTACTTCTTGCTAGTCCAGGATTTTTAAAACCTGCTTCAGAATAAAGACACATTGGATACTGAAGCAATGCAACATCTACATAAACCAATGAGAAGTGAAGATTTCAAAAATAAAATATATTATTGCTATCAGAAAGTTTTAGAATGTCAAAAATTGTGTAATTAAAAATTTATTTGGCAGTTTGCATCCAATTATGTAATATGACAGTAACAATGTATATAAAATATAAGAGCTGCCTATATTTACCAATACCACATAGTTTTATACTGAACAGATAATTTCATATTGATTTAGCAGGAAAAATAAGGACAATTTCAAGGTACTGGTCTCTAAACTTTGACCTGTACTGTGTTAATAAAATTCAGTAGAGGAAATGTTTCGTATCATCAAAACTATTTTTCCCCAACAAGAGATAATGGCTTGGTGGGATTATATATTTCTTTCTTTCTTTCTTTCTTTCTTTCTTTCTTTCTTTCTTTCTTTCTTTTCTATCTTTCTTTCCTTCTTCCTTCCTTCCTTTCTTTCTTTTCTTTTCTTTTCTTTCTTTTTTTTTGTTTTTTTGTTTTTGTTTTTTTGAGACAGGGTTTCTTTGTGTAGCCCTGGCTGTCCTGGAACTCACTTTGTAGACCAGGCTGGCCTCAAACTCAGAAATCTGCCTCCCTCTGCCTCCCAAGTGCTGGGATTAAAGGCATGTGCCACCACCACCTGGCAGGATTATATATTTCTATAAGAGAAATAATTGGATGCTGAAACAGTATTTGAAAAGCAATCAAGCCATCTTTGTAATGGTTGATTGGCAGAGTGAGATGACATTGAATGAATTGTAGGACACATTTCCTTTAGCACAATGGGCATAGCAGAAATAGTGTACAACACAGCTCCTGGGAGATGTGTACCTTATCAGCATCATTATGACTTCCTAAAGCTTACTTCTGCATCCAAAATAATTTATTACACAGAATATATGATCTTTTCAAAAATGACAAAAATTACCAAATCTGGCACATCAGAAATTTACACTAAGCCCCACTGAACATTATATACAACCATTCCATGGTGGATGGAGGTACAGCAAGAAGCAGAGTTCTCAGTCATATCAGCCTCAAAATATTGCCAGATTCTGTCTAGGCTTCTCACTGGCAGCTTTCCAGTTGGACACTCTGGTATATTCTTGTGTTTTTCTCCCATTGGGAAAACCTCAGCCCTCAGAGTAGAGAAGGAGATAAATGTCCACCCAGTCCTGCCCTTTAGTCATAATAAGCTCCTTAGGGGATTGTGTTCATTATTTCACTTAAACTGGAGGATGATAAATGGCCAGTAGAGACTAAGCACAATGACTTTCATTGGTCCAGTGGGTGAAGAATGGTAAAGATCCAAAGAGAAAAACACACAAAACATTTCCTAGTAAGGTCAACTTTGGTTGCAAATATTCTAGGTTCTGCAACTTGCTAATGAGAGCTGGGAAAGCTCCTCATAAGTACTGACAAAGGAAATAGGATATTTGAGGGGTTCTCAGATTCCTCTAATTTTAATAGTCTCTTGCTTTTATTCTGTTATTGTTGACTTATGTCCTATATTTAATATTTATAAAGGAAAATCACTTTAAATAATATATAGAAAGTGACAAATTGGCAGGAATACTTTTAAGGTTACTATATACATTATTACTATATAGATATCACATAGATATGTATATATCTCCCTCCCTCTAGCTTTCTTTCTTTATTGTCACATGGAATACCAGCTTCAGTTTCTTGCATATAGTAGCCATATTATATACTAGCCATATATTCTACTAGTTACCCTCATGCATAATTTTAAGCTCTTGTAACTTTATATACTCAAAGTACTTAGTTCTCCTCTCCCATGTAGATGTGCAGTATGTACTTAAAATTTTGTTATGGCTAAATAATATAGTATGTGTTTTCTAAACTGTTTTCAAGTTGGTTGGCATGAATGTGACTTACAGTACAAAATATTGTAAGGCTAATGCTCTGGGGATAGGACATGGGATTCAGCATGGAAGAAAGGTTTTTAGGCATTAAAAGCCCACCAGTAAAATGTTAGACAAAATTGTTGCTATTGGTTTGAACACCAGTATACTTGCTACCATGCTTGCTACAGAATTTAATAACAATTACACCTTTACAAATATGACTCTTTTCACAGTAAAATACATTTTCTAAGAAGCATTATTTGGTAACATATTTCCATGAATCTAGTGGTCCATTGTTCATCTTAAAACATAGCCAAGGTCATGTTCACCTTCTCAAGAAGACCCAAACTGATGAGGACTTCCCAATTATTTATTCATGTTTCAGATTTTCTTCTTTTACATTTCTATCTTTATATTTCTCCTTAAAGAATAATGAAATATCCCATCCGAGACAAGGCTTTCTTATAAAATATACTACATTCCAGGTCTATCACTTAGTTTCTTCCTGGTACATAATCCTAAAATTTGTCCTTCCATCAAGAAACACTCTGCACTGGGGACTCTGAAAGTATACAGTGAAACAATTAAAGTGATCAAAACTTTGATTTACTTTCAAAGGAACTCACCTTCTCTTGTTCCCCAAGTCCTTCCTGGCATTCATGGTTGGATCTTCCTGGAGGCCTCCACCCCTCTTGCTTGACTGTACTCATTTTCTCTGTGCATTTCTTGCTTCAGTATAGTTATTTCAACATAGCCTATTCATAAGTATGGTGGAAATCAATATACCTTGAGTTGAAGATATCCACAGCCTAATTTATATGGGGGCAATTCTTTGTAAATTTAATGTTTATAGTAGTCTCAATTAAAAAAGAATGAGCTAAATTAATTTGTTACATTTATATTGTTAATCCTAAAGACAGCTGTCACTCCAAAGATAATTAGAGCTTACTCTTAGCCAACTTTGACTGACCTTGGACACAGAAGAGATTATCTTCCAAATGACACATTCCACCCTGGATGTAATTATATGATCTTTTATAACCACACAACAAAAGTTGTAAATCAATGGATTTATCAAACACATTGGTGAGAAAAGCAGGAAGACTGATTATAACAAAGTGGTAGAAATTTATGCTTTCTGTTCTTGAAGTGAATTAACTTGGGGAGAACTCCTTATGAAAAAGCTATAAATCATGATTACATAAAAACGTGAATAAATATTTTCTTGGGTATGTGGATGTTAATTCTGATCTGTAAATTTGACATGATCTAGAGTCACCTAGGATTAGCTACATTAAATTGGTTATTCCAGGAAGACATACTATTACAATATACTGTACCATTGTATAGGCTGGTGTCTTGGACTGAATAGAAATGAGGAGTCACATTGAGCACCAGCATCTATCACTCTGATTCCTGACTGTGGATGCTTTGTGACCAGCTGCATCATGCTCCTAAAACTATGAAATCTCTATCATGATGGACTGGACCCTGGAATTGTAAGACAGATCAACCCATCCTTCCTTAAGTTGATTTTGTTGTGATATTCTGTCACAATAGAGAAAAAAATCAACTAACATAGAAAAAGAAAAATAGCCTTGATAAATTATACATGTAAAAGGCTGACAAATCTTAGGAAGTCTTGACCAATCATGAAATAATTTTATTTAGCTGCTTAAACAGCACTTTACCATTGTTTTTAAACAATAGCTATATACACTGTCATTATACAATATTAGGTATTATTTTCCATAGAAAGATTGGCTGAGTTTTTTTGATAATATAAAAGAAACACGTGTGTGTGTGTATGTTTGTGTGCACACATGCATATGTGTATGTGCATATGTGTATGCGTGTGTATGTGTGTGTGCTTGTGTCCTATTTTTCCAGCATTGTGGAACTGGCAGTTAACAAATTGTTATTAAATTTATTTTATATGACTTAAGATTTTTCTATCAACTTTGTAAGGTAGCAAAGTATGTTTTTATTTAATATTTTATTTATTTTATATATGTAAAATATATATTTTATATTTTATACAGTGCATTGTAGCTGTCTTCAGACACATCAGAAGAGGGCATCAAATCCCATTACAGATGGTTGTGAACCACCATGTGATTGCTGGGAATTGAACTCAGGACCTCGGGAAGAACAGCCAGTGCTCTTAACCACTAAACCATCTCTCCAATCCACAAAGTATTTTCATTCATATACTTCACAATTAGTTTTTATTCATCCCACCCTCCAGTGATTGTGTCTTTCACCCTTAACTTCTCTTTCTTGGTCCATTTCCTCCATGTCCAAAATCATACCCCATTTTCATTTAATGTAACATATATTCCATTTCATCTACCTCTCTACTTCTTCTCTCCCTCTGCATCTCTCATGGTCTTGTAATGGTTAGTGTTGTCAACTTGAAAGACTCTAGAACCACCTAGAAGATAAGTCTCTGGGTATACCTGAGGAAGAATATTTGTGCTAATGGAAGTAGGTAGTTGGTGACTGTAGAGGCTATTCCTTGTTGTCAACTTGACTATATCTGAAATGAATTACAATCCAGAATTTGAAGGCTCACCAGTGATCCTAATCTGGAAACTGGTAGATACAAGTTTCTGACCTGGATCTCGGCATGGAGATCTTGAGGCATAGTGGCTATGAATCCCAGAAGATTAAGAAAGGGAGATCTCTGAGTTCAAGGTCATCTGGGATGAAGCAAGTCCCAGATCCAGGTGTGGCAGCACCATCCTTTAGTTTGGGCCACACCTTCTGATGGAGACCTACATAAGGACATTGGAAGAAGGAAGGTTCACTCTTCTTCACCTGCTTGCCTTGTAGGACTGATCAACAACTAGATCCTTGGACTTCCATTCACAGCTGCTGCTGACCATTGTTGGGAGTTGGACTAAAGACTTGTAAGTCATCAACAAATTCCCTTACTATATGGAGACTACCCATAAGTTCTGTGACTCTAGAAAACCTTGACTAATAGATTGATAAATCCCACTGCTAGCATCCTGGACTACATAAGTGGAGGAAAATCTAAGCAGTAGAATGTATTTATTGTTCTCTCCCTGATTATGGGAGTGACTCACTGCTTCATGCCCTTGACTCCTCCACCATACCTCTGAACTGTAGCATGACTTAAGTTGCCTTTTTCACAGTATCTTATCATAGTGACAGAAAAGTAATGGAGACAATGCCTAGTCTAACCACACACACACACACACACACACACACACAGGCACACTTGTGTGCCTGTGTGTGTGTGTATATATATATACATATGTACATAAAAAAGTACATAAATATGAATTTAAAGATGTTTTCTGTGTGTAACATGGCATTTGTCTGAATATGATTGATTTTGCTTAATATAGTGATATGTTCCATTCATTTACCCAAAATATGCCATGGTTTAAATTTTCTTTCTTTTTCATCTTTTTTTTTATCTTTTCTAATCTGCAAAATTTTTATTAAGCAATAGATGGAAAAATCTTACAATATCAAATCATCAAGAAAAAAATGAGATTAACCCATTTCAATTTTAAAGGCAAATTAATTTGGACAAACAACATCATTTTGAATGCAAACCATTCATCCCTTCTAGAATACTGCTGGACAATCTAGTATACAAAATACATACAAAGATAGGCTAGATTGATGTGGCTCTAGTATCATCAAAACAAAAGTTGTGAGTGAATATACACTACCCATTTGAATGAATAGCCTGTGAAAAACTGGGGCCACCACAGCTAGAAATACTCAGCTCCAATAGATTTACAAAGCAAAAGCTTTTGCATGTTGGTACTTTTCATCCACAGACTGCACTCTGTGTAATATTCAAAGGTCAGGGCTCAGGTGTCCTGCCACAGGGAGAGAGAGTGACTTTGGGCAAGCCCCCAGGGGTGTTTGGCCTCCTTTTGTCCACCTCTTAAATGAAAAGACATGCCTGGACAAGCTTAAACACTATATTCTCGCTCCAGTAGTCTGAGAGCTCAGGATCCAGCAGCTCCCTTTCCCTTCAAGAGTGACCTGTATACAAAAAGGTTTTCATGAGTCTGTAAGTTGTCTACTGTCTCCTGGAGAGAAACCAGGAGGTTCACCCCTAAATGTGTTTAGAATGCTTATTCTACTAAAATGTATGGAAGCATCAAATCCAAGTACAGTGTAAATCCCCTAGGAGTTCGTTCTACTCTGTAGGCATCCTCAAGTAAAACAAGGCACTATATGGGTATAAAACTGGGAGTAAGTTCAGGAAGAAGAGTGGTGGTATAGGGTTGCCACCTTTGGTGTGGTACACTAAAGGGAACCCTTGCTGTCCTGTGGGCTGTGGACAGGTTGGCATTAGCTGTTTGTGAACTGTCATTTGAGTTCCTTGGAGTTTATAATAGCATAGAGTTCAGAAGTATGCACCACTCTATATCTCCTCCCGATCTCTGGCTGATAAACTCTGAAGGATTGTGTCTTTGTTTCTGTTTTCTTCAGCTTTGTGCAGTTCTCCTGTGACTTTGTATCTATATTTTCTGCTCTCATGTCAATTTTAAGAGGAAGGATAGGATGTTAAGATCTTGTTTATTGTAAATATTTTTTCTTGTATTGTCAAAAAGCATGGGTTATACATTTGAGTGAAAAAGACACTGTATTATTTGTCAAAAGTGTATTGTTTGCATTTATTTATAAATGTATTATTTTAGTACTGGAAATTTGGGCATAATTTCCAAGTTTATTACTATTGTTACTGCGCGCATCTGTCTTTTTCCTCCTCTGTCATTTTTTTTATCCCTATAAATGTGCAACATGGGGTGCACAGGTCACAGACCAAACAACAACACCAGCATGTTCTTGTGTGTCCACACTTTGGGAACAGTGTGAACTGTTTTGTACACAACAATCCCTCCAGTGGTTTTTTTCTTTGTTGTTGTTGTTGTTGTTGTTGTTTTTACTTTCCTTTTAAAATTTAGCATTTTGCTTTAACCTTCCAAATCTGTTGAAAATCACCATTGCATCTCAATGAGCTCTCCCTTATTTGCCTATTTTTCTTCTTTTTATGCTATCTCCTTTCCCAGTTTCCCCTTTACAAATCACCTATTGAATCCTTCCCGCAACCTGCTTCTATGAGGGTGCTCCCACATCCACCTACCCACTCCTACCTCTCTGTCCTAGCATTCCCCTATGCTGGGTCATTGAGCCTTCATAGGACCAAGGGCCTCCCCTCCCACTGATGCCAGATAAGGTCATCCTTTGCTACATATGCAGCTGGAGCCAGAATCCCTCCAAGTATACTCTTTGATTTGTGGTTTAGTACTTGGGAGCTCTAGGGGGCCTGGTTGGTTGATATTGTTGTTTTTCCTATAGGGTTGCAAATCCCTTCAGCTCCTTCAGTTCTTCCCCTAACTCCTCCATTGGGGTCCTCAGGCTCAGTCCGATGGTTGGCTGGAAGTGTCTCCATCTGTATTGGTCAAAATCTGGCTAAGCCTCTCAGGAGTCAGCTATCTCAGGCTCCTGTCAGCAAGCACTTCTTGGCATTCACAAGAGTGTCTGGGTTTGGTGTCTGCATGTGGGCTGGGTCACTAGTTGGGGCAGACTCAGGATGGCCTTTCCTTCAGTCTCTGTTCCACTCTTTGCCCCTGAGTTTTCTTTAGACAGGAACAATACTGTGCTAAGTTTTTTGACATGGGTGGGTGGCCCCATCCCTCAACCAGGGGCTGTTCCTAACCTCTACATATGGTCTCTCCAAGTTCTCCTTCCCCTTTGTTGGGTATTTCAGCTAATGTTCCGCTTAGTCCTGTGAGCCTCTTGCTTTCCTGGTGTCTGGGACTTTCTGGTGGTTATTCACAGTTTCCCATCTCCCATTGCTACACACCTCAGATCAATTTCATGACCCTCTATACATCTCCCCTGTTTTCTCCCACACCTGATCCTGTCTCCTTTTCTCCTCACCCTCTCCCTTTCTCTCAAATCCATCCCTGCCTCTACCCCCCATGATTATTTTGTTCTGCCTTCTAACTAGGACTGAAGCATCCACACTGGCCTTCCTTCTTCTTGAGCTTCACATGGTTTGTGAGTTGTATCATGGAAAGTCTGAGCTTCTTTTTTGCTAATATCTGCTTATCAGTGACTACATACCATGTGTGTTTTTTTGTGACTGGGTTACCTCACTCAGGATGTTATTTTCAATTCCATCCATTTGACTGTGAATTTCATAAAGTCATTGTCATTTTTATTTTTTATTAATATTAATCATTCCATTTGTTTACATCTCAAAGAATATCCCACTTCCTGGTTACCCCCTCTACAAACCCCTCATCCATGACATCCCACTTCCTGGCTACCCTTTCGCCACCCCCACCCCACATCTTCCCTCCCCCTCCCTTTTGCCTGTGTAGGAGTGCTCCTCCACCCACCCACACTCTCCTGCTTCATGCTTCAACATCCCCCCACTCTGGGACATCAAATCTCTCTGGAACCAAGGGCCTCCCCTCCTGTTGCTGTCTGGAAAGGCCATTTTCTGCTACACAAAAGTCATTGGTTTTAATAGCTGAGTAGTAATCCATTGTATAAATGTACCACATTTTCTATATCTGCTCCTCTGTTAAGGGACATCTGGTTTGTTTCCAGATTGTGGCTATTATAAATAAGCCTGCTATGAACATAGTGGAGCATGTGTTCTTGTTGTATGTTAGAGCATCTTTTGGGTATATGTCCAGGAGTGGTATAGCTGGGTCCTCAGGTAGTACTATGCCCAACTTTCTGAGGAACCTCCAGACTGATTTCCAGAGTGGTTGTACCAGCTTGCAACCCAGAAATGAAGACTACTTTGTCATATATTATACAATAATTATACCAGTTTATTTTTAACTTGCTTTGACTTGAGGCTTTATATCCTAGCACCACTACTACAACATTTTGGTGCCTAGCATGGTGTAAGAACTTATTCTAGCCAAAACTTCAACTTACATGGCCAATAAATCTTGTTGGCTGCAGAGTACTCATAACTTATTATTGCATTAGAGCAAGACAATCTTGGCAGGAGCAGAGTCTTCCTATAACCTGGTTAATCTCTGGTTCCTGCTATACTAGCAGGGTACCTGGTTTGTCTCAGCCTGGTGGGAGCTGGCTGATCAATTCTGTTCTACATCCATGGAAGGACATACTGCCTGTAACTGTGCCCATTGAAGAGGTGAAGTGTGTGTAGATTGCCTTTCTCTGTGTTTGTTGGTATCTCATTCTGTGTTCTTGGACTTGGACTGATGACATTTTTGAACTTTAGACAGGTGGAATCTACCCCATTAAACATCCTAGTTAACCACTGGAGGGAAGTTAGAAAAAGATGATGTCCACTTTCAGAGTAGGAAGGCTACCCATAGGAACCTTCCACTTACAGGTGATCAATGCTGTACAGGAGAGAGTCTTTAGGCCAGGGTCCCTGGGACACCCAGACCAAGTGCCCTATTGAGTTACCTATAAGAGTCTAGTGGTGAACCCCTCTCCCCCATGGATAAAAGCCTTTCTTTTCCCAAGCCCCACCTCACAGGTTCTGGCTGTCAGGAAGAAGGAAGCATGGGAAGAGAGATCTGGACCTGAGAAGAAGTCATTCCTTCAAGACTCGTCAACAGCAGACCTGTGGATCTAAGACCCTCCTCCTCTATATCCCCCTACCCTTGCTCCCATGGCCCCACCAGCAGAGGCACTGGCTCCGGGATCCTCAGCCCATATGGGACTAGGGCCATTGAACTACCCCTTACCAGAGGGAGGGTCAGGAGGAGACCCCCAACTTCCCAGTCCCACCATGGGGACCCAAAGTCTTAAAGCCACCTCCCCTGATACCATGGAGGCTCTCCCACTGAGAGTATATGGGCCTCTAGAAAAGGGCAATCATGCTATGCAATATTGGCCCTTTTCTTTGGCTGACTTGTACAACTGGAAGGCCCACCCCCTAGTTTCCAAGAGGCCAATTAATCTCTTTGAGAATGTTTTATTTATGATGTAGGAAGCCAGAAAGAATGCCCCCCAGACATGGGGGGGGGCACCATGGATTGACCACGCTGTTATTGACAGCAGGCTTTCCCAATTATACCTGAATAGGACTTTAATATAGCAGAAGGTAAGGGGTACCTGAAGTTCTACCACCAGACTCCATTGCCATGTCTCAAGGGAGCCACATGATGATCCACAAATTTGACCAAGGTTCTTAAGGTTAGACATGGATCAGATGAGTTGCCTGCTGCCTCTCTACAGTGATTCATGGAGACATTCTGTCAATATACACCCTATAACCCCAGCAGTAAGGAACATAAAACTACCGTGACAATGTCTTTTATAGACCAGGCTAGTAGAGATATCAGGAAAAAGCTTTAGAGGCTAGAAAGACTTACAGGATGAGCCACTGAGGAATTTAGTGCGGGTTGCTGAGAAAGTCTACCATGACAGGGAGACAGAGGAGAAGGAGCAGAGAAAGAGAAAGAAAGAAAAGTGACAGGGAAGGAATCTACAGAGAGTCCTGGCTATAATAGTTAGGGAAAGCAGAGAACAGAGACAGAAAGGGACCAGTGCTCATACTTCAAGGAGAGAGGCCACTGGGCCTGAGAGCGCCCTAACAAGTAGAAGCCATGTGTAGAAAATGCCAAGCCTTGGGAAAAGTGCTCCCAAATGGCAAAGGTGTTAGCCCTGGAGAAAGACAGCAACTTGGGAGAACGGGTTTCAGACTCTCTCTTCAAACCCAGGGTAACTCTGAGAGTGGAGTGGAAACCTATTCAATTCTTGCTGGACCCAGGAGCCCAACACTTGGTCCTTTTCTAAGTTGATGGGCCAGCACTCAGCAAAATATCTTAGGTACAAGGAGCTACTGGCACCAAAATGTATTCATGGACTACCTGAAGAACAGTAGACCTGGGGATGAGCTGGGTAGCCCATTCACTTAGAGTCATCCAAGACTGTCCCTAACCTCTGTTGGGGTTAGACTACAAAATGGAGACCCAGATACACTTTCTGCCCAATAGACCACAACTAACTGGCCAAAAAGGAAAGTCCATAGGTGGAGGAAAGACCTCTCCAACTGACACCTACCGGGAGCCGAGGATTACCTGCTTTATAGATAGGAGCATTTTTCTCCCTGCTGGTCAGAGATGAACAGGTGCTGCCATGGTGGTGGATGGCACAAATGTCATCTGGGTGGAACCTCTGCCCCTGGCAAGTTGGCACAGAAATGAGAGCAAATTGCCCTCACCAAGGCCTTGGAACTTGGGGTCAGCAAAAAAATTCAAGTCTACATGAATAGCCGATATGCCTTTGCCACAGCCCAAATCTACAGGGCTATATACCAAGAGAGAAGACTGCTCACAATAGGAAAACTTGGATCTCTTGGATGTCCTGATGAAGCTGGCAACTATGAGTAAGGTACTCAGTAGCCCAAGGCAATAACCAGGCAGATAAAGCAGCTCGAGAAGTGGCTCTACAGGAGTCTATTCAGGTTATGGGCCTGTAAGAGACATCTGCTAGGAAGTGGGACTGGACTAAGGATGGACTCACTTAGAATATACTGAAGAAGAAAGGACTTAGATTGCTAGCCACCCTACCAACTATTACCTAGAGAAGGAAGGGCAGTGGCACACACAAGAAAGAAAACTATACTTCCCAGAAAGCAAGCAAAAGTCTGTCTAGGCCAAATGCATGGATGAACTCATTTAGGGGATAAAAAGCTTGTCTAGGCAGTTAAGGGATCTAAAGTATATATATCTAAAGATTGGATCTCAGGTTTTGGGCCAGCGAGATAGTAGAACAGTGTAAAGTATGCCAACAAGTGAATGCTTATGTGGCCAAGAGTAAATAGGGCATAACAGCTAGGGGAGAATGGCCTGGAGTATATTAGGAAGTTGATTTTACAAAAGTTAAGCCAGGAAAATATTGTTACAAATACCTTCTGGTATTTGTGGATGTTTTTCTCTGGATGGGTTGAGGCATTGCTCATCAAGCAGCATATAGCTACCATGGTAGCCAAGATGATATTAGAGGAAATTTTCCCAAGATATGGAGAGCCCAAGGATCGAACAGTGGTCCTGCCTTTGTCTCTAAGGTAAGTCATGGATTGGCAGAGATATTGGGAGTAAATGGAAGCTCCATTGTGCATACTGTCCCCAATGCTCAGGTAGAGAGAACGAACAGAACCTGAAGAGACCTTAACTAAATTGACCTTGGAGACTGGCTCATGCTGGGTGGTTCCCCTCCACTTAGCCCTGTTCGAAGCCTTGAATACCCACTACTATTTTAACCTGATCCCTTTTGAGATCCTGGTGGTACCCCAACTCCCTTAGTGTCCACTGGGACCTCCTGGATGTATCACAACTCACTGATAGGAACTTCTTCTTGATGCTCCAAGCCCTTTAGTCATGAGATTCAGCCCAAACTGTCTGCATTAAGTGTTCCACAGATGCCAGAGACCCCTCACAGATTCCAGACTGGTAACTGGATCTATGTAAGGAGGTATCATGCACAGTTGCTGGAACACCAAAGGAAGGGACCCTTCCTGGCAGAGCTAGCCACTTACACAGTCATCAAGTTGGATGGTATTTCAGCCTGGGTGCACACTTCTCATGTGAAACTTGCAGGAGCCCTGGTCTCCAAAGACCCCTGTTGGATGGTACAGAAGATGTTCAGTTTGCTCAAGATCACCCGACCTTGATCATGATTGCCTGTTGGTACCTTTGGATTCTGGTTCCTTCCTCCATCCTATGTGCCTGTCCACTAAACCTGTTACAGCACTCACTGTCTCCCTTTTGTTGGAGTTGGGGTGGCTGGAGCAGCCACTGGGAACTCCACTTTGGTCTGAGGGCAGACATTGATTTAGGTGTAGAGAGAATAGAAGCTTCTATCAGTCACCTTCAAGAATCATTGACTTCATTATTAGAAGTGGTACTACAGATTAGGAGGGGCAAGTGCTGCCTTAGCTGAGGAGTGTTGTTTTAAATAGACTATTCTGGAGTTGATAAAGAGTCAATGGCCACAGTGAGAGAAGGGCTAACTTAGCAGAAGACAGAAAGAGAGCAAGCCCATGGTTGGTTTGTATCCTGGTTTAACAATTCTCCTTGGTTCACCACCCTGATCTCGTCCCTATTAGGTCCCTTGATCATCTTGTTTTTACTTCTGACTTTTGGCCCCTACAGTTTGAACTGCTTGGTTGCTTTTGTTAAGGAACACATAGGTACAGTACAGCTAATGATATGAAAGCCGAGATACAAAGAACTAGATACAGAAAACTAGGAGTATGAACTATTAGAATACCAACAATAGCTTTAGGATTGAAGCATGCACAAGAAAAAGAGGGGAATGAAGAGGTCAGCTCAGGACCTTGCTTTTGCATCAATCCCCAGCTCCGCATTGTTTACTCAGGCATGGAGGAGTCCCCAGTAATTAAGGTTTGGCAGAGTCTTACACTGTATTGCCATGCCTTGAAGGACTATACCTATCTGGAACTCTGAGTCAGAATAAACCCTTTCTTCCCTAAGTTGCCTTGTCTGAATATTTTATTACAATATTTAAATTTAATTACAGCAAAAAATTAGTACTGACAATTGGGATAGTTACTATGATAAACCTGATAATATGGTTCACAGGCTTTTGAAATTTATGTGTGAGAAGGATGTGGAAGACTATAGAACTTAGAACAAAAATGTCCTCAAAAATGTAGTCAAAGTTTGTAATTATAATTGATAAGGTGTCAACTTCAATTAGATCAATTATCTGTCTCTCTTGTTTCTACCTTTAAGCCATTAGAAATGGCATTATATAGAGTCCAAAAGTTTTGTGTTATTGTGCCTCTCATCTTTATGTGTCTTACTTTCTTTATATCTATACATTTTAAATTATTTATATCTATGTATGAAATTTATCTTCCATCTCCTTCCTGTTTTAGCATTAAAACATAACTTTAAACAATTTTTACCTGCTCAGAAGTATTACTCTCTGTGTTTGGCTTCTGATTGTCAAGGCCCTGAATGGCCCTTTCCTGTCTTTTATAGAGAGAAGCACTTCTATCTTCAATGCTATATCTGGGAGCTGGTTTATCCCTCGTCCTCCCCTGGCTTGGAAGTTGGTGAGCCCACAGGGGTTAACTTCTTTGACCAGTATGAGCTGCTCCTTAAAGGTGTCTTACCTCCTGCCTAGCTAGGAAATTGTGTTCAGCTTTGAAAAACTTGCCTGTGGGGACTGCTACTGTTGAAGAGAAGAGCTAGTTTTGTTTTTTGTTTGTTGGTTGTTTGGTTTTTGCCTCTGCATTGCCTTTCTGTTTTTGTTTTTGTTTTTGTTTTTGTTCCCCAGTTGGCTGCAGGGCTCACTCCACCTCAGAGGAGGAGCTCACTATCAGCTCACTTCAGCGGGCTGGTAGCTCCTGCCTGAGGAAGTTCAAAGCTCCTGCCAGAGAAACTGTGTTTGCTAAGTAACTGGGCTTGTTTATTTGCTTTTTTTGTTTGTTTGTTTTCCACTATCTCTTTTTTATAGCATTGTTTTTCTCCTAAAAAACAGGACTATGAAATTGTTCTGTACCCAGGGAGTGTGTAAATTTTTGCTACTCGTTAGGCACCAAATATTAGTGACATTTTAATAAGTGTGTCAGTTTCTCTCTTAACCCAGCTAGCTCTCAAACAATTGAGAATGGAAAATTAGATTTATTTAATAAGCTTCAAAGGCACAGCAAATGAGCAGTATTTCAATCCTCTAAGCTAATAGTATCTTCCATTTCACTTTAAGGGTTATAGATTTATTTAAATCTGGCTACCTTCTAGTCAGAATCCCCAAGTACTTGCATTTTAGTGTTGACATGACTCTCTGGGCTCCTGTTGTTTTTTCATGGTATCTTCTGGACTCTGTCCTCTGGTTGATCCCCAATTACTCTCTCTCTCATTCCTTCCTATCCCCTAGTTGGGAGGAGGTCTAGCTCTAGTCTCTCCTACATAGTCACTGGCTGGGCTTTATTTTGAACTAGCTTTATTGACCAGTCAGGAAATGGTTGGTAGCAATATTTACATAACATTGACACAGGAGATTTTTGGAATTAGGTTTGCAATCAGATATAGGAGCACAAAAACATTACCATTTAAATAATTTAAGGATAATCTTTACCCAGGGCACAATAACATCAGCCTACACGTCACTGACTAAGACAGGAATGTAATAGGAAAAAACGAGTCCAGATTATTCTTGGGTACTCTGTATATCTTTGGGTAGTGGGTGAGGCCCCAGGAATAAGGTTGTAAGACCCATTTTTAGGAGAGGAATGTAGAGAAGAGCTAAATGGTCATAGCTTAAGTGAGAAAAGTAGAAATTCAGATTGACCTTCCTGCTTCTGCAGTTTTCCACATTAAAAAAAAAAAAAACTGGAGAGATTTCTTCTAGCAATTTAACAGTATATCTGAAAGCTATACACCAAAAGGAGTAGATAGCAAGCAAGATATATCAAACTCTGGGCTGAAATAAGTGAAATAGAAACAGAAAAATACAAAGAATCAATGAAACAGAGTTTTTTATTTTTAATTTTTTATTAGATATTTTCTTTATTTATATTTCAAATCTTTTCCGATTTTCTGGTTTCACCCCTGGAAATCACCTATTCCATTCCTCCACCCCCCTCTTCTATGAGGGTGTTCCCCCACCCAACCACCCACCCACTCCTGCCTCTAGACCCTGGAATCCCCTTATAATTGGGCATTGAGCCTTCATAGGACCAAGGGGCTCTCCTCCCACTGATGCCCAACAAGGTTATCCTCTGCTACAAATGCAATTGGAGCCATGGGTCCCCCCCCATGTGTATTCCTTGGTAGGTGGTTTAGTCTCTGGGAGCTCTGGGTGATCGGGTTAGTTGATATTGTTGTTTTTCCTATGGGGTCGCAAACCTCTTTAGCTTCTTAAGTCCTTTCTCTAACTCATCCACTGGGAAGCCTGTGCTCGGTCCAATGGCTGTGAGCATCTGCCTCTGCATTTGGCAGGCTCTGGCAGAGCCTCTCAGGAGACAGCTGTATCAGGCTCCTGTACTCATGCACTTCTTAGCATCCACAATAGTATCTGGGTTTGGTGACTGTATGGGATGAATCCCCAGGTGGGACAGTTTCTGGACGGCCTTTCCTTCAAACATTGCTTTACACTTTGTCTATGTATTTACTCCCATATTTTGTTCCCCATTTTTTGAGAAAATCAATTAGATGGATAAACCTTTATCTAAATTAACTAAAAGATGGTGAAAGAATATACATATTTAACAAAATCAGAAAAGAAAAGGAATACATACCACAGACACAAAGGAAATCCAGAGACTCATAAGTACATATTTTAAGAGTATGTAGTCTACCAAACTGGAAAATCTAAAAGAAATGGATAATTATCTTGATAAGTAACTTTTACTAATTTAAACAAATCCATAGCCCATAATGAAATTGAAAATGCTATTAAAAGTCTTCCACCTAGATGTTCCTGGATGTCTGCCAGCATGAGGGGCATCTAGATGAGAACACTCAAGTCCCAATTCCTGCCTTCTGGGTGCCTCTGGGATACGGCCAGGAGTGATAAGTTGCACCCTATCTCGTGAGCTCCATTTTCCAGCTCACAGCTTTGCCTGCATTCCTGGAGGCTTACCAGCATCAGAGACAAACAGGTAGGGTTCTACCCAAATACCTTTGCTTGTCAGGTCTCCATAGAGCTCACCCATCAATGGCAAATTGAATGCTGTTCCGTTCACTCCATTTTTCTGGCACACAACTTTGGCTGTATTCTGGAGGCATGGTGGCACCAGGGATAATGAAATGGCTAAAGGCCAGCATAAGAACATAATCAATAAGAGTGAGGGGAATGTGGAACCAAGATACAGGGAAATGAAAGACAAGAAAATGGCCTTAAGTCACATCCTCTTATAAGATGTTAGAGGCCTTTAATGAGGAAATGTATAGATTCCTTAAAGAAACACAGGAAAGTACAATCAAACAGGTAAAGGAAATGAATGAAACTGTTCAAGACCTCAAAATGGAACTAGAAACAATAAAGACAAAACAAACTGATGGAATCCTGGAGATGGGAAATATAGGGAAATGAACAGGAACTACAGATGCAAGCATCACCAACAGAATATAAGAGATAGAAAAGAGAATCTCAGGAATAGAAAACACAATAGAAGACATTGATACATTGGTCAAAGAAAATGTTAAAACTAAAAGGTTTCTGACATAAAACATCTAGAAAATATGGGACATTATGAAAACAATGAGAATGAAAAAATGAGAATAATAGATGTATAAGACAGAGATGATTCCTAGTTCAAAAGTCAAGAAAACGTTTTTAAAATAGTTATAGAAGAAAATTTTCCCAACCTAAAGAAAGATATGACTATAAACATATATGAAACTTACAGGACACCAAATAGATTAGACCAGAAAAAATACCCCTTCCCACATAATAACCAAACACTAAATGTACAGAAGAAAGAAAGAATATTAAACGCTACAAGGGATAAAGACCAAGTAACATATAAAGGCAGACCTATCAGAATTACATCTGACTTTGTAACAGTCTCTAAAAGCTAGAAAGGCATAGGCAGATGCCTTGTAGCCTCTAAGAGACCACAGAAATCAGCCCAGACTACTATTCCCAGCAAAATTCTCAATTACAATAGATGGGAAAAACAAGATATTACATGACAAACCTACATTTAAACAATATTTAGCCACACATCCAGTCCTACAGAAGAAACTAGAAGAAAAACTTAAAATCAAGGAGTCTAACTACATACAAGATGACACAAGATATAAATAACTCTATACTAGAAAAATCAAAAGAAGGAAAGTGTGCACACATGCACACACACACACACACACACACACACACAGCCACCCCCACATAAAAATAACAGGAATTAACAGTCATTGGTGATTAATATCTCTGTGCAGCTGCTTGTATTACGAATGCTAATTATGTTCCCCCAAAAGACTGTTTGCATCAGAAGTTCTGCAAATAGCCTCTGTGAACCTGCCCCCCATCCATTGATTCTGATTGGTAAATAAAGATGCCAACAACTAAGAGTTGGGGAGGGCAGAGGCAGGATTTTAGGGTTTCTCAGGCTTGGGACCAGGAGAAGGAGAGAGAGAGGTGGTATGCTTTAGGGGAGATGGAGAAAGGAAGAGGAGAGATGCCGTGCTGGCAGAGTGTGCAGAACAAAGAGACAGAGCCTCTGTGTAAAAGGGCTGCTCAACTGTGTCAGGAGCAGTCAAGATGGAACATAGAATTAGTAATAATTTGCAATTCACAGCATGGGAAGGCAGTGGCCCAATTATTGTGCTGTTTACTGCATATTAAAATATAAAAGCTGTGTGTGTGTGTGTGTGTGTGTGTGTGTGTGTGTGTGTGTCTTTCATTCAGGAATGTAAACCATTGAGGTGGGTAGCAACCCATGCCTAGATTTATTAATTAATGCTTAATATTTCAGATGGTGTCTAACCGTTGGGCAAGAAATCACTTTTAAAAATTAATTGGAGATTCTAAAATGGAAAATATTTAGTATTAGAAGGCAGGGAAAAATGGATTCTTAGCTAAGAGCTTAAGCCTTGGATGTTGAGAGCTCCTGTTAGGATAAGTCAGGCCGCAGAGAGCAGGCCTGAATAAGAGAGGAATAAAGGGAAATTGCTTTGCTTTAAAGAAAGAAGAGAGAAATGGTGGTGATTGTTTTAAGTATTTTAAGTAATAAATTTTTAAATGGGTTTAAAAAGAATTATCTCCAAAGAAGTTCGAAATAAAGGAAAATTGTATTGATTTAAGGATAGAAGAGAGAAATAGTGGTAGTTGCTTTAAGTGTTTTTAAGTATGTATGGCTCATACAGAAATATAGAAGGGGATTTAAATGAAGTTAAATACAAAGGAAAGGATGTTAATCCAAGTTATATACAGAGAAGGGACATATAATTATAAATCTGTAGATAATAATCTCCTAAGAAGGGAGGTAGAGGGAAACCCTATCTCAAGACATAATAATACAGATATTATTATGGAATAAATAAAGGGAGGAATAAAGAAAAATTACTTTGTTTTAAGGACAGAAGAAATAGTTGTAGTTGCTGTATCAGGTAATTATTAAAAAACAATTCATACTAAATCTGGTTACTTGCTTGCAATGGCAATCTCCATCTGATCCCAGCCCATTACAGGAGCCTGAGACAGAGACTGCATGTTTCCCCTAGCCAAAGCCTCTCCCACAAACACTGGCTCTGCTTCTACAGAGCTCCAACATTACTCTCTTGGTCCCCATGGGCAGCTGTGTGTGTGTGTGTGTGTGCTCTCCCCAGCCTGTGCTCAGTGGCAGTTACCTTTCCCTTGGAGCTCAGTCCTCGCCCAGTGTTCCTGTTGTAAGGCCTGGCTGAATTCTGTCCAGGCTATGTTGTTTCCCCCAGCCCACCTGAGTTGCTGCAAATGGAAAACACCAGACGATCTTAGCTTAGAATCAACAGATAACCCAACTGCTGGGAATGGAATCTACCATCCTAAACCATCAACTATTGTATGTTACAAATTTTTTGGTGGCAAAATCCACCACCAGATCTAACGGTCTACATTTTGCTTGTTTTCATTCCCATCTTGACTTCAAAAAGGACCTTTCCTTCCTCCTGCATTCCCTATTCCTCTCTTGGACCTGAAAGGCCTGCCTCCTCCTCGCCCAGTGATTGGCTTCTTGCCATCTTTATTATGCAATCAGTTAATTAGGGGAAAATTCTGCTACAAGGTGCTTTAAGTGTTTTTAAGTAATAAAGGTTTTAAAGTTTAAAAGAGACATCATTCTCCATAGAAGGGATAAAGAAAGGGAAATTGCATTGATTTTAAGGCTAGAAGGTAGAACTAGTGCTAATTAAGTGCTTTTAAGTATATCTGGAAAAATTAAGAAATCTAGGCCTTTGATTTCAAATGTAGGAAAGAAAAGCAAAGAGACAGAGAAAAACCCTATCTCAACAGATAATAATTGTTTAAAATTGTTTTAATTGCTTTAAGTTGTTTTAATTATCAAAATAAAGATAGTTATAAGTTTGGTGATATTAACGATATTACTAATCCTCTGTGAGAGATGTCAGAGTAGAGCAGAGTGAAAAAAAGAATCTGCAACATTAAACCTTCCAAAGTAGTATGGATCAGACATGATAGGGGAAGACCCCATGAAGATCTCAGGTACAGACAGGAAAGAAAACTTCAAGATCAAACCAGACAAGTAACACAAATTGCTGATTCCTCCACAGGGAAACAGCCCTGAAACTGACTTAGACATAAAAATGTCTCTAGCCAAAATTTCAGCTAAAAGTAGCCAATAAATCTCATTGGTTATGGAATCCTTAAAATTCATCATGCCATCCTTTACATGGCATGAATCAAGATTTATTACAATTGATTATTGATTAAACTAATAAAAAAAAGACAGTTCTCTTTCTCTCAAAGAAGGAGCAAAACCTCATCTTTAACTGATCTTTACACCTAGCACGATCCATACAAATATCTTTATAGAAGTAAAAATTTGGTTGTAAGATTCATATGTTGCATAATGAAGCACCAAGATACAGCTCTAATAAGATTCATCCTTGAGGATGCTAAAATGACTGCTATTCCAGCTCCCCACCTGATCCTGCCTCACCTGACGCTGCTTCCAAAGACTTGCTTCCAGAACAGCTTTAGGAATAGCTGCCAATTACTGATGACCTCAGCTCATCTAGCCTTTCATATAGTTCCAGTCAGGACTTTAGTGAAGCCCTGAACTTTCTCAGTTACAGAGACCAGATAACAAATACTAAAGTCTAACCAATTTTTCTAATTTTCCTACTCCTCCCTGCTCCTTAAAAAAATTTCATTGCTCCAGTTTAGGAGGAATAAGTTTCAAATAGTCATCAGCATGACTCTTTGGGTTTGGGAATCTGGTTATGGTTACTTTTATAAATTATAGGGATCTTAATGGATAATTTAAAATTGGTCATAATTTTGCTGGGAAGGAACTAAATAGAGAGCTTAGATTCAGGGATTTCTATCTTTCCTTTCCTCTTCTCTATCCTTTCTTTCATAGTTAAAGGGAAGGAAATTGAAAAGAAAAATGGGGATCTTGGCTCCTGGACGCCAGAGAGATCTAATAGACAGCACCAGGTATACAGACATAGTCGGAGGCTAACATCGCTTGGGTCTCAGCCAGTCAGGCTTTTGCCTGCACCCAGTGCCTAGGCAGCTCTGTGGACCTGTGTGCCAACCCTGTTGGGGGTCATTTGTCCTACAGTTGGAACAGCACTTGGAGGGGTGCTCCACCATCTTGGCTCCCGGGCACCAGAGAGATCTAACAGACAGCGCAGGTACACAGACATAGCCTATAGCCTGAGGCTAACATCTCTTGGGTCTCTCTCAGCCTATCAGGCTTTTGCTTGCATCCAGAGCCTGGGCAGCTCTGTGGACCATCTGTGTGCCAACCCTGTCAGGGGTCGATTGCCCTGCAGATTGGTTAGCACTTGGAAAAGGTCCTCACAGCACCCACCATCTTCACTCCCTGACAGAGCAGATGGGCAACACCAGATTCACAGAGACAACCCAAGTATAGCATTGCTTGGGGGAAGACACACCAGGGCTCCAAGGGCACCCAAGAGGAGGGCAGCATATCAGTAATCTGTGCCAAGGGAAAAGCAGATATCCAGCAATGAGGAAATAGCCTTACAGGCTCACAGGAGGTTCAACCATCAGCCAGTGACAACAAGACCAACTAACACCAGAGATAACCAGATGGCAAAAGGCAAATATAGGAATGTTACTAACAGAATCAAGGCAATATGGCAGCATCTGAACCCAATTCTCCAACAACAGCAAGTCCTAAATACCCCAACACATAGAAAAAACAAGATTTGGATTTAAAATCATTGGTCATGATGCTGTTAGAGGAACACAAAAAGGACATAAATAAATCTCTTAAAGAAATACAGGGGGACAGGAATAGGTTAGAAGCCCTTACAATGGAAACAAAAATATCACTTAAAGAAATTCAGGAGAATATGGAACAACAGATAGATGCCAATAAAGAGGAAAGGCAAAAATCACTTAAAGAAATGCAGAAGAAATTGAGTCAACAGGTAGAAGTTATAAAAGAGGAAACACAAAAATCTCTTAAAGAATTATAGGAAAACACAAACAAACAAGTGAAGAAACTGAGCAAACCCATCCAGGATTTAAAAACAGAAGTAAAAACAACTAAAAAATTGCAAAGGGAGACAACATTGGAGATAGAAAACCTTGGGAAGAAATCAGGGGCCATAGATACTAATATCAACAACAGAATACAAGAGATAGAAGAAAGAATCTCAGATGCTGAAGATGCCATAGAAACCATTGACTCAACAGTCAAAGAAAATGCAAAATGCAAAAAGCTTGTAACCCAAAACACTCAGGAAATCCAGGACACAATGAGAAGACCAAACCTAAGGATTCTAGGTATAGATGAGAGTGAAGATTTACAACTTAAAGGGCCAGCAAATATCTTCAACAAAATTATGGAAAAAAACTTCCCTAACCTAAAGAGAGAGGTGCCCATGAATATACAAGAAACCTTCAGAACTCCAAACAGACTGGACCAGAACAGACATACCTCCCATCACATAATAATCAAAACCCGAAATGTACTAAACAAAGAAAGAATATTAAAGGCAGTAAGAGAAAAAGGCCAAGTAACATATAAAGGAAGACCTATCAGAATTACACCAGACTTCTCACCAGAGACCATGAAAGCTAGAAGATCCTGGGCAGATCTCATGCAGACTCTAAGAGAACAGAAATTCCAGCCAAAACTACTATACCCAGCAAAACTCTCAATCACCATAGATGGAGAAACCAAGATGTTCCAAGACAAAAGCAAATTTACACATCTTTCCACAAACCCAGCCCTACAAAGAATAATAGATGGAAAACTCCAATACAAGGAGCGAAACTACACCCTGGAAAAAGCTGGATAGTAATCTTCTCTCGTCAAACTGAAAAGAAGATAACCACTACAATATAAAAATAACATCAAAAATGACAGGAAGTAATAATCACTATTCCTTAATATCTCTTAACATCAATGGACTCAATTCCCCAATAAAATGACATAGACCAACAGACTGGATACATAAACAGGACCCTACATTTTGCTGCATACAGGAAACACACTTCAGGGTCAAAGACAAACACTACCTTAGAGTAAAAGGTTGGAAGACAATTTTACAAGCAAATGGTCTCAGGAAACAAGCCAAAGTAGCCATTCTAGTATCAGATAAAATTGACTTTCAACCTAAAGTCATCAAAAGAGACAGGGAAGGATACTTCTTGCTGGTCAAAGGAAAAATCCACCAAGAGCTCTCAATTATGAACATCTATGCTACAAATGTGAGGGCACCCTCATTCATAAAAGAAAATTTACTAAAGCTCAAAGCACACATTGCACCTAACAGAATAATTGTGGGTGACTTCAACACTCCACTATCCTCAATGGACTGATCAGGAAAACAGAAACTAAACAGGGACACAGTGAAACTAATTGAAACTTTGGACCAATTGGATTTAACAGATATATATATATATATCTGTTTTATATATATATATATATATATATATATATATATATATATATATACATATATACATATAACACATTATATCCTAAAGCAAAAGGATATACCTTTTTCTCAGCACCTCATGGTACCTTCTCCAAAATCGACCATCTAATTGGTCACAAGACAGATTTCAACAAATATAAGATGATCGAACTAATCCCATGCCTCCTGTCAGATCACCATGCAGTAAGAGTGGTCTTCAATAGCAACAAAAACAAAAGAAAGCCCACACACACATGGAAGCTAAACAAAACTCTACTCAATGATACCTTGGCCAAAGAAGAAATAAAGAAAGAAATCAAAGACTTTTTTTAGAATTCAATGAAAATGAAGGCACAATATACCCAAATCTATGGGGCACAATGAAAACAATGCTAAAAGGAAAACTCATATCCCTGAGGGCCTCCAAAAAGAAACTCGAGAGAGCATACACTAGTAGCTAAATGGCACCCCTAAAACTCTGGAACAAAAAAAAGCTAATTCACTCAGGAGGAGTAGAAGACAGGAAATCATCAAACTCAGGGCTGAAATCAATCAAGTGGAAACAAAGAGAACCATACAAAGAATCAACAAAACCAGGAGCTGTGTCTTTGAGAAAATCAACAAGATAGATAAACCCTTAGCCAAGGGGCACAGAGACAGTATCCAAATTAGCAAAATTAGAAATGAAAAGGGAGATATAACAACAGAAACTGGGGAAATTCAAAAAATCATCAGATCCTACTACAAAAGTCTATACTCAACACAACTGGAGAATGTTGAGGAAATGGATAATTTCCTAGACAGATACAAATTCTAAAATTAAATCAGGATCAAATAGGAAAGCATTTGAAATGTAAATAAAGAATATATAGAATTAAAAAATCAAATGATGTCCATGAAAAAGGAAGGAGTGTCCCCTGGTTCTGGAAAGGCTCAGGGCAGCAGTGTAGGGGAATATCAGAACAGGGAAGTGGGAAGGGGTGGATGGGGGAAGAGGGGGAGGGAAGAGGGCTTAGGTGACTTTAGGGGAGGGGGGAACCCGGAAAGGGGAAATCATTTGAAATGTAAATAAAGCATTATCAAATTAAAAAAAAAAAAACAACCAAAACAATGGTAAAGGAAGTCAGAGAAAAAGTGAGAACTCTCTGTAGCCAACTTCTAGAGATGTAAATTACTTTGCTGTTTCCATGGTGACTTCTGGCTTTCCTTTGTTATTGTTTTTGTCTGGAAATATCATCTGAGATGATGCTGTTTTTATCTTTTCTGTCACAATTTTTTCTTCTTCAACTGCAAGAACACATAAATCACTCTCTGGGCTTCTATTTGTGGCTTTACCTGCAAAACAAAAAGTGAGACAACTTTTCCCTTGAATTTATAAAATAATAAAGAAAAAAGAAAAACAACTCTGAAAAAAAAAAACAAGAGAAAATGGGGGAGAGAGTAATATTGCAAGAAATTAGATATATGGGGACAGATTACAAAATTTACTCTTCAACAAAATATTTTATAGCCATAATCTTACATTGGTAGAAATCTTTACAAATCTTTTGGTGCAGAATTTAAGTTCTATTTTCTTACATTGGTACAGAATTTATATATTGATACAGGTTTAAGGTTTTTGTTAGTATAACCTGATACAAAATTTAAAGTTAATTATATAACTTTTAGATAAGCATTGCGCCTATATAACTTATTTAAAAATACAAGACTTTGACCCAGTGCTTCTAATAGTTCCTATTACAAACTGTTTGAGATGATTAAGTAATACAAGTTAAAGGTCAGATAGTAAACTCACAGTAATATTAGATTCTGATTTAGTTATAATAAAGTGTTTTCAAGATTATTTAAATAGCAAACAGCTAAGATTAATCAATTTTCAGCTACTCAGATTTACTTCAAAACCTGTACACCAAAAATTGGAAAAATCTAAAAGCAATGGAAATTTTTTTGATAGATACTTCATATCAAATTTAATCAAGATTAAATAAACAATTTAAATAGTTCCAAAACCCCTAGAACATAGAAGCAGTTATTAAATGTCTCCCAATAAAAAAAAAAAAAATCTCAGACCCAGATGGTTTTAGTGCAGAATTCTACCAGACATTCAAAGAAGAGCTAATACCAATACTCAAACTAATCCACAAAATATAAACAAGGAACACTGCAAAACTCATTCTATGAGAGTACCACAGTCACTCTGTTAACTAAATCACACAAAGACTCAACAGAGATAATTTAAGAACAATTTCCCTTATGAACACTGACTTGCAAATTAAATCTGAGAACACATAAAAAACATTGTCCACCATGATTAAGTAGGTTTCATCCCAGAGATCATTTAGCATACTAATGTCCATAAATGTAATCTACCATATGAACAAATTGAAACAGAAAAACTACGTGAGCATCTCATAAGATGCTGTAAAAGGCTTTGACACAACCTAGTACCCCTTCATGACAAAAGTCCTAGAGAAATCAGTGATACAAGGTACATACCTAAACACAATAAAGCCAGTATACAGCAAGCCAATATACAATATACAATTAAATGGAGAGAAACTTAAAGCAATTCCACTAAAATCAGGGACAAGACTCTCTTTGCATCTATTTAATATACTATTTAAAGTTCTAATTAGAACAATAAGATACTTACTAAAGGGGATACAAATTGGAAAGGAAAAAGTCAAAGTATAGCTATTTGTAGATGATATTATAGTAAAAATGTGACCCCCAAAATTCTACCAGAGAACTCCTATAGCTAAGAAACACATTTAGCAAAGTGGCTGGACACAAAATTAATTAAAACCAAATTATTTCCCTTTCTTTATACAAATGATAAACAGTCTGTGAAAAATTATGGAAACAACACCCTTCACAATAGACACAAATAATGCAAAATGCCTTGATATAACTGTATCCAAGGAAGTGAAAGGCATGTATGATAAGAACCTACAGTGTTTGAAGAATGAAATTGACAATATCAGATGTTATAAAGATTTTATCTAGTCATGGGTCAGTAGGATTAACATAGTAAAATTAGACATCTTATCAAAATGAGTATAAAGATTCCATGCAATATTAAAAACTACAACACAATTCCTCACAGACCTTGAAAGAATAATACTCAACTTCATATGGAGAAACAAAAACCAAAGATAGCTACAAAAATTCTGTTCAATAAATAACTTCTTGGAGGCATTCACATCCCTGATTTCAAGCTGTATAATAGAGCAAAAGTAAATAAAAACTGTATGATATTGGAATAAAAACAGACAAGTTGATCAATGGAATTGAATTAAAGATCCAGAAATAAACTCATGTACCTATAGACACTTGATTTTTGACAAAGAAGCTAATACCATACAATGGAAAAAAAAGAAAGCATCTTCAAATGAAATTTGTCAAACTGAATATCTGCATGAAGAAGAATGAAAATAGATCCATATTTATCCCCATGCACAAAACTCAAAATTAAGTGAATCAAACACCTCAACCTACAACTGGATATACTAAATCTGATAGAAGAAAATTTGGGAAACATCCTTGAATCCATATGCCTAGGAGACAATTTCCTGAAGAACACTAATAGCTGAGGCACTAAGATCAACAATTAATAAATGGGATGTATGAAACTAAAATGCTTCTGTAATGCAAAGGGCATCATCAATAGAACAAAACAGCAGCTTACAGAATGGGAAATGATCCTCACCAACCCTTCATCCAACAGAGGACTAATAGCCAAAATATATAAAGAACTCAAACAATTATACACTAAGAAGCCAAATAACTCAATTTAAAAATGGTATACAGATTGAAACAGAGTATTCCTGACAGGAAATTTTAATGGCTGGGAAGCACTTAAAGAGATGTTCAACATCCTTAGTCATCATAGAAATGCAAATCAAATGGTTCTGCGATTCCATCTTAAACACATCAAAATGGTTATGATCAAAAACTCAAGCAACAGCTCATGGTCATGAGGATCTGGAGCAAGGGAAACACTTTTCCACTGCTAGTGGGAGTGCTCACTTTTATAACCACTTAGAAAGTTAATTTGGGAGCTCTGAAGAAAATTGGGGGAATAGTTCTACCTCAAGACTCAGTGTTGAGCTTTTGTGGAACAGAAGGAACAAGATTAAAAAGTTAGATCATATAATGGAATGTATTATTAGAGTTAGGTAAATTTATAGGAACTCAGATAATATTAGGACAGTGGCTTAGCAAGGAGAGGAAACATGAAGGATTTAATTAATGAAAACAGAGTTTAGGTAAGGAGAAAGCCGTCTAGCTGTCAATGTAGTCAGAAGTCTGAGAAATAAACAAAAATTCAGCCATTATATTATTTAAAAATGACAGAGTCCACTAGCCGACAGTTCTCTGTGGTCTCAATTGTCTCAATAGCAACTTGGGCAGAGTCAGTCTTGCTTTCTCCCTTTGGAATGGACACATGTGACATAAGAAATAGCTTACCTTTATTTTAGTTAAGTCTTTTATCTCAAGGTATCCAGATTTGTCCACTGTGTTCTTCAGTGATTGTTATATCACAATCCAGGCAGTATCTTATAGCTGTGTCCACATCTTCTGAGATCTCTTGGGAGAAACTGTTAAAGGCTTTGGGAAATCTGTAATAAACTCAATAATTAACAAACTTCTTACAGGATTGAGTGAGATATAGATTGGTTATAACTGAATAAATTATTAAATTATTAACTATTAAATTTAATAGCAGTAGTCAAGTCAGGATAGGAATAAGAAATGTAACTTTGACAGGTTTTGTAGTTAGAGAAAAGTGAATTGTTATAGTAGCAAAGAGAAATATGGCTAAGGCCAGAATAAGAAATCTGGCAGCAGTGCCATAAGACTGCGAGGACAGCAAATGAGTTTCTCCAGGCAGGTTCAGGCCTGTAACATAAACTGAGCATGCAGGCTATGAGAACAGGCCAGTGGTGTGGAAGCATGGTAAGTATTTTGGCCTTATTTTTTTTAATTTACCAGACTACTGGCAGTATGTGTGAAGATTCTTAAATTATACATTCAAAGACAATGTAGTGCCCTTTGGGTGATGGGGATGTTACTGAACATCCTCCCGGCATTCCAAGGAGAGTTCAGTGACAGGTAGTTCAGTAACAGGTCACTGAATATCCAAGCTAGAAATTCAGGTCATCATGTGAATAACTAGGGGCTATGGCAGCAATTTCCTGGAAATTGCCAGAAAGCAATTTAACCTGGTACCAGAAATTTTCAGCCAGCTGCAAGATCTCGAGGGATTTAAGAACTGCTTTCAAGAATGGAAGTCACCCAAGGGTCTGTCTTTTAACTAGTAGGTCAGCCAGCAGACCAGTCATAAGGACCAGGGAATTTAAATGCCCACCCCCTTAGCCCAAAAAAGGCTGGCCAGGCACTATCTGGGCATTTAGGGCTCCTCCTGCTGACTGGAGAAACTACCAGCTAATATGCTGGTCTGTTTGTGAGCTTCCACAGTCTGGTAGCAGAAAATATGGAACTGAGTGCTTGGTTTGGGCCTGTCCAATTGAGTAACCCACATGGCAGAAGCTGGGTGGCAGCAGCGCAGTGGCCAGTGAGGTGTTCTGTTAGTGCTACCTGAAGAGAAAGAACCCTGGAGGGAGGTAGAATCTGTAAGACTTTGTGAGTTAGAAGCTGTGTCAGATTATGAGAAGAGAAGAGAGTTATAGGCCACCAGAGATATAAGGCTAGGGCCTTAAGAAGAGCCTGTTGGAGCCTTTGAATTAGCTTAGTAACAGGTTTGAAAAGAGTTTTGTGAGTGGGGCCTAATGCTGCTTCATATAAGGGGCAAGAAAGGAAAGAAAAGGAAGGAACCCAGGAACATAAAACCTAGTTATTCCTAGGAATGACAAAAATCTCTTCCTTTTTAGAAGGAACAGTTTGGCAACAGGAGCAGCAGCAGTGAGAGCAGACTCAGGGTCTTCTTTGTCTGTGGCAGTAGCTGTGCAGTGGCCCGCCTGAGTCGGCAGCACTGTGTTATGGCACCAATGTTGTGATTATAAAAAGATAAAGAAGTATAAGAATATGTGTTCTTTCAGGGTGTGGTGAGGTGTCAGGGAAGGTTATGTCTTGGCAGGTAATGCCAAGGCATCCCTTCCCTCCAAGGGGCCAGCCACATAACAGTACAGTATAGAGTAGAGTTTATTTAGGGCATGGGGAAGGGAATTAAGAGAGTTGTAGAGGCAGAGAAAGGCAGAGAGAAGGAGAGAGTAGAGAAGTAGAGGTCAGCCATGACCACGTGGGGGTAGGAGGTAATGGGGAGAGAGGGGAAACAAAGGGGCAAGAGGCAAGAATAAGAAAGTAAGAGAGACAAGGGAGAGAAGAGGGGGCAAGAAGCCCCTTTTATAATGAGCCAGGCATACCTGGGTGTTGCCAGGTAATTGTGGGGTGGAGCTTAGACAGAATCCTAACATTCCCCCATTTTGATTAAATTTTTAAAAAAGAAAAAAATTAGAAAGAGGTGATAGTGAAGCAGGACTAGGGTTGTCGTGATACCTGGCTCAACTACACAAATCCTGGGCATATACCCAAAGGACTTTCCATCTTACCACAAGCCACGTGCTCACCTATTCTCATAGCAGCTTTATTCATAATAGCCAGGAACTGAAAACAACCTGGATGTTCCTCAACCAAAGAATGGATAGAGAAAATGTGGTATATTTACACATTGGAATATTACTCAGCTATTAGTGTAGAGATAATCTCTTCTGGACTACGAAAAAGCCTTCACCTGCCAATAAAATGCTGAGCTGAGAAAGAATTAGAGGGTGTGATACCAGCAGAGAGAGAATGGAGAGGGAGAGAGAGAGAGAGAGAGAGAGAGAGAGAGAGACAGAGACAGAGACAGAGACAGAGACAGAGTCAGAGAGACAGAGAAATTTTGTGATTGAGTTAGTCATAGGAAGATTCACCCATCACCCAATTTTCTCTCATTCTTTCTCTTTCTTCTATCCTTCTTTCTCTCCTATCTAGTATTATTGAGAGAGGGGATGAAAAGGAAAAAGGAGGTTATAGGAATCATAAGGTAAAAGGCTAGATTATTGAACCTATGTTTAAACTAAAGAACATTAGCAAGCCAAAGATTTTACATTGGTATAGATTATTGTATATTGACACAAATTTAAGGTTATATTTTATCATAACATACTGTATATATGTTTCAACTCTTATTTAAGGTATTGTATCTATGAAACTTAATTAAAAATGTACCTAGAAATCTACTATTATGATGTCTAGGATTATTTTTTTATCTTTTTTTATTTTCTATATTTTTTGTTTACATTCCAAAGACTTTCCCCTTTCCCAGATCCCCCCCCCACCATATGTCCCATAAGTCCTCTCCCCCCCCAACTATTCCCCAATCATCAACCCACCACCATTTCTCTGTTCTGGATCTACAAAACTGGATCCAATCTTTTCAGGCCCAGGGTTCTCTCCTTTCTTCTTCTTGTGAATCATTTGAATTGCTAATTGTGCCTTGAGTATTTAGGGCTTCTGAGCTCATTAATATCCACTTATCAGTGATTGAATTTCATGTGTATTCATTTGTAATAGGGTTAACTCGCTTAGGATATTTTCCAGATTTACCTACAAATTGCATGAATTCATTATTTTTAATTGCTGAGTAGTATTCCATTGTATAAATATACCACAATTTCTGTATCCATTCCTCCTTTGAGGGATATCTGGGCTCCTTCCAATTTCTGGCGATTATAAACAATGCTGCTATGAAAATAGTGGAGCATGTGTCTTTATTGTATGCAGGGGAATCCTCTGGGTATATGCCCAGGAGTGGTATGCCAGGGTCCTCTGGAAGTGACATGCCCAATTTTCTGAGGAACCGCCAAACTGATTTCCAGAGTGGTTTTACCATTTTGCAATCCTACCAACAGTGGAGGAATGTTCCTCTTTCTCCACATCCTCGCCAGCACTTGTTGTCTCTTGAGTTTTTAATTTTGATGTCTAGGGTTATTAAGAAATGCAATCAGGGTAGTGGAGGCCTCCATATTGCAACCAGGACACAGCTGGAGAGGCCCAGGTAGACAGATTCCATCCGGGGCTACCGCGCGGTGGGGGTGGGGAATCTGCTAGGCTCTCCCTGCCAGGAAGGCCCAGCTCCATCTGCCGAGGCTCTGCTGGACTGCCCCGCGACCTCAGACCATGCACCGAGGCAGCCGGTGGCAGCCAGCTCGTGAACCATTGGAGCAGCAGTCACACATAACCACCAGTAGAGAAACAACAGGTGAGCCCAGCCTCAAGGGAGATGCAAACACCAGCCAGTGACAACAAGGCCAACTAACACCAGAAATAACCAGATGGCAAAAGGAAAATGAAGGAACGTTACTAACAGAAATCAAGGCAACATGACAGCATCTGAACCCAGTTCGCCAACAACAGGAAGTCCTGGATATCCCAAAACACCAGAAAAACAAGACTTGGATATAAAATCACTGGTCAGGATGCTGGTAGCTGAACACATAGAAAAATCTCATAAGGAAATAGAGGAGAAAATGGATCAAAAGTTAGGAGCCTTTACAAGGCAAATACAAAAATCACTTCAAGAAATGCAGGAGAAGATGGATCAAAAAGAAGAAGACAATAAGGAAGAAAGACAAAAATCACTTAAAGAAATACAGAAGAACGTGGGCCAACAATTAGAAGCTATGAAAGAGGAAACACAAAAATCTATTAAAGAAATACATGAAAACACAATCAAGCAAGCGAAAGATCTGAGCATATCCATACAGGTACTAAAAACAGAAGTAGAAACAACTAAGAAGTCGCAGAGGAAGACAACATTGGAGATAGAAAACCTTGGGAAGAAATCAGGGGCCATAGATGCAAATATCAACAATAGAATACAAGAGATAGAAGACAGAATATCAGAAGCCAAAGATACCATAGGAACCATTGATTCAACAGTCAAAGAAAATACTAAATACAAAAAAGTTGTAACCCAAAACATCCAGGAAATCCAGGACACAATGAGAAGACCAAACCTAAGGATTATAGGTATAGACGAGAATGAAGATTTACAAGTTAAAGGGCCAGCAGATATCTTCTACAAAATTATGGAAGAAAACTTACCCAACCTAAAGAGAGAGATGCCCATGAATATACAAGAAGCATACAGAACCCCAAACAGACTGGATCAGAACAGAAATACATCCCGTCACATAATAATCAAAACTCCAAATGTACTAAACAAAGAAAGAATATTAAAGGCAGCAAGAGAAAAAGGCCAAGTAACATATAAAGGAAGACCTATCAGAATTACACCAGACTTCTCACCTGAGACCATGAAAGCTAGAAGATCCTGGGCAGATATCATGCAAACTCTAAGAGAACATAAACTTCAGCCAAAACTACTATACCCAGCAAAACTCTCAATCACCATAGATGGAGACATCAAGGTATTCCATGACAAAACCAAATTTGCAAGATACCTTTCCACAAATCCAGCCCTACAAAGGATAATAGGGGGAAAACACCAAGACAAGGATGGAAACTACACCCGGGAAGAAGCAAGATAGAAACCTCCTCTCGTCAAACCCAAAAGAAGATAACCTCTCGAATATAAAAAATAAATAAATAAAATAAATAAATATAATTTCAAAAATGTCAGGAAGTAATAATTACTATTCCTTAATATCTCTTAACATCAATGGACTCAATTCCCCAATAAAAAGACATAGATTAACAGACTGGATACGGAAACAGGACCCTACATTTTGCTGCATACAGGAAACACATCTCAGTGCCTAAGATTTCTTAGGTTGATAAACGCAGGTTATGATAGAAAATTATGTAGGTACAGAACTTTGAATTCACCAAGACAGATAGATTGTATGGTACTTTTTCCAAGGTTGTCAAATACAGATGGACTGTACATTGTGAATGTAGTTCTTGCCTGACAGTTTTCATAGTAGTTCCTATGGTATATAGTTTGTTGATATTGGAGAAATAGTCTTTTGTTGGACTAAATTGGGGAGATGTTGGGATAATATTATTGTGTACTGTGAATGGATTATCCATTATAGAGTTCTGTTCCAACAGAGAGTTGAGTACAGACTGAACATTATTGTTATTCATGGGGCTGAATCATATTTTGTAAACATTCCCACTCTCACCATCTGATTGTTTTAAATAAAAATCTGATGGCCTATATCAAAGGTAAGAAAGGAAACTAGAAAATCTGGACAGGGAGGAATTATGGGAAATGGTTGAGCATGGGATTCACCTGCTTGACAAGGAAGAAGAAGCAGATTTTGAGACAAGAGACTGACAGGTAACAAGCCATGTATCAGGCACAGAGTAAATGTAAGTTCTAATAGCTAGTTGGAAACTAGAATATCGAAAGGCCTAAAGCTGTTGTAAATAAGTATAAGTCTCTGTGTTATTATTTGGGAGCTGGCAATGCCAATGAAATCTTAGTTTTAGGCAAGGGAATTATTCTCAGAGTCATGAGAATGGTAGAACTGGCCAAGTTCCCCTGCCAGATGCAATACTTAGGAGAGTGGACCATGAACCTCACCTGAGCCACAGGGTAGAGATAGCCTTGGTAGTAGGGCTTGTGTTGCTGGTGAGCTGACCTGGGAGCATGACAGCAGGAGAGCTGGTAGCCTGACCAGCTCAGATACCTCTCAGGTCCAGATATTTGGCTTTGAATTGTCGCATGCAAAATCTACCCCTTGAATGAACTGCTAGAGCACACGAATCAACTGGTCCTATAGATTCAAAGCTACAGGATATACACGAACAAGAGGAGTCTCAGTGAGCTTCCAGTATTGATAGAGAAGCAGAAGTTAGAGATCTTATGTCAGACGAAGGAATCATTGCAATGAACATTTGCAAACAAAGAACTATAGACAAAATGGTATACTGTGGAACACACTGTGACATACTACACTTTCCACAAGATTTTTTTCTCTGTTAAAGAAGGAGGTTGCAAGGCTGGAGGACAGGTACTAGCAGTCTGGGTTACATTCTGTAAAATTCACAGAAAACCAATAAATAATTTTTAAAAATTGAAGTATATTAAAATGGATTATAAAAATTCTTAGCGGTAGCTCTTGTTGTGAGTAATTTAATTTACATCATGAGGTGGATACTTAAAATACTTTGCCACATGTTTTGTGAGTTCAGTGACTGATTTTGTTGAGGGTACAGAGATAAACTGTGAGTTAATGTCCACTGGGTATTATTCTTTATCTTCTTATCATTTTATCTTTTACTGCATTTGAAGTCTTTCTCTGATATTTAACCCTGATTTATTTGTGTATTTTCGTGCCTTGAAGCCTTTCATAAATTTCAATGCTATCTTGGCTAGCAACTTCAATTGATTTCATCATCAACTGTACTTTGTCCATAAATAGTTTCTGTAAATGTGTTACAAACAAACAAAAGTTAAATATTAATTTATTTTTACTGAACATAACAGCTACTTAATTATTTTAGTGAAAACGATGCCTATTTGATAAAAAATGTGTTTAATTGATCTTGCCAACACCTGATGATGAATACAAACCCAGAGGTAGCTGCATCAGCTTTTGCCAGACCAGAAAGTATAACATTTCTTGTCTGCTTGATGGGGAGCTAGCATCCTACTATCCTGCATCCTAACAAATGTCTAATACCATCTAAGTCATGCTCCCCTTGATATCACTCATGGCATTTAATATTTTAGACTTATTCAACTCCTAAAGATAATGCTCAATAAAATTATCCAGTTTGTATTCTGACTAAACACGGAACAAGATATAAAAAAGGAAGAAGAATCAGGCATTGCAGTGTATACCTCTAATCCCACCACTCAGGAGGATGAAGGCACAGGACTTTCTATAAGTTCAAGGGCATTCTGGGATACATAGCAAGTAAGAATTTCAGCTAGTTTTGTATATCAAAATATTGTTTCAAAACTCTGAAAAAAAGGAGTGTTGAGGGAGCGAGATGAAGGAAACAAGGGTGATGGAGAAGTCATGTTTTTACATTGATGTTTCCCCTGTTCACTCAACCTTTCCTTGTACTATAGTCCATTAGGTCAGGCACAGCTGAACTGGCAATTTTTCATTTTCCATTCATTTGAAAAGGAGGTAATAGTCAAAAGTCTTTGGACACTCGTTGAGAACTCCTGATCTTACCCAGTGCCCTCCTAAGAGCACCAGACACATCCTTGTTCCTCATGCTATAGATGAGGGGGTTCAGCATGGGTGTGAGGATGGTATAGAACACAGAAAAAATTTTGTCTTGGGATGGGGAATGGTAAGAATGTGGTACCATATAGGTGTATATAGCAGCCCCATAAAACAAGGTTACAACAGTCATGTGAGATGAGCAGGTAGCAAATGCTTTCTTCCTTCCTTCCACAGAGCTCATGTGGTAGACCGTGGCCAAAATCCGGGCATAGGATGAGATAACTACAGAGAAAGGAATCAACAACATCAGAACACAGCACACATACATCACTGTCTCATAGAGGGCGGTGTCTGCACATGCCAACTTTAGCACAGCAGGTGCCTCACAGAAGAAGTGATTAATCTCTCGTGAACTACAGAAAGGAAAACTCATGGTGATTGGAGTGAGGAGGAAGCCGTCCAAAGATCCCCCAAACCAGGAGCCTGCTATGATAATCCAACAGATCCGGCGGCTCATGAGGACAGGGTACCTCAGCGGATTGCAGATGGCCACATAGCGATCATAGGCCATGAGGCCCAGTAGAAAGAACTCAGCTCCCACAAGGGTGAGGTATAGAAAGTGTTGAGCTGTGCATCCCACAAAGGAAATTGTCCTTTGCCCTAGAAGATAATCAACTAGCATCTTGGGCACAATGGTTGAGATGTACATCATGTCAATGAAGGACAAGTGGCTGAGGAGAAAGTACATAGGGGTATGGAGGTGAGTGTCTGTATGGATCAGAAATATCATAATTCCATTGGCCACCAGTGCAGTGAGGAAGATGACAGAGATTGTAGCAAATACAAGACCTGAGGTTTCCTCTGTGTTGAACAGCCCCATGAAAGTAAAGTCAGTAGATGATGTGTTGTCCCCTTCCATTGATCTTATGATGTTGCTGATATAACATAGAATCTTCTAAGTAAAATGGTGGCACTTCCAGAGAATTAAAATTACCACCTAAAAGTCAAATAAAAGAACACATTCAAAACTAGTTTTCTTGGTATTTTTAAATTGATACGTAACAACTGACTTATGTAAGAATATTAATATCTACAAGATTTAAGCACACTTTATCCTTATTAATCAATTTCTTAAGTACATTGAGTAAGATGTCAGTGGATGTTACTATTTTATAATCATATTCTTATTTTATAATACCTAAGTATGTGTATTGTACCATAGTTTAGTGTGTCTGCATAAGGTTGGATAAGGCACATCCTTCCTTGGGTGACATTTACTTGGTATTTTTATAAAGTATATCTTAGCAACATTAAGCTTAATTACCATTATCAAAACATTTCTGGCCCCAGCTGTGCATAGTCTGTCTACCATTTAGCCATGAGTGTGTATAGTCTACCATTTGCAACATGTTATATTACAAAAGCACACTTTGCTTCTGTTCACACATGCAACAACACATTTGTATGGTGAAACACAGTGTCAAGGCAGTGTGCTCATGCAAACTCAGACATCAAAGGACCTGAAAAACATTCTTACTTTTAAGAATGAATTTTAATTATAGAATGTAACATCAACATGTGTAAGGTAAAATGCATTGGCTAGGCAGATTGCTCTTGAACACTCAGACACCAAAGGGCCTGAAAACTATTCTTACTTTTAAAAATGAATTTTAGTTTTAGGATGATAGGGCAATGGAGTTATCATTATGATCATCATTAGCATTAGTGACTGAGATCAATAATTAGGATTCAGAGGAGAGACACAATGGAATTTATAAAATGTATATTGAGCTATAGCCCATTTTAATTTAAATTTTTATAGTGTTCATAATTAAGAAAAAACTCAGTGACTATGTCTCTTGTAATTTCTGATTTGGGTAAGGAAAAACATTACCACAGCAATGTATAAAAATCAAGAGCAATCTTTTATGTGCTTTATGGCTAAAGTTGCAGGAAACATTTCCCAAGCTAGCTGATTTAATTCTAATCTAATGCTCCACTAAATGTTCTAAACCTATGACCAATTGACATAATTACAAAGAAAATGGTGGTGAATTTGTGAAGGGCATAGTTGCAGACACTGTGTATCCACTGGTTACCTTTACAATATACCAAGAGTAGGGATCAGTGCTAATCACCTTTTCCCAGGAGGGAAGTTGTGCCCCTTACTTGAGGGAGAATATTTGACCAGAGCATCTCAATTCATTCTCGGTTCTCACGATCTCCCAGAGAAGCAGCTCAAAATTTACTATAGCTATCACATTTAGCTATCTGTAAACATTAATTTGATTGGTAAAAATCATTTATTTTGGGAAACTATAACCAATTGTTATAGACATGAGTGATTCTTTTTAAGTGATCAGGGTTATTAGAAGGCATTTTTCTGATTTCAAAAATTTTTGGTACTAGAAATTAACAGCTATATAAATATTATATAAGATTTAGTTATTACTTACAATATGCCACTTATTTTACTTTTTAGTTTATTTATCAGAGCCCATTAACATCTGTAAGAACAGAAAAAATATTGATAAGTTATGGGATAGTGTACTCATTATTCACATTTCAATTGCTTGCATCCTTCATGACTTTGACTCTAACATTTATGAAGTCCTCTGGCCTCGACAATAGTGGATAGCTATTTCTCACATTTAAATGCTTCTCTCTGCTCTTCACACTCACATCTAAACAAATCTTTACCATTTCTGCTGTCCTGCATTTTTACTAATTAGTTTGAAAGTCACAGAACAGTGAAGAATAACTCTAAATCCCACTCCTCTTCACAGTTTACTTGTCATCTCCTCCTGTCTGTGCATGAAAGAGTTTTACTGGTTAAAGAGAAACTCCTTGATGTGAACTATGGATATGAAAACATTATCCGGACAAGTTTATCTTCTGCACACTCAGTGTGAGGGAGGATCATGAGCCAAATTGTATTTGTTAAATTCTGCTGGACACAGATTATATCCATTTGTGATGATCTAGTACACAGGAAAGTAATCAGAAACACTTGTAATGATTCTGTATCTTTATAGAGAAATTTGACTCAGAGATGAAATAATTAGAAATTAGATGAACTGAATTCTTTTCCTGGCTGTGATGTAAGTACTTTCTATGACCTTGGATTTTCTCTTTGGACTTCAATGTTTATTTAAGTTGGGTTAATCTAATGAAATAATCAGAGTTAATGATAAATTTATGTTATGTATTTCTTCTACTGTTGAGTACAGAAAGAATGTCACTTTTCTGTTTTTATATGAGACCTACCCCACTGTTGACTCAGTGTTTATACATTAAGTTTATAATTAGTTCTCTAACAGGGGCTTTTAGCCAAGGCAATATAGAGTTTTGCAAATTTAAAATTAAATAAGAAAACCATGTGAATATATATGTGTATGTATATATGTATATATATACATACACATAATTCCATGCAGAGTTGTGGTAATGTTTTATAAAAACTATTTGGAAATGTGTAAGAATTTTTAATATTTCATTTAAATTACACATATTTTCAAGTAAAGTCACGAATTCAAATTTAAATACTTCTTGATCACCAGGTATATAAGCCCAGGATTGAAACCACTTTAGTAGTTATAGTCTATATCTTTTCAAATATCCCTTGACTTGAAGGAAAGTATATTTAGATGGAATTTTGTGGAAATGGAAGCACAATATAATGCCTGCAGAAAACCCAAGTGCTGTTTGGAGCATAAATAGGCTTGTATTGCAGATCGAGTGACCACAAATTGAAAAGTAAATGTTGAATGTAATTAGGTATGACTTTTTTTGGATAAAATTCTTTCTTAGGGTTAAATAGCATTTGATTTTAAAGTCCCATACCTAGAGATAAAGAGATGCACTTATTTCATGCTGAAATATACTAAACAATTTCCAAATAAAATACTTAAGTAGCTTCTGTTTTGGTGAAATGGGTGTTTCCTTCAGTATGCATGGTTGCAAATTTCTTGCTCTCACATCGCTAGACTATGAGATGAGGATATAGTCTCTACCTGGTATGTAATATCTAAGCCTGTCCTGTAAGTCAGTGACAGTCAACTGTCTAAAGTGTAAGTCTTAGCCTTCACATGCTTCTGTGTGATCACTAGTGGACTTTTTTCTACGTGAAAACATACATGCCACATTCTTTAATAACAGGCCTGTTGCCGAGGATACTCTGCTCTGGTGTAGATTAAAAACTGCTACATGTAGACCTCTTCCTTGTATTTTCCACCTGGTCTAAAGCCTCTTTATCCTGTTTTAAAAATACTGAATTGTTCATAATTTTTGCAGAGAAATTTAAGTATTTCTCTCTCTGACAACATAGATAGATCCTGGGCTCAAAGCAAAATCCTGTGCTCTGCAAAAGCTGTCACGTCATTATGTAATACAAACCCCAGTACCCCAATCATCCTTGTCTTTACTCTCAGGTCCCCTAGTAATCCCTGACCTCACACCTCCAGTTTCCCAGTCACTCCAGTCCTCATATGCCCAGTTCCAAGTCATCGCTGACCATCCCATGCTATAGGGATGAGAATAAAGGACACTTCACTGTGTAGAGAACTAGGATGCCTTTGCATGCATGAGTTTTATCTGTGACTTTCAAATGGTTTTTAAAATGTTCTATAATTTTTTGAGATCAAATCATTACATCTCTTCCTTTTCCTCCCTTCAAATCTCCCCAACACCCTTCCTTTCTAACGTTTTGTTCTAAACCTACCTTTTTCTCAAGACTAACATTTGGCTAATTTTTTAAGAAGTAAAAAGTGTGCCAAAGTGACATATTTAGATAAATAACATATTTTGTATGTATGTGTTGTACCATGGTGCCCATATGGCAATAGGTAACTTGCTTCTGAGAGCATTTTGTGTTTGTGTTGGAAGGTGAGCTATCAAATTTCACTCTGGATTTGAATCCTAGAACTTCAGAGAAATCAGTGCTGCATTGTTCCACAGGGGCTGCAAATTCAAGCCAACCACCCCAGTGCTGTGGAAAGCCAGTTATTTCTCTATACGCTCTGCTATTGAAGTAACATTGAGGCAACCAGCACCACTCAGTTTTTCTGTTCCTAAACCCTGACCAATCCCAACAGAAACATCTTCAATAATAGTGTGGGATAAGCAAAGGATTTGTATAAGGATAGGAGAGAACACCTAGACTGTTCACTAAATTACTTAATAAATAATTTCATATTATTTAAACAAAACCACAAATTATTCATCCAATAATTTTAGTTTCTAAAAGCCTTCAAATATTTTTTCTGTATCACTTCACATCCCCAGTCTTTTCTAACCATACAACATAAATAGTAATAAAGACATCATGGCATAAACAATTTTTAGTAGAAAACATTGATCCATTCTTTGATAATAAATTATGCTCATTCTAAATGAGATCATCCGATACATGAGGTCAATTCTTTGCCTCATCCATTCAGGGTAGAAGGCACATTTTAAGGATTGGAAGGGTTACTTATGATTTAACAAGTCAAAAAATTCCAGTAAACTACCATGGCCTTGCATTACTAAATAAGTGTTGGAGAGTAAAAAGGGATGCTTTTAGAGTATGTAAGGTATTCAGTTTCTAGAGGAGAATATTGCTACATTTAATTGACCTCCAGTTTGTACAATGATTGAACGACACCAAACAATCTACAGTCATGGGATACCATAACAGGATATGTCTACCTATGTTATCAGCATTTGCCAGAACATAACTATATAATATCCAAGACACGAGGCCCTTTATATTCATTTAAGTAATAGAAGTGTCCTTCATGTGTGATGAGCATAAAGAGATGCATAAATTGATTTCCTAAGTCTGAAATTGTAATAATAGTTAAAAGTCAGTATTGTTAAAGAAAAATAATGCATACCCCAAATCTCTAAAAGAGTATGTAATACAGGAACAAGAACACAGGTTCTCCAAACTCCAAGAAAAAATGTGACATTGCTTACTTCCAGTTGCTAGAAGGAAATAATTTGCTACTGAAGAATATATACCATTGATTAATACCCTTTCTGTTCCATATCATTAAAGGATACTGGATCCATTTGGAGTGTCTGGTTGGAGATCACTGCTAAAATAGAAGGCACCCAGAGTAAGAAGTTGAGGCATTAAATAGTTTTTTTGGAAAGTCACACACTGAGACAGACAGAGCAGGTCTCTTACCAGCAGTCCTCAGGGGACTTTGCTGACAGGTGAGGCTCATCTAATGAGAAATGTTCCAATGCAACAGATTTTATCTAAACTCACACAGGCTTTGAAAAATTACTTTCTACTGCTGGCTTTAATGTGTTGACAAAGTATGACAAAATCATATGGAGAATGGTATTTCTTAAGGATTTTTTTTCAGAAAATTTTTGCCACACAGAGAAATCTAGAAGCAAATGTTATAAATAAGTGAAAAATAGATTTTGTTATAATGTTTTCTTAGTGGTTAAATAGCTAGTGTATGTAAAGATATACACATTTAGATTGATTTATATAGTTTCTTATGAGCATGTGTTTCTGAATATTCTAATTCTAATTAATAAGCATCAATATAGATATACACGTGCTTCTGCATAATGTCACAGCTTCCAACATTCCTTGGAGATATATTCTTTCAACATCCAATGGACAAAATATAAACTTTTCCATTACAAAGAGAAAGTAATAGCAACACAAAAAGAAAGAATGGTTACAAAACAAGACCAAAATCCAGAAAGTAAAATATTAAACTCTGTATTTCCATGGCTAAAAATTAGTAATAAAATAAAATCATATTACTCAGGATTATTGGTGTGTATATTTGTGGAGGTTTCTTCTTACATGTTTGAGATAATTGAGCTTTAGCACCAAACAATGAAACAAGACAGACAAAATCCATTAAATTATTCCAATTGTATATAACTTTTCAATCTTTATTTCTTTTTATTCTTGTAGTTCCATAGTGTCGATGGCCATAGAGACCATGTCACCAGTTAGGAAGAAGAGATCTTATTATTAAGGAGAGTCCTGCATTGGATACTGAAAGTCATTAGTCTTTTGTGTGTAAAACAGTTTCAGCAAAGTTTGTGATGGAAGTCAAGATGATAACCAAGTGATTCTTTGTGTGTGTGGGTCCTCAGTAATGTTTTGATTTTCTTTTTAAAAAATTAAATATTTTTTAACAACTTCAGCAAGGTGGCTGGATAGAAAATTAACTTAAATAAATCAGTAGCCTTCCTTTATACAAATGATAAATAGGCTGAGAAAGAAACTATGGAAACAACAAACTTCTCAATAGTCAGAAATAATATAAAATACCTTACGGCAACTAACCAAACAAGTGAAAGGTCTGTATGACAATAACTTCAATAATTTTAAGCCTCTCAAGAAAGAAATAGATGATCTTAGAAAATGGAGAGATCTCCATGCTCATGGATTGGAAGAATTAACATAGTAAAAATTCTTTAAGAATTTCATACAATGTAATTTAAACATAATTACCCTTCTTAACTTACCCCCTTCCACCTAAACCTTTCCACCCCTTCCCACCCAACTTTGATGGTATTTAGTTTCTTTTCTCTTTTCCCCATTGAAAATAGTTGGTATTGTCCAGCTAGTCTTGGTCTTGTGGACCTACCAGAAGTCACATCATTCAGAAAACAAAACAAAACAAACAAGCAAAAACAGCTAACTTTTTCACTCCAAGCCCTTACTAAATGCGAACATCTCAGCTAATATTGGAATTATGTGTCCACCTACCCAGATGTTGTCTGAATGGAACTTGTATAGGTCTTGTGCATACTGTCATAATCACCATGAGTTCATGGCTCTGTCTGCCCCCCACTGTGTCTGGAAAAAAAACTGTTTCCATGAAGCTATTAATATCTTCCAACTCTTATAATCTTCTGCCCCCCCTTTCCATAGAGATTCCTGAGTCTTGGAGAGAAGAGTGTGATATGAATGTCTGATTTAGTCCTAAGCACTCCATAGTCTTGTTTTCTGTGTGCTAATCAGTTAGCACAGTCTCTGTGTTAGTTGCCATCTACTCTAAAAAAAAAAAAACCTTCTCTGATAAGAGTTGATAGATGCTTTGATTTATGAGTACAGCAATGTCATTAGGAGTGATTTTAGTATTATGTTCATTTATCAGAATAATATTATTGGATTCTCTCTTGGGGCCTATGAACTATATAGCCACAGGTTTTCACTCCATTAACAGTTACAGGTGTACCATCACATGGAGTGACACTTTTTTCCAATCAGAAAACAGGTGGTTATTCCCAATAACATTCATGTAACCATTGCAATATCTTGGTCATTTACATTTCATTTTGACAATGTTTTGTTAGATCCATGCTCCATTTTTAATTTGGGTTGTTTTCTTGATATTCAGATCTTTTCTTTTCTTTTATCTTTGAGTTCTTTACATACTTCAAAAATTAACATTTTGTCAAATGTAGAGTGGGTATGGAATTTTCTCCCCATTCTAGTTGCTGTCTCTTCATTTGAGTAATGGTGTCCTTTGCTGTGTGGAAATGTTTAGTTTCACACGGTTGTATTTGTTAGCTATTAGTCTTAGTGCCCAGTTCTCAGGGTACATTCAAAACGTTCTTTTTTGCGTCTATAACTTCTTGTGTACAACCTCTGTTCTTATCCATCAGATTCAGGGTTTCAGGTCTTATTTCAAGAAACCTGATCTATTTGAAGTTAAGGTTTGTGCAGGGTGAGTGAGAAAAATATAATTTCATTATTCTACAAGTAGCTACCTAGTTTAATCAAAACTGCTTGGTTAGGATACTATCTTTTCTCCAGTATGTATTCTCAAGTGAATACAGAATATAGAGTTTATGTTTGGCTCCTCAATTTTATTCCACTGACCAATGAGCTTTTCTTATGCCTGTTCAATGCTGCTTTTATTACTATGGCTCTGTTGATAACAAAATTGTGGATGGTGAAACCTCCAGCAGGTCTTTTATTGCTGTGAATTGTTTGGAGTAGTGTGTGTGTGTGTGTGTGTGTGTGTGTGTGTGTACGTGTGTGTGTGTAAAGGAAATATAAGATATTTAAATGTTTATGAAAACATATGTTAGAATTTTGATGGGGAATCCATTGAATCTGCACATTTCCTTTGGTAAGGTGGCCATTTGTATATTATTAATCCTACTAATTTGTGAGCATGGGAGTATTTTCATATTTTTATGTCTTTCATTTTTGGTTTCTTTTAAAGATTATATTGTGGATTCTCTTGCCATGACTCCCCCCACCACACACACACACACACTTTCATCAGAATTGAGAATCCTGAACCATACAGGTTAGATTCTCTTCCACATCCATATTTCTTGCTTGCTGAGCACTCCAAGCCAAGCCCAGCTGCCCTGAGCAGCCTGCTATACTAGGGAGACCTCCATTCTCCTGCCACCTCACCTCCCACCTTCATCAAACCTACTCTCCCCGTACCACACAGGTTAGCTTCCCTTTCTTTACCCACCTTCCCTGATTTCTGAGTCCTCTAGGCCAAGCCAAGCTGACTGCTGGCTATCTCACAGTAGCCTCCATTCCTCTGCCAACTTGCCCTTCACCTTCATCAGACCCGAAACTCCTGAATCACAGAGACCTGTGGGTCCTGAACTGTATAGTATCTGCATGTCCAGAATCATACAGCCCCAAAGTACCCTTCATAGGCCTGCCACACCAGGACCATGGAGATTCACCTTGTTCCCAATTCCTACTGCAACAAGAACACCAGGAACCCAAACCATCTAGATAGCCTAAAACCCTCAAAATAACACAATCTACAAAATCCATGGCAATATTACACATTCAGAGCACAGCTACTCTACTACAGCAAGCCTTAGAGATCCTTTTTTTTTAAATTTTTATTTTCTTTTATTTTTTATTGGATATATTCTATATTTACATTTCATTTCCCTTTTTTTGTTTCCCCACCCCCCCTAAGGTCCCACATGCCCTTTTCCCTCCTCCTGCTCCCTCATCCACCCCTTCCCACTTTCCTGTTCTGGTATTCCCCTACACTGATGCTTTGATCCTTTCCAGCACTAGTGTCCATTCCTTTCTTCTTGTCAGACATCATTTGGTATGTGAATTGTGTATTTGGTGTCCCAAAATCTAGGCTAATATCCACTTATCAGTGACTGCATACCATGGGTATTCTTTTGAGACTGGGTTACCTCACTTAGTATGATATTCTCCAGCTCCATCCATTTCTCTAAGAATTTCATGGATTCATTGTTTCTAATGGCTGAATAGTATTCCATTGTGTATATATATACCACAATTTTTGTGTCCATTCCTCCGCTGAGGGACATCTGGGTTCTTTCCAGCTTCTGGCTATTATAAATAAGGCTGCTATGAACATAGTGGAGCATGTATCCTTATTGCATGCTGGGGAGTCTTCTGGGTATATTCCCAGGAGAGGTATGGCTGGATCCTCCGGAAGTATCATGTCCAGTTTTCTGAGGAACTGCCAGACTGATTTCCAGAGTGGTTGTACCAGCTTGCATTCCCACCAGCAGTGGAGGAGTGTTCCTCTTTCTCCACATCCTCGCCAACACCTGGTGTCTTCTGAGTTTTTTTTTTTAATTTTTATTTTCTATAATTCTATGTTTACATTCCAAAAGCTTTCCCCTTTCCCAGTTCCCACCCACCATAGTTCCCATAGTTCCTCTCCCCACCAACTATTCCCCAATCATTCCCCCCCCCTCGGTTTCTTTACTAAACTGGATGCAATCTTTACAGGCCCAGGGTCCTCTCCTTTCTTCTTCTTGGGAATCACTTGACTTGCTATTTGTGTCTTGAGTATTTAGGGCTTCTGGGCTCATTAATATCCACTTATCAGTGGTTGCATTTCATGTGCATTCTTTTGTGATTGGGTTAATTCACTCAGGATGATATTTTCCAGGTCTGACCATTTACCTACAAATTGCATGAATTCATTATTTTTAATTGCTGAGTAGTATTCCATTGTATAAATATACCACATTTTCTGTATCCATTCCTCCTTTGAGGGATATTTGGGCTCCTTCCAATTTCTGGCTGTTATAAACAAGGCTGCTATAAACATAGTGGAGCATGTGTCTTTATTGCATGCAGGGGAATCCTCTGGGTATATGCCCAGGAGTGGTATGCCAGGGTCCTCTGGAAGTGACATGCCCAATTTTCTGAAAACCGCCAAACTGATTTCCAGAGCGGTTTTACCATGTTGCAATCCCACCAACAGTGGAGGAGTGTTCCTCTTTCTCCACATTCTCGCCAGCACTTGTTGTCTCTTGAGTTTTTAATCTTAGCCATTCTGACTGGTATGAGGTGGAATCTCAGGGTTGTTTTGATTTGCATTTCCCTGATGACTAATGATGTTGAACATCTTTTAAGGTGTTTCACGGCCATCCGAATTTCTTCTGGTGAAAATTCTTTGTTTAGCTCTGTGCCCCATTTTTTGATAGAGTTATTTGGTTCTTTGGGTTCTAACTTCTTGAGTTCTTTGTATATATTGGATATTAGCCCTCTGTCGGATGTGGGGTTGGTGAAGATTTTTTCCCACTTTGTTGGTTGCTGTTTTGTCCTTCTGACAGGGTCCTTTGCTTTGCAGAAACTTTGTAATTTTATGAGGTCCCATTTGTCGATTCTTGATCTTAGTGCATAAGCTATTGGTGTTCTCTTCAGGAACTTTTCCCCTGTGCCCAAGTCCTCCAGGGTCTTCCCAAGTTTCTTTTCTAATAGTTTCAGTGTGTCTGGTTTTATGTGGAGGTCCTTGATCCACTTGGAGTTGATCTTAGTGCAAAGAGATAAGAGTGGGTCAATTCGCATTCTTCTGCATGTTGACCTCTAGTTGAACCAGCACCATTTGTTGAAAAGGCTATCTTTATTCCACCGGATGGTTGTGGCTCCTTTATCAAAGATCAAGTGACCATAAGTCTGTGGGTTAACCTCTGGGTCTTCAATCCTGTTCCATTGATCTGCTTGCCTGTTGCTATACCAATACCATGCAGATTTTAACACAATTGCTCTGTAGTACTGCTTGAGGTCACGGATATTGATTCCCCCAGAAGTCCTTTTATTGTTGAGAATACTTTTAGCTATCCTGGGATTTTTGTTGCTCCAGATGAATTTGAGAATTGCTCTTTCTAGATCTATGTAGAATTGAGTTGGGATTTTGATGGGGATCACATTGAATCTGTATATTGCTTTTGGCAAGATGGGCATTTTTACTATATTGATCCTGCCAATCCAGGAGCAAGAAATATTTTTCCATCTTCTGAGGTCTTCTTCGATTTCTTTCTTCAAGGACTTGAAGTTCCTGTCGTACAGATCTTTCACTTGTTTGGTTAGAGTTACGCCAAGATACTTTATGTTGTTTGTGGCTATTGTTATGGGTGTTATTTCCCTAATTTCTTTCTCAGCCTGCTTGTCCTTTGAGTACAAGAAGGCCACTGACTTGCTTGAGTTGATTTTATAACCTGCCACTTTGCTGAAGTTGTTTATCAGCTGTAGAAGTTCTCTGGTGGAGTTTTTTGGGTCGCTTAGGTAAACTATCATATCGTCTGCAAATAATGATAGTTTCACTTCTTCCTTTCCAATTTGTATCCCTTTGACTTCCTTATGTTGTGTAATTGCTCTTGCTAGAACTTCAAGTACTATATTGAAAAGATATGGAGAGAGAGGGCAGCCTTGTCTAGTCCCTGATTTTAGTGGGAATGCTTCAAGTTTCTCTCCATTTATTTTGATGTTGGCTACTGGTTTGCTGTACATTGCTTTTACTATGTTTAGGTATGGGCCTTGAATTCCTGCTCTTTCCAAGACTTTTAGCATGAAAGGATGCTGAATTTTGTCGAATGCTTTTTCAGCATCTAATGAGATGACCATGTGGTTTTTTTCTTTCAGTTTGTTTATGTAGTGGATTACATTGATGGATTTCCATATATTGAACCATCCCTGCATCCCTGGAATGAAGCCTACTTGATCACGGTGGATGATCGTTTTGATGTGCTCTTGGTTTCGGTTATCAAGAATTTTATTTAGTATTTTTGCATCTATATTCATAAGAGAAATTGGCCTGTAGTTCTCTTTCTTTGTTGGATCTTATTGTGGTTTAGGTATTAGCGTAATTGTGGCTTCGAATAATGAGTTGGGCAGTGTCCCTTCTGTCTCTATTTTGTGGAATAGTTTGAAAAGTATTGGTGTTAAGTCTTCTTTGAAGGTCTGGTAGAATTCTGCACTAAAACCATCTGGTCCAGTACTTTTTTTGGTTGGGAGGCTTTCTATAACCCCTTCTATTTCTTTAGGGGTTATGGGACTATTTAGCTGGTCTACTTGATGCTGATTTAATTTTGGTATTTGATATCTGTCTAGGAAATTGTCCATTTCCTCCAGATTCTCCAGTTGTTTTGAGTATAGACCTTTGTAGTAGGATCTGATGATCTTTTGAATTTCCTCAGTTTCTGTTGTTATGTCTCCCTTTTCATTTCTAATTTTGTTAATTTGTATACTGTCTCTGTGTCCTTTGGTTAGTCTGGCTAAGGGTTTATCTATCTTGTTGATTTTCTCAAAGAACCAGCTCCTGGTCTTGTTGATTCTTTGTATGGTTCTCTTTGTTTCTATTTGATTGATTTCAGCCCTGAGTTTGATGATTTCTTGTCTTCTACTCCTCCTGGGTGAATTAACTTGTTTTTCTTCCAGGGCTTTAAGGTGTGTCGTTAAGCTGCTAGTGTATGCTCTCTCCAGTTTCTTTTTGGATGCACTTAGAGCTATGAGTTTTCCTCTTAGCACTGCTTTCATTGTGTCCCATATATTTGGGTAGGTTGTACCTTCATTTTCATTGAATTCTAAAAAGTCTTTGATTTCTTTTTTTATTTCTTCCTTGACTAAGGTGTCATTGAGTAGAGTATTATTCAGTTTCCATGTGTATGTGGGCTTTCTGTTGTTTTTGTTGCTATTGAAGACCACTCTTCCTCCATGGTGATCTGATAGGAGGCATGGGATTAGCTTGATCTTCTTGTATTTGTTGACATCTGTCTTGTGACCAATTATATGGTCTATTTTGGAAAAGGGGCCATGCGGTGCTGAGAAAAAGGTATATTCTTTAGCTTTAGGATGAAATGTTCTATATATATATATATATATATATATATATATATATATATATATATATATGTTAAATCCAATTGGTCCAGAGTTTCAATTAGTTTCACTGTGTCCCTGTTTAGTTTCTGCTTTCCTGATCGGTCCATTGAGGAGAGTGGAGTGTTGAAGTCACCCACAATTATTGTGTTAGGTGTAATGTGTGCTTTAAGCTTTAGTAAGGTTTCTTTTACGAATGAGGGTGCCCTTGCATTTGGAGCATAGATGTTCAGTATTGAGAGCTCTTCTTGGTGGATTTTCCCTTTGGCCAGCAAGAAGTGACCTTCTGAGTCTCTTTTGATGATTTTAGGTTGGAAGTCAATTTTATCTGATATTAGAATGGCTACTCCAGCTTGTTTCCTGAGACCATTTGCTTGTAAAATTGTCTTCCAGCCTTTTACTCTAAGGCAGTGTTTGTCTTTAGCACTGAGATGTGTTTCCTGTATGCAGCAAAATGTAGGGTCCTGTTTCCGTATCCAGTCTGTTAATCTATGTCTTTTTATTGGGGAATTGAGTCCATTGATGTTAAGAGATGTTAAGGAATAGTAATTATTACCTTCAGACATTTTTGAAATTATATTTATTTATCTTATATATTTTTTATATTCGAGAGGTTATCTTCTTTTGGGTTTGATGAGAGGAGGTTTCCATCTTGCTTCTTCCCGGGTGTAGTTTCCATCCTTGTCTTGGTGTTTTCCCCCTATTATCCTTTGTAGGGCTGGATTTGTGGAAAGATATCTTGCAAATTTGGTTTTGTCATGGAATACCTTGATGTCTCCATCAATGGTGATTGAGAGTTTTGCTGGGTAAAGTAATTTTGGCTGATGTTTGTGTTCTCTTAGAGTTTGCATGATATCTGCCCAGGATCTTCTAGCTTTCATGGTCTCAGGTGAGAAGTCTGGTGTTATTCTGATAGGTCTTCCTTTATATGTTACTTGGCCTTTTTCTCTTGCTGCCTTTAGTATTCTTTCTTTGTTTGTTACATTTGGAGTTTTGATTATTATGTGACGGGATGTATTTCTGTTCTGGTCCAGTCTGTTTGGGGTTCTATAGGCTTCTTGTATATTCATGGGCATCTCTTTCCTTAGGTTCGGGAAGTTTTCTTCCATAATTTTATAGAAGATATTAGCTGGCCCTTTAACTTGTAAATCTTCACTCTCATCTATACCTATAATCCTTAGGTTTGGTCTTCTCATAGTGTCTTGGATTTCCTGGATGTTTTGGGTGACAGCCTTTTTGCATTTAGTATTTTCTTTGACTGTTGAATCAATGGTTCCTATGGTATCTTCGACTTCTGATATTCTGTCTTCTATCTCTTGTATTCTATTGTTGATACTTGCATCTATGGCCCCTGATTTCTTCCCAAGGTTTTCTATCTCCAATGTTGTCTCCCTCTGTGATTTCTTAGTTGTTTCTACTTCTGTTTTTAGTATCTAGATGGATGTGCTCAGATCTTTTGCTTGCTTGATTGTGTTTTCATGTATTTCTTTAATAGATTTTTGTGCTTCCTCTTTCATAGCTTCTACTTGTTGGCCCACGTTCTTCTGTAGTTCTTTAAGTGACTTTTGTCTTTCTTCCTTATTGTCTTCTTCTTTTTGATCCATCTTCTCCTGAATTTCTTGAAGTGATTTTTGTATTTGCCTCGTAAAGGCTTCTAACTTTTGATCCATTTTCTCCTCTATTTCCTTATGAGATTTTTCTATGTGTTCAGCTACCAGCATCCTGACCAGTGATTTTATATCCAAGTCTTGTTTTTCTGGTGTTTTGGGGTATCCAGGGATTCCTGTTGTTGGAGAACTGGGTTCAGATGCTGTCATGTTGCCTTGATTTTTGTTAGTAACGTTCCTTCATTTTCCTTTTGCCATCTGGTTATTTCTAGTATTAGTTGGCCTTGTTGTCAGTGGTTGGTGTTTGAATCTCCTGTGAGGCTGGGCTCACCTGTTGTTTCTCTACTGGTGAATATGTGTGACTGCTGCTTTAAGGGATCATAAGCTGGCTGCCACCCATGCTATTGTAGCCCCTGTTGGAGTCTGTCTACCTGGGCTTCTCCAGCTGTGTCCTGGTGGCAAGGAACTCGGCCTGCTTGGCTCCGAGAGCCTAGCAGATCCCCCGTGAGGGTAGCCCTGGAAGGGGTGTCTACCTGGGCCTTTCCAGCTGTGTCCTGGTTGCAATATGGAGGCCCACCGCTATCGCTGGTCCAGGGGCCCGCGAGCTGGTTGCAGACGAGCTGGTTGCAGAACGTAGCCTCGGTGCACAGCCAGAGGGCGCGGGGATGTCCCACAGAGCCTAGGCAGAACTCGGCCTGCTTGGCTAAGAGACCCTAGCAGATCTCCCCCGTGAGGGTAGCCCTGGAAGGGGTGTCTACCTGGGCCTTTCCAGCTGTGTCCTGGTTGCAATATGGAGGCCCGCCCCTATCGCTGGTCCAGGGGCCCGCGAGCTCCTTCTGAGTTTTTAATCTTAGCCATTCTGACAGGTGTGAGGTGAAATCTCAGGGTTGTTTTGATTTGCATTTCTCTAATGACTAATGATGTTGAACATTTTTTAAGGTGTTTCTCAGCCATCTGAATTTCTTCAGGTGAAAAGTCTTTGTTTAGCTCTGTACCCCATTTTTGGATAGGGTTATTTGGTTTTCTGGGGTCTAACTTCTTGAGTTCTTTGTATACATTGGATATTAGCCCTCTGTCGGATGTGGGGTTGGTGAAGATCTTTTCCCAGTTTTTTGTTGCCGATTTGTCCTTTTGACAGTGTCTTTTGCCTTACAGAAACTTTGTAACTTTATGAGGTCCCATTTGTCTATTCTTGATCTTAGAGCATAAGCGATTGGTGTTTTGTTCAGGAATTTTCCCCCTGAGCCAATGTCCTCAAGGGTCTTCCCAAGTTTCTTTTCTATTAGTTTTAGTGTGTCTGGTTTTATGTGGAGTTCCTTGATCCTCTTGGAATTGAGCTTAGTGCAAGGAGATAAGAGTGGATCAGTGCTCATTCTTCTGCATGTTGACCTCCAGTTGAGCCAGCACCATTTGTTTAAAAGGCTATCTTTTTTTCCACTGGATGTTTTCAGCTCCTTTGTCGAAGATCAATTGGCCATATATGTGTGGGTTCAATTCTGGGTCTTCAATCCTATTCCATTGATCCACTTCCCTGCCACTGTACCAATACCATGCAGTTTTTAACACTACTGCTCTGTAGTATTGCTTGAGGTCCGGGATATTGATTCCCCCAGAAGTTCGTTTGCTGTTGATGATAGTTTTAGCTATCCTGGGTTTTTTGTTATTCCAGATGAATCTGAGAATTGCTCTTTCTAACTCTATAAAGAACTGAGTTGGGATTTTGATGGGGATTGCATTGAATCTGTATATTGCTTTTGGCAAGATTGCCATTTTAACTATATTAATCCTGCCAACCCACGAGCATGGAAGATTTTTCCATTTTCTGAGGTCTTCTTCAATTTCCTTCTTCAGAGACCTGAAGTTTTTGTCATATAAATCTTTCACTTCTTTGGTTAGAGTCACACCAAGATACTTTATATTGTTTGTGGCTATTGTGAAGGGTGTCATTTCTTTAATTTCTTTCTCAGCCTGCTTACCCTTTGTGTATAGGAAGGCTACTAATTTGCTTGAGTTGACTTTATAACCAGCCACTTTGCTGAAGTTGTTTATCAGCTGTAGGAGTTCTCTGGTGGAGTTTTTGGGGTCACTTAAGTATACTATCATATCATCTGCTAATAGTGATAGTTTGACTTCTTCCTTTCCAATTTGTATCCCTTTGACTTTCTTATGTTGTCAAAATGCTCTAGCTAGTACCTCAATTACTATATTGAAGAGATATGGTGAGAGGGTGCAGCCTTGTCTAGTCCCTGATTTCAGTGGGATTGCTTGAAGTTTCTCTCCATTTACTTTGATGTTGGCTATTGGTCTGCTGTAAATTGCTTTTACTATGTTTAGATATGGGCCTTGAATTCCTGTTCTTTCCAAGACTTTAAGCATGAAAGGATGCTGAACTTTGTCAAATGCTTTTTCAGCATCCAATGAGATGACCATGTGATTTTTTTCTTTGAGTTTGTTTATGTAGTGGATTACATTGATGGATTTCCATATATTGAACCATCCCTGCATCCCTGGGATGAAGCCAACTTGATCATGGTGAATGATCGTTTTGATGTGTTCTTGGATTCGGTTGGCAAGAATTTTATTTAATATTTTTGCATCAATGTTCATAAGGGAGATTGGCCTATAGTTCTCTTTCTTAGTTGGATCTTTCTGTGGTTTTGGTATCAGGGTAATTGTGGCTTCATAGAATGAGTTGGGTAGTGTTCCTTCTGTTTCTATTTTGTGGAATAGTTTGAAGAGTATTTGTATTAGGACTTCTTTGAAGGTCTGGTAGAATTCTACACTAAAACCATCTGGTCCTGTGCTTTTTTTGGTTGGAAGACTTTCTATGACCCCTTCTATTTTGGGGGGTTATGGGTCTGTTTAGATAATCTATTTCATCCTGGCTTAATTTTGGTATTTGGTTTCTGTCTAGGAAATTGTCCATTTCCTCCAGATTCTCCAGTTGTGTTGAGTATAGGCTTTTGTAGTAGGATCTGATGATTTTTTGAATTTCCTCAGTTTCTGTTGTCATATCTGCCTTTTTATTTCTAATTTTGTTAATTTGATTACTGTCTCTGTGCCCTTTGGTAAGTCTGGCTAGGAGTTTATCTATCTTGCTGATTTTCTCAAACAACCAGCTCCTGGTTTTGTTGATTCTTTGTATGGTTCTCTTTGTTTCAACTTGATTGATTTCAGCCCTGAGTTTGATGATTTCCTGTCTTCTACTCCTCCTGGGTAAAATAGCTTCTTTTTGTTCTAGGGCTTTCAGGTGCGCCATGAAGTTGCTAGTGTATGCTCTCTCCTGTTTCTTTTTGGAGGCACTCAGGGCTATGTGTTTTCCTCTTAGCACTGCTTTCATTGTGTCCCATAGATTTGGGTATGTTGTACCTTCATTTTCATTAAATTCTAAAAAGTCTTTGATTTCTTTCTTTATTTCTTCCTTGACTAAGGTATCATTGAGTAGAATATTCTTCAGCCTCCATGTGTATGAGGATTTTCTGTTGTTTTTGTTGCTATTGAAGACCACTCTTACTCCATGGTGATCTGATTGGAGGCATGAGATTAGTTCGATCTTTTTATATTTGTTGAGGTCTGTCTTGTGACCAATTATATGGTCGATTTTGGAGAAGGTACCATGAGGCGCTGAGAAAAAGGTATAGTCTTTTGCTTTAGGATGAAATGTTCTATATATATCTGTTAAATATAATTGGTCCAACGTTTCAATGAGTTTCCCTGTGTCTCTGTTTAGTTTCTGTTTTCCTGATTGGTCCATTTAGGATAGTGGAGTGTTGAGGTCCCCCACAATTATTGTGTTAGGTGCAATGTGTGCTTTGAGCTTTAGAAAAGTTTCTTTTACAAATGAGGGTGCCCTTGTATTTGGAGTGTAGATGTTTAGAATTGTGAGTTCTTGGTGTATTCTTCCTTTGACTAGCAAGAAGTGACCTTCTGTGTCTCTTTTGATGACTTTGGGTTGAAAGTCAATTTTATCTGATATTAGAATGGCTATTCCAGCTCGCTTCCTGTGACCATTTGCTTGCAAGATTGTCCTCTAGCCTTTTACTCTAAGGTAGTGTTTGTCTTTAACTCTGAGGTGTGTTTCCTGTATGCAGCAAACTATAGGGTTCTATTTCCGTATCCAGTCTGTTAGTCTATGTCTTTTTATTGGGGAATTGAATCCACTGATGTTAAGAGATATTAAGGAATAGTGATTATTTGTTCATGTCATTTTTGATGTTATTTTTGTTTTGTAGTAGTTATCTTCCTTTGAGTTTGATGGAAATAGGTTACTATCTTGCTTTTTCTTGGTTGCAGTTTCCCTCCTTGTCTTGGAGATTTCCTCCTATTATCCTTTATAGTGCTGGGTTTGTGGAAAGGTATTGAGTATATTTGGTCCTGTCATGGAATATTTTGATTTCTCCATCTATGTTGATTGAGAGTTTTGCTGGGTATAGTAATCTTGACTGGCATTTGTGTTCTCTTAGGGTCTGCATGAGATCCGCCCAGGATCTTCTAGCTTTCATGGTTTCTGGAAAGAAGTCTGGTGTGATTCTGATAGGTCTTCCTTTATATATTACTTGGCCTTTTTCTCTTACTGCCTTTAATATTCTTTCTTTGTTTAGTACATTTGGGTTTTGATTATTATGTGACGGGAGGTGTTTCTGTTCTGGTCCAGTCTGTTTGGAGGTCTGTAGGCTTCTTGTATATTCATGGGCATCTCTCTCTTTAAGTTAGGGAAGTTTTCTTCCATAATTTTGTTAAAGATATTTGCTGGCCCTTTAAGTTGTAGATCTTCACTCTCATCTATCCCTATAATCCTCAGGTTTGGTCTTCTCATTGTGTCTTGGATTTCCTGGATGTTTTGGGTTACAAGCCTTTTGGATTTTGTTTTTGTTTTTGTTTTTGTTTTTGTTTTTTGTTTGTTTTTGTTTTTTTTTTTTTTGATTGTGGAGTCAATGGTTACTATGTTATCTTCAGCATCTGAGATTCTTATCTCTATCTCTTGTATTCTGTTGTTGATGTTTGCATTTACAACCCCTGATTTTTTCCCAAGGTTTTCTATCTCCACAGTTGCCTCCTTTTGTGATTTTTTAGTTGTTTATACCTCTGTGTTCAGATCTTGGATGGTTTTGCTCAGTTCTTTCATTTGTTTGTGTTTTCTTGTAATTCTTTAAGAGATTTTTGTGTTTCCTCTTTTGTGACTTATGCCTGTTGTTTCAAATTCTCCTGCATTTCTGTAACTGATTTTCTTATTTCCTCTTTATTGGTTTCTCTCTGTTGGCCCATATTCTCCTGGAGTTCTTTAAGTGATTTTTGTGTTTGCATTGTAAGAGCTTCTACCCTATTGATGTTCCCCTGCATTTCTTGAAGAGATTTGTTTATGTCTTTTTTGTGTTCCTCTAGCAGCATCATGACCAGTGCTTTTATATCCAATTCTTGTTTTTCTGGTGTGCTGGGGTATCCAGGACTTGCTGTGGTTGGTGAATTGGGTTCAGATACTGCCATATTGCCTTGATGTTTGTTTGTAACGTTCCTACGTTTGCCTTTTGCCATCTGTTTATCTCTGGAGTTAGTTGGTCTTGTTCTTAGTGGTTGGTGTTTGAGGCTCCTGTGAGCCTGCTGTTTGGCACTGCTGTTGTAGAGGGCGTCCGATCTCCCGAGGTGGAGACTGGGAGGTTTCAGTTACTGGGCTCTCAGTTACCTCCTCAGCTCTGCTGTGTCAGATCTAAGTCTTCCTGAGGCTCACTGCTTTACCTGCAATTGGCCTCCCGCTGGAGGTGTGGCCTTGTTGGAGTAGGTGTGTCACTGTGGGTATGGGCTTAAGACCCTCACCCTGGCTGCCTGGAAGTCAGTCTTCCACTAGCAGCCTTCAGATGAAGATGTAGAACTCTCAGCTCCTCCTGCACCATGCCTGCCTGCATGCTGCCATATTTCTGCATTGATGACAATGGACTGAACCTCTGAGCCTGTAAGCCAAGCCCAATTAAATGCTGTCTTTTATAAAACTTGCATTGGTCATGGTGTCTGTTCACAGCAGTAAAACCCTAACTAAGACATGAAGGAAGGTAGCTAACCACCCATTCTCATCAGTACAGAGAGGAGAGTCAGCACAGGTAAAACCTGCCCTGCTGCTTAGAGGAATCAGCCAGAAACCCTGAGGACACAAAAACCTAAAAGCAGCCTGGGACAGGAGTCTTCTGTTTTCTGCCCACAGAGCTACATACCCAAAAGCAACCACAAGAGAGTGGATCTCACAGGAGTACCTACATACCTGTGTACACAGAGAGAACTGGTCTCCCTGGAGCACAGACAAAGAGGCTTGCATAACAGACAAGCCACAATCAAAGACAGCAACACCAACTAACACTAGAGATAACCAGATGGCAAAAGGCAAACACAAGAACATTACCAACAAAAACCAAGGCAACATGCCACCATATGAATCAAATTCTCCCACAACAGCAAGTCCTGGATACCCACACACCAGAAAAGCAAGATCTGTATTTAAAATCACAACTCATGATGATGATAGAGGATTTAAGAAGGACATAAATAACTCCCTTAAAGAAATACAGGAGAACATGAGTTAACAGGTAGAAGCACTTAAAAAGGAAACACAAAAATCCCTTAAAGAAATACAGGAGAACATGGGTCAACAGGCAGAAACCCTTAAAAAGGAAACACAAAAGTCCCTTAAAGAATTACAGGAAAACAAACAAAGAAGTGAAGGAACTCAACAAAACCATACAGGATCTAAAAATGGAAGTAGAAACAACAAAGAAATCACAAAGAGAGAAAACTTTGAAGATATAAAATCTTGGAAAGAAATCAGGAGTCATAGATGCAAGCATCAACAACAGAATATAAGAAATAGAAGAAAGCATCTCAGATGCTAAAGATACTGTAGAAAGCATTGACTCAACAGTCAAAGAAAATACAAAATGCAAAAAGCATGTAACTCAAAACTTAAAGGAAATCCAGGACACAATGAGAAGAACAAACCTAAAGATTACAGCTATGGGGAAAGACAGCAAAGATCTACAACTTAAAGAGCAGGTAAATGTCTTCAACAAAATTACAGAAGAATACTTCCCTAACCTAACGATAGAGATGCCCAGGAACATACAAGAAGCCTACAGAATTCCAAACAGACTGCAGTAGAACAGGAATTTCTCCCATCACATAATAATCAAAACACCAAATGTACTAAACAAAGAAAATATTAAAGCAGTAAGAGAAAAAGGCCAACTAACATATAAAGGAAGACCTATCAGAATTACACCAGACTTCTCACCAGAGACCACGAAAGCAAGAAGATCCTGGGCAAATCTCATAAAAACCCTAAGAGAACACAAACGCCAACCCAGACTACTATTCACAGCAACACTTTCAGTCACCATACATGGAGAAACCAAGATATTCTATGATAAAACCAAATTTACAGAATATCTTTCCACAAATCCAACCCCTCAAAGGATAATAGGTGTAATATGCCAACATAAGGAGGGCAAGAACACCCTAGAAAAACAAGATAGTAATCTTCTTTCAACAAACCCAAAAGAAGATAACCACCAAATACAAAAATAGCATCAAAAATAACAGGAAGAAACTATCACCATTCCTTAATATATCTCAACATCAATGAAATCAATTTGCCAATAAAAAGACATAGTCTAACAGACTAGATATGCAAACAAGACCCAACATTTTGTTGCATACAGGAAACACACCTCAGTGTCAAAGACAAATACTACCTCAGAGTACAAGGCTGGAAAATAATTTTTCAAGCAAATGGTTCCAGGAAACGAGCTGGAGTAGCCATTCTAATATCAGATAAAATTGACTTTCAAACAAAAGTCATCAAAAAAAGACACAGAAGGACACTTCATACTCATAAAAGGAAAAATCTACCAGGAAGAACTCTCAATTCTGAACATCTATGCTCCAAATGCAAGAGCACCCATTCATGAAAGAAACTTTACTAAAGCTTAAATCACACATTGCACCTCACACAATAGTTATGGGTGACTGCAACACCCCACTCTCATCAGTGGACAGATTAGGGAAGCACAAACTAAATAGAGACACAGTGAAACTAACAGAAATTTTGGACCAAATGGATTTAACATATGTGTGTATGTGTATATGTATATGTATATGTATATGTATATGAATATGAATATGTATATGTATATATACATATATGTGCATTATGTACATATATCAATAGAATATTTCATCCTAAATCAAAAGAATATACCTTCTTCTCAGCACCTCATGGTACCTCCTCCAAAATTGAACGTATAATTGATCACAAAACAGACTTCAACAGATATAAGAAGATCGAACTAATCCCATGCCTCTTATCAGATCACTATGGATTAAGGGGGGTCTTCCATAGCAACAAAACAACAGAAAGGCCACATACACATGTAAGTTGAATAACGCTCCACTCAATGATACCTTTGTAAAGACAGAAGTAAGGAAAGAAATGGAATACTTTGTAGAATTTAATGAAAATGAAGGCACAACATACCCAAATTTATGGAACACAATGAAAACAATGCTAAGAGGAAAGCTCATTGCTCTGAGTGCCTCCAAAGAGAAGCTGGAGAGAGCATACATTAGCAGTTTTACAACACACTTGAAAGCTTTAGAACAGAAAGAAGCTAATACACCCAAGAGTAGTAGAAGGTAGTAAATCATCAAACTCAGGGCTGAAATCAACCAAGTGAAAACAAAAAGAACTATACAAAGAGTCAACAAAACCAGGAGCTGGTTCTTTAAGAAAATCAACAAGGTAGATAAGCCCTTAGCCAGACTAACGAAAGGGCACAGAGACAGTATGCAAATTAATAAAATTAGAAAGGAAAGTGGAGATATAACAACAGAAACAGGAAATTCAAAAATTCATCAAATCCTACTACAAAAGCCTTTACTCAACACAACTGGAGAATCTGGAGGAAATGGACAATTTCCTAGACATATACCAAATACCAAAATTAACTACTTTGTAGTTTTATGAGGTCCCATTTGTCAATTCTTGATCTTAGAGCATAAACTTTTGGTGTTCTGTTCAGGAACTTTCCCCCTGTGCCCATGTGCTCCAGAGTCTTCCCCAGTTTCTTTTCTATTCGTTTCACTGTGTCTGCTTTTATGTGGAAGTCCTTGATACACTTGGAGTTGATCTTAGTACAAGGAGATAAGAGTGGCTCAATTCACATTCTTCTGCATGTTGACCTCCAGTTAAACCAGCACCATTTGTTGAAAAGGCTATCTTTTTTCTACTGGATGGTTGTAGCTCCTTTATCAAAGATCAAGTGACCATAAGTCTGTGGGTTCATTTCTGAGTCTTCAATTTTATTCCATTGATCTACTTGCCTGTTGCTGTACCAATACTATGCAATTTTTAACACAATTGCTCTGTAGTATTGCTTGAGGTCAGGGATATTGATTCCCACAGAAGTCCTTTTATTATTGAGAATAGTTTTAGCTATCCTGGGTTTTTGTTACTCCAGATGAATTTGAGACTTGCTCTTTCTAGATCTATGAAGAATTGATTTGGGATTTTGATGGGGATTGCATTGAATCTGTAGATTGCTTTTGGCAAGATGGCCATTTTTACTATATTGATCCTGCCAATCCAAGAGCATGAAATATTTTTCCATCTTCTGAGGTCTTCTTCGATTTCTTTCTTCAAAGACTTGAAGTCCCTGTTATACAAATATTTCACTTGTTTGGTTGAGGTCACACCAAGATACTTTATATTGTTTGTGGATATTGTGAAGGGTGTTATTTCCCTAAGTTCTTTCTCAGCCTGCTTGTCCTTTGAGTATAGGAAGGCTACTGATTTGCTTGAGTTGATTTTATAACCAGCCGCTTTGCTGAAGTCGTTTATCAGGTATAGGAGTCCTCTGGTGGAGTTTTTGGGGTCACTTAAGTATACTATCATATCATCTGCAAATAGTGATAGTTTACTTTGATGTTGGCTACTGGCTTACTGTATATTGCTTTTACTATGTTTAGGTATGGGCCGTGAATTCCTGCTCTTTCTAAGATTTTTAGCATGAAAGGATGCTAAATTTTGTCAAATGCTTTTTCAGCATCTAATGAGATGGCCATGTGTTTTTTTTCTTTTAGTTTATATAGTGGATTAAATTGATGGATTTCCATATATTGAACCATCCCTGCATCCCTGGGATGAAGCCTACTTGATCATGGTGAATGATCATTTTGATGTGCTCTTGGATTCTGTTGGCAAGAATCCAACAGAATTTATTATTATAATTTATTTAGTATTTTTGCATCAATATTCATAAAGGAAATTGGCCTGTAATTCTCTTTGTTGGATATTTGTGTGGTTTTGGTATCAGCATAATTGTGGCTTCATAGAACAAGTTGTATAGTGTTTCTTCTGTTTCTATTTTGTTGAATTGTTTGAAGAATATTGGTGTTAGGTGTTCTTTGAATGTATGATAGAATTCTGCACTAAAACCATCTGGTCTCGTACTTTTTTTGGTTGGAAGACTTTCTATAACCCCTTCTATTTCTCTAGGGGTTATGGAACTGTTTAGTTGATTTAATTGGTCCTGATTTAATTTTGGTATTTGGTATCTGTCTATGAAATTGTCCATTTCCTCCAGATTCTCCAGTTGTGTTGAATAAAGTCTTTTGTAGTATAATCTGATGATGTTTTGAATTTCCTGTTTCTGTTGTTATATCCCCCTTTTCATTTCTAATTTTGTTAATTTGGATACTGTCTCTGTGCCCATTGGTTAGTCTGGCTAAGGGTTTATCTATCTTGTTGATTTTCTCAAAGAACCAGCTCCTGGTTTTGTTGATTATTTGTATGGTTCTCCTTGTTTCTACCTGATTGATTTCAGCCTTTAGTTTGATGATTTCCTGTCTTCTACTCCTCCTGGGTGAATTAGCTTCTTTTTGTTCCAGGGCTTTTAGGAGTGCTGTTAAGGTGCTAGTGTATGCTCTCTCCAGTTTCTTTTTGGAGGCATTTAGGGGTATGTTTCCTCTTAGCAATGCTTTCATTGTGTCCCACAGATTTGGGTAGGTTGTACCTTCATTTTCATTGAATTCTAAAAAGTCTTTGATTTCTTTCTTTATTTCTTCCTTGACCAAGGTGTCATTGAGTAGAATATTGTTCAGTTCCATGTGTATGTGGGCTTTCTGTTGTTTTTCTTGCTATTGAAGACCACTTTTACTCCACAGTGATCTGATAGGATGCACGGGATTAGTTCAATCTTCTTGTATTTATTGAGGTCTGTCTTGTGACCAATTATATGATCGATTTTGGAGAAGGTACCATGCGGTGCTGAGAAAAAGGGATATTCTTTTGCTTTAGGATGAAATGTTCTCTGTATATCTGTTATATCCAATTTGTCCAAAGCTTCAATTAGTTCCACTGTGTCCCTGTTTAGTTGCTGGTTTTTGGATCGGTCCATTGAGGATAGTGGAGTATTGAAGTCACCCACAATTATTTTGTTAGATGCAATGTGTGCTTTAAGCTTTAGTAAAGTTTCTTTTATGAATGAGGGTGCCCTTGCATTTGGAGCAGAGATGTTAAGAATTGAAAGTTTTTCTTGGTGGATTTTTCCTTTGACCAGCAAGAAGTGTCCTTATGCATCTCTTTTGATGACTTGCAGTTGAAAGCCAATTTTATCTGATATTAGAGTGGCTACTCTGACTTGTTTCCTGAGAGCATTTGCTTGTAGAATTGTCTTCCAAGCTTTTATTCTAAGGTAGTGTTTGTGTTTGACACTGAGATGTGTTTCCTGTATGCAGCAAAATGTAGAGTCCTGTTTTTGTATCGAGTCTATTAGTCTGTGTCTTTTTATTGGGTTGTTGAATCCATTGATGTTAAGAGATATTAAGGATCTTGCCTCAGGTCACTGAGGACGGCTGGCAAGTGGGGCCAAGTGCAGGGACAGAGTCCTAGCCTAACATCGACTACCCCGTCAGGCTCTTGCCTGCACCCAGAGCCAGAGCAGCTCAGCAATAGGTATGTGCACCAACAGCTCGGTGGTTGCCGTTGACCACTGGGGGCCAGATCACTTGGCTTGCAGTGAGGCTGCCATCTTGCCTCGGGTCACACGGACAGACAACAGCTGGGGCCAGGTGCGTGGACAGAGTCCTAGCCTTACATCAACTACCCCATCAGGCTCTTGCCTGCACCCACAGCCAGAGCAGCTTGGCAGGAGGTCTGTCCACCAACAGCTTGGTGGTGCACCCAGAGCCAGATCACCTTGGTGGACTGTCTCTGTGCCGACCTGTGCAGGCACCAACTTGCTCGTGGGTCTGTGCCTGGAGTACAGCTGAAGACTGACATCTTGCCTCAGGGCACCACAATAGCTAACCAAACAGCCCTGTAGACTGAGAGCACCATCATCTAGGCTCCAGCAGTCCAACCAGGGAACCTCTGGTCCTGCGGGGAATCCCTTGGTTAGACAGAGCCTGGAGACCCACCACCATCTTGGAGCTGGTGGACTGAACATGTCACCATAGAGAACCAAGAGAGGAGCCCAGGTCATCATAAAGATCTAATAGATGAGCCCAGATCAGTGGAAAAAAAGATCTGATTCTTAAGAGCTGACAACTAGGCAGGACAGGGGAAGATGGCAGGAGGCCAATTGCGCATCCAGCAGACTAACGGGGGAAGACTTGGGTCTGGCCCAGGAGACCTGAGGAGGTAATTCAGAACCCAGTAGCAGAACCCTCCAGTCTCCACCTCAGGAGCACGAACACTCTCTACAACAGCAGCGCCAAACACCAGGCTCACAGGAGCTTCAAACACCAACCAGTAACAACAAGACCAACTAACTCCAGACATAAACAGATGGCAAAAGGCAAATGTAGGAATGTTACTAACAGAAATCAAGGCAATATGGCAGTATCTGAACTCAATTCACCAACAACAGCAAGTCCTGGATACCCCAGCACACCAGAAAAACAAGAGTTGCACTTAAAAGCACTAGTAATGATGCTGCTAGAGGAACACAAAAAAGACATAAACAAATCTCTTAAAGAAATGCAGGGGAACATGAATAGGGTAGAAGCCCTTACAATGCAAACACAAAAATCACTTAAAGAATTCCAGGAGAATATGGATGAACAGGCAGAACCCAATAAAAATGAAATGAAAAAAAATCACTTAAAGAAATGCAGGAGAAATTGAGTCAACAGGCAGAAGTCATGAAAAAGGAAACAAAAATCTCTTAAAGAATTGCAAGAAAACACAAACAAGTGAAGGAACAGAGCAAAACAATCCAAAATCTAAACACAGAGGTAGAAACAACTAAGAAATCACAAAGGGAGACAACTTTAGAGATAGAAAACCTTGGGAAGAAATCAGAGGACATAGATGCAAATATCAACAACAGAATACAAGAGATGGGAGTAAGAATCTCAGATGCTGAAGATACCATAGTAACCATTGACTCAACAGTCAAAGAAACTGCAAAATGCAAAAAGCTTGTAACCCAAAACAGCCAGAAAATCCAGGACACAATGAGAAGACCAAACCTAATGATTATAGGGATAGAAGAGAGGTAAGATCTACAATTTAAAGGGCCAGGAAATATCTTCAACAAGATTATGGAAGAAAACTTCCCTAACCCAATGAGATTCCCATGAATATACAATAAGCCTACAGAACTCCAAACAGACTGGACCAGAAGAGAAATACCTCCCATCACATAATAATCAAAACCCCAAAGTTACAAAACAAAGAAACAATATTAAAGGCAGTAAGAGAAAAAGGCCAAGTAACATATAAAGGAAGTCCTATCAGAATCAAACTAGACTTCTCACCAGAGACCATGAAAGCTAGAAGATCCTGGGCAGATCTCATGCAGACCCTAAGAGAACACAAGTGTCAGCCAAGACTACTATACCCAGCAAAACTCTCAAACAATGTAGATGGAGAAATCAAAAATATTCCATGACAAGACCAAATTTACCCAACATCTTTCCACTAACCTCTACAAAAGATAATAGGAGGAAAACTCTAATACAAGGAGGGAAACCACAACCTGGAAAAAGCAAGACAGTAACCTTCTTCCATCAAACTCAAAAGAAGATAACCACACAAAAACAAAAATAACATCAAAAATGACAGGAAGAAATAATCACTATTCCTTAATATGTCTTAACATCAATGGACTCAATTCCCCAATAAAAAGGCATAGACTAACAGACTGGATATGGAAGCATTTTGCTGCATACAGGAAACACACCTCAGAGTCAAAGACAAACACTACCATAGAGTAAAATGCTGGAAGACAATTTTACAAGCAAATGGTCTCAGGAAGTGAGCTGGAATAGTCATTCTAATATCAGATAAAATTGACTTTCAACCTAAAGTCATCAAAAGAGACACAGAAGGTCACTTCTTGCTGATCAAAGGAAAAATCCACCAAGAACTCACAATTCTAAACATCTATGCTCCAAATGCAAGGGCAACCTCATTCATAAAAGAAACATTACTAAAGCTCAAAGCACACATTGCACCTAACACAATAATTGTGGGGGACCTCAACACTCCACTATCCTAAATGGACCAATCAGGAAAACAGAAACTAAACAGGGACATAGGGAAACTCATTGAAACTTTGGACCAATTGGATTTAACAGATATACATAGAACATTTCATCCTAAAGCAAAAGACTGTACCTTTTTCTCAGCACCACATGGCACTTTCTCCAAAATCGACCATATAATTGTTCACAAGACAAACTTTAACAAATATAAGAAGATCAAACTAATCCCATGCATCCTATCGGATCACCATGGAGTAAGAGTGGTCTTCAATAGCAACAAAACAACAGAAAATCCTCATACACATGGAGGCAGAACAATATTCTACTCAATGATAACTTAGTCAAGGAAGAAATAAAGAAAGAAATCAAAGACTTTTTAGAATTTAATGAAAATGAAGGCACAACATACCCAAATCTATGAGACACAATGAAAGCTATGTTAAGATCAAAACTCATAACCGGGAGTGCCTCCAAAAAGAAACAGGAGAGAGCATATACTAGCAGCTTAAGGAAACACCTGAAAGCTGTGGAACAAAAAGAAGCTATTTACCCAGGAGGAGTAGAAGACAGGAAATCATCAAACTCAGGGCTGAAATCAATCAAGTTGAAGCAAAGAGAACCATACAAAAAATCAACAAAACCAGGAGCTGGATCTTTGAGAAAATCAACAAGATAGATAAACCCTTAGCCAGATTTACCAAAGGGCACAGAGACAGTATCCAAATTAACAAAGTTAGAAAGGAAAAGGGAGATATGACAGCAGAAACTGAGGAAATTAAAAAAATCATCAGATCCTACTACCAAAGCCTATACTCAACACAAATGGAGAATCTGGAGGAAATGGACAATTTCAAAAAAAAAATACCAAATACCAAAATTAAATCAGGATTAAATAGATCATCTAAACAGTCCCATAATCCCCAAAGAAATAGACAGGGTCATAGAAAGTCTTCCAACCAAAAAAAGCAAAGGACCAGATGGTTTTAGTGCAGAATTCTATCAGACCTTCAAAGAAGTCCTAATACCAATACTCTTCAAACTATTCCTCAAAATAGAAACAGAAGGAACACTACCTAACTCATTCTACGAAGCCACAATTACCCTCATAACAAAACCACACAAAGATCCAGCTAAGAAAAAGAACTTCAGAACAATCTCCCTTATAAACATCGATGCAAAAATACTCAATAAAATTCTTGCCAACCAAATCCAAGAACACATCCAAGTGATCATTTACCATGATCAAGTAGGCTTCATCCAAGGAATGCAGGGATGGTTCAATATACATAAATCCATCAATGTAATCCACTACATAAACAAACTCAAAGTAAAAAACTACATGGTCATCTCATTGGATGCTTAAAAAGCATTTGACAAAATTCAGCATCCTTTCATGCTGAAACTCTTAGAAAGAACAGGAATTCAAGACCCATACCTAAACACAGTAGAAGCAATTTACTTATGCCCTGATGGGCATAGAGATGGCCCACCGAGCCTCCCAGCCCCCGGCTGCAGGTGAAAACCTGGCAGGTTTCCACCCGAATAATGTTAGTCACGGATTTAGTCTGTGTACCTGGGCCCTCCTGTTGGTTCTCTACCAGTGACCTGGTGGCAAGATGGAGACCGCTGCTGTGAGTCTGCCCAACTCTTTCTATGAAGCCACAATTACTTTGATACCAAACCACACAAAGATCCAACAAGGAAAGGGAATTTCAGACCAATTTCTCTTATGAATATCGATGCAAAAATACTCAATAAATTCTTGCCAACTGAATCCAAGGACACATCAAAATGATCATTCACCAGGACAGGTAGACTTCATAGTAGGGATGCAGGAATGGTTCAATATATTTAAATCCATCAATGTAATCAACTACATAAACAAACTCAAATAAAAAAAAAAAACCACATGGTAATTTCATTAGATGGTGAAAAAGCCTTTGTCAAAATTCAGCATCCTTTCAAGTTAAAAGCCTTGGAAAGATCAGTAATTCAAGTCCCATACCTAAATATAATAAAAGCAATATACATTAAACCAGTAGTCAATATCAAACTAAATGGAGAGAAACTTGAAGCAATCCCTTTAAAACCAGGGACTAGACAAGGCTGCCCTAACTCTCCATATTTATTCAATATACTACCTGATGTTCTAGCTAGAGCAATTAGACATCAAAAGGAGGTCAAAGGGATATAAATTGGAAAGCAAGAAATGAAAATACCACTATTTGCAGATGATATGATTGTATACGTAAGCGACTCCCTCCCTCCAAAAATCTCTACCAGAGAATTCTTACAGCTGATAACTTCATCAATTTCGCCTGATAAAAAATTACCTCAGACTAATCAGTATCCTTCCTATACTTCCTATACTATATTCTTATTCTCGAAAGGACAAACAGGCTGAGAATGAAATTAGGGAGACAACACCTCTCACAATAGTCACAAATAAGAAAAAGTATCTTGGTATGACACTAACCAAGCAAGTCAAAGAACTGCCTCACAAGAACTTCAAGTCTCTGAAGAAAAAAAATTGAAGATGATCTCAGAATATGGAAAGATCTCCCATGCTCATGGATTGGCAGGATTAGTATGGTAAAAATGGCCATCTTGCCAAAAGCAATCTACAGATTTAATGCAATCTCCATCAAAATTCCAACTCAATTCTTCACAGAGTTAGAAAAAGCAATTCTCAAATTCATCTGGAGTAACAAGAATCCCTGGATAGCTAAAACTAATCTCAACAGTAAAAGAACTTCTGGGAGAAACAGTATCCCAGATTTCAAGTACTATCACAGAGCAAGAGTGTTAAAAAAAACTGCATGGTATTGGTACAGTGACAGGCAGGTAGGTCAATGGAATAAAATTGGAGACCCAGATGTTAACCCACATACCTATAGTCACTTGGTCTTTGCCAAAGGAACTAAAACTATCCAGTGGAAAAAAGGCCTTTTCAACAAATGGTGCTGATTCAACTGGCAGTTAGTATGCAGAAGAATGCAAATTGATTCATTCTTGTCTACTTATACAAAGCTCAAGTCCAAGTGGATCAAGGATCTCCACATAAAACCAGACACACTGAAACTAATAGAAAAGAAACTGGGGAAGACCCTTGAGCACATGGGCACAGGGGAATATTTCCTGAGCAGAACACCAAAAGCTTATGCTCTAAGATCAAGAATTGACAAATGGGACCTCATAAAATTACAAAGTTTCTGTAATGCAAAAGATGCTGTCAATAGGACAGAATGGCAACCAACAAATTGGGAAAAGATGGAGAAATATTCCATGCTCTTGCATTGGCAGGATCAATATAGTAAAAATGGCCATCTTGCCAAAAGCAATCTACAGATTCAATACAATCCCCATCAAAATCCCAAATCAATTCTTCATAGATCTAGAAAGAGCAATTCTCAAATTCATCTGGAGTAACAAAAAACCCAGGATAGCTAAAACTATTCTCAAAAATAAAAGGACTTCTGGGGAATCAATATCCCTGACCTCAAGCAGTACTACAGAGCAATTGTGCTAAAAACTGCATGGTATTGGTACAGCGACAGGCAAGTAGATCAATGGAATAAAATTGAAGACTCAGAAATGAACCCCTAGACTTATGGTCACTTGATCTTTGATAAAGGAGCTACAACCATCCAGTGGAAAAAAGATAGCCTTTTTAACAAATGTTGCTGGTTCAACTGGAGGTCATCATGCAGAAAAATGTGAATTGAGCCACCATTATCTCCTTGTGCCAAGAAAAACTCCAAGTGGATCAAGGACCTCCACATAAATCCAGAAACACTGAAACTAATAGAAAAGAAACTTGGGAAGACCCTGGAGGATATGGGCACAGGGGGAAAGTTTCTGAACAGAACACCAATAGCTTATGCTCTAAGATCAAGAATTGACAAATGGAACCTCATAAAATAACAAAGTTTCTGTAAGGCAATGGACACTGTCAGAAGGACAAAACAGCAACCAACAAATTGGGTAAAGATCTTCACCAAACTCACATCTGACAGAGGGCTAATATCCAATATATACAAAGAACTCAGGAATTTAGACCCCAAAGAACCAAATAACCCTATAAAAAAATGGGGTACAGAGCTAAACAAAGAATTCACACCAGAAGAACTTGAATGGCTGAGAAGCACCTTAAGAGATGTTCAACATCATTAGTCATCAGAGAAATGCAAATCAAAACAACCCTGAGATTCCACCTCACACCAGTCAGAATGGCTAAGATTAAAAACTCAAGAGACAACAAGTGCTGGCAAGGATGTGGAGAAAGAGGATCACTCCTGCACTGTTGGTGGGATTGCAAGATGGTACAACTGCTCTGGAAATCAGTCTGAAGGTTCCTCAGAAAATTGGGGATGACACTTCCAGAGGACACTGTCATCCCACTCCTGTGCATATACCCAGAGGGTTTCCCTGTATACAATAAAGACACATGCTCCACTATGTTCATAGCAGCCTTGTTTATAATAGCCAGAAGCTGGAAGGAGCCCAGATGTCCCTCAAAGGAGGAATGGATACAGAGAATGTGGTATATTTATACAATGGAATACTACTCAGCAATTAAAAATAATAAATTCATGCAATTTGTAGGCAAATGGTTGGATCTGGAAAATATTATCCTAAGTGAGTTGACCCAATCACAAAAAGAATGCACATGAAATGCAATCATTGATAAGTGGATATTAATGAGCCCAAAAGTTCTGAATACTCAAGGCACTATTACCAAATCAAAAGATTCCCAAGAAGAAGGAAGGAGAGGACCCTGGTCCTGAAAAGACTGGATCCAGTTTTGTAGGAGAGTTTCAGAACAGAGGAATGGGGGGTGGTGGAGGGGGTGATTGGGGATTGGGCAGAGGGAAGAGGACTTATGAGACATATGGTGAGGGAAGAACTGGGAAAGAGGAAAGCCTTTGGAATGTAAACAAAGAATACAGAAAATTAAAAAAAAAATGGGGTACAGAGCTAAACAAAGAATTTTTTTAGACTTTTTTATTTTCCATATTCTTTGTTTAAATTCCAAAGGCTTTCCACTTTCCCAGTTCCCCCCCTCACTATATGTCCCATAAGTCCTCTTCCCCCCCCCCCATTCCCCAATCACTTCCCCCCCCAACCCTTTCTCTGTTCTGGTACTCACCTGCAAAACTGGATACATTCTTTTCTGGATCAGTGTCCTCTCCTTCCTTCTTCTTGGGAATCTTTTGATTTGCTAATTGTGCCTTACATATTCAGAGCTTCTGGGCTCTTTAGTATCCACATATGAGTGATTGAATTTCATATGTATTCTTTTGTGAGGTTAATTCTTTTGTGGGTTAATTCACTCAGGATGATGTTTTCCAGATCCAATCATTTGCCTACAAATTACATGAATTCATTATTTTTAATTGCTGAGTAGTATTCCACTGTATAAATATACTATAAACTTTTGTATCCATTCCTCCTTTGAGGGACATCTGGGCTCCTTCCAACTTCTGGCTATTATAAATAAGGCTGCTGTGAACATTGTGGAGCATGTGTCTTTATTGCATGCAGGGGAATCCTCTGGGTATATGCCCAGGAGTGGTATTACAGGGTTCACTGGAAGTGTCATGCCCAATTTTCTGAGGAGCCGCCAGACTGATTTCCAGAGCAGTTGTACCATCTTGCAATCCCACCAACAGTGCAGGAGTGATCCTCTTTCTCCACATCCTCGCCAGCACTTGTTGTCTCTTGAGTTTTTAATCTTAGCCATTCTGACTGGTATGAGGTGGTATCTCAGGGCTGTTTTGATTTGCATTTCCCTAATGACTAATGATGTTGAACATCTCTTAAGGTGCTTCTGAGCCATTTGAATTTCTTCAGGTGAAAATTCTTTGTTTAGCTCTGTAGCCCATTTTTAATAGGGTTATTTGGTTCTTTGGGGTCTAATTCCTGAGTTCTTTGTATATACTGGATATTAGCCCTCTGTCAGACGTGGAGTTGGTGAAGGTCTTTTCCCAATTTATCGGTTGCCGTTTCTCCTTCTGATGGTGTCCTTTGCCTTAAAGAAACTTTGTTATTTTATGAGATCCCATTTGTCAATTCTTGATCTTAGAGCATTAAGCTATTGGTCTTCTGTTCAGTACGTTCTGCCTATGTCCTCCAGGATCTTCCCCGTTTCTTTTCTATTAGTTTCAGTGTGTCTGGATTTATGTGGAGGTCCTTGATCCACTTGGAGTTAATCTTAGTACAAGGTGATAAGAGTGGGTCAATTTGCATTCTTCTGCATGTTGACCTCCAGTTGAACCAGCACCATTTGTTGAAAAGGCTATCTCTTTTTCCACTGGATGGTTGTAGCTCCTTTATCAAAGATCAAGGGACCATAACTCTGTGGGTTCATTTCTGGGTCTTCAATTTTATTCCATTAATCTACTTGAATGTCGCTGTACCAATACCATGCAGTTTTTAGCACAATTGCTCTGTAGTACTGCTTGAGGTCAGGGATATTTATTCCCACATAAGTCCTTTTATTGTTGAGAATAGTTTTAGTTATCCTGGGTTTTTTGTTATTCCAGATGAATTTAAGAATTGTTCTTTCTCGATCTATGAAGAATTGATTTGGGATTTTAATGGGGATTGCATTGAATCTGTAGATTGCTTTTGGCAAGATGGTCATTTTTACTATATTGATCCTGCCAATCCAAGAGCATGAGATATTTTTCCATCTTCTGAGGTCTTCATCAATTTCTTTCTTCAAAGACTTGAAGTTCTTGTCATACAGATCTTTCACGTGTTTGGTTAAAGTCACGCCAAGATATTTTATATTCTTTGTAGCTATTTTGAAGGGTGTTATTTCCCTAACTTCTTTCTCAGCCTGCTTGACCTTTGAGTACAGGAAGGCTACTGATTTGCTTGAGTTGATTTTATAACCAGCCACTTTGCTGAAGTTGTTTATCAGCTGTAGGAGTTCTCTAGTGAGTTTTTTGTGTAGCTTAAGTATACTATCATATCATCTGCAAATAATGATAGTTTGACTTCTTCCTTTCCAATTTGTATCCCTTTGACTTTCTTATGTTGTCTAATTGCTCTCGCTAGAACTTCAAGTACTATATTGAGAAGATATGGACAGAGAGGGCAGCCTTGTCTAGTCCCTGATTTTAGTGGGATTGCATCAAGTTTCTCTCCCTTTATTTTGATGTTGGCTACTGGTTTGCTGCATTCGCTTTTATTATGTTTAGGTATGGGCCTTGAGTTTCTGTTCTTTCCAGGACTTTTAGCATGAAAGGATGCTGAATTTTGTCAAATGCTTTTTCAGCATCTAATGAGATGATCGTGTGGGTTTTTTTTCTTTTTAGTTTGTTTACGTAGTGGATTACATTGATGGATTTCTATATATTGAACAATTCCTGCATCCCTGGGATGAAGCCTACTTGATCATGGTGAATGATCGTTTTAATGTGCTCTTGGATTCAGTTGGCAAGGATTTTATTTAGTATTTTTGCATCGATATTCATAAGGGAAATTGGCCTATAGTTCTCTTTCTTTGGTGGATCTTTGTGTGGGTTTGGTATCAGCGTAATTGTGGCTTCGAAGAATGAGTTGGGCAGTGTTCCTTCTGTTTCTATTTTGTGGAATAATTTGAAGAGTATTGGTGTTAGGTCTTCATGGAAGGTCTGATAAAATTCTGTACTAAAACCATCTGGTCCAGTACGTTTTTGGTTGGGAGACTTTCTATAACCCCTTCTATTTCCCTAGGGGTTATGAGTCTGCATAGCTGATCTAATTGATCCTGATTTAATTTTGGTATTTGGTATCTGCCTAGGAAATTGTCCATTCTTCCAGATTTTCCAGTAGTGTTGAGTATAGGCTTTTGTAGTAGAATCTGATGATTTTTTAAATTCCCTCAGTTTCTGTTGTTATATCCCCCTTTTCATTTCTAATTTTGTTAATTTGGATACTGTCTCTGTGCCCATTGGTTACTCTGGCTAAGAGTTAATCTATCTTGATTTTCTCAAAGAACCAGCTCCTGGTTTTGTTGATTTTTTGTATGGTTCATTTTGTTTCTACTTGATTGATTTCAGCCCTTAGTTTGATGATTTCCTGTCTTCTATTCCTCCTGGGTAGATTGGGTTCTTTTTGTTCCAGGGCTTTCAGGTGTGTGTTAAGCTGCTAGTGTATGTTCTCTCTGGTTTCTTTTTGGAGCCACTCAGGGCTATGAGTTTTCCTTCTTAGCACTGCTTTCATTGTGTCCCATAGATTTGGATAGGATGTACCTTCATTTTCATTGAATTCTAAAAAGTCTTTGATTTCTTTATTTCTTCCTTGAACAAAGTGTCATTGAGTAGAGTATTGTTCAGTTTCCATGTATATGTGGGCTTTCTGTTGTATTTCTTGCTATTGAAGACCACTTTTACTCCACAGTGATCTGATATGAGGCATGGGATTAGTTTGATCTTCTTGTATTGACATCTGTTTTGTGACCAATTATATGATCGATTTTGAAGAAGGTACCATGCGGTGCTGAGAAAAAGGTATATTTTGCTTTTGGATGATTATATATATATATATATATATATATATATATATATATATATATTCCAATTGGTCCAAAGCTTCAATTAGTTTCACTGTGTCCCTTTTTAGTTTCTGGTTTTCTGATCAGTCCATTGAAGATAGTGGAGGGTTGAAGTCACCCACAATTATTGTGTTAGGTGTAATGTGTGCTTTAAGCTCTAGTAGAGTTTCTTTTATGAATGAGGGTGCCCTTGCATTTGGAGCATAGATATTCAGTATTGAGAGTTCTTCTTCGTGGATTTTCCCTTTGACCAGCAAGAAGTGACCTTCCCTGTCTCTTTTGATGACTTTAGATTGAAAGTCAATTTTAACTGATATTAGAATGGCTACTCCGGCCTGTTTCCTGAGACCATTTGCTTGTAAAATTGTCTTCCAGCCTTCTACTATAAGGTAATGTTTGTCTTTGACACTGAGTTGTGTTTCCTGTATGCAGCAAAATGTAGGGTCCTGTTTCTCTATCCAGTCTGTTAGTGTATGTCTTTTTATTGGGGAATTGAGTCCATTGGTGTTAAGACATATTAAGGAATAGTAATTATTACCTCCTGACATTTTTGAAATTATTTTTTTATATTTGAGAAGTTATCTTCTTTTGGGTTTGATGAGAGGAGGTTTCTATATTGCTTCTTCCTGGGTGTAGTTTCCTTCCTTGTGTTGGTTTTTCTCCCTATTCTCCTTAGTAGGGCTGGGTTTGTGGAAAGATATCGTGCAAATTTGGTTTTTTCATGGACTACCTTGGTTTCTCCATCTATGGCGATTGAGAATTTTGCTGGGTATAGTAGTTTTGGCTGAAATTTGTGTTCTCTTAGAGTCTGCATGATATCTGCCCAGGATCTTCTAGCTTTCGTGGTCTCAGTTGAGAAGTCTGGTGTAATTCTGATAGATCTTCCTTTATATGTTACTTGGCCTTTTTCTCTTACTGCCCTTAATATTCTTTCTTTGTTTAGTACTTTTGGGGTTTTGATTATTATGTGACAGAAGGTATGTCTGTTCTGGTCCAGTCTGTTTGGAGTTCTGTAGGTTTCTTGTATATTCATGGACATCTCTCTCTTTAGGTTGAGGAAGTTTTCTTCCATAATTTTGTAGAAGATATTTGCTGGCCCTTTAAATTGTAAATCTTCACTTTCATCTATACCTATAATCCTTAGGTTTGGTCTTCTCATTGTGTCTTGGATTTCCTGGATGTTTTGGGTTACAAGTATTTTGCATTTAGTATTTTCTTTGACTGTTGAATCAATGGTTCCTATGGTTTCTTCAGCATATGAGATTCTTTCTTCTATCTCTTGTATTCTATTGTTGATATTTTCATCTATGGCCCCTGATTTCTTCCCAAGGTTTTCTATCTCCAAAGTTGTCTCCTTTTGAGATTTCTTAATTGTTTCTACTTCTGTTTTTAGATCCTGGATGGTTTTGCTCAGATCTTTTCCTTGCTTGTTTGTGTTTTCATGTAATTCTTTAAGATATTTTTGTTTTTCCTCTTTCATGACTTCTACTTGTTGGCCCACGTTCTCCTGTATTTCTTTAAGTGATTTCTGCATTTCCTCTTTATTGGCTTCTGTTTTTTGATCCATATTCTCCTGAATTTCTTTAAGTGGTTTTTCTTTTTGCCTTGTAAGGGCTTCTAACTTTTGATCCATTTTCTCCTGTATTTCTTTAAAAGATTGATCTATGTGTTCTGATATCAGCATCCTGACCAGTGATTTTAGACCCACATCTTGTTTTTCTTGTGTCTTGGGGTATCCACGACTTCCTGTTGTTGGCGAGCTGGGTTCGGATGCTACCATGCTGCCTTAATCTCTGTTAGCAATGTTCCTACGTTTGCCTTTTGCCATCTGGTTATCTCTGGTGTTAGTTGGCCTTGTTGTCACTGGCTTGTGTTGTGGCCTGCCTGTTGGTTCTCTACTGATGTCCAGGAAGCAAGATGGAGACCGCTGCTGCGAGTGCTGAGAGGACCTCAGGGTAGGCAGTTTCCAACCCAGTTGATGCATGGCCTGGTGGCCATGGAGATGTCCCGCTGATTCGCACGGGCACTGGCCACTGGCGAGAGCCTGGCAGATTTCCACCTGAGTGGTGGTAGTCACAGATTAAGTCTGTGTATCTGGCCCTCTCTACTATTGACTTAGAGGGAAGATGGATACTGCCACTGAAAGGGCCCCAGGAGGATCACGGGGCAGGCAGCCCCAGCCGCTTTGGTGCATGGCCCAGTGGCTGCTGAGATATTCAGCTGAGCCGCCCTGGCACTGGCCGCTGGCGGGAGCCTGGCAGGTTCCCACCTGAGCGATGGTAATCACAGATTAATCTGGATACCTGAGCCTCTCTGCTGGTAACCCGGTGGCAAGATGGAGACTGCCTGTGTAGGGGCCTGGGAGAACCGCTGGGCAAGCAGCTCCCAGCCGTGTTGGAGCACAGCCTGGTGGCCATGGAGATGTTCCTTTGAGCCGCCCCAGCTCTGGCTACTGGCGCGAGCCTTTTGCTTTTTCTAGTGTGTTGTTTCGCTCTGTTTGTTGGTGTTTTTCATTCATTATCCTTTGAAGGGCTGGATTTGTAGAAAGATATTGTGTAAATTTGGTTTTGTCATGGAATACTAGGTTTCCTCCATCTATTGTAATTGAGAAATTTGCTGAGTATAGCAGCCTTGGTTGACATTTATGTTCTCTTGGGGTCTGTATGACATCTGCCCAGGGTCTTCTGGCTTTCATAGTATCAGGTGAGAAGTCTGGTCTAATTCTGATAGGTCTGCCTTTATAAATTACTTGATCATTTTCCCTTACTGCTTTTAATATTGTTTCTGTGTTTAGTGCATTTGGCATCTTAATTATTATGTGATGGGAGAAATTTCTTTTCTGGTCAAACCTATTTGGAGTTCTGTAGGCTCCTTGTATTTTCATGGACATCTCTTTCTTTAGGTTAGGAAAGTTTTCTTCTATAATTTTGTTAAAGACCGTTACTGGCCCTTTTAGTTGGAAGTCTTCGATCTCTTCTATACCTATAATCCTTAGGTTTGGTCTTCTCATTTTGTGCTGGATTTCCTGGATGTTTTGGGTCAGAAGCTTTTTGTATTTTGCATTTTCTTTGACTGTGAGGTCAATGTTTTCTATGGAATGTTTACTATCTGAGACTCTTTCTTCCATTTCTTGTATTCTGTTGTTGATGCTTGCATCTATGATTCCTGAATTCTTTCCAAGGTTTTCTGTCTTCAGAAACATCTCCCTTTGCTATTTCTTTATTTTTTTTCTACTTGCATTTTTAGATCCTGCATAGTTTTGTTCAGGTCCTTCACTTATTTGTTTTTTCCTGAAATTATTTAAGGGATTTTTGTGTTTCCTCTTTAAGGGCTTCTAACTGATGACCCATCTTCTCCTGTGTTTCTTTTAGGGATTTTTGTGATTCTTCTTTAAGGGCTTCTGCCTGTTGAACCATGTTCTCCTGTATATCCTTAAGGGAATTATTTATGTCCTTCTTGAAGTCCTCTATCAGCATCATGAGATGTGATTTTTCATCTAGCTCTTGCTTTTCTGATGTGATGAAGTATCCAAGATTTGCTGTTGTGGGAGAACTGGGTTCTGATGGTGTCATGTTGGCTTAGTTTCTTTTGGTAATGATCTTGCATTTGCCTTTGGCCATCAAGTAATCTCTGGAATTAACTGGTATTGCTGTCTCTGACTGTGGCTTCTCTGTACTGCTAGCCTGTTTTTCTGTACTTCTGGAATTCCCTTTCTCTCAAATGCCCTGGATGCAACTGGTTCACCAGGAAGTATCAGGAGATGAGGTATTTCCTATAACAGACTTGGCAAAGATCGAATGCGCTGCAGGCTACTGGTTCTTGAATTGCCTGTGTGCTGCTGGTTTATTTATTTATTTATTTATTTATTTATTATTTAATTTTATTTTTTATATTCTTTGTTTACATTCCAAATGATTTCCCCTTTCCCGGTTTCTCCCCTCCCCATAAGTCCCATAAGCCCTCTTCCCTCTGCCCATTCCCCAATCACTCCCATCTCATTTTGCTGTCCTGGTAATATCCTACAATGCTACATCAAGAGGACCAGGGCCCTCTCCTTCCTTTGTCTTGGGAATCATTTGATATGTTAATTGTGTCTTAAGAGCTTCTGGGCTAATTAATATCCACTTATCAGGGACTGTATTCCATGTGTATTCATTTGTGATTGGGTTACCTCAGTTTGGATGATATTCTTCAGTTCCAACCATTTGCCTAAAAATTTCATGAATTCATTGTTTTTAATTGCTAAGTAGTATTCCATTGTGTAAATATACCACATTTTCTGTATCCATTCCTCCATTGAGGGACATCTGGGTTCTTTCCAGCTTCTGACTATTACAAATAAGGCTGCTATGAACATAGTGAAGCATCTGTTCTTATTGAATGCTGAGGAATCCTCTGGGTATATGCCCATGAGTGGTATAGCAGGGTCCTCCGAAGTGTCATGGCCAGATTTCTGAGGAAATGCCAGACTGATTTCCAGAGTGATTATACCAACTTGCAATCCCACCAGCAGTGGAGGAGTGTTGCTCTTTCTCCACATCCTCACCAACACCTCCTGTGTCCTCAGTTTTTAATCATAGCCATTCTGACTGGTGTGAGGTGGAATCTCAGGGTTGTTTTGATTAGCATTTCCCTAATGACTAATGATCTTGAACATTTCCTAAGGTAGTTCTCAGCCATTTGAAATTCTTCAGGTGAAAATTCTTTGTTTAGCTCTGTACCCCGTTTTTAATAGGGTTATTTGGCTCCCTGGAGTTTAACTTCTTGAGTTCTTAGTATATATTGGATATTAGCCCTCTGTCGGATGTAGGGTTGATGAAGATCTTTTCCCAATTTGTTGGTTGCCATCTTGTCCTTTTGAGAGTGTCCTTAGCCTTACAGAATCTTCATAATTTTATGAGGTCCCATTTGTCAATTCTTGATCTTAGAACATAAGCTACTGGTGTTCTGTTCAGGAATTTTCACCTGTGCCCATGTACTCAAGGGTTTTCCCTAGTTTCTTTTCTATTAGTTTCAGTGTGTCTGGTTTTATGTGGAGGTTCTAGATCCACTTCAGGTTGAGCTTAGTACAAGTAGATAAGAATGGATCAATTTGCATTCTTCTGCATGCTGACCTCCAGTTGAACCAGTACCATTTGCTGAAAAGGATATCTTTGTGTAAATATACCATGTTTTCTGTATCCATTCCTCCATTGAGGTACATCTGGGTTCTTTCCAGCTTCTGGCTATTATAAATAAGGCTGCTATGAACATAGTGGAGCATGTGTCCTTATTGCATGCTGGGAAATCCTCTGGGTATATGCCCAGGAGTGGGATATCAGAGTCCTCTGGAAGTGTCATGCCCAGTTTTCTGAGGAACCACCAGACCGATTTCCAGAGTGGTTGTACCAGCTTGCAATCCCACCAGCAGTAGAAGAGTGTTCCTATCCCTCCACATCCTTGCCAACACCTGCTGGAATATTACTCAGCAACTAAAAACAATGAATTCGCAGGGCAGTGATGGCACACGCCTGTAATCCCAGCACTCTGGGAGGCAGAGGTAGGCAGATTTCTGAGTTTGAGGCCATCCTGGTCTACAGAGTGAGTTCCAGGACAGCCGGGGCTACACAGAGAAACCCTGTCTTGAAAAAAAATCCCAAAATCCAAAAAAAAAAAAAAAAAAAAAAACCAATGAATTCATGAAAATTTTAGGCAAATGGTTGGAACTGGAAAATATCATACTAAGTGAGGAAACTCATTCACAAAAGAACACATATGGAATGCAGTCACTGATAAGTGGATATTAGCCAAGAAGCTCAGAATACCCAAAACACAACCCACATGTCAAATCATTCCCCAGAAGAAAGGAGAGTGCCCAGGTTCTGGAACGGATAGATGCAGCATTTTAGGGGTTTGCCAGGTAATAGGAGTGGGGGGGGATTGATTGGGGAACTCACAGAAGAAAGAGGACTCATGGGACTTAGGGGAAGGGGAGAACTGGGAAAGGGAAAATCATCAAATAATATAGAAAAGAAAATAATAAAATAAAATAAAATAAAATAAAATAAAATAAAATAAAATAAAATAAAATAAAATAAAATAAAAGGCTATCTTTTTTCCACTGGATGGTTTTCGCTCCTTTGTTGAAGATCAGATGACCATAGGTGTGTGGGTTCATTTCTGGGTCTTCAATTCTATTCCATTGATCTACCTGATTATCACTGTACAAATACTATGCAGTTTTTAACACAATTGCTCTGTAGTACTTCTTGAGGTCAGGGATATTGATTCCCCCAGAAGTTCTTTTATTGTTGAGAATAGTTTTAGGTTTTTATTCAAAGCACCACATATACCCACCAAGAACACTAATTTTGTAGGAGAACACTAATTTTTCATTTGTGAGTGGTTAGTAAAGGGAAAAGATTCTGCGTTAGGAAGCAAGGCTTGCATTCACTTACACTTTTGGTACTGAAATTCCATCAGGCACAGACTTGTGGAGGCCTTGTTCATGCTGCCATAGTCTCTATTGGTGCATATTGCATTGCATTGGTCTTCCTGTGTTTAGTAGGACCTGTTTCTTTAGTATTCTCCATCCCCACTGACCTTTAAATCTTTCTTCTTTCTTTTTTTTAAGGTTTCCTGAGCCATTGAAAGAGAATTGATGGAGATCTCCTGTTTAGGAACACACATTCCAAAGTCACTTTCTGCACCCTGTACAGTTCTGTCTCTCTGCATTTATTCCATCTACTGTGGGAAGGGGCATCTCTGATGATGGCTGAGCAAGGCACTGGTGTATGAGTGTAGCAGAATATCCTTAGATGTCTTTTTGTTACTACTTTTTTCTTTAGCAGAATAATACTATTTAGTCTTTCTCTGGCTCCCTAGCCTATTTATTATCAGGTTCATGGCAATATAATCAGTGTCAAGGATGTGTTTCATCTCATGGAGTGGACCTTAAATACAATCAGATATTTGTTGGTTAGTTTCTCAAGCTTTTTGCCACTATTATTCTTCACATCTTGCATACAGGTCACCCTTATAGATTGAGAGGCTTGTAGCTGGGTTGGTGTTTACCTTTCACCTTTGTTAGTATGCTGAGTACTTTCCAGTGCACTAGTCAGTCGGGGTAAAACTCCAGGTAGGCGCCAGCTCAACTCGTCCTGGTATGATGAGTTGCATCGGTGTTGCCTTCAGAATTGGGCCTTGCCATCAGTTTGTGAAAACCAAAAAATAGTCTTGGAAATAGCCTTGGTGGTTTGGGAGTTCCTGATGGGCCTCTCTGATGAACAATTGGGTTATATTTAACTCATGCCTGGAATTGGAGTCTTCATTTGTTGATGGGAAGTGTCCACCTGGGGCTCCACCTTCCCCACCTTGAAGATTCCATTTAGATTATTGTTATATGTTTTAGGAAGTTTCAGTTGTACTAGATTTCCATATAACTCCTCAAATGGCCCTTATTTTTAGTTCTCTCTCCCCATATTCCCTTCCAAAGCACCCCTAATATTCCTCTACATTTCCATTTGTTTCCAGTCCCCCTTTCCATACATCCATAGCTATCTATTCTATTTTTCCCTTTGTACAGTGATCCAATCCTTTCCAATCCTTTCATATTCTGCACCTAACTGATGTGGTTATATGAACTGTTACATGTTTATAGAAAAACTTAACAGATAGTGTTAATATGTAAGTAAGTACATATCATATTTGTCTTTTGAGTTCTGAGTTACTTCGTTCAGGATAACTTTTCTCTCCATCTATTCATTTACATGTGAACTGCATTTTTTGGAAGCAGGTTAATATTCCATTGCCTTTTTCTTTTTTTATTTTAAACCTACATTTTCTTTTAAAAATATTTTTATTCACTTTACATCCTATTCACTGCCCCTCCTCCTGGTCACCCACACCCACAATTCTTCCTGCCTCCCCCTCCTGGCCCTCTTGGCTGATCTCCACTGTTCTCCCCCCAATAATTGATCCTGCTCCTTTTTCACTTCCTCCCCTCTCCACCAAGATCCCTCCCTCCCTCTGCATCCCATGGTAATTATTTTCTTCTACCTTCTAAGTGGTATTGAAGCCTCCTCACTTGGGTCTTTCTGCTTGTTACACTTCTTATGGTCTGTAGATTGTATCCTAGGTATTCTGTAATTTTTGGCTGGCATTCACTTATTAGTAAATACATAAAATGCATGTACTTTGGGATCTCAGTTACATCACTCACAATGATATTTTCTAATTCCATCAAATTGCCTGTGAATTTCATGAAATCTCCATTTTTAATAGCTGAATAATATACTATTTTACAAATGAACCAAATTTTCAATATCCATTCTTTGGATTATGGACATCAGGGTTCTTTCCAGCTTCTGGCTATTACAAACAAGGATGCTATGAACATGGTAGAGAATGTGTCCTCGTAATATTGTGGGGCATCTTTTGGGTATATCCCCAAGAGTGGTATAGCTAGTTCTTCAGGTAGAACTATTTCCAATTTTCTGAGAAACCAACAGATTGATTTCCAGAGTGGTTGTCCCACCAACAATGAAGGAGTGTTCCTGTTTTCCACATCCTCCCTAGCATCTGCCGTCACTTGAGTTTTTGTTCTCAGTCATTATGGCTGATGTGAGGTAGAATCTCAGGCTCCTTTTGATTTGCATTTCTCTGATGACTAAAGATGCTGAACTTTTCTTTAAGTGCTTCTCAAGATTCTTCTGTTGTGAATTCTCTGTTTAGCTCTGTACCCCATTTTTTTTTTTTTTTTTTTTGTTTTTCGAGACAGGGTTTCTCTGTGTAGTCCTGGCTGTCCTGGAACTCACTCTGTAGACCAGGCTGGCCTCGAACTCAGAAATTCGCCTGCCTCTGCCTCCCAAGTGCTGGGATTACAGGCATGCGCCACCACGCCCGGCTCTCTGTACCCCATTTTTAATTGGGTTATTTGGTTTTCTGGAGTCTAACTATTTGAGTTCTTTGTATATTTTGGGTATTAGCCTTCTGTCAGATGTAGGATTAGTGAAAAGTTTTCCCATTCTGTAGGTTGATGATTTATCCTGTTGTTGGTGTCTTGTGCCTTACAGAAGCTTTTCAGGTTCATGAGGCCCTGTTTATCAATTGTTAATCTTAAAGTCTGAACCATTGGCATCCTGTTCAGGAAATGGTGTCCTGTGCAAATGAGTTTGAAGCTCTTTCCCACTTTCTCATCTATTAGATTCAGTGTATCTGGTATTATGTTGAAGTTCTTGATCCACTTGGACTTGAGCTTTGTGCAAGATGATAGATGTGGATTTAATTAAATTCTCCATCCTATAGACCACCAGTTAGACTAGCACCATTTACTGAAGATGCTTTATTTTTTCCCACTGTATGGTTTTGGCTTCTTTGTGTCTCTCAAAGATCAAGTGTCTGTAAGTTTGTTAGTTTACTTTTAGGTCTTTGATTTTATTCCATTGATCTGTCTGTTTGGGTACCAGTACCATGTTGTTTTCATCACCTTTGCTTTGTAGTATAGCTTGAGGTCAGGAATGGTGATTTCTACAGATTTTTTTGGCTATCCTGGATTTTTTGTATTTCCAAATGAAGTTGAGAATTGTTCTGGATCTTGGAGCTGGTAGCTCAACCAGTTCAACATGGGAAGCTCCTAATCTACAGGGAGTCCCTGCGGTCCACCAGAGTGTCGTGGTCCACCACCATCTGAGCAAGAGCAGCTCAACTGGACAGAGCCCCACGGACTGAGATCACCAGTGTCTAGGCTCCAGCAGTCTAGCCAGAGAAGCTCTTGTCCTGCAGGGAATCCTAGGGTAAGACAGAGCCCCAGGACCCACCACCACCTTGGAGCTGGTCACTCAACCATGTATGCAGAGGGCACAAGAGTGAAGGATTGCTCAGGGCACAGCCTTCCTGAGTACCTTCTGCACCAGGGAGCCGGGCAGCTCTACAGCTGCCTGGGCACGCCGGGGAGCTTCTGACCTGAAGGAAGTCCTGTGGATAGACAGAGCATTGTGGTTTGCCACCATCTTGGCAAGAGCAGCTCAACCAGACAGAGACCCTCAGACTGAGATCATCACCATCTAGGCTCCAGCAGTTCAACTCAGTAAGCTCCTGACCTGCAGGGAAATCCAAGGTTAGATAGAGCCCCGTGACCTGCCACCATCTTGGAGCTGGTAGCTCAATGAAGTACGCAGAGGGCACGAGAGTGAAGGATTGCCCATGGCATAGCCTGCCTGAGTGCCATCTGCATGAGGGAGCTGGGCAACTCTACAGCTGCCTGGGCATGTGGGGAAGCGTCTGACCTACAGGAAATCCTGTGGTTAGATGGACAAGTCACACTAGGGCTCCAACCATACCCAAGAGTAGGGCAGCACATCAGCAATCTGTCCCAGGGGAAACTCAGTCATCCAGTGGTGGGGAAATAGTCTTACAGGCCCACAGGAGGTTCAAGCACCAGCCAGTATCATCAGGACCAACTAACACCAGAGATAAACAGATGGCAAAAGGCAAATGCAGGAACATTAGTAACAGAAATCAAGACAATATGGCAGAATGTGAACCAAATTCCCCAACAACAGCAAGTCCTGGATACCCCAACACTCCAGAAAAGTAAGATTTGGATTTAAATCACTGGTCATGATGCTGTTAGAGGAACACAAAAAGGACATAAATAAATCTCTCAAAGAAATACAAGGGAACATGAATAAATTAGAAGCCCTTACAATGGAAAAACAAAAAAATCACTTAAAGAAATTCAGGAGAATATGGGTCAACAGATAGAAGACAATAAAGAGGAAATATAAAAATCACTTGAATAAATGCGGGAGAAATTGAGTCAACAAACAGAAGACATGAAAGAGGAAACACAAAAATCTTTTAAAGAAATACAAGAAAATACGAACAAACAAGTGAAGGAACTGAGAAAAACCATCCAGTATCTAAAAACAGAAGTAGAAACAACTAAGAAATCACAAAGGGAGACAACTTTGGAGATAGAAAACCTTGGCAAAAAAATCAGGGGCCATAGATGCAAATATCAACAGCAGAATACAAGAGATAGAAGAAAGGATGTCAGGTGCCAAAGATACCATAGAAACCATTGACTCAACAGTGAAAGAAAATGCAAAAAGCAAAAATCTTGTATCCCAAAACATACAGGAAATCCAGGACACAATGAGAAAACTAAACCTAAGGATTATAGGTAAAGATGAGAGTCAAGATATACAACTTAAAGGACCACCAAATATTTTCAACAAAATTGTGAAAGAAAACTTCCCTAACCTAAAGAGAAGAGTTGCCCATGAATATACAAGAAGCCTACAGAACTCCAAACAGACTGGACCAGAACAGAAATACTTCCCATCACATAATAATCAAAACCCCAAATGTACTAAACAAAGAAAGAATCTTAAGAGCAGTAAGAGAAAAGGGCCAAGTAACATATAAAGGAAGACTGATTAGAATTACATCAGACTTCTCACCAGAGACCATGAAAGCAAGAAGATCTTGGGCAGATCTCATACAGACTCTAAGAGAACACAAATGCCAGCCAAGATTACTATACCTACCAAAACTCTCAATCACCATAGATGGAGAAACCAAGATATTCCATAATCAAACCAAATTTGCACAATATCTTTCCACAAACCCAGCCCTACAAAGGATAATAGGTAGAAAACACCAATACAAGGAGGGAAACTGTACCCAGGAAAAAGCAAGATAGTAAATATCTTCATCAAGCACAAAAGAAGAAAACCACTCATATAAAAAAGTAACATCAAAAATAACAGGAAGTAATAATCAATACTCCTTAGTATCTCTTAACATCAATGGACTCAATTCCCCAATATAAAGACATAGACTAACAGACTGAATATATAAACAGGACCCTACATTTGACTGCTTACAGGAAACACACCTCAGGGTCAAAGACAAAAACACTACCTCAGAGTAAAAGGCTGGAAAACAACTTTACTAGCAAATGGTCTTATGAAACAAGCCAGAATAGTCATCCTAATATCAGACAAAAATGACTTTCAACCTAAAGTCATCAAAAGAGACAAGGAAGGACAGACACTTCTTACTTGTCAAAGGAAAAACCCACCAAGAAGAACTCTCCATTTTGAACATCTATGCTCCAAATGCAACTTTACTAAAGTAAAGAAACTTTACTAAAGCTCAAAGCACACATTACACCTAACACAATAATTATGGGCGACTTCAACACTCCACTCTCCTCAATGGACAGATCAGGAAAACAGAAACTAAACAGGGACAAAGTGAAACTAATTGAAGCATTGAACCTATTGGATTTAACAGATATATATAGAACATTTCATCCTAAAGCAAAAGAATATACTTTTTTCTCAGAACCCCATGGTACATTCCCCAACATCGATGATATAATTCATCACAAGACAGACATCAACAAATTTAAGAAGATCAAAGTAATCCCATATCCCATGCCTCCTATCAGATCACTATGGAATAAGAGTGGTCTACAATAGCAAAAAAAAAAACAAAAAACAAAAACAAAAACAAAAACAAAAAACAAAAACAAAAAACAAAAACAAAAACAAAAACAAAAACAAAACAAACAAACAAACAAATAAAAACAAAAAACAAACAAACAAGACCCAGAAAGCCCACAAACACATGTAGGCTGAACAATGCTCTACTCAATGATTCCTTGGCCAAAGAAGAAATAAAGAAAGAAATCAAAGACTTTGTAGAATTTAATGAAAATGAAGACATACCATACCCAAATTTATGGGACACAATGAAAACAGTGCTAAGAGGAAAACTCATAGCCCTGAGGGCCTCCAAAAAGACACTGGAGAGAGCATACAAAAGCAGTTTAATGGCACAACTGAAATCCCTGGAACAAAAAGAAGCTAATTCACCCAGAAAGAGAAGAAGACAGGAAATCATCAAACTCATGGCTGAAATTAATCAAGTAGAAACAAAGAGGACCATATAAAGAATCAACAAACCAGGAGCTGGTTCTTTGAGAAAATCAACAAGATAGATAAATCCTTAACCAGACTAACCAAAGGGCACAGAGACAGTATCAAAATTAACAAAATTAGAAATGAAAAGGGAGATATAACAACAGAAATGGAGGAAATTCAAAACATCATCACACCCTACTACAAAAGACTATACTCAACACAACTGGAAATCTGGAGAAAATGGACAACTTTCTAGACAGATACCAAATACCAAAATTAAATCAGGATCAAATAGATCAACCAAATAGTCCCAAAACCCCTAAAGAAATAAAAGGGGTCATAGAAAGTCTCTCAACCAAAAAAAGCACAGGACCAGATGGTTTTAGTGCAGAATTCTATCAGACCTTCAAAGAAGACCTAACACCAATACTCCTCAAATTGTTCCGCAAAATAGAAACAAAAGGAACACTACTCAACTTGCTCTACAAGGCCACAATTACACCAAAACCACACAAAGATCCAACAAAGAAGGAGAAGGAACAAAATCAGGGACTAGACAAAGCTTCCCCCTCTCACCATATCTTTTCAATATTGTACTTGAAGTTCTATCTAGAGCAATTAGACAACATAAGGAGGTCAATAGGATACAAACTGGAAAGAAGTCAAACTATCACTATTTGCAGATGATATGAAAGTATACTTAAACGACCCAAAATATCCCTTAGGGATATTGATGCAAAAATACTCAATAAAATTCTTGCCAACTGAATCCAAGAACACATCAAAATGATTATTTACCATGATCAAGTAGGCTTCATCCCAGGGACACAGGGATGGTTCAATATATGGAAATACATTAATGTGACCCACTACATAAACAAACTTAAAGAGAAAACACCACATGGTTATTTCATTAGATGCTGAAAAATCATTTGACATGCTAAAGTCTTTGAAAGAATAGGAATTCAAGGCCCATATCTAAACATAGTAAAAGCAATATACAGCAAACTGGTAGCCAACATCAAACTAAATGGAGGGAAAGTTGAGGCAATCCCACTAAAATCAGGGACTAGACAAAGCTGCCCCCTCTCACCATATCTTTTCAATATTGTACTTGAAGTTCTATCTAGAGCAATTAGACAACATAAGGAGGTCAATAGGATACAAACTGGAAAGAAGTCAAACTATCACTATTTGCAGATGATATGAAAGTATACTTAAACGACCCAAAAAAACACCAGAAAATGCCTACAGCTGATAAACAACTTCAGCAAAGTGGCTGGATATAAAGTCAGGTCAAGCAAATCAGTAGCCTTCCTATATTCAAAAGATAAACAGCCTGAGAAAGTAATTAGGGAAAGGACACAAACAATCTAATGCATCTTGGAGTGACTCTAACCAAACAAGTGAAAGATCTGTATGACAAGAACTTCAGGTCTCTGAAGAAGGAAATGGAAGAAGACCTCAGAAAATGGAAAATGTTCCATGCTCGAGGATTGGCAGAACTAATATAGTTAAAATGGCCATCTTGCCAAAGGCAATATACAGATTCAGTGCAATCCCCATCAAAATCCCAACTCACTTCTTCACAGAGGTAGAAAGAGCAATTCTCAAATTCATCTGGAATAGCAAAAAAACCCAGGATAGCTAAAACTATTCTCAACAGTAAAAGAACTTCTGGGGGAATCTGTATCTCAGACCTCAAGCAATACTACAGAGCAATAGTGTTAAAAACTGCATGGTATTGGTATAGTGACAGGCAGGTGGATCAATGGAATAGGATGAAGACCCAGAAATGAACCCATACACCTATGGTCACTTGATCTTCTACAAAGGAGCTCAAAACACCCAGTGGAAAAGGATAGTCTTTTCAACAAGTGGTGCTGGTCCAATTGGAGATCAGCATGCAAAAGAATGTGAATTGATCCGCTCTTATCTCCTTGTACTAAGCTCAACTCCAAATGGATCAAGGACCTCCATGTAAAGCCAGACACACTGAAACTAATAGAAAAGAAACTGAGGAAGACCCTTGAGGATATGGGAACAGGGGGAAAGTTCCTGAACAGAACACCAATAGCTTATGCGCTAAGATCAAGAATTGACAAATGGGACCTCATAAAATTACAAAGTTTCTGTAAGGAAAAGGACACTGTCAATCAGACAAAACAGCAACCAACAAATTGGGAAAAGATTTTCACCAACCCTACATCCAACAGAGGGCTAATATCCAATATATACAAAGCACTCAAGAAGTTAGACCCCAGAAAACCAAATAACCCTATTAAGAATAGGGTACAAAGCTAAACACAGAATTTTCACCTGAAGAACTTCAGATGGCTGAGAAGCACCTTAAGAAATGTTCAACATCATGAGTCATTAGGGAAATGCAAATCAAAACAACCCTGAGATTTCACCTCACACCAGTCAGAATGGCTAAGATTAAAAACTCAGGAGACAGCAGGTGTTGGCGAGGATGTGGAGTAAGAGGAACACTCCTCCACTGCTGGTGGGATTGCAAGTGTGTACAACCACTCTGGAAATCAGTCTGGTGGTTCCTTAGAAAACTGGATATGACACTTCCAAAGGACCCTCCTATACTACTCCTGGCATATACCCAGAGGATTCCCCAGCATGTAATAAGGATACATGCTCCACTATGTCCATAGCAGCCCTAAGTATAAAAGCCAGAAGGTGGAAAGAACCCAGATGTCCCTCAACGGAAGAACGGATGCAAAAAATGTGGTGTATATACACAATGGAGTACTATTTAGCCATTAGAAACAATAAATTCATGAAATTCTTAGACAAATGTATGGAGCTGGAGAACATCATCCTGTGTTAGGTAACCCGGTCTCAAAAGAACACTCATAGTATGCAGTCACTGATAAGCAAGTATTCGCCTAGAAGCTTGGAATCCCCAAGACACAACCAACATATCAAATGATGTCCAAGAAGAAGGAACGAGTGGCCCCTGGTTCTGGAAAGGCTCAGGGCAGCAGTATAGGGAAATACCAGAACAGGGAAGTGGGAAGCTATAGTTGGGGGAACAGAGGGAGCAAAGATGGCTTATGGGGAGGGGGGATCCAGGAAAGTGGAAATCGTTTGAAATGTAAATAAAGAATATATCAAATTAAAAATAAAGAGAATCTGGCCTAAGGGTGAACTTGAATTAAACATCAGGCCTATACCTAACACTGGTCTCCAGATCACTCCCTAACAACCACCAGTCAGGAAGAAAGCAAAAGTTACAGCTGACTTAAAAATATTTACTTATGAGAGCTTATGGTTTTGTCCCAGGCCCCAGCCAATCATTTTAAAGGGCAACACATTCCATAGTAGCCATCCCCCCATATGATGTGTGCCAAGCTAGATACTGCCTTGTTTGTTTGCTTGGCTCTATAAAAGCTTGCTTAAATCTGGGCTCAGGACTTCACTCTCCCATCCTGCTGAGTCAGTGATGATGGTTGTTGGCCCAAACTCGAGTTTGAAGAAAGACCATTGTGCTATTATTGCAGTGGAATCAGCTCCTTGATGATCTTTTGGGTTTTGTAAAACATGGTTTGTTTTTTCATTTGTTTGCTTGTTATTGGTAACTCTGTCTCAAATCCATTTGCCAGACTTGGCTCAAAAGGTTTCAATGGAGAACAATTTTAATATGTGGTGTAGAGACTGGTTTTTGTGGTATTTTGGTGAAGAATTTACTTACTTTTTGCCATTGTCTGAAGAGTTAGCCTGGGGCTAAGGTGAAGAGATTTAGATTAATAGCATTGAAAATGGGAGTCTCAAAACAGCCTAGTATAAATTTTGTTGTGTGGTTTCTAAAGTTCACTGTTATGAATAGTGTTTTAATGAAAAGGATCAAGCTGAGAAAGGAAAAATACAAAGCATGTGGTTCAAGTATTAAAGGGACACCAGGAAGTAAAATGGAGCTGAATCCTATGTTCTAGGAGATTACAGATTAAGGGAGTGAGACTTTGGGGCAAGATCCCACTGAACTAAATTTAGGTCCAGGCATGGTGGTACATACCTTTACTCAAAGGAGACAAACCCAAGCAGAGCTCTGAGATTAAGGCTAGCATGAGACAGAGCAAGTTCTAGGTGAAGATAAGCTTTAATCCAGGCATGGTGGTACATGCTTTTAATCCCAGGATACAGAGCCATGCAGATCTCTGAGTTCAAGGTCAATCTACAGAGCAAGTTCTAGGACAGTCAAGCTTTAGGCAATGAGGGAGTTGGAAAACAGAAAGATGGTAATAGGATTAGGGATGCCATGTTCCAGACTCAACAAGCAGCAGTGGACTGTAGTCAACCAGAGCCTAGAGTACTACAGGGGGCAGAGCTGGGGATGTTATATAGGCCCTTTGCATGAGCCCAGAAGGTCATGTGTTGTTCCCAGGCATTGGAACAAGAAGCTGTAATATTCAAGTTGCCTTTGATATCCCAAGATGTTGGAGATGCCAGAGCCATAGGATATGTGCTGAGGAAAGCTGATAACAGGAAGTGGAACCATCCCAGGAGAAAGACATTTGCTGCAGTCAACAAAGATGAAAAAGGAGTTGGAGGTCTGACCAGTGCTTTGACATCAAATAGGGAGATGCATTTTTTTGTTTACCTAGCTGTATTCCTGTCCTGCTTTGGGAATTACAGTTAAGTAATTGAAGTCTCCCAAGAGACTTTGAACTTTAGACTCTTAATATTGCTGAGACTACTATAGACTATGGATGACTTTGGACTAAATGTATGTTGTTGTTGTTGTTGTTGTTGTTATTATTATTATTATTATTATTATTATTATTAATTATATGGATAGGTATGTCCCCAATAGACTCGTGTTTGAACAAGCCTTTGGGGGCCAGGAGGTGGAATGTGATGGTTTGAATATGCTTGGCCCAGGGAGTGGTACTATTAGGATATGTGGCCTTGTTGTAGTAGTTGTTACTTTGTTGGAGAAAGTATGTCATTATGTGCATGAGCTTAAAGGCCCTCATCCTAGCTCTCCAGAAGCCAGTCTTCTTCTATTTGCCTTTGGAACAAGATGTAGAATTCTCAGTTCCTCCTACACCATGCCTGCTTGGATGCTGCCATGCTCCCTCCTTAATGATAATGTACTGAACCTCTCAGCCTGTATGCCAGTCCCAATTAAATGTTTCCTCATAAGAATTGCCAGGGTTACTGGTAAGAGCTTGATATAGCTGTCTTCTGAGAGGCCCTGCCAGAGTCTGACAAAAACAGAGGTGGGTACTCTCAACTAACCATTGGACTGAACACAAGGTCCCCAATGGAGGAGCTAGAGAAAGGACCCAAGTTGCTGAAGGAGCTTTCTGCCCCACAGGAGGAACAACAATGTGAACCAACCAGTACCCCCAGAGTTCCCAGAGACTTAACCACCAACCAAAGAGTATACATGGAAGAATTCATGGCTCTGGCTGCATATGTAGCAGAGGATGGCCTTGTTGGACATCAAAGGGAGAAGAGGCCCTTTGTCCTGAGAAGGTTCAAGGCCCCAGTAAAGGGAAAGACGAAGATAGGGAAGAGTGGGTGGGTTGGTGAGAAGGGGGAGGAAAAATGGAACAGGGTGTTTTGGAGGGGAAACCAGAAAAGGGGATAATATTTGAAGTGTAAATAAAGAAAATACTTAATAAAAAAAAGAAAGAGAAAAAAATAGAAAAAAAATGTTCTTGGGCCAAATATAATCAGACCCTTAGTTGGATAAAATAAAGTTAAAAAGGGAAATTTTAAAAAAAAAAGATTTCCAGGGTCATCGTATCTGTTTACAACAGTAAAACCCTAACTAAGACAAATGGCTTCTGAGGTACTTGCTTGTTTAAGTCATATGAGAAGATCGCAAATTTGAATAGCCATCCACTATAAATGTCTATGGAGTGATACAGAAGCAAGGAGAATAAGTGTATGTGTAGAGTTTAGAAGAATGCTTATAAGAACTGAGTGAGAAAAATGCAATACTGTTCAAAATAATGAAAACTAACTAATGTTGATTTTATGGTAACTAATAATAGAGGAAAGAAAAATGTAATTAGTAAAGGCCCAAGGGCCTTGTCTATACATAATTATGGATTTCTAAAAAAAAAAACTTGGATCAACATGTCATTGTAGGCAGAACTAGGCGCTAATGATCAGTGCATCCACATTAACTTTGCATTTGTCCTGTACACTTGAAATATTTTAAGATTAAATTATCATTTTATTAAATTGTTCTAAGATTATAAGACAGATAAACTTAATTTTATTGTTGATATTGATAAAATACAAAATTCTACAGTTAGATTCTCAGTCTTAAAGAATACCAAGAACAAATATGCGTAAGTGTATAATTATCCTTCATGAAGTAAAATAATTATATATCTTCTCAACATATTTAGAGGAAGCAGTTTTTACAGCATGTGCTTTATATGTGTACTAGATTAATTATTACAATAGATATATGAATAACATTTGGAAATGAACATTTGTTTTTCATGAGTCTCATCTCTTTTATATTTGTGAATTTAAGTTACTGTTTAATATCATGACTTTGTATTAGGAATAGAAGTTAATTAATATAAAAACTTATAACTACCAATCAATGCATAAAATGTAAAAGCTATCTAGCAGATAGTTTAATGTTTGTTTCATAGAAAAGCAACTCTCTTGCTACAAGACTCATTTTTCTGTCTATTGTCACTGAACCAAATATAATTTTGAACATTTTAAAACTCTAATAGTAAAGGGTCCATATTGTAACAAGACAATTCTCTACAGATACTCTAATACATTAAGGATCCAATTAACCACAAGTCATAAGGAGAAAAATGAAGTTTTAATTCTTGATAAGTAGGAAGCTATTTAGCAAGACTCTCTGGGAGTTCAATGTTGCCAAACTCATTAAAAGTTTTCTGCCACAATCCCCAACACACAACATAATAGGTCTCTGAGAAAATACTCTCTTATTAAGAACTTTCTTTCCTACAATTCACACAGGGGCAAATATTTCTTTTGGATTGGTGCCTTTCTACCTTTGTTAATGAACATCCCTATACCTATATGTGTAAATTTTTTTAATTAATTTAAATTCCCGGTTATTGAAGAATTTGTTTTATCTATTAAATATTCTTAGCATTTTTGTCGAATATAAATTAATTTATTATATGGGCCAATCATTTAATGCCCTATATTCTACTCATAAATGTATCTTTTGGGACATATTATAATGTTTTTATTGCTACATGTTTACAATGTAAGTCAAATAATAAGATAATTCAGTACTTTTGCTTTAGATTGTTGAGACCATTATGATTCTTATGAATTTTAGAAATATTTTTTCAATTTATGCAGAAATTTGCATTGGATTTCTTTATATTTAATATATTTGAATATTGTGTCTTATATAATATATATGTTTGCCTTTCTAGGTTTTGGTTACCTCCTTACTTCCACCCCTTTGCCTGTAAATTCCATGCTGTCATTTTTTTAGTAGCTGAGTAATAACTCATTGTGTAAATGAACTAGATTTTCTTTACCTATTGTTTGGTTGAGGAACATCTTGGGTATTTACAGTTTCTGGGTGTTTACAAATAAAGCTACTATGGACATAGGTGAGTGACTGTCCTTGATGTATGGTGGAGTGTCTTTTGAGTATATGCCCAAGAGCAATATAGCTGGGTCTTCGGGTAGAGCTGTTTCTGATTTTTTGAGAAACCACCAGTTTGATTTCCAGAGTACTGTACAAGTTTAAAATCCCACCAAGAATGGAGGAGTGTTCCCCTTTCTCTACATCCTTGTCAGCATGTGCTATCCCTTGAGGTTTTTTTTTTTTTTAACCAATCTTACCCATTCTGATTTGTGTAAGATGGAATCTCAGGGTTGTTTTAACCACACTTCTTTGATGACTAGATATTGAGCTTCTCAGACATTTGACATCCCACTGTTGAGAATTCTGTTTAGTTCTGTACCAGAATTTTAAATTGAGTTATTTCATTTGTTGGAATTTAGGTTCTTGAGTTCTTTATATACTTTAGATATTAACCCTCTGTCAGATGTAGAACTGATGAAGATCTTTTCCCATTTTGTAGGCTGCTCTTTTGTCCTATTGACAGTGTCCTTTGCCTTACAGGAAACTTTCAGCTTCACGAGGTTCCATTTATTAATTCTTTATCTTAGTGCCTAAGGTGTTGGTATTCTATTCAGGAAGTTGTCTTCTATACCAATGAGCTCACAGCTATTCCCTACTTTTTCTTCTATTAGATTTAGTATATCTGAATTTTAAGTTGGGGTCTTTGATCCACTCAAACTTGGTTTTTTATGGGGTGATAAATATGGATCTATTTGCATTCTCCTATGTACAGACATCCAATTAGACTAGTGCCATTTTAGGAGATGCTTTTTTTCCCATTGTATAATTCTTGCAACTTGGTCAAAAATCAAATGTCCATAGATATGCTTATATTTTTTAGGGTCTTTGATTTATTCCATTGACCTGTTTTTATGCCCGTACCATATAGTTTATATCACTGTTGTTCTATAGTAAAGCTTGAAGTCAGGGATAGTGATAACTCAAGAACACTTACTGTTTTAGCTATACTGGGTTTTTGTTTCTCCGTATGAATTTGAATAGTGTTCTTTCATGGTCTGTAAAAAAAAATTGTGTTGGATTTTTTTATGGGAATTGCTTTGAGCCTTTAGATTGCTTTTTTCTTTTCTTTCTCTTTTTTTTAAGTTTCAATACATTGTATTTATTTACTTTTTGTCATTAATTTGGATATTTCCTTTATTTGCATTTCAAATGTTATCTACTTTCTCAGTTTCCCCTCTAGAAGCTCCCTATCCCCTCCATCTCTCCCTGCTTCTATGAGGGTTCTCTCCCACCCACCTACTCCCTACTCCCTGTCCTGGCATGCTCCTACTCTGCAGCATTAAGCTTTCACAGGACCAAGAGCCTCTCCTCCCACTGATGTCCAACAAGGCCATCCTCTGCTACCTCTGCAACTGGAGCCATGGGTCTCTCACTGTGTACTCTTTGGTCAGTGGTTTAATCCCTGGAAGCTCTGGACATTCTAGTTGGTTGATATTGTTGTTCTTCCTACAGGGTTGCAAACCCCTTCACTTCAGTCCTTTCTCTAACTCCTCCATTGGGGACCCCACACTCAGTGTATTGATTAGCTGTGACCATCTGAATCTGCATTTGTCATGCTCTGGCAGAAGCTCTCAGGAGACAACTATTTCAGGCTCCTGTCAGCAAGCACTTGTTGGCATCCTCAATAGTGTCTGGGTTTGGTGTCTGTATGTGGGATGGATCCCCAGGTAGGGCAGTCTCTGAATGGCCTCTCCTTCAGTCTCTGCTCCAAACTTTGTCTCTGTACTTCCTCCAATGAGAATTTTGTTCCCATTTCTAAGAAGGACTGCATCATCTCCATTTTGGTCTTCCTTCTTCTTGAGCTTCAAGTGGTCTATGAATTGAATCCTGGGTTTCTGAACTTTTAGGCTAATATCCACTTATCAGTGAGTACATACCATGTGTGTTCTTTTGTTATTGGGTTATCTCACTCAGGATAATATTTTCTAGTTCCATCCATTTGCCTGTGAATTTCATGAAGTCATAGTTTTTAATAGCTGAGTAGTACTCCATTGTGTAAATGTACCACATTCTCTGTATTCATTCCTCTGTTGAAGGACATTTGGTTTCTTTCCACCTTCTGGTTATTATAAATAATGCTGCTATTAACATAGTAGAGCATGTGTCCTTCATATATGTTGGAGCATGTTTTGGGTATATGCCCAAGAGTGGTATAGCTGGGTCCTCAGGTGTCCAATTTTCTGAGGAACAGTCAGACTCATTTCCAGAGTGGTTGTACCAGTCAAAAGGGCTAAGATAAAAAACTCAGGTGACAGCAGATGCTGGCGAGGATGTGGAGAAAGAGGTACACTCTTCCATTGTTGGTGGGATTGCAAGCTGGTACAACCACTCTAGATTACTTTTTTAAGATGACTACTTTCACTATGTTAATCTTACCAATTCAAGAGCATGGAAAATCTTTCCACTCACTGATATCTTCTCCAATTCCTTTCTTCAAAGACTTGACATTCTTGCCATATGTGTCTTTCACTTACTGCTTAGAGTTACACCAATATATTTTATACTATTTGTGGCTATTCTGAAGGGTGTTGTTTCACTAATATTTTTCTGAGTCCATTTATCTTTGGTATAAAGGTAGACTAGTGTGTGTGTGTGTGTGTGTGTGTGTGTGTGTGTGTGGGTGTGTGTGTGTAAATTTTGTATCCAGCCACTTTGCTGAAGATGTTTATCTGCGATAAGAGTTCCTTTGTAGAATAATTGGGAACACTTATGTATAATATCATAACTTCAAATAGTGATACACTGTTTCCTTCATTTCCAGTTCACAGCTACTGGATTGCCTTTAGTTGTCTCATTTCTCTAGCTAAAACTTCAAATAAAGAGAGTAGACAGTTTTTGTCTCCTCCCTGATTTTAGTGGAATAGCTTTAAGCTTCTCTCCATTTAATTTGATTTTGGCTATTGGCTTCCTGCATATTGCCTTTATTATGTTGAGTATGTTCTGTGCATCTCTGATCTCTCTAAGACTTTTATCATGAAGAGGTATTGGATGTTGTCAAAGTTATCTCACAGCATGAGATAATCATGTGGTTGTTTATATAGTAGAATTCATTGATGGGTTTTCATATGTTGAATGACACCTATGTCCGTGGGATGAAGCCTACTTGATCATCATGGATGTGTTCTTGGATTCAGTCTGTAAGTATTTTATTGAGTATTTTTGCATAAATGCTCATGAGGGAAATTGGTTTGAAATTCTCTTTCATTGTTATGGTTTTGTGTGGTTTAGGTATCAGGATGACTGTGGCCTTATACAATGAATTTAGCAATGTTTCTTTGCTTTTTATTTGGTAGAATGATTTGAGGAGTACTTTAATTAGCTCTTCTTTGAATTCTGGACAAATGCATTTGACAAGATTTTTTTTAACCTGATCTTGATTTAACTTTGGAAGTGGAATCTATCCAGAAAATTATCCATTTCATTTAGACTTTCCAATATTGTGGAATTCAGGTTTTTGAAGCAAGACCTAATAACTGGTTATTTTTAATGTCTGTTCTTATATTCCCTTTTTATTTCTGATTTTGTTAATTTGAATATTATCTTTGCACTTTATTTAGTTTGCCTAAGGGTTTGTCTATCTTGTTGATTGTCTCAAAGAACCTGATCTTGGTTTTGATGGTCCTTTGCATTATTTTTCTTTGTTACTATTTTATTGATTTCAGCCCTGAGCTTGATTATTTCTTGCTGTCTACTCCTCTTGGATATGTGTGCTTTTTTTGTTCTAGAGATTTCAGGGGTCCTGATAAGTCACTAGTATGAGATCTTGCTAATTTCTTTTTGAAGGCATGTAGTGCTATGAACTTTCCTCTTAGGACTGCCTATATCATGCCCCATATGTTTGTGTATGTTGTGCCTTCATTGTCATTGAATTCTACAATGTCTTTGTTAACATTTCTTCTAGGATGTGCCCAACAGTTACTTAGAAACAGCCATGTCTGAGCCTGGCTTTCTATAAAAGGACTATTTGGCTTCTCTTGAACACTCTGACCCCTTTCTCTCCCTCGCAGTCCCTCATCTCTATGAGTTCTTGGCAAGCTTCTTTTATTTTTCTTCACCCTCCCCCCATCCTTCTCTGTCCCCTCTCTTTCACTGCCTTTACTCCCTTCTCAACCCTGTTTCTCATGCCCCCAAAATAAACTTTATTTTATACCAGATACATCATATGGCTGGTACCTCAGTGGGAAGATGCCTTAGCATGGGCCTGCTAAGGCTCCCCCTCCTGCCGCATCATGCCACAGTTTACAAAACATATCAATATTTAATTTCTTTCTTGTTTTTCCCTTGACCCCGTGGTCATCAAGTGTAGAGTTGTTCAGTTTCTTTGAGTTTGTAGGCTTTCTGTTGTTTCTGGTATAGTTGACATCCAGTTTTAATCTGGTGTGATAAGATATAGGAGGTTATTTCAATTTTTTTGTTTATTTTGAAAATTATTGGAGAAGATTCCATGACAGGCTGAGGAACAGTTATATTCCAGGACAGCCAGGGCTATACAGAGAAACCCTGTCTCCAAAAACCAAATCCAAAAACCAAAAAACAAAATAAGTTTAAAGCCAAATTTTGTTTCAGACTTTATAGATTTTAAGCCATACCCAATGAAGTTATAAATCCTGAGATAGTTTACAGTCTCTCTCTCTCTCTCTCTCTCTCTCTCTCTCTCTCTCTCTCTCTCTCTCTCTCTTTCTGTTTTTTTTGACAGGGTTTCTCTGTGTAGCCCTGGCTGTCCTTGGAACTCACTCTGTAGACCAGGCTGGCCTGGAACTCTGCCTCCCAAGTGCTGGGATTACAGGTATGCGCCACCACCACCTGGCTACAGTATATATATATATATATATATATATATATATATATATATATATTTTTTTTTTTTTTTTTTCAAGACAGGGTTTCTCTGTGTGGACCTGGCTGTCCTGGAACTCACTTTGTAGACCAGGCTGGCCTCGAACTCAGAAATCTGCCTGCCTCTGCCTCCCAAGTGCTGGGATTACAGGCGTGCGCCACCACGCCCGGCCCCAGTATATTTTTAAGAGATTTTTTTTTGAGAGAACACAGAGAAATTATAGAGATAAAAGTAGAACCTCAGAGGTGAGATAACTCTGTGGTGTGTGTGTGTGTGTGTGTGTGTGTGTGTGTGTGTGTGTTGGCAGAAGTCATTACAATCTTTGAGGATTTGGAAATCAAATGCACCAATTTTTGGCCAATAATCTGCTGAGGCCAAGCTGTAGTAGTAAAATCTGAGTCCGTGGAGGCAGAGAGAAAGCGGAGGGAATTTCTGTCAGCTCCAAGAGCTGAGAGCAGAAGCTGTGGGACAAAGAGAGGGCAGACAGCCCAAGCTTTAGGGGAGGAGACCAGGAGCTTCTTATATTCTTTTGATGAACTGTTGTGTAGATATCTGTTATGTCCATTTGAGTCATAATATCTGTTAGTTCCATTTATCTCTGTTTAATTTTTGTCTGGATGACCTGTCCATTCTTGAAAGCAGGGTGTTGAAGTGTCCCAATCACTGATATGTGAGGTTCAATGTGTGATTTAAGCTTTAGTAATGTTTCTTTTCAAATGTGGATGCCCTTCTAATTGGGGCATAGATATTTAGAAGGGAGACACCATTTAGACAGATTTTTCTTTGATGAATATGTAGTGTCCTCTCCCATCTCTTTTGAATAATTTTGATAGAAAGTCTGTTTTGTTAGATATTAAGATGGTCACACCAGCTTGCTTCTTGTGTCCATTTGCTTGGAAAATCTTTGTCCAGCACTCTACTGCCTTTATTAGGGAATTAAGACCATTGATGTTGAGGGATATTAATAGCAAATGATAGTTAATTTCTGCTATTGTGATTTTGGTGGTGGTTGGTGTGTGTGTGTGTGTGTGTGTGTGTGTGTGTGTGTGAATGTGTGTGTATTGTGTTTCTCTTCTTTTGGATTTGTTCATGTGAAATTATTTATTTCCTTTTTTTGGGGGGTAATTAATCTCCCTAGGTGGGAGTTTTCCTTCTAGTATAGGGCTGGATTGCTTAAAGTTGGTTGTGTCCTGGAACATTTTGTTTCCTCCAGCTATGTTGATTGAGTTTTGCTCTGTAGTCTTGGCTGACATGTGTGGTCTCTGAGAGTCTGCATGACATCTGCCTTCAACCTTCTGGCTTTTAGAGCCTCCTATTGAGACACTAAATATAATTGTAGTCAGTCTGTCTTTATATATTACTTGGCCTTTTTTTCTTGTAGCTTTTAATATCCTTTCTTTTTCTGTACATTTATTGTTTTGATTAGTATGTGGTGAAAGGATATTTTGTCTGTTCCTATCTATTACTTAGAAGTAATAATATTTTCCCCCAAATCCATAGACTGTCTAGCAAAATATCCCAGCCTGGCATCAAGAACTTCCTCTCAAATTGCTAATCAGGGGGTCCAAAAGACTCCCAAAACAAAACAAGCTATTGCCGTTGCCCTTGGTACCTTCCAGTAAACGAGGATAAGATGATAATGCTAAAAATACCATGCACTCTGGACACAGGGATTGGAGAAATGGATCTGGTGTGTGCTTTGAAGCCTCCTCCCTGAGAATTAGATGTCATAGTGTCAGAAGGAGCTATGCAAATTATAAAGGAGAAAAGCAGGTGATAGCTGTAAGCCTACCAATCACTGTAATGACCAGTGTAGCCAGATATTCTGAAAGGTATATTAGTGACACTTTTATCCTGGGGTAGATTTAAGGCCCACTCAACAGGAGGGGAATTATGACTAGTACTGTTAAACTTAGATTGGAGTATGGCTGGTGATGCCATGGAGCCTAGAGAGAAACTATTACTAGCATTTCCTAAACAAGTACCACTTCTAAGTGCATTGTAAATAATTATTCTTATACTCATAAATTAGTATAGTTCTCATCTCTCATCAAAATAACTTCTTTTGTCAGCAGAGTGATGTCACTACAGAAAGCCACAAAATATTCAAACAGAAACCAACTGTTCTTTGGGTATCTGCCCCTAATTAATACATTTATAAAACCCTCTACAGCTACTCATCAGGGAATATTAGAAAAGTGGAGAAAAATGGCTTGTCAAGAGCCAAAGGACAAGGTTATCTGCAACAAAATCATATATTTAAAAAAGTCACAAAGGTGAGCATAGAGAGAAAGAGGTAGGTCTGAAAGAAGTCAGGGGTAAATGTGATCAAGATACATTGTATAAACCTCTCAAAGAATTAATAATTTAAAAATATACTAAACGTGTTTTCACAATTGCACAGCATTCTTCCTGAGATATTGATTATTTCATACTTTGGTTTAAATCTTATATTACTTGTGTCTTAACATATTAAAGTAATTATTACTTGAGAATTTTTTTCTTCAGAGCAAAGATATAAATAGTGAGTGATTAATGTTTGAAACATTACAATATTCTGATTTTGTCCATTCTCTTACTAGTGAATTTTGGCATTCCTGTGCTTTTCACATATTGCTTAAATTTCTTTATTCAAGACTGATGTACATGAACATTTTTATAAGACAGATTTGCTGGAGGAGTCTTTCATTGGACTTTATATAGATATTTATCCAATGTTTATATCTAAAAAAATAGATTTCTAGGCCGTTTATAATCCATTGGCAGGATTTGATTTTTATTTTCTTTCATTATTCTGAAAATATCATGTTCCCCTCTTCTGATTTATAAAGTGTTACAAAGTGTTTCATGATTATGGAGGTTATTGTGAAAAAACTTGTTATTACTATAAGGCTATTTATTGTATTGATATCCTGGCACTTTGCTAGAAGTGTTTATTGGGTTTGAGAGTTTTCTTGTGCCTTTAGGACCTGTAGCTTAGGGACCTTTATGCACAGAAGGAAAGCATTTAAAAATAAGTGTGCTTTGATTTCTTCTTTTGCTAGTTTGTTCTTTTTATTTGTTTCTTTCTTGTTTTGTCCTAGCTATAACCTGCAATACTATATTGAAGAAGTATAGAGAAAAGTAGAGAAGCCCGCCCAGCTGGTGGTGGGGAAGCCGGAGGGTCACCCAGCGTGCCAGGTGCTCAGAACCATCCGGCGGCGGCGGCAGAACCAGGTACCCGACACAGCCCGAGCTTAAGACCTTCGGGGACTCAGGCCTGGAGTGGGAATTGGGCACAGAATAGCGGGTGCACTCTGCACTCGCGCGCGGGGCGGACCCCGAGCTCCCTGCAGGCAGCTGCCATATTGCCTGCAGCTTCCCGCCCAGCTGGCGGTGGGGAAGCCGGAGGGTCACCCAGCGTCCCAGGTGCTCAGAACCATCCGGCGGCGGCGGCAGAACCAGGTACCCGACACAGCCCGAGCTTAAGACCTTCGGGGACTCAGGCCTGGAGTGGGAATTGGGCACAGAATAGCGGGTGCACTCTGCACTCGCGCGCGGGGCGGACCCCGAGCTCCCTGCAGGCAGCTGCCATATTGCCTGCAGCTTCCCGTCCAGCTGGTGGTGAGGAAGCCAGAGTCAGCCAGTGTGCCAGGTACCCAGACCCAGCCGGAGGCCGAACCAGCCTCCCATCCAGCCAGTGGCAGGGAAGCTGGAAACCGGACCCAGCCAGCCTCCCAGCAGCTTGGGACCAGCAGGCAGAACCAGATAACTGAGATATCCCAACTTTAAGACCCCTGGGGAAACAGGATATCAGACAGCGAACCCTGAGCAGGAGCAGTGCAGAGCAGCTGCCCAACAGGCGGAACCAAATACCTGGGATATCCTGAGGTTAAGACCTCGGGGGACTCAGGCCACCTGTCAGCAATCTGTGAGCAAGAGCCCCGCAGGACAGTGATTCAGGTATCCCAGTCACTGGGAAATAGCCTTACAACCCCACAGGAGGGTCAAGCACCAGCTAGTATCTACAGGACCAACTAACACCAGAGTTAACCAGATGGCAAAAGGCAAACGTAAGATCGCTACTAACAAAAATCAAGGCAATATGGCGGCATCCGAACCCAGTTCCCCAACAGCAATAAATATTGGATACCCCGAAACACCAGAAAAACAAGACTCAGATCTAAAATCACTGGTCAGGATGCTGATAGAGGAACACTTAGATAAATCTCTTAAAGTAATACATGAGAAAATAGATCAAAAGCTAGAAGCCATTGCAAGACAAACACAATTAAATCCCAGATATCTCAACACACCAGAAAAACAAGACTCAGATCTAAAATCACTGGTAAAGATGCAGATTGAGGATCACTTAGATAAATTTCTTAAAGTAATAGAGGAGAAAATAGATCAAAAACTAGAAGCCCATACAAGGCAGACACAAAAATCACTTAAAGAAATCCAGGAGAATATAGAGCAAAAAGTGAATCCCAATAAGGGGGAGAAACAAAAATCACCCAAAGAAATACAAGAGAACATGGGTCAACGAGTAGAAGTCATAAAGGAGGAAACACAAAAATCCCTTAAAGAATTACAGGAAAACACAAACAAGCAACTGAAAGATCTGAGCAAAACCATACAAAATCTAAAAACAGAAGTAGAAACAACTAAGCAATCGCAAAGGGAGACAATGTTGGAAATAGAAAACCTTGGGAAGAAATCAGGAGTCATAGATGCAAATATCAACAATAGAATACAAGAGATAGAAGACAGAATCTCAGATGCTGAAGATACCATAGGAACCATGGATTCAACAATTAAAGAAAATGCAAAATGCAAAAAGCTGGTAACCCAAAACATTCAGGAAATCCAGGACACAATGAGAAGACCAAACCTAAGGATTATAGGGATAGATGAGAATGAAGATCTACAACTTAAAGGGCCAGCAAATATCTTCTACAAAATTATGGAAGAAAATTTCCCCAACCTAAAGAGAGAGATGCCCATGAATATACAAGAAGCCTTTAGAACCCCAAATAGACTGGACCAGAACAGAAATACTTCCCGTCACATAATAGTCAAAACCCCAAATGTACTAAACAAAGAAAGAATATTAAAGGCAGTAAGAGAAAAAGGACAAGTAACATATAAAGGAAGACCTATCAGAATTACACCAGACTTCTCACCTGAGACCATGAAAGCTAGAAGATCCTGGGCAGACCTTATGCAGACCCTAAGAGAACACAAACTTCAGCCAAGACTACTATACCCAGCGAAACTCTCAATTGCCATAGATGGGGAAACCAAGATATTCCACGACAAAACCAAATTTGCAAGATACTTATCTACAAACCCAGCCCTACAAAGGATAATAGGGGAAAAATACCAACACAAGGGGGGAAACAACACCCCAGAAGAAACAAGATAGAAAGCCCATCTCATCCAACCCAAAAGAAGAGAACCACTCAAATACAAATAATAATAACAATTCCCAAAATGTCAGGAAGTAATAATTACTATTCCTTAATATCTCTTAATATCAATGGACTCAATTCCCCAATCAAAAGACACAGACTAACAGACTGGATACGGAAACAGGACCCTACATTTTGCTGCATACAGGAAACACATCTCAGTGTCAAAGACAAACACCTCCTTAGAGTAAAAGGCTGGAAGACAGTTCTACAAGCAAATGGTCCCAGGAAACAAGCTGGAGTAGCCATTCTAATATCAGATAAAATCGACTTTCAACCTAAAGTCATCAAAAGAGACACAGAAGGTCACTTCCTGCTTGTCAAAGGGAAAATCCACCAAGAAGAATTCTCAATACTGAACATCTATGCACCAAATGCAAGGGCACCCTCATTCGTAAAAGAAACTTTACTAAAGCTTAAAGCACACATCGCACCTAACACAATGATTGTAGGTGACTTCAACACTCCACTCTCCTCAATGGACCGATCAGGAAAGCAGAAACTAAACAGGGACACAGTGAAACTAATTGAAGCTTTGGACCAATTGGATTTAACAGATATATATAGAACATTCCATCCTAAAACAAAAGAGTATACCTTTTTCTCAGCACCGCACGGTACCTTCTCAAAAATTGATCATATAATTGGTCACAAGACAGACCTCAACAAATACAAGAAGACCGAACTAATCCCATGTCTCCTATCGGATCACTATGGAGTAAAAGTGGTCTTCAATAGCAAGAAGAACTACAGAAAGCCCACATACACATGGAAACTGAACAATACTCTACTCAATGACACCCTGGTCAAGGAAGAAATAAAGAAAGAAATCAAAGACTTTTTAGACTTCAATGAAAATGAAGGTACGACCTACCCAAATCTCTGGGATACAATGAAAGCAGTGCTAAGAGGAAAACTCATAGCCCTGAGTGCCTCCAAAAAGAAACTGGAAAGAGCATACACTAGCAACTTAACAGCACACCTGAAGGCGCTGGAACAAAAAGAAGCTAACTCACCCAGGAGGAGTAGAAGAGAGGAAATCATCAAACTAAGGGCTGAAATCAATCAAGCAGAAACAAAGAGAACCATACAAAGAATCAACAAAACCAAGAGCTGGTTCTTCGAGAAAATCAACAAGATAGATAAGCCCTTAGCTAGACTAACCAAAGGGCACAGAGATAGTATCCAAATTAACAAAATTAAAAATGAAAAGGGGGATATAACAACAGAAACAGAGGAAATTCAAAAGATCATCAGATCCTACTACAAAGGCCTATACTCAAAACAACTGGAGAATCTGGAGGAAATGGACAATTTCCTAGACAGATACCAAATACCAAAATTAAATCAGCATCAAGTAGACCAGCTAAACAGTCCCATAACCCTTAAAGAAATAGAAGGGGTTATAGAAAGCCTCCCAACCAAAAAAAGTACGGGACCAGATGGTTTTAGTGCAGAATTCTACCAGACCTTCAAAGAAGACTTAACACCAATACTCTTCAAACTATTCCACAAAATAGAGACAGAAGGGACACTGCCCAACTCATTCTTCGAAACCACAATTACGCTGATACCTAAACCACAAAAAGATCCAACAAAGAAAGAGAACTACAGGCCAATTTCTCTTATGAATATAGATGCAAAAATACTAAATAAAATCCTTGCCAACCGAATCCAAGAGCATATCAAAACGATCATTCACCATGATCAAGTAGGCTTCATTCCAGGAATGCAGGGATGGTTCAATATACGGAAATCCATCAATGTAATCCACTACATAAACAAACTAAAAGAAAAAAACCACATGGTCATCTCATTAGATGCTGAAAAAGCATTCGACAAAATTCAGCATCCTTTCATGCTAAAAGTCTTGGAAAGAGCAGGAATTCAAGGCCCATACCTAAACATAGTAAAAGCAATCTACAGCAAACCAGTAGCCAACATCAAAATAAATGGAGAGAAACTTGAAGCAATTCCACTAAAATCAGGGACTAGACAAGGCTGTCCTCTCTCTCCATATCTTTTCAATATAGTACTTGAAGTTCTAGCGAGAGCAATCAGACAACATAAGGAAGTCAAAGGGATACAAATTGGAAAGGAAGAAGTCAAAGTATCATTATTTGCAGATGATATGATAGTCTACTTAAGCGATCCAAAAAACTCCACCAGAGAACTTCTACAGCTGATAAACAACTTCAGCAACGTGGCTGGTTATAAAATTAACTCAAGCAAATCAGTAGCCTTCTTGTACTCAAAGGACAAGCAGGCTGAGAAAGAAGTTAGGGAAATAACACCCTTCACAATAGCCACAAACAACATAAAGTACCTTGGCGTAACTCTAACCAAACAAGTGAAAGATCTGTATGACAGGAACTTCAAGTCCCTGAAGAAAGAAATCGAAGAAGACCTCAGGAGATGGAAAAATATTTCTTGCTCCTGGATTGGCAGGATCAATATAGTAAAAATGGCCATCTTGCCAAAAGCAATCTACAGATTCAATGCAATCCCCATCAAAATCCCAAATCAATTCTTCATAGATCTAGAAAGAGCAATTCTCAAATTCATCTGGAGCAACAAAAAACCCAGGATAGCTAAAACTATTCTCAACAATAAAAGGACTTCTGGGGGAATCAATATCCCTGACCTCAAGCAGTACTACAGAGCAATTGTGTTAAAAACTGCATGGTATTGGTACAGCAACAGGCAGGTAGATCAATGGAATAGGATTGAAGACCCAGAAATTAACCCACAGACTTATGGTCACTTGATCTTTGATAAAGGAGCCACAACCATCCGGTGGAAAAAAGATAGCCTTTTCAACAAATGGTGCTGGTTCAACTGGAGGTCAACATGCAGAAGAATGCGAATTGACCCACTCTTATCTCCTTGTACTAAGATCAACTCCAAGTGGATCAAGGACCTCCACATAAAACCAGACACACTGAAACTATTAGAAAAGAAACTTGGGAAGACCCTGGAGGACTTGGGCACAGGGGAAAAGTTCCTGAACAGAACACCAATAGCTTATGCTCTAAGATCAAGAATCGACAAATGGGACCTCATAAAATTACAAAGTTTCTGCAAAGCAAAGGACACTGTCAGAAGGACAAAACGGCAACCAACAAAGTGGGAAAAGATCTTCACCAACCCCACATCCGACAGAGGGCTAATATCCAATATATACAAAGAACTCAAGAAGTTAGACCGCAAAGAACCAAATAACCCTATCAAAAAATGGGGCACAGAGCTAAACAAAGAATTCTCACCAGAAGAAATTCGGATGGCCGAGAAACACCTTAAAAGATGTTCAACATCATTAGTCATCAGGGAAATGCAAATCAAAACAACCCTGAGATTCCACCTCACACCAGTCAGAATGGCTAAGATTAAAAACTCAAGAGACAACAAGTGCTGGCGAGGATGTGGAGAAAGAGGAACACTCCTCCACTGTTGGTGGGATTGCAAAATGGTAAAACCGCTCTGGAAATCAGTTTGGCGGTTCCTCAGAAAATTGGGCATGTTACTTCCAGAGGACCCTGGCATACCACTCCTGGGCATATACCCAGAGGATTCCCCTGCATGCAATAAGGACACATGCTCCACTATGTTTATAGCAGCCTTGTTTATAATAGCCAGAAATTGGAAGCAGCCCAAATATCCCTCAAAGGAGGAATGGATACAGAAAATGTGGTATATTTATACAATGGAATACTACACAGCAATTAAAAATAATGAATTCATGCAATTTGTAGGTAAATGGTTAGACCTGGAAAATATCATCCTGAGTGAATTAACCCAATCACAAAAGAATGCACCTGAAATGCAATCACTGATAAGTGGATATTAATGAGCCCAGAAGCCCTAAATACTCAAGACACAAATAGCAAGTCAAATGATTCCCAAGAAGAAGAAAGGAGAGGACCCTGGGCCTGTAAAGATTGCTTCCAGTTTAGTAAAGAAACCGAGGGGGGAGGGGGAATTATTGGGGAACAGATGGGGGGGAGAGGAACTATGGGAACTATGGTGGGTGGGAACTGGGAAAGGGGAAAGCCTTTGGAATGTAAACATAGAATATAGAAAATAAAATTAAAAAAAAAAAAAAAAAAAAAAAAAAAAATGTGAAAATTAAAAAAAAAAAAAAAAAAAAAAAAAAAAAAAAAGTAGAGAAAGTATTTTGTGGATTTAGATTTTCCCCATTTTGTATAATGGAGATTACAGGTGTCTTAGTTAAGGTTACTATTTCTATGTAGAGACACCATAGCCATGGCAACTTTTATAAAAGGTAGCACTTAACTGGGGCTTGCTTAGTTTCAGAATTTTAGTCCACTCTCATCATGGAGGGGAGTATGGCAGCACTTAGGAAGATATGATGCTGGAAAAGTAGCTGATTATTTTACATCTGGATCCACAGACAGTAGGAAAAAAGAGACTACAGGCTTGGACTGTGCTGTTTGGAACCTCATAGCTCATCCACAGTAACACACTTCCTCCAACAAGGCCATGCTTCCTAATCCTTTCAAATAATGCTACTGCCAGGTGACCAAGCATTTAACTCTATAAACCACTACCATAATCCCCCAGCTTATGGCCATTAGATCCTTCCCACTCTAATTTCTGCTTCTTCACCCATAAAAATACACCAGCTACACCAAGCCTTTGACGTTTTTTTCATTTCTGAAGGATGTTTCATATAAAATTTAAACCGAATCAATTTATTGGGGTTTGTTGTTGTTAAACTGTTTTCGCTGCAAAGAATTTTATGAAGCTTAATGAAGTCTTTTAACTGAAATCCCCCATATAACCAAAAGCCAAATTCTATACTGCCAACATACAATGCTCTTACTATACAAAGCCACAACTCCTGATCCTTTCAAATAGTGCCATTCCCTGAATACAAATCTACCACCTCAGGGGTGAATTTTCATTCAAACCACCAAGTCATGTTTGTCACATATAGCTTTTTTTATGTTGTATTCCTTTTTTCTATTTTCTTCAGCCCCTTTATTGGGAAGGAATATTAAATTTTGTCACAAGAATTATCTGTATAACTTAAGATCAGGTGTTTGCATGCTCAAGTCTATTTATATCATATGATGTATTTGTACATCTTCATACATTGGAGTATTCTCTTTTTTTAGATTTTTTCCTTTATTTTCTATATTCTTTGTTTACATTCCAAAGGCTTTCCCCTTTCCCAGTTCCCCCCCTCACCATATGTCTCATAAGTCCTCTTTGCTCCACCCATTCCCCAATCACACCCCCCCCCATTTCTCTGTTCTGATACTCTCCTACAAATCTGGATCCAGTCTTTTCAGGACCAGGGTCCTTTCCTTCCTTCTTCTTGGGAATCTTTTGATTTGCTAATTGTGCCTTGAGTATTCAGAGCTTTTGGACTCATTAATATCCACTTATCAGTGATTGCATTTCATGTGTATTCTTTTGTGATTGGGTACATTGGACTATTCTTGCATCAGCATTATACAAAATGGGAAAAATCTAAATTCACAAAGTACTTTCTCTACTTTTCTCTATACTTCTTAAATATAGTGTTGTGGGTTATACCTAAGACAAGACAAGGGAGAAACAAATAAAAAGAACAAAACAGCAAAGGAAGAAATCAAAGCACACTTGGTGTAACGTGTATTTTTATGGGTGAAGAAGCAGAAATTCATGTGGGAAGAATCTAATGGCCATAAATCAGGGGATTGTGGTAGTACTTTGAATAAGAATGGCTGCCTCTGGCTTACAGATTTAAATGCTTGGTCACCTGGGAGTAGCACTATTTGAATTAAGCCACCTTCAGAGTGAGTGAGCTTACTGATGTGTTCTTAAATTTTGCTTACAAATATTTTATTTACATTTTTCCCTACCAGTGCTCAAGGATATAGTCTAAATTTTTGTTGTCATTGTGTCCATTCTGCCCCAGAATTTCTACTCTCTTCATTTCTACTCTCTACTATATTTCACCTATATCCTACTATTGTCCATACAACATTAATGTACCCCTTCACAAATGGCCCTTTCTAGTTCCCTAGTTTAAGTTCTAATTCAGGTAATAAAACAAAGCAAAAGACTTGAGGCTAAGAATCAACTAAAACGGTGGACATGGAACTTTTGTGTTTTGGAGCCTGGGTAATATCATTCAGTGTAAATCTCTGTTATATTCATTTATCTGAACATTTCATGATTATATATATATATATATATAGATAGATAGATAGATAGATAGATAGATAGATAGATAGATAGATATAGATATAGATAGAGGAGTAATTTTCCATTCTGTAACTGAACCACAGGAATGCTGAGAGTGAGAGAAATGGTCTTTCTCAAAGAAGAGCATACAAATAGGATAATATCCAATGATATTTGGACTCTTACAAATTTTGGTGTTGGCTTTTCTTTTGCTTATTAAAAAAAGCCCCAATATCTTAGATAGGCTTGTGTGCAATATATAGATTATTTCTGGAAGGAAAGCTATTTTCATAAGATTAATTCTTCCACGCTACGAACATGCAAAGTTTCTGTATTTTTTTGTCTTCACAAATTTCTTTCTTCCATGACTTAAAGGTATCATTATGAAGCTCTGTTTGCTTGATTAGGTTTATTCTAAGGCATGTGTACTGTGAATGGGATCATTTTCCTTCACTGTGTCTGTTTCTGGTGGTTTGAATAAGAATGGGCTGTACAGTTCATGTATTTAATACTTCTTCATTAAGATGTAATACTACTAGAGAAGGTTTAGGAGGTGTGGCCTTGTTGGAGAAAGTCTGTTACTGGGGATGGGCTTCATATTTTTAAAAACTTATTTTACTTATTTACATTTCAAATGTTGCCCTCCTTTCTGGTATCCCCACCAAGAGTTCTTCACCCATCCCTTTCTACTTTGCTTCTGAGAGGTTGCTCCTCCACCTATCCACCCCAAGCTCACCCCCTCCCAGCATCCCCTTTCCCTAGGGCATCAAGTTTCCATATGATTAGGTGCATTTTCTCCCACTGAAGCCAGACAAGCCAGTCCTCTGCTACATATGGGCTGGGGGCCACAGACCAATCCATATATACTCTTTGGTTGGTGATTTAGTCCCAAGGATCTCTGAGGGTTCTGGCTAGTTGACACTGTTGTTCTTCATATGGGGTTGCAATCCCCTTCAGCTCCTTCAATCCTTCCCCAAACTCTTTCATAGGGGGCCCCGACCTCAGTCCATTGGTTGACTGTACCTGTATCTGTCTTGGTCAGCTGCTGACAAAGCCTCTCAGAGGCAGCCATGCTATGTTCCTGTCTGCAAGCACAACATGACATCAGTAATTGTGTCAGAGTTTGGTACATGTACCTGGCATGGATCCCAAGCTGGGCTGGTCACTGGATGGTCTTTCCTTCTGTGTCTGCTCCATTTTTTGTCTCTGTATTTCCTTTAGACAGGAATAATATAGGATTAAAATTTTGAGATGGTTTGGTGACCCAATCCCTCAACTGGGGGGCATGCCAATATACTGGATGTGGTCTCTTCAGGTTCTATATTCCCTTTCTTGGGTATTTCAACTAATGTCACCCCCTTTTGGCATCTGGGACTCTTCAGTGGCTACCTCCAGTTCTACATACCTCTTGCTACATATTTCTATTCATTTTCATAACCCTCTGGACTTCTCTCCTGTCTCTACACATACCTGATACTGCCTCCTTCTTCCCTATACCCCACTGTCTCCTTTCCAGGTCCTTTCTTCCCTCTACCTCCCATGATTATTTTGTTCCCCTTTCTAAGTAGGATAGAAGCATCCACACTTTGATCTTTCTTTTTCTTAAGCTTCATATGGTCTGTGAGCTACATCATGGGTATTCTGAGCTTCTTTTTAGCTAAGGTCCAGCTATCAGTGAGTACATACATACCATGTGTGTTCTTTTGTGACTGGCTTACCTCACACAGGATGATTTTGTAAGCTCCATCCATTTGCCTGAAAAATTCATCAAGTCATCATTTTTTTATTTTTTTTTATTGTATATATTCTATATTTACAATTCATTTCCCTTTTTCTGGTTCCCCACCCCCAAAGGTCCCACATGTCCTTTTCCCTCCCCCTGCTCCCGCATCCACCCCCTCCCACTTTACTGTTCTTGTACTCTCCCACAATGATGTTTTGGTCCATTCTAGCACCAGTGTCCACTCCTTTCTTCTTGTGAGACATCACTTGATATGTGATTTGTGTCTTTGGTGTTCCTAGCTTCTAGGCTAATATCCACTTATCAGTGACTGTATACCATGGGTATTCTTTTGAGACTGGGTCACCTCACTTAGTATGACATTCTCCAGCTCCATCCATTTCTCTAAGAATTTCATGAATTCATTGTTTCTAATGGCTGTATAGTACTCCATTGTGTATATATACCACATCTTTTGTATCCATTCCTCTGTTGAGGGACATCTGGGTTCTTTCCAGCTTCCGGCTATTATATATAAAGCTGCTATGAACATAGTGGAGCATGTATCCTTATTGCATGCTGGTGAATCTTCTGGGTATATTCCCAGGAGTGGTATGGCTGGGTCCTCCGGAAGTATCACGCCCAGTTTTCTGAGGAACCGCCATACTGATTTCCAGAGTGGTTGTACCAGCTTGCATTCCCACCAGCAGTGGAGGAGTGTTCCTCTTTCTCCACATCCTCGCCAACACCTGATGTCTTCTGAGTTTTTAATCTTAGCCATTCTGACTGGTGTGAGGTGAAATCTCAGGGTTGTTTTAATTTGCATTTCCCTAATGACTAGTGATGTTGATCATTTTTTAAGGTGTTTCTCAGCCATCCGAATTTCTTCAGGTGAAAAGACTCTGTTTAGCTCTGTACCCCATTTTTGGATAGGGTTATTTGGTTTTCTGGGGTCTAACCTCTTGAGTTCTTTGTATACATTGGAGATTAGCCCTCTGTCGGATGTGGGGTTGGTGAAGATTTTTTCCCAATTTGTTGGTTGCCGATTTATCCTTTTGACAGTGTCTTTTGCCTTACAGAAACTTTGTAGTTTTATGAGGTCCCATTTGTCTATTCTTGCTCTTAGAGCATAAGCAATTGGTGTTCTGTTCAGGAATTTTTCCCCTGAGCCAATGTCCTCAAGGGTCTTCCCCAGTTTCTTTTCTATTAGTTTTAGTGTGTCTGGTTTTATGTGGAGGTCCTTAATCCACTTGGAGTTGAGCTTAGTGCAAGGAGATAAGAGTGGATCAATTCTCATTCTTCTGCATGTTGACCTCCAGTTGAGCCAGCACCATCTGTTGAAAAGGCTATCTTTTTTCCACTGGATGTTTTCAGCTCCTTTGTCGAAGATCAATTGGCCATAGATGTGTGGGTTCAATTCTGGGTCTTCGATCCTATTCCATTGATCCACTTCCCTGTCACTGAACCAATACCATGCAGTTTTTAATACCACTGCTCTGTAATATTGCTTGAGGTCCGGGATATTGATTCCCCCAGAAGTTCGTTTGCTGTTGATGATAGTTTTAGCTATCCTGGGTTTTTTGTTATTCCAGATGAATTTGAGAATTGCTCTTCCTAGCTCTATGAAGAACTGAGTTGGGATTTTGATGGGAATTGCATTGAATCTGTATATTGCTTTGGGCAAGATTGCCATTTTGACTATATTAGTCCTGCCAACCCACGAGCATGGAAGATTTTCCCATTTTCTGATGTCTTCTTCAATTTCCCTCTTCAGAGACCTGAAGTTTTTGTCATATAAATCTTTCACATGTTTGGTTAGCGTCACTCCAAGATACTTTATAACATTTGTGGCTATTGTGAAGGGTGTCATTTCCCTAATTTCTTTCTCGGCCTGCTTATCCTTCGCGTATAGGAAGGCTACTGATTTACTTGAGTTGATTTTATAGCCAGCCACTTTGCTGAAGTTGTTTATCAGTTGCAGGAGTTCTCTGGTGGAGGTTTTTGGGTCACTTAAGTAAACTATCATATCATCTGCAAATAGTGATAGTTTGACTTCTTCCTTTCCGATTTGTATCCCTTTGACTTCCCTCTGTTGTCGAATTGCTCTAGCTAGTACCTCAAGTACTATATTGAAGAGATATGGCGAGAGGGGACAGCCTTGTCTAGTCCCTGATTTTAGAGGGATTGCTTCGAGTTTTTCTCCGTTTACCTTGATGTTGGCTACTGGTCTGCTGTATATTGCTTTTACTATGTTTAGATATGGGCCTTGAATTCCTGTTCTTTCTAGGACCTTTAGCATGAAAGGATGCTGAATTTTGTCAAATGCTTTTTCAGCATCCAATGAGATGACCATGTGGTTTTTTTCTTTGAGTTTGTTTATGTAGTGGATTACGTTGATGGATTTCCATATATTGAACCATCCCTGCATCCCTGGGATGAAGCCAACTTGATCATGGTGAATGATCGTTTTGATGTGTTCTTGGATTCGGTTGGCAAGTATTTTGTTTAGTATTTTTGCATCGATATTCATAAGAGAAATTGGCCTGTAGTTCTCTTTCTTAGTTGGATCTTTGTGTGGTTTTGGTATCAGGGTAATTGTGGCTTCATAGAATGAGTTGGGTAGTGTTCCTTCTGTTTCTATTTTGTGGAATAATTTGAAGAGTATCGGTATCAGGACTTCTTTGAAGGTCTGATAGAATTCTGCACTAAAACCGTCTGGTCCTGTGCTCTTTTTGGTTGGAAGACTGACTATGACCCCTTCTATTTCTTTGGGGGTTATGGGTCTGTTTAGACGATCTATTTGATCCTGGTTTAATTTTGGTATTTGGTAACTGTCGAGGAAATTGTCCATTTCCTCCAGATTCTCCAGTTGTGTTGAGTATAGGTTTTTGTAGTAGGATCTGATGGTTTTTTGAATTTCCTCAGTTTCTGTTGTTATATCTCCCTTTTCATTTCTAATTTTGTTAATTTGAATACTGTCTCTGTGCCCTTTAGTAAGTCTGGCTAGGGGTTTATCTATCTTGTTGATCTTCTCAAAGAACCAGCTCCTGGTTTTGTTGATTCTTTGTATGGTTCTCTTTGTTTCAACTTGATTGATTTCAGCCCTGAGTTTGATGATTTCCTGTCTTCTACTCCTCCTGGGTGAAATTGCTTCTTTTTGTTCTAGGGCTTTCAGGTGCGCCATTAAGTTGCTGGTATATGCTCTCTCCTGTTTCTTTTTGGAGACACTCAGGGCTATGAGTTTTCCTCTAAGCACTGCTTTCATTGTGTACCATAGATTTGGGTATGTTGTGCCTTCATTTTCATTAAGTTCTAAGAATTCTTTGATTTCTTTCTTTATTTCTTCCTGGACTAAGGTATCATTGAGTAGAATATTGTTCAGCCTCCAAGCGTATGGGGATTTTCTGTTGTTTTTGTTGCTATTGAAGAACACTCTTACTCCATGGTGATCTGATAAGAGGCATGGGATTAGTTCAATCTTTTTATATTTGTTGAGATCTGTCTTGTGTCCAATTATATGGTCGATTTTGGAGAAGGTACCATGAGGGGCTGAGAAAAAGGTATAGTCTTTTGCTTTAGGGTGAAATGTTCTATATATATCTGTTAAATCCAATTGCTCCAAAGTTTCGATGAGTTTCTCCGTGTCTCTGTTTAGTTTCTGTTTTCCTGGTCGGTCCACTGTAGATAGTGGAGTATTGAGGTCCCCCACAATCATTGTGTTAGGTGCAATGTGTGCTTTGAGCTTTAGTAAGGTTTCTTTTACAAATGAGGGTGCCCTTACATTTGGAGCGTAGATGTTTAGAATTGTGAGTTCCTCTTGGTGGATTCTTCCTTTGACTAGCAGGAAGTGACCTTCTGTGTCTCTTTTGATGACTTTGGGTTGAAAGTCAATTTTATCTGATATTAAAATGGCTACTCCAGCTTGCTTCCTGTGACCATTTGCTTGCAAAATTGTCTTCCATCCTTTTACTCTAAGGTAGTGTTTGTCTTTGATTCTGAGGTGTGTTTCCTGTAAGCAGCAAAATGTAGGGTCCTGTTTCCGTATCCAGTCTGTTAGTCTATGTCTTTTTATTGGGGAGTTGAGTCCATTGATGTTAAGAGATATTAAGGAATAGAGATTATTACTTCCTGACATTTTTGATGTTATTTTTGTTTTTGAGTAGTTATCTTCCTTTGAGTTTGATGGAAGAAGTTTACTGTCTTGCTTTTTCTTGGGTGCCATTTCCTTCCTTGTGTTGGAGTTTTCCTCCTATTATCCTTTGTAGAGCTGGGTTAGTGGAAAGATATTGTGTAAATTTGGTCCTGTCATGGAATATTTTGATTTCTCCATCTATGTTGATTGAGAGTTTTGCTGGGTATAGTAGTCTTGGCTGACATTTGTTTTCTCTTAGGGTCTGCATGAGGTCTGCCCAGGATCTTCTAGCTTTCATGGTTTCTGGAGAGAAGTCTGGTGTGATTCTGATAGGTCTTTCTTTATATGTTACTTGGCACTTTTCTCTTACTGCCTTTAATATTCTTTCTTTGTTTAGTACATTTGGGGTTTTGATTATTATGTGACGGGAGGTGTTTCTGTTCTGGTCCAGTCTGTTTGGAGTTCTGTAGGCTTCTTGTACATTCATGGGCATCTCTCTCTTTAAGTTAGGAAAGTTTTCTTCCATAATTTTGTTAAAGATATTTGCTGGCCCTTTAAGTTGTAGATCTTCACTCTCATCTATCCCTATAATCCTTAGGTTTGGTCTTCTCATTGTGTCCTGGATTTCCTGGATGTTTTGGGTTACAAGCCTTTTGGATTTTGCATTTTCTTTGACTGTGGAGTCAATGGTTACTATGTTATCTTCAGCATCGGAGATTCTTATTTCTATCTCTTGTATTCTGTTGTTTATGTTTGCATCTACGACCCCTGTTTTCTTCCCAAGGTTTTCTATCTCCAAGGTTGCCTCCTTTTGTGATTTCTTAGTTGTTTCTACCTCTGTGTTCAGATCTTGGATGGTTTTGCTCAGTTCCATCATTTGTTTGTTTGTGTTTTCATGTAATTCTTTAATATATTTTTGTGCTCCCTCTTTCATGACTTCTGCCTGTTGTTTCAAGTTCTCCTGCATTTCTTTAACTGATTTTCTCACTTCCTCTTTATTGGTTTCTGTCTGATGGCCCATATTCTCCTGGAGTTCTTTAAGTGTTTTTTGTGTTTGGATTGTAAGAGCTTCTACTCTATTGATGTTCCCCTGCATTTCTTTAAGAGATTTGTTTATGTCTTTTTTGTGTTCCTCTAGGAGCATCATGACCTGTGCTTTTATATCTAACTCTTGTTTTTCTGGTGTGCTGGGGTATCCAGGACTTGCTGTGGTTGGCGAATTGGGTTCAGATGGTGCCATATTGTCTTGATTTCTGTTAATAACGTTCCTACGTTTGCCTTTTGCCATCTCTTTATCTCTGGCGTTAGTTGGTCTTATTGTAGATGGCGCCCTGCTGAAAGCACAGCACTCCTGTCCCCAGGAGACAGATCCCTTCTGGCAGCTTGTCTGTGCTGGACTATGCTCGCTCTGAGTCCAGGTCCCTGACTCCAGCTGCTAGAGTTCTGAGCTGTGCCCCGAGGCGGCCCGGTGGCCCCTCGCTGCTAGTCCGCTCAGAGAGCTGGTCCCGGCCGGTAGTCTGCACCCGCAGCTGAGCTTTCTGTGCCCGGATCTCCTGCAGAGCTAAGCTAAGCTATAACTCTGGCCACGCACCTGATTCCAGCCACTCACTGCGTCCAGTGTGCCGGCTCTTTGCGCGCGGGGGTCTGGTGCAAGATGGCTGCCCCTGCTGAAAGCACCACGTGGCCTTGGCTGAGCTGCTCGTACCCAGCTCTGCTGCTCCCTTCTGGCTGCGTTGTCTGTGCTGGACTATGCTCGCTCTGAGTCCAGGTCCCTGACTCCAGATGCTAGAGTGCTGAGCTGTGCCCCGAGGCGGCCCGGTGGCCCCTCGCTGCTAGTCCGCTCTGAGAGCTGGTCCCGGCTGCTAGTCTGCACCCGCAGCTGAGCTTTCTGTGCCCGGATCTCCTGCAGAGCTAAGCTAAGCTATAACTCTGGCCACGCACCTGATTCCAGCCGCTCACTGCGTCCAGTGTGACCGATGTTTGCACGCGGGGGTTTGGGGCAAGATGGCTGCCCCAGCTGAAAGCACCGCGTGGCCTTGGCTGAGCTGCTCGTACCCGGCTCTGCTCCTCCCTTCTGGCTGCGTTGTCTGTGCTGGAGTATGCTCGCTCTGAGTCCAGGCCCCTGACTCCAGCTGCTAGAGTGCCGAGCTGTGCCCCGAGGCGGCCCGGTGGCCCCTCGCTGCTAGTCCGCTCAGAGAGCTGGTCCCGGCTGCTAGTCTGCACCCGCAGCTGAGCTTTCTATCCAAGTCATCATTTTTAATAGCTGAATAGTATTCCATTACATAAGTGTATTATTTGGGTTATTTCTACCTTCTGACTATTATAAATAAGGCTGCTATGAAGATAGTGGAACATGAGTACTGGTTATATGTTGGATCATCTTTTGGATATATGCCCAGGAATGGTACAGCTGTGTCCTCAGATAAAACAATTTCCAATTTTCTAAAAATCTGTCATATTGTTTTCCAAATTGGTTTTTCCAGCTTGCAATCCCACCAGCAGTAGGAGAATGTTCCTCTTTCTCCATGTCCTCACCAGCATCTGCTGTCTTCTGACTTTTTGATCTCAGCTATTCTGATTGGTATGAGGTAGAATCTCACAGCTATTTTAATTTGTATTTCCCTGATAACTAAAGATGTTGAACATTTCTTTAGGTGCTTCTTGACAATTCAAGATTCCTTAGATGAAAATTCTTTGTTTAGTTCTGTACCCCATTTTTAATAGTGTTAATTTGTTCTCTGGAGTCTAACTTCTTGGGTTTCTTGTATATATTGGATATTAGCTATTTTTGGATATAGAATTTGAAAAGATCTTTTCCCAATCTGTAAGTTACTGTTTTGTCTTGATGACAGTGTCCTTTGCCTTACAGAAGCTTTTCAATTTCATGATGTCCTATTTGTCAAATGTTGATCTTAGAGCCTGAGCCAGTTGTGTTCTGTTCAGAAAAATTTCCCCTGTGCTGATGTGTTCAAGACTCTTTTCTATTTTCTCTTGTATTAGATTCAGGGTATCTGGTTTTATGTGGAGGTCCTTGATTCACTTGGACTAGCAGATTTAAAAAAATGGACCAATTTATATTCCTCTACATGCTGATCAACAGTTGAACTAGCACAATTTATTGAAAATGCTGTTTTCCAATGGATAGTTTTGGCTCCTTTGTCAAAGATCAAGTGACCATAGATGTTTAGGTTTATTTTTTGGTCTTCAATTCTATTCCTTTGATCTTCCTGCCTGTCTCTGCAAAATATCATGCAGTTTTTATTACTCTTGCTGTGTAATACAGTTTGAGGTTAGGGGTGGTGATTCTCCCAGAAGTTCTTTTATAGATGAGAATTGTTTTTACTATCCTGGGTTTTTTGTTATCCAGATGAATTTGAGAATTACTCTTTTTATCTCTGAAGAATCATGTTGGAATTTTAATGGGGACTGTATTGAATCTGTAGATTGTTTTGGGTAAGATGGCCCTTTTTTACTATGGTAATCCTGCCGGTCCCTGAACATGGGAGATCTTTCCATCATCTGAGGTCTTCTTCAATTTCTTTCTTCAGAGACTTGAAGTTCTTGTCATACAGACATTTTACTTGTTTGGTTAGAGTCATACCAAGATATTTTATATTATTTGTGACTATTGTGAATGGTGTCATTTCACTAATTTCTTTCTCAGCCCACTTATCCTTTGTGTATAGGAAGACTACTGATTTGTTTGAGTTAATTTTTTATCTAGCCACTTTGCTGAACTTGTTTGTAGGTGTTCTCTGATAGAATTTCTAGCGTTGCTCATGTATACTATCATATCATCCTCAAACAGTGATATCTTGTCTTCTTCCTTCCCCATTTGTATCCCTTTGATCTCATTTTGTTGTATAATTGGTATGGCTAGAATATTAAGTACTATATTGAATAAATAGGGAGAGAGTAGGCAGCCTTGTGTTGTCCCTGATTTTAGTAGGCTTACTTCAAGTTTCTCTCCATTTAATTTGATATTGGCTATTGGTTGCTTTTATTATGTTTAGGTATGTGCCTTGAATTCGTTTTCTTTCCTAGGCGTTTAACATGAAGGGTTATATTTTTTCAAAGACCTTTTCAGCATCTAATTAAGTCATGTGGGAATTTTTTCCTTTGAGTTTGTTTATATACTAGATTTTGTTAATGAATTTGTATATATTGAACCATCCTTGCATCCCAGGGATGAAGCCTACTTGATCATGGTGAATGATCATTGTGATGTGTTCTTGGATACAGTTTGCAAAAATTCTCTGAGTATTTTTGCATCAATATTCATAAGGGAAATTGGTCTGAAGTTCTTTCTTTGTTGGGTCTTTTTGTGGTTTAAGTATCAGCATAACTGTGGCTTCATAGAACAAATTAGGTAGTGTTACCTCTGTTTCTATTTTGAGGAAGGTATAGAGAAGTATTGAAAAAGAAGACCTAATATTCTGCACTATAACCATCTCACCCTTGGCTCTTTTGGTTGAGAGACTTTTAATGACTACCTCTATTTCCTTAAAGGTTATGGGACTGTTTGGAGCATTTATCTGATTATGATTTAACTTTGGTACCTGGTAAGCTGTTTAGAAAATCCATTTCATTTAGATTTTACAGTTTTGTTGAGTATGGGCTTTTGTAGCAGGATCTGATGTTTTTTTTTTCATTTTCCCGAGTTTTTGTTGTTATCTCCCCCTTTTCATTTCCAATATTGTTAATTTATATACTGTCTCTTTGTCCTTTGTTAGTTTAGCTAAGTGTTTATCTATCTTGTTGATTGTCTCAAAGAAGCAGTTCATAGTTTTGTTGATTCTTTGTATAGTTCTTTGTAGGGGTAGTTCTGATCCATAGGTCCTGCTCCCCAATTCGTTCTTTATATGTTAGTAAAGAAGCCATAGGCCAATTTCTGGGCAGAAGGCATAGGCAGGACTTCAGAGTCCCTCAAAGCAAGCAGAAAGACACAAGGAGTGTCATGCTTCTGAGAGAAAAGTGAACAGCCATGAGAGATGTCAGGAAGAATGCCTGCCTGTGGCTGCTCCTACATGTGGGAGGTTCAAAGTGTTTAGAAGGGAGTAGATATAACTGAGCAACTGAAGTATACGGCAGGTGGAAAGGTGTGGAGAGTCTGGTATTGCTGTGTCCCGAGAGGCTCTGCCAGAGCCTGATAAATACAGAGGCAGATGCTTGCAGCCAATCCTTGGACTGAGCACTGGGTCTCCAATGGAGGAGTTAGAGAAAGGACTGAAGGAGTTGAAAGGGTTTGCCATCCCATAAGGAGAAGAAGAATAACAACCAACCAGACCCTCTAGAGCTCCAGGGAACTAAGACACAAATCAAGGACTACACATGGAAGGACCCATGGTTCCAGCTGCACCTATAGTAGATGATGACCTTGTCAGGCATCAATGGGAGAAGAGGTCCTTGGTCTTATGAAGGCTCAATGCTCCAGTGGAGGGGATGTGAGGGAGGTGGAAATAGATGTGTAGGTAGGGGAACACCCTCATAGAAACAGTGGGATGAGGGATAGTATAGGACATTTTGGGGGGATCATAAACGGGGATAACATTTGAAATATAAATAAAGAAAATATCTAATCAAAACTATATTGAAAAAGAAAAAGAAAATAAAAACAACACAAGCTTAAAAAAAAGAATATTGAGAAGGGCACATTTTTCCAGGTGGTAGAGACTAGCATCCAGTAATTGTGTCAAAAGGCAAGTTGAAATTGAATAAGTGTATGTGTCTATGTCTTTTATCAAGGGACTCAAGGGAAGCTGGGTGGGAGCTGGTAGTGTCACACATTCCTGGAGCTTAGGCACAGTAGCAAAAGCTATACACAACAGGTCTCTGTTTCTACTTGGTTGATTCCAGAACTGGGTGTGATAATTTCCTGCCTTCTTTGCATCTTGCGTGTATTTATTCTAAAGCTTTCAGATGTGCTCTTCAGCTGTTAGTGTCAGATCTCTTCAATTTCTTTATGAAGGTACTCAGAGTGATAAGTATTCCTCTCAACACTGCTTTCATTATATTCCATAAATTTGGGTATATAGCATACATTGTTTTTTGTTAAATTACAGAAAGTCTTTAATTTCTTTCTTTATATCTTCCCTAAGTTATCACTGAGTAGAGAGTTGTCCAGTTTCCATGAATATGTGGGTTTTCTCTTGTTTTTGTTATTATTGAAGACCAGCCACAGTCCATGGTGATCTGAAAGGATGCATAAGATAATTCAATTTTCTTGTATCTGTTGAGGATTATTTTATGTCTGTTTATGGTCAATTTTGGAGAAAGTATCATGAGTTTCTGAGAAGAAGGCATATTCTTTTGGTTGAGGGTGAAATGTTCTGTAGATATCTGTTAAATCCATTTGGTTCATAGCTTCTGTTAGTTTCACTATGTCTGTTTAGTTTCTGTTTCCATGATCTGTCCATCGGTGAGAATGGAGTCTTTTGAGGTTCAATGTGTTCTTTGAGCTTTAGTAATGTTTCTTTTAAAAGGTGTGTGCCCTTGCTTTGGGGCATAGATATTCAGAATTGAAAGTTCATCTTGGTTGATTTTCACTTTGATGAGTATGAAGTGTCTTTCCCAATCTCTTTTGATAACTTTTGGTTGAAAATCTGTTTATTGGATACTAGAATGACATCCAGCTTGTTTCTTGGGACCATTTGCTGGGAAAATTATTTTACAGCCTTTAACCCTGAGGTAGTATCTGTGTCAGTAAGGTGTATCTCCTGGATGTAGCAAAATGCTGGGTCCTGTTTACATATCCAATCTGTTAGCCCATGTCTTTTTATTGAACAATTGAGTCTACTGATACAGAAATATTAAAATCACTAAATTTTTTGTTGTTAAGAGGCAGAATTTATGTTTGTTGTGGGTTTGTTGTGAGAAGATTAATTTTCTTGGGTGTAGTTTCCCTCCTTGCATTGGACTTTTCCTTCTATTATCCTCTGCAGGGCTGGATTAGTGGTAAGATTTTTTTTAATTTGTTTTTATCATGGAAAATCATAGTTTATCTATCTATGGTAATTGAGAAATTTTCTGGATACATTAGCTTTGGCTGGCATTTGTGGTTTTTTTTACAGTCTGTATGACATCTGCCCAAGACCTGGCTTATAGAGTCTCTGTTGAGAAGTCTGGTGTAATTTTTGATAGGTCGGCCTTTATATGTTACTTGACCTTTTCCCCTTACATATTCTTTCTTTGTTCTGTATGGGAGGAATTTCTTTTCTGGTCCAATCTATTTAGTGTTCTATAGGCTTGCTGTACACTTACAGGAATCTCCTTGTTTAGGTTGGGGAGTTTGTGTCTATGACTTTGTTGAAAATGTTTTCTGGCCCTTTGAGCTGGCAATATTTACCTTCTTCTATTCCTGTTATTCTTAGGATTGATCTTTTCATTTGTGTCCTGGATTTCCTGGTTAGGAGCTCTTTGTACTTTGTATTTACTTTGACTGTTGTATTAATGCCTTCTATGGTATTCTGTCTTCTGTCTTGTATTCTGTTGTTGATGCTTGCATCTGGTTTCTTTCCCAGGTTTTCCATCTCCAGGATTTTCTCCCTTTGTGATTTCTTTATTGTTTCTATTTCCATTTTTAGATCCTAGATGGTTTTGTTGAATTACTTCACCCATTTGATTGTGTTTTCATGTATTTCTTTAAGGACTTTATGTGTTTTCACTTTAAGGGCTTCTACCTGGGTTCTCCTGTAGTTCTTTAAGGAAATTATTTACTTCCCCCTTAATGTCCTCTATCATCTTCATGAGATTTCAGAACAGAGTCTTGTTCAGGCATATTAGGGTTTCCAGGGCTTGCTGTGGTTGGCGAACTGGGTTCTGATATTGCCAAGTAGCATTGGTTTCTGATTATTTTGTTCTTGGGCTTGCCTCTTACTATCTGGTTATCTCTGGGGTTAATTGGCCTTGCTGTCTGACTGGAGTGTGTCCCTCCTATGAGCCTTGTTATGTTAGGCCTTCTTAGGTCAGCATATCTCTGGGTGTGTGTGTGTGGGATCTGGAATGCCTGATCTGTGAGCCTGGCTGTGGTAGACCCATTCTGATTCTGAGTGTGGGTATGGTGGGGGGTGCTGGAGCACAGGATCTGCTCCTAGGCTCAGTTTTTTATCAGAAGTGAGGTGTGTCTCTGGCAGTGTGAGAGGACCTGTGTCCTCTGGGCCCCAGAGGAAATGGGTCCTATTAGGCCAGCTATTGAGTCAGGGAAGACTCACTTTTGATCCTGGTGCTATCAAAACTCCAGGGAGTCAAGCTGTCTTTGGGTATGGGCGAGGAGAAGGGTGGGCTGGAACACAAGATCAAATCCCAAGGTCTTCTAACATAAGTATGGTCAGGCCTATCTCAGCAATACCTGACTCCCCGGCACTAACTTCTCCCTCAATCAATGTTCACTTTCTATAAAAAAGATGCCATAATCACAGTAATTCTTACAAAAGAAAGAATTTAATAGAGTCTTGCTTATAGTTTCAGAAGTAAATCCATTTTCATCACGGTAGTGAGCATGGCAAATAGGCAGACAGACATGATGATAAAGAAGCAGTTGAGAGTTCTCCATCTGGATACCCAGATAGCCACAAGATCTGCCTTAGGTGTCTGAAACCTCAGAGCCCACCTTTAATGACACTTTCTCCAGAAACAACACACCTCCTAATCCTTCTCAAGTAGTAGAACTTCTTATTGAAGAAGCATTCAAATATAAAAAATATAGGGGCTATTCTTATTCAAAGTAACACACACACACATACACACACACACACACACACACACACACACACACACACACACCTCTTGCAATATACCTAGCCAAGGAAACAAAGAGCTTTATAGTGAAAACTTCAAGTCACCAATGAAATAAATGAGGACGACCATAGAAGACCGAATGACATTCCATGGTTATAGCTTAGAAGAATTTATCTTATGAAAATGGCTATGCTATTAATAAAAAAAAACCCTTATAGATTGGACTCAATTGTATCCAAAATATTGGCACTGCTGTTCACAAACAACAAAAAGCAAAACAAAACAAACAAAAATTAAAACAAAACAAAAAACACCAACTACCACTGGGGATTAGAGAACCTATTGCCATACTATGCCCTGGCAAAGACTATTTTTTCCACTGTCAGCATTCCTGTGGTACATATACAGAATGGAAGATCATTCAGCTGTATATAAAAATAAGTCCATGAAATGTTCTAGTAAATGAATAAAACTATACATTTTATACTGAATGGGATTGCCCAGGCTACCAAACAAAAATGCCGCGTACCCTCTTTCTTTGGTGGTTCTTAGTCTCAAGTCTTTTGTTTTACTTTACTACCTGGAGTAGATCTGGAATTAGGAAACTAAAAGGGGGCCATCTGTGAGGATGAATTAGCAGTGTATGGAGATAATAGAATACAGGTAAAATAAAAGTACGAGTAGAACTACTTGGGGCAGCATAGCAACAACAATGAAAACTACTAGCCTATATCCTTGATGAACACTCTTGGAAAAAAAATCTCAAAAAAATATTTTTAACCAAAATTTAAGAACACATCAAAAGCTCAGTTATCATGAAGGTGGCTTAATTCAAGGGATGTGAGAGTAGTGAGACATATAAAGATATACAAATATAACATATGACATAAATGGAATTGAGGACAGAAACACCTGATCTTTGTAAGTGCTACATAAAATTCTTTTTTACAAAATCTATTCTAAGTAAAGCCCAAAGGAAAATATTAAAAAAAAACATAACATACTAAAAGTTATGTATGACAAACTCATTGTGGTTATTTGAATGAAAATAGCTTCCATAGGCTCAAATATTTGTATACTTGGGCATCAGGAGTGCTACTATTTGAAAGGGTCAGGAAGTAGGGGCATTGTATATTGGAAGTATACAATTTAGTTTTTGGTTTATGATAAATTCAGTTAATAGCCTGCATTACGTCTCATAAGAAATATTGGGAAAATAGAACAAGAAAAAGGCTAATATGTAGATTCAGTGTAAGTTTTATATGACATTGAGGTCCTCAGAAATGAAAAAATTTCAAAGACTTGAATTTTTATGGGTGATCATGGAGAATAGAGTGAAAGACAGTGGAAAGTGTCTAAGGGTTCTAAGCTGAGGAAGTGTTGTGGTTTAAATAAGAATGGCACCCCTGGCTCATAGTTTTGAATGATTGATCATGGGCAAGTGGCACTATTTGAAAGGATCAAGAGGTACTGCAAACACAAACAAACAAATATTCTATGTCCAAGTCTGTCTCTTTGCCCTGTTTGTAGATCTGAATGTAGAACTTCCAGTTCCTTCTCCAGCATCATGTCTGCCTGGATATTGCAATGATCCCCTCCATGATGACAGTGGAGTAAACCTCTAAAATTGTAAGCAAGCCCCAGATGAATGCTTTCTTTTCTAAGAGTTGCCATAATTATGGCGTCTTTACACAGCAGTAGTAACCATAACTAAGATACCTATAATCATCATTACACAAAATGAGAAAAATCGGAATCATTTCCACAAAATGCTTTCTCTACTTTTTTCTGTATTTCTTAAGTATAGTGGTTCAAGTCTTACCTAGAACAATAAAAAAATAACCAGAACAAAATACCAAATGAAAAATTAAATCAAGCATATTTCCAAATGCTTAAAAAGATTATAAGTGACTCCAAATTATAGAGGCTAAAGGCTCCAGAAAATTTCTAAACTGCTAAACATTTCTAGCAAAGTGTCAGGATACCAATACAACAAATATCAACCTTTATGCCAGTAACAGGTACATATATAATAACCTCCAAAATCAACCTCCAAATATTTGGAACAAATGTAACAACAGTCAAGAGATACCTCCATGGTGAAATTTAAGACACCAGAAGAAAAAATTGAAGAAGACACTGGAAAATGAGAAACTGCCCATGCTTATGAATCTTCAAAGTCAATATTGTGAAAATGATTATGTTATGAATCACAATCTGTATTTTCAATACAATATTCATAAAGATGCCAATAAAATTATTTCTAGAAATAACAAAATCAATCAGACAAATAATTCTAGAACAAAATGAAATTATAGGTATCACCAAATCTATTTCAGGTTATATTCTAAGCCAAGAATGGCAAAAATAATCACATGGTCCTGACACAAAACCAGACATGTAGAGCAATAGAATATATTATAGAATTCAAATTCATCTCTGGAAATGCATGATTTCTGACACAGATAATAAACCATAATTTGGAGAAATAACTTTTTTTCATTCAAAAACTGGAAAAGCTGAATATCCATGTGGAACTGGATGATATATCTCACCCTGTACCTAAAAAAATTAATCCAAAGTGTATCAACATTCCTGTAAAATGTAAAAGTCTAAAATTTTTGGAGTAAAATATAGGCAAATACTTCAAAGCATATTCATAGAAAAAACTTTATGAAAAGGACTCTAATTACTCAGCAAATTAGTTTCAGAAATAATAAATGAGATTGAGTAAAGTTAGAATATTGCATATGCAAAGAAAATAATTTATTGAGTGAAAAGACCGCTAAGGTGTAGAAGAAAATTTTACTAACTACACATTAATTTCAGCAGATCTATCATATAAAAATATTTACATTCATCAGAGTTGAAGAAAGACACATCAAAAAATAAGCAAAAAGCAGAGAAATGCACAAAATTCACTAAAAAGAGAATGGGCAAAATCAGAAAGTTGTAATATTTCAACCCTTAGTCATTGATTATTTGTATCTCTACTGTGAACAAAAAAATCCCTAAGTAATAATAACATTAATATGTTAAGAGGTAAGCAATATAAGATTTAAATCAAGATGTAAAAGAAATCAGAGGAGCTTGGCGGAAGGTCTGTGCACCTACAGCTCAGCGGCTGTGGCCAACTACTGGCGACCAGCTCATCAGGCTTGCAGCAAGGCCGCCAGCTTGCCTCCAATCACTGCAGATGGCTGGCGGCTGGGGTCAGGTGCTCGGACTAAGACCGAGCATAGCATAGACTACACTGTCAGGCTCTTGCCTGTGCACAAAGCCAGAGGAGCTCTGCGGGAGGTCGGTGCACCGACCAGTGAGGGCAACAACCTGCTCGGGGGTCTGTGCCTGGAGTACAGGCAGAGACCAACATCTTGCCTCAGGACACCACAGACAGCTAATCAGACAGAGCCCTATGGATTGAAAGCACCACCATCTAGGTTTCAGCAGTCCAACCAGGGAACCTCCGGTCCTGCAGGGAATCCCGTAGTTAGACAGAGGCCTGAGACCCGCCACCATTTTGGAGCTGGTGGCCTGAACAGGTCACCGTAGAGAACCAACAAAGGAGCCAAGGTCACCAAAAATATCTTACAGAGAAGCCCAGATCGGTGGGGGAAAAAATCTGATTCTTAAGAGCTGGCAACTAGACAGGCCAGGAGGAGACCACGGGAGGCCAATTGCAGGTCCAGCAGCAATTGGGGAAGACTTGGGTCTGGTCCAGCAGAGCTGAGGAGGTAATTCAGAGCCCAGTAGCAGAAACCTGCCAGTATCCACCTCGGGAGCATGGACACCCTTTATGACAGCAGCGCCAAAGGCCAGGCTCACAGGAGCTTCAAACTCCAACCAATAACAATAAGACCAACTAACTCCAGAGATAAACAGATGGCAAAAGGCAAACATAGGAGCATTACTAACAGAAATCAAGGCAATATGGCAGCATCTGAACCCAATTCGCCAACCACAGCAAGTCCTGGATACCCCAACACACCAGACAAACAGGAGTTAGATTTAAAAGCACTGGTCATGATGCTGCTAGAGGAACACAAAAAAGACATAAACAAATCTCTTAAAGAAATGCAGGGAAACATGAATCTGGTAGAAGACCTTACAATGCAAACACAAAAATCACTTAAAGAATTCCAGAATATGGATCAACAGACACAAGCCAGTAAGGAGGAAAGGAGAAAATCACTTAAAGAAATGCAGGAGAAATTGAGTCAACAGGCAGAAGTCATGAAACAGGAAACACAAAAATCTCTTAAAGAATTGCAAGAAAACACAAACAAACAAGTGAAGGAACTGAGCAAAACCATCCAAGATCTGAACATAGAGGTAGAAACAACTAAGAAATAACAAATGGAGACAACTTTGGAGATAGAAAACCTTGGGAAGAAATCAGGGGTCATAGATGCAAATATCAACAACAGAATACAAGAGATAGAGGTAAGAATCTTAGATGCTGAAGATACCATAGTAACCATTGACTCCACAGTCAAAGAAAATACAAAATGCAAAAGGCTTGTAACCCAAACCATCCAAGAAATCCAGGACACAATGAGAAGACCAAACCTAAGGATTATAGGGAGAGATGAGAGTGAAGATCTACAATTTAAAGGGCCAGAAAATATCTTCAACAAAATTATGGAAGAAAACTTCCCTAACTTAAAGAGAAAGATGCCCATGAATATACAAGAAGCTTACAGAACTCCAAACAGACTGGATCAGAACAGAAATATGTCTTGGCACATAATGATCAAAACCCCAAATGAACTAAACAAAGAAAGAATATTAAAGGCAGTAAGAGAAAAAGGCCAAGTAACATATAAAGGAAGACCTATCAGAATCACACCAGACTTCTCTCCAGAGACCATGAAAGCTAGAAGATCCTGGGAGGAACTCATGCAGACTCTAAGAGAACACAAATGTCAGCCAAGACTGCTATACCCAGCCAAAACTATCAATCAACATAGATGGAAAAATCAAAATATTCCACGAAAAGAACAAATTCACACCATATCTTTCCACTAACCCAGTTCTACAAAGGATAATAGGAGGAAAACTCCAATACAAGGAGGGAAACTGCACCCAGGAAAAAGCAAGATTGTAACCTTCTTCCATCAAATTCAAAAGAAGAAAACCACGCAAAAACAAAAATAACATAAAAAATGACAGGAAGAAATAATCACTATTCCTTAATATCTCTTAACATCAATGGACTCAATTCCCCAATAAAAAGGCATAGACTAACAGACTGGATACAGAAGCAGGACCCTACATTTTGCTGCAAACAGGAAAGACACCTCAGGTTCAAAGACAAACACTACCTCAGAGTAAAAGGCTGGAAGACAATTTTGCAAGCAAATGGTTACAGCAAACGAGCTGGAATAGCCATATTAATATCAGATAAAATTGACTTTCAACCTAAAGTCATCAAAAGAGACACAGAAGGTCACTTCTTGCTGATCAAAGGAAAAATCCATCAAGAAGAACTCACAATTCTAAATATCTATGCTCCAAATGCAAGGGTACCCTCATTCATAAAAGAAACTTTACTAAACCTCAAAGCACACATTGCACCTAACACAATAATTGTGGGAGACCTCAACACTCCACTATCATCAATGGACTGATCACGAAAACAAAAGCTAAACAGGGACACAGGGAAACTCATTGAAACTTTGGACCAATTGGATCTAACAGATATATATAGAGAGAACCTTTTATCCTAAAGCAAAAGACTGTACCTTTTTCTCAGCACCTCATGGTACCTTCTCCAAAATCAACCATATAATTGGTCACAAGACAGACCTCAACAAATATAAAAAGATTGAACTAATCCCATACCTCCTATGAGATCTTTCAATAACAGTGGTCTTCAATAGCAAAAAAAAAAAAAAAAAAAAAAAAAAAAAACAGAAAATCCTCATATACATAGAAACTGAACAATATTTTTCTCAATGATACCTTAGTCAAGGAAGAAATAAAGAAAAAATCAAAGACATTAGAATTTAATGAAAATGAAGGCACAACATACCCAAATCTATGGGACTCAATGAAAGCAGTGCTAAGAGGAAAACTTAAAACCCTGAGTGCCTCCAAAAAGAAACAGGAGAGCATATAATAGCAACTTAATGGCACACCTGAAAGCTCTGGAACAAAAAGAAGCTATTTCACCCAGGAGGAGTAGAAGACAGGAAATCATCAAACTCAGGGCTGAAATCAATCAATTTGAAACACAGAGAACCATACAAAGAATCAACAAAACCAGGAGCTGGTTCTTTGAGAAAATCAACAAGATAGATAAAACCCTAGCCAGACTTACCAAAGGGCACAGAGACAGTATTCAAATCAACAAAATTAGAAATGAAAAGGGAGATATAACAACAGAAACCGAGGACATTCAAAAAATCATCAGATCCTACTACAAAAGTCTATACTCAACACAACTGGAGAATCTGGAGGAAATGGACAATTTCCTAGACAGATACCAAATACCAAAATTAAATCAGGATTAAATAGATTGCCTAAATAGTCCCATAACCCCCAAAGAAATAGAAGAGGTCATAGAAAGTCTTCCAACCAAAAAAAGCACAGGACCAGATGGCTTTAGTGCAGAATTATATCAGATCTTCAAAGAAGACCTAATACCAATACTCTTCAATCTATTCCACAAAATAGAAACAGAAGGAACACTACCCAACTCCTTCTATGAAGCCATAATTATCCTGATACCAAAACCACACAAAGACCCAACTAAGAAAGAGAACTTCAGACCAATTTCCCTTATGAACATCGATGCAAAAATATTCAATAAAATTGTTGTCAATCGAATCCAAGAACACATCAAAACGATCATTCAACATGCTCAAGTTGGCTTCATCCCAGGGATGCAGGGATGGTTCAATATATGGAAATCCATCAACATGATCCACTACATAAACAAACTCAAAGGAAAAAACCACATGGTCATCTCATTGGATGCTGAAAAGGCATTTAACAAAATTCAGCATCCTTTCATGCTAAAAGTCTTGGAAAGAACAGGAATTCAAGGCCCATACATAAACAGTAAAAGCAATTTACAGCAGACTGATAGCCAACATCAAAGTAAACGGAGAGAAACTTGAAGCAATTGCACTAAAATCAAGGACTAAACAAGGCTGCCACCTCTCATGATATCTCTTCAATATAGTACTTGAGGTACTACCTAGAGCAATTCGCAACATAAGGAAGTCAAAGGGATACAAATTGGAAAGGAAGAAGTCAAACTATCACTATTCGTAGATGATATGATAGTATACTTAAGTGACCCAAAAAAAACTCCAACAGAGAACTGCTATAACTGAAAAACAACGTCAGCAAAGTGGCTGGTTATAAAATCAACTCAAGCAAATCAGTAGCCTTCCTATACACAAAGGATTAGTAGGCCAAGAAAGAAATTAGGGAAATGACACCCTTCACAATGGCCACAAACAATATAAAGTATCTTGGTGTCACTCTAACCAAACAAGTGATAGATTTATATGACAAAAACTTCAGGCCTCTGAAGAAGGAAATTGAAGATTTCAGAAAATGGAAAAAATCTTCCATGCTCGTGGGTTGGCAGGATCAATATAGTTAAAATGGCAATCTTGCCAAAAGCAATATACAGATTCAACACAATCCCCATCAAAATCCCAACTCAGTTCTTCATAGAGTTAGAAAGAGCAATTCTCAAATTCATCTGGGATAAAAAAAAAAACCCAGGATAGCTAAAACTATCAGCAACAGTAAACGAACTTCTGGGGGAATCAATATCCCGGACCTCAAGCAATACTACAGAGAAGTAGTGTTAAAAACTGCATGGTATTGGTACAGTGACAGGGAGGTGGATCAATGGAATAGGATTGAAGACCAAGAATTGAACCCACACATCTATGGCCAATTGATCTTCGACAAAGGAGCTGAAAGCATCCAGTGGAAAAAAGAGCCTTTTCAACAAATGGTGCTGGTTCAACTGAAGGTCAACATGCAGAAGAATAAGATTTGATCCACTCTTATCTCCTTGCACTAAGCTCAACTCCAAGTGGATCAAGGACCTCTACATAAAACCAGACACACTAAAACTAATAGAAAAGAAACTGGGGAAGACCCTTGAGGAAATTGCCTCAGGGGAAAAGTTCCTGAACAGAACACCAATAGCTTATGCTCTAAGATCAAGAATTGACAAATGGGACCTCATAAAATTACAAAGTTTCTGTAAGGCAAAAGACACTGTCAAAAGGACAAATCGGCAATAAACAAATTGGGAAAAGATCTTCACCAACCCCACATCCGACAGAGGGCTAATATCCAATGTATACAAAGAACTCAAGAAGTTAGACCCCAGAAAACCAAATAACCCTATCCAAAAATGGGGTACAGAGCTAAACAAAGACTTTTCACCTGAAGAAATTCAGATAGCTGAGAAGCACCGTAAGAAATGTTCAATATCATTAGTCATTAGGGAAATGCAAATCAAAACAACCCTGAGATTTTACCTCACACCAGTCAGAATGTTCAAGAATAAAAACTCAGGAAACAGTAGGTGTTGGCGAGGATGTGGAGAAAGAGGTGCACTCCTCCACTGCTGGTGGGATTGCAAGTTGGTACAACTGGAAATCGGTCTGGCAGTTCCTCAGAAAAGTGGGCATGACACTTCTGGAGGACCCTGCTATACCACTCCTGGGCATATACCCAGAGGATTTCCCAGCATATAGTAAGGATACATGCTCCACTATGTTCATAGCAGCCCTATTTATAATAGCCAGAAGCTGGAAAGACCCCAGATGTCCCTCAACAGAGGAATGGATAAAAAAAAGTATGGTATATATATACACAATGGAGTACTATTCAGCCATTAGAAGCAATGAATTCATGAAATTCTTAGACAAATGGATGGAGCTGGAGAACATCATACTAAGTGAGGTAATCCAGTCTCAAAAGAGTACCCATGGTATGCACTCACTGATAAGTGGATATTAACCTAGAATCTGGGAACACCAAAAACACAATCCACATACCAAATAATGTCTGAGAAGAAGGAAGGAGTGGACCCTGGATCTGGAAATGCCAATGCATTAGTGTAGGAGAATACCAGAACAGGGAAGTGGGAAAGGGTGAATGGGGGAGCAGGGGGAGGCAAAAGGGCATATGGGACCTTTGGGGGTGGGGAACCAGGAAAAGGGAAATGAAATGTAAATAAAGAATATATCCAATAAAAAATAGATAGATAGATATAGATAGATAGATAGATAGATAGATAGATAGATAGATAGAGATAGATAGATGATGCTTAGGAAGCATACAGAACAGCAAATAGATTGGGCCAGAAAGGAAAATCCTCCCACAACAAAATAATATAAAACACTTAATGTACAGAACAAAAAAAAAAAAAACCAAACAGTATTAAAGCCTTCACGGGAAGAAGGCAAAGCAACATAGAAGGCAGGCCTATCAGAATTATACCTTAATACTTAACAGAGACACTAAAAGCCAGAAAGGCCTAGGCCAATGTCTTGCAATCTCTAAGAGACCACAGATGTCAGCTTACCCTACTATACCTTGTTACTTTAATTTTTTCAAGGCCTACTTCTAATGATGATTCTTAAATACTTTAACCTCCCTTCTAGCCCACCACCCACCCGAGGTAGTGGGAAAGAAAGGATACAGAAAAAAGTAGAGCTGTTTAGAAATTGTTCTTTGGAGCAAATTCCATCTGTTTTATCAGGAAATCAGCAGTTCAGTTCACAGGTCAGCAGTGGCAGATTGATTCATTCACTAATACTTCCTGAAATATCAGCAGTCCAGTTTTGGAGTCAGGATACTAAACATGAATAAAAAGCAATAGTATTACTTAGCAGAGGCACCTGGGCCTCAGCCAAATTGGCACAAGTAAACAGGAGAACTGAGGACCAACAGGGATGCCAGGAGAAGTTTTGCACTGTAGCTCTTTCAATGAAGCTAAGCACAGCAAAGATGTAAGACCAAGAAGCATTGCACAGCTGGCTCTATAAGCAAGATCCTCTCACAATCTGCTGAGCTATTTATACTCCCTCAAACATCATGTTACCTCTACATATCTTGCTACACCTTGAGTCTTGCCTCAGCACATGAGCCTGTCTTAGCAAAACACCACATGTGTCTATATTAGCTGACATCACTCTGTCAATCAGCCCAAGCCTGAGGAGGTGGTAAGAAGCCACAGCATACCACCAGATTTTTTTGGTGTATTTCTCTCTATGTAGTCCCAACAAATGGAGTTCAACTATGTAATGTAAGGCAGACCAATACATGTGCCCCTCTTGAGAGAATTGAAGGGCCAAGCTGAAGGGATACCCAGGGAGACCCACCCACTCAGAGGAAGGATTGTGGGAGGGGGAGGAATGTACAGAGAATAAGTTTAAAAAACTAAAAATCATAAAAGAAACAACAACAAAACCAAAACTAGATACACTAAATCTAATAGAAGTGAAAGTGGGGAATAGCCTTGAATGCATTTGTAAAGGAGACAACTTCCTGAACAGAATACCCATAGCTCAGGCACAAAGATCAAAAGTTAATAAATAGGACCTCATGAAACTGAAAAGCTTCTATAAGGCACAGGACACTGTCACTAGGACAAAACAACAGTCTACAGAATGGGAAAATATCTTTAATGACCCTACATCTGATAGAGGGCTAATATGTTTTTTTTTTTTTTTTTTGAGACAGGGTTTCTCTGTGTAGCCCTGGCTGTCCTGGAACTCACTTTGTAGACCAGGCTGGCCTCGAACTCAGAAATCCGCCTGCCTCTGCCTCCCAAGTGCTGGGATTACAGGCGTGCGCCACCACCGCCCGGCTACTAATATGGTTTTTTAATGTAAGAAAGTAGATACAAACAAACCAAATAACTGAATTAAAATGGGGAACAGAGCTAAACAAAATTCTCAACAGAAGAATGTCTAAGAAGGCTCAATCTTGAATGGCTGAGAAGCACTTAAAGAAATGTTCAACATTCTTAGTCATCAGGGAAATGTAAATCAAAATGACTCTGAGATTCTACCTTTTTTTGAAGAAAAAAATGGTTTATTTTGTGTCCATCATGGAGGAAGTCTGGGCAGGAATTCAAGACACAACCTGGAGACAGGGTCTGAAATAGGGGCCATACAGGAATATTTCCTACTAGCCTGCTTCCTAAAGCTTAGTCAGTCTACTTATTTATATAATTCAGGTATACCCCACCTGCCCAAGGGTAGCACTGCCCCAGTAAGCTGACCTGTCCTACATTGGTCATTAGTCAGGAAAATGCTCCACAGACTTGTCTTTAGGCCAATTTGATTGAGATAATTTCTTACTTGAAGTCCCCTTTTTCCAGTTGACCCTGATTATATGTCACATTGACAAAAAGAATTAACAAGCATGCTTGGCCCATGGAAATTGGCACTATTAGGTGGTATAGTCTTTTTTATATATTAATTTAATTTTATTTATTTTCCCATTTCCATACTTTTTTTTTAAAATTAGGTATATTCTTCGAAGAAGACTTCAGAAGATGGAAAGATCTCTCATTCTCATGGATTGGCAAGATTAATATAGTAAAAATGGTCATCTTGCCAAAAGCAATATACAAATTAAATGCAATCCTCTCCTCATCAAAAATCCCAACTCAATTCTTCATAGAGTTAGAAAGAGCAATTCTCAAATTCGTCTGGAATAACAAAAAACCAGGATAGCAAAAATTATTCTCAACAGCAAAAGAACTTCTGGGGAAATCAGTACCCCAGACCTCAAGCAGTACTACAGAGCAATAGTATTAAAAACTCCATGATATTGGTACAGTGACAGGTAGGTAGACCTGTAGCTGACAGCGGCTACTGCGAACTGGTTCCTGGAAGAGAAGCTGAGGGATGGATGGGGAAGTGGCAAAAAGAAATCAGAGCCAGGATGATAGTTTACTGATCAAGGCCCAAGTTTAATGGAAGTTAGGCCATATAACAGCTTGGCAAGCCCCTCTTCCCAGACTCCGGGGAAGTGATCTGGAGTTACTGATTGGCTCTACTGTCAGCAGGTGACCTGCTGGGATCAGGAAACTGTAAGCCTGGTAGATCCATGGAAGCTCCAGGTGGTGGCTCCCAGGTGAAAGCAGGAAGCTGTATTGTTCTATTAAGAACAAAGGCTGAGAACTAATGATTAAAGCAGAGATTCAAAGCCCAGCTCAAACACTGGGGGGAACATAGATCAATGGAATAGAATTAAAGGCCCAGAAATGAACCCACACACCTATGGTCACTTGATCTTTGACAAAGGAGCTAAATCCATCCAGTGGAAAAAAGACAGTATTTTCAACAAATCGTGCTGGCTTAACTGGAGGCTAGCATGCAGAAGAATGCAAATCAATCCATTCTTATCCCCTTGTACTAATCTCAAATCTAAGTGGATCAAGGACCTCCACATAAAACCAGACACACTGAAACTAATAGAAAAGAAACTGGGGAAGAGCCTTGAACATATGGGCACAGGGGAAATTTTCCTGAACAGAACACCAACAGCCTATGCCCGAAGATCAAGAATTGACAAATGGGACCTCATAAAATTACAACATTTCTGTAAGGCAAAGGATACTGTCAATATGACAAAACAGCAGCCAAAAAATTGGGAAAACATCTTTACCAACCCTACATCTGACAGAGGGCTAATATCCAGTATAAATAAAGAACTCAAGAAGTTAAACTCCAGAGAACTAAATAACCCTATTAAAAATGGGATACAGAGCTAAACAAAGAATTTTCACCTGAGGAATATCGAATAGCTGAGAAGCACCTAAAGAAATTTTCAATGTCATTAGTAATCAGGAAAAGGCAAATCCAAACAACCCTGAGATTTCACCTCACACAGGTCAGAATGGCTAAAATAAAAAACTCAGGAGACAGCAGGTCCTGGAGAGGTTGTGGAGAAAAAGGAACACTCCTCCACTACTGGTGGGATTGCAAGCTGGTACAACCGCTGTGGAGATTCTACCTTACACAAATGAAAATGACTGAGATAAAAAACTGGAAAGCCAGAGTACCGCCAGGAGAGCAGTATGTATAGCCAAGGTCAGAGAACAGAGTGTATAGCCAAGGCCATGAGAACAGTATATATAGCCAAGGTCAGAGAGAAGTGTGTGCAGCCAAAAGAAACTCCTATGTTTTGTCTGTAGAGGAACTTTCTCAAGAAGAGCTTTGTTTGCTGAAGTGCTTTTAAGATGGAGCTGCAGAAATAAACTTTGAAACTTGACCAGGATCAGGTTTGACTCCATTTCTTGAGTCTGTGTATTTTCAATCCCCACTTCCCCATTCAAGTTCCAGGTTGACTTGGGTCTGCAGGCCAGGTCAAAAAACTCAACTGACAGCAAGTGGTTGTGAAGATGTTGTGCAAGGGGAACATTCCTCCATTGGTGGGGGGGGGGAGTACAAAATTGTACAACCACTCTAGAAATATCTGGTGGTTTCTCAGAAAAGTGGGAATAGTTCTATCATAAGACTCAGCTACACCACACCAAGGCATATACCCAAAAGATCCTCTATCATACCATAAGAACATGTGTTCCACTACTTCGTAGCAGCTTTATTCATAAGTCAGAAGCTGAAAACAGCCCACATGACCTTCAGTTGAAGAATGGATAAGAAAATGTGGTCCATTTACATAATTCAGTATTACTCATCTGTTTAAAACAAGGACATCAATTTTCTCTCCAGTGACTGTGCAAGGCACTTACGGCCAGGAGCGCAGGGAGCACAAGAGTGGGAGAACAGCTGGGATAGGGTCCTTCTAGGTTCCAACTGTACCCCAGAGCTGGACTGCTCAACTGCCATCTGTGCCCCAGTCCTGCCAGGAAAGAAATGGTCTCGAGGGAATGCTTTAACTCCAAGCTTTGGAGGTGAGAGAACCATTTTCTCTCCCATGACAGTGCAAGGCAGGTATGGCCAGGAGTGCACGGAGCATAGGAGTGGCAGAGCAGATGGGTCAGGGTCCTTCCAGGCTCCATCTGCACCCAAGAGCTGGGGTGAGCAACAGCCCTCTGTGCCAGGGGAGAGCTAGTCACCCAAGGGTGCTGAGACAGGCTTGCAGCCCCACAGGAAGAGCAAGCCCCAGCTAGAGATAGCAGGACCAACTAACATCAGAGATAACCCGATGGTGAAAGTCAAACACAAGCATGTTACCAACAGAAATCAAGGCAATATGGCATCTTTTAAACTCAGTTCTCCACCAACAGCAAGTCCTGGATACCCCAATACAACAGAAAAGAAAGATTTGGGTTTAAAATATAGCTCATGATGCTGGTAGAGGACTTCAAGAAGGACATAAATAACTCGCTTAAAGAAATACAAGAAAACACAACCACACAGGTGAAGAAATTGAACAATACTATCTAGGATCTAAAAATAGAGGTAAAAACAATAAGGAAATCAAAAAGGGAAACAACTCTGGAGATAGAAAACCTAGGAAAGAAGTCAGAAGTCATAGATACAAGCATCAACAGCAGAATAAAAGAGATAGAAGAAAGAATATTAGGTGCAGACGATACCATAGAAAACATTGAAACAACAGTCAAAGAAAATGCAAAATTCAAAAAGCTCCTAACCTAAAACATCCAGGAAATCCAGGAAACAATGAGACCAAACCTAGGGATTGTACATGTAGAAGAGAGTGAAGATTTCCGTCTTAAAGGGCCAGTGAATGTCTTCAACAAAATGTTAGAAGAAAGCTTCCCTAACCTAAAGAAAGAGATGCCCATGAACATAAAAGAAGTGTACAGAACTCCAAAAAGATTGAACCAGAATAGACATTTCTCCCATCACATAATAATCAAAACACCAAATGCACTAAACAAAGAAGAATATTAAAAGCAGTAAGGGAAAATGGTCAAATAATGTATAAAGGCAGATCTATCAGAAGTACACCAGATTTCTTGCCAGAGACTATGGAGGCCAGATCCTGGGCAGATGTCATACAGACACTAAGAGAACACAAATGCCAGCACAGGCTACTATACCCAGCAAAACACTCAATTACCATAGATGGAGAAACCAAGGTATTCCATGAGAAAACCAAATTTACACAATATCTTTCCACAAATACAGCCCCTCAAAGGATAATGAATGGAAAACACCAACAAAAGGAGGGAAACTACACATTAGAAAAAGCAAGAAAATAATCTTAACAAACCAAAAAGAAGAGAGCCATGCAAACATAACTCCACCTCTAATAACAAAAATAACAGGAAGCGTCATTAGAGAAATGCAAATCAAAACAACCCTGAGATTTCACCTCACATCAGTCAGAATGGCTAAGATTAAAAATTCAGGAGACAGCAGGAATTGGCAAGGATGTGGAGAAGGAGGAATACTCCTCCACTGCTGTTGGGATTGCAGGCTGGTACAACCACTTTGGAAATCAGTCTGGTGGTTCCTCAGAAAACTGGGTACAACACTTCCAGATGACCCTGCTATACCACTCCTGAGCATATACCCAGAGGATTCCCCAGCATTTAATAAGGATTCATGCTCCAGTATGTTCATAGCAGCCTTATGTATAATAGCCAGAAGCTGGAAAGAACCCAGACATCCCTCAACAGAGGAATGGATACAAAAAAATGTGGTATATGTACACAATGGAGTACTAGTCAGCCATTAGAAACAATGAATTCATGAAATTCTTAGAGAAATGGATGGAGCTGTAGAACATCATCCTAAGTAAGGTAACCTAGTCTCAAAAGAACACTCATGGTATGCACTCACTTATAATCGGATATTAGCCTAGAAACTTGGAATACACAACACACAATCCACATATCAAATGATGTCCAAGAAGAAGGAAAGAGTGGCCCCTGGTCTGGAAAGGCTCAGTGCAGCAGTGTAGGGGAATACCAGAACAGGGAAGTGGGAAGAGGTGGATGGGGGAACAGGGGGAGGGAAGAAGGCTTATGGGACTTTCAGGGAAGGGAGAGCCAGGAGAGGGGAAAGCATTTGAAATGTAAATAAAGAATATATCAAATAAAAAAATAGCAGGAAGCAACAAAAACTTTTCTTTAATATCTCTTAATATCAATTGACTTAGTTCTCCAATAAAAAGACAGACTAAAAGACTGGATAAATAAACAAGACCCAACATTTTGCTGCATACAGGAAACTCACCTCAGGCAAAACCAGATACCATCTCAGAGTAAAAGGCTGGAAAACAATTTTCTAACAAGTGGTCCCAAAAGACAAGCTGGTGTAGCCATTCTAATACCGAATAAAATCAACTTTCAACCTAAAGTAATCAAAAAAGATAAGAAAGGACAATTCATACTCATCAAAGGAAAAATCTAACAAGATGAACTCTCAATTCTGCACATCTATGCTCCAAATGCAAGGGTACCCACATTCATAAAAGAAATTTTACTAAAGCTCAAAGCACACATTGCACCTCACACAATAATAGTGGGAGACTTCAACACCCCACTCTCATCAATGGACAGATTATGGAAATAAAAACTAAATAGAGGCACAGTGGAACTAACAGAAGTTGTAAACCAAATGGATTTAACAGATATCTATAGAAAATTTATCCAAAACAAACCAAAAAAAGAATATACCTTCTCTGCACCTCAAGGTACCTTCTCCAAAACTGACCATATAATCAATTGCAAAACAGAACTCAATAGATATAAGAATACTGAAATAATCCCATGTATCCTATCAGATCACTACAGACTAAGGCTGGTCTTCAATAACAACAAAAACAACAGAAAGCCCACATAAAGTGAACAGCATTCTACTCAATGATAACTTGGTCAAGGAAGAAAGAAAGAAAGAAATTAAAAACTTTTTAGATTTAATGAAAATGAAGGCACAACATAGCCAAACTTACGGGACACAATGAAAGCTGTGCTAAGAGAAAAACTCATAGCTCTGAGTGCCTCCAAAATGAAACTGAAAAGAGCATACAAAAGCAGCTTGACAGCACATCTGAAGACTCTTGAACAAGAAGAAGCAAATATACCCAAGAGGAGTAGATAGAAGGAAATAATCAAAATCAGGGCTGAAATCAACCAGGTATAAACAAAAAGAACTATTAAACAAATCACCAAAACCAGGAGCTAGTTCTTTGAAAAAAAAAAAAAGCAACAACAACAAGAAGACAGATAAACCCTTAGCCAAACTAACTAGAGGGTGCAGAGACAGTATCCAAATTAAGAAAAAAATCAGAAATGAAAAGGGAGACATAACAACAGGTACTGAAGAAATCCAAAAAAATCATCAGATCCCATTACAAAAGCCTATACTCAACAAAAGTGGAAAACCTAGATGAAATAAACAATTTTCTAGATAGATATCAGGTCCTTAAATTAAATCAAGATCAGATAAATTATCTAAACAATCCTATAACCCCTAAAGAAATAGAAGCAGTCACTATTAGTCTCCCAACCAAAAGAGCCCAGGACCAGATCTGTTCAATGCAGTTTTATCAGACCTTCAAAGAAGACCTAATACCAATACTCTTCAAACTTTCCACAAAACAGATGGAACAGCACCTAATTCATTTTATGAAGCCACAATTACCCTGAAACCTAAAACACATGAAAACCCAACAACAAAAGAGAAGTTTAGACCAGTTCCCTTATGAATATCCATGCAAAAATACTCAATAAAATTCTTGCAAACCGAATTCAAGGACACATCAAAATGTTCATCCATCATGATGCAAATGCAAATGAAAATAGGTCTGAGATTCCACCTCATACTTGTCAGAATGGCTAAAATCAAGTAGGCTTCATCCCAGGGATGCAGAATGGTTCAATATATGGAAACCCATATATGTAATCCACTACACAAAGAAACTCAAACAAAAAACCTCATGATCATTTCATAGATGCTGAGAAAGCATTTAACAAAATCCAACACCCCTTCATGGGAAAAGTCATTGAAAAGATCAGGAATTCAAGGCCCATACCTAAACATAGTAAAAGCAATATATAGCAAACCAGTAGCCAACATCAAACTAAGTGCAGAGAAACTTGAAACAATTGCACTGAAGCTAGGGACTAGAAAAGGCTGTGCACTCTCTCCCTATCTTTTTTTTCCTTTGCACTGTTCCTGCTAACCTTCCCAATGCTGCCACCTGCAGGAGGCAAGGCCAGTTCATCTACTCTCATACACATGGGTCTAATTCCCTCACACAGAGGTTTCTGGAGGCAGCGCCATTGTAATACCCAGTCCAGGCACAGGCCCACTCTCCCAAGAGCTGTGGCTGATGAAGGCTAAGCCACCCCCACCCCTGCTCTTACAGCCTTGGGATTGGCACACCTGTGCTTTCCTTATCAGGGAAATCTCCATTCAGGGCCAGAGTCTACACTCCCAAGTGCTATACAGCAAGTGAAGAGCTGGAATAGCTCTTCTGCTCCTATGATTTCCAGGCTAGCTCTCCCAAATGCAGTCAGTGGCAAGAGGCAAGGGCACAGAGGGGGCCATCCCCCCATGCACAAGCCAACCTCATTAAAGATGAGTGGCAGTCTCCCTATCTGTTTAATTTATAGTTTGAGCATTTAGACAACAAAAGGAGGTCAAAGGGAAACAAACTGGAAAGGTCGAAGTCAAATTATCACTATTTACAGATGATATGATAGTATATTTATGTGATCCCAAGAATTCCACAAGAGAACTCCTACAGTTGATAAACAACTTCAGCAATGTGGCTGGATATAAAATTAACTCAAACAAATCAGTAGCCTCCCTAAACTCATTGGTAAAGAAGCTGAGAAAGAAATTAGGGAAATGGCACCATTCACAATAGTTGCAAATAATATAAAAGACCTTAGTGTGACACTAACCAAGCAAAAGAAAGATTTGTATAACAAAAACTTCAAGTCTCTGAAGAAAGAAATTGAAGAAGATATCAGAAGATGGAAAGATCTCCCATGCTCATGGGTTGGCAGGGTTAATATAGTAAAAATGACCATCTTCCCTAAAGCAATTTACTGATTCAGTGGAATACCCATCATAATTCTAACTCAATTCTTCATAGAGTTAAAATGAGCAATTTCCAAATTTATCTCGAATTTAAAAAAAAAAGCCCAGGAGAGTGAAACTCAACAATAAAAGAACTTCTGTTGAAATCACCATGCCTGGCCTTAAGTTATTCTACAGAGGAATAGTGATAAAAGCTGCATGGTATTTGTGCAAAGGCAAGCAGGTAGATGAATGGAATATTACTGAAGACCCAGAAATGACCCCACACACCTATGGTCAGTTGATCTTTGACAAAGGAGCTAAAACTATTCAGTGGAAAAAAGACAGTTAAACAAACTGGTTTAACTGGCAGTTAGCATGCAAAAGGATGCAAATTGATCCATTCTTACATCCCTGTACAAAGCTCAAGACCAACTAAATTAAGAACCTCGACATAAAACCAGCTGCACTGAATCTAATAGAAGAGAAAGTGATAAAGAACCTGGAGCACATGGGCACAGGGGTAAATTTCCTGAACAGAACACCAATCGCTTATGTTCTAAGATCAAAAATTGACAAATGGGACCTCATAAAATTACAAAGTTTCTGTGAGGCAAAGGACTCTGTCAATAGGATAAAATGGCAACAAACAGATTGGGAAAGGATCTTTATCAATCAAGAGAGCAATTATACAATATATATAAAGAACTCAAGAACTCAAGTTAGGCTCCAGAAAACCAAATAACCCTATTCAAAAATGGGTTACAGAGCTAAACAAAGAATTCTCAACTCAGGAATGCAGATGGCTGAGAAACACCTAAAGAAATATTCAACATCCTTAATCATCAGGGAAATGCAAATGAAATCAACTCTGAGATTCCACCTCATACCTGTCAGAATGGCTAAAATCGAAAACTGAAGGGACAGCTGATGCTGGCAAGGATGTGGAATAAAAGGAACCCTCCTCTATTGCAGGTGGGATTGCAAGCTGGTAAAACCACTCTGGAAATCAGAAAAGTTGACATTGTATAACCTGAGGACCTAGCTATACCACTCCTGGGCATTTACCCAGAAGATGCTCCAACATGTAATAAGGACACATGCTCCACTATGTTCATAGCAGCCTCATTTATAATAGCCAGAAGTTGAAAAGTACCCAGATGTCTTTCAACAGAGGAATGGATACAGAAAATGTGGTATATTTATACAATGGAGCACCACTCAGCTTTTAAAAACAATGAATAATGAAATTCTTATTCAAACGGATGGAACTAGAAAAATATCATCCTGAGTGAGGTAACCCAATCACAAAAGAACACACATGGTATTCACTCACTGATAAATGGATGTTAGTCCAAAAGGTCAGAATACCCAAGACACAACTCACAGACCACATGAAACTCAAGAAGAAGGAAGACCAAAGTGTGGATACTTTGATCCTTATTAGAAGATGGATCAAAACACATATGACTCAATAGACAACCAATAGACTGAACATAGAGTCCCCAATAGAGGAGCTAGAGAAAGGACCCAAGAAGGTGAAAAGGTTTGGAGCCCCATAGGAGGGACAATAATATGTGCCAACCACTACTCCCAGAGCTCCCAGGGACTAAACCACCTTTCAAACAGTACACATGTAGGGACTCATGGATCCAGCTACATATGTAGCAGAGGATGGCCTTTTCAGGCATCAGTGATAGGAGAGGCTAGTGGTCCTTTGAAGGTTTGACGCCCCAGTGTAGGGGAATGCCAGGTCAGGAAAGTGGGAGGGGGTTGGAAAGCAGGGGGAGGGAGAGGGGATAGGGTGTTTTCAGAGGAGTAATGAGGAAAGGGGATACCATTGAAATGTAAATAAGGCAAATATCTAATAAAGTAAAAAAAAAAAAAAACAAGGACATCATGGAATTTAGAGGAAAGGGGATGAAACTAGAAAAGATCATACTGAGTGGCATAATCCAAATCTAAAAGTATATGTATATAATATTCTCACTTATAAGTCAATAATATTCATAAAGTACAGGATACCAATCCTATGGCCCATAGTCCAAGAGAAGCTAAACCACAAGGAGAGGATAATTAAGGATGCTTGATCTCATTCATCTTAGGTTGATAGAGAGAACCAGGTGAGAGAGTGGATGGAGAAGGGAAGAAGATGGGGGATCAGTGGTGGGTAGAGCCAAAGAGATAGGGCCTGGAGAGTGAATAAAAATCAGAGGCTGAGCTGACCATCTCTAGGATGGGATGGGGAGACTCCAGCTAATCTATGAGAGTGACTCTTGCTGAGACTGCAACAGTTCAGGGATGTGGAGCAGTGGCCCCCTGTTGAGGATAGCCCTGGGCTTGTATTTTGATGCTAATTCCACTCCTCAGAGGGGCTGCAAATGAGGAGTTGCTTTGTGAACCTTCTCCCCATGTTAACTTCTCAAATAAAGGCTTGAGCCAATCATTGGGCAGTAGGAAGTGGGAGGAGCTGAGAGTCTGGGGGAGGAGCGACTGGAAAAACAGGAAGAAGAGGAGAAAGGGGAAAAATGGAGAGGTGGCATGGAGAGTAGCTGGGGGCCTGGAGAAACTGCAAGTTATATGGGGTAATATAGATGGAAACAGAATAGTAGAGTGGGAGGCCTGCCCAATAAAAAGGATAAGAACTCTAGAGGGACAGGAGCCATGTCATTCTGCCTGTAAGCCTATGTCCTTACTCCTCTGAGCTCAAAAGTGAAAGCCCTACTGAAAGATCACTCTCTCCTGGCAGGATGTGCACAGAAGGCTGTGGAGTCTCCTGGCTCCCTGGTGCAAATGGCAGCAGGAAGACTTCCATCCCAGTTGCTCCACTGATCTTAGGCCCTGTGTGCTCCTAGCTGCTCCCCTCCAGAGAGAAGATGTAGATCTCACCTCTGTGCTCAGAAGTGAAAGCACTGCTGGGAAATCACTTTCTCCTGGTGGGCTGTGCACCTCATGATCATATTTAATGTTTGGTGAGTATAACTCATCTGACCTGAGTGTCTGAGTATAGTTTATTTAAGATCTAGGTTGATCTGGTCAAAATGCCTGCAAAAGCAGGGACATCTCCACCCTGGGTAAACAACTTTAACCTAGGACTATGGGTAGACAGTCTCTAAGATATGTAAACTCTGAAATACAATAGTTATCATAAGTCATAATCCTAACTCTTTATTTACTATTGGAAATTCTATTTACTAGAGATAATTGTTTGCTTATGTTGTAAACTTTATTCATCTTGGGAAATAGAATTTTCTCTCCTGCTTGTAATAATTCAGCTGATTATCACCATATATGTTATCATTCAAGTTTCCAACATTTTACATATAAACTCCTTAAATATTCTCTCATTATAGCTGTGTAAATTAAATATTAAGCTTTTAGAATAATCATTTCTAAATGTTATCATGAAAAACCATTCTTCTACAGACTCAAGAGAGACTTGTAAGCCCTGATACATAGTGTTCAACCAAGGCATACTATGGGAAACCCTATCCAATAGACAGGCCCTGACCATGCACTCAAGAGTTTAATTCTCTCTTGGTTTTTAGTGCCTTGTTGTAAAATCCAGACATCAGGGACATAAAAAACTGAGAAAATCTTCCAAGATTTAAAAGAGAAAACAAGACAAAAAATCTTCCTGAAGAAGCCTAGAAAATATGAGAAAATAGTTCAGGGCAGCAAAGAAGACCATATCTGAGATAGTATGTAAAGAAGGAGCTATTTGGAAACAACAGGGATGATGGCATCATCAACTCCAAATTGAGTGGTAGCCATAAAGGAAATGAAACAAACAATAGGAGAGAAAAGATTATAAAGATCTATTTAGTGCCTCGATATTAGTCAAGTAGTCACTGACATGAGAAGGAACAGAGAAACTGAAAGGGAATAAAGTATCAGAGAAAGAATACAAGACAATAGGCTCTAGAATATAAGAATGTAAGTATACAGGAAACTTGGTATAATACAAGGACAGAACTATAACTATAGAACCATACATAGTCAAAGAAAAGTATTATTCATCTAATCACAAAACATTTCTATTCTGGCTGATGCTTTCTTTTTTTTTAGACTGAATTCCTGTTCTTTCAAAGACTTTTAGCATGAAAGGATGATGAATTTTGTCAAATGCATTTTCAGCATCTAATGAAATGACCATGTGGTTTTTTTCTTTGAGTTTGTTTATGTAGTGGATTGTATTGATAGATTTCCATATATTGAACAATCCCTGCATCCCTGGAATGAAGCCTACTTGATCATGGTGAATGATCATTTTGATGTGTTCTTGGATTTGGTTGGCAAGAATTATATTTAGTATTTTTGCATCAGTAATCATAAGGGATATTGGCCTACAGTTCTCCTTCTGTGTTGAACCTTTGTGTGGTTTTGGTATCAGCGTAATTGTGGCTTTGTAGGACAAGTTGGGTAGTGTTCCTTCTGTTTCTATTTTCTGGAATGACTTGAAGAGTATTGGTGTTAGATCTTCTTTACAGGTCTGATAGAATTCAGCACTAAAACCATCTATTCCTGTGCTTTTTTTTTTTTTTTTTTTTTTTTTTTTTTTTTTTTTTTGGGAAGGCTTTCTATGACCCATTCTATTTCTTTGAGGGATATGGGACTGTTTAGATAATCTATTTGATCTTGATTTGATTTTGTTATTTGGTATCTTTCTAGGAAATTGTCCATTTCCTACAGATTTTCCAGTTGTGTTGTGTATAGGCTTTTGTAGTAGGATCTGATGATTTTTTGAATTTCCTCAGTTTCTGTTGTTATATCTCCCTTTTCATTTTTAATTTTGTTAATTTAGATACTGTCTCTGTGCCCTTTGGTTAATCTCACTAAGGGTTTATCTATCTTGTTGATTTTCCCAAAGAACCAGCTCCTGGTTCTGTTGATTCTTTGTATGGTTCTCTTTGTTTCTACTTCATTGATTTTAGCCCTGAGTTTAACGATTTCCTGTCTTCTACTCCTCCTGGGTGAATTAGCTTCTTTTTGTTCCAGGGCTTTCACGTGTGCTGATAAGCTGCTAGTGTATGCTCTCTCTAGGTTTTTTTTGAAGGCACTCAGGGCTATGAATTTTCCTCTTAGCACTGCTTTCATTGTGTCCCATAGATTAGGATATGTTGTGGCTTCATTTTCATTAAATTCTAAAAAGTCTTTGATTTCTTTCTTTATTTCTTCTTTGGCCAAGGTATCATTGAGTAGAGTATTGTTCAGCCTCCATGTGTATGTGGGCTTAATGTTGTTTTTGTTGCTATTGAAGACCACTCTTACTCCATAGTGATCTGATAGGAGGCATGGGATTAGTTCGATCTTCTTATATCTATTGGGGTCTGTCTTATGACCAAATATATGGTCGATTTTGGAGAGGGTACCATGAGGTGCTGAGAAAAAAGGTATATTTTTTTTGCTTTAGGATGAAATTTTCTATATATATCTATTAAATCCAATTGGTCCAAAGCTTCAATTAGTTTCACTGTGTCCCTGTTTCATTTCTGTTTTCCTGATCTGTCCATTGAGGATAGTGGAGTGTTGAAGTCACCCACATTGTGTTAGGTACAATGTGTGCTTTGAGCTTTAGTAAAGTTTCTTTTATTAATGAGGGTGCCCTTGCATTTGGAGCATAGATGTTCACAATGGAGAGTTCTTCTTGGTGGATTTTTCCCTTGACCAGTAAAATGTGTCTTTCTGTGTCTCTTTGATGACTTTAGACTGAAAGTCAATTTTATGTGATATTAGAATGGCTTCTCTGGCTTAGTTCCTAAGACAATTTGCTTGTAAAATTGTTTTCCAGAGTTTTACTCTGAGGTAGTGTTTCTCTTTGACACTGAGGTGTATTTCCTTTAAGCAGAAAAATGTAGGGTCCTGTTTATGTATCCAGTCTGTTGGTCTATGTCTTTTTATTGGGCAATTGAGTTCATTGATGTTAAGAGATATTAAGGAGTAGTGATTGTTACTTCCTGTTATTGTTGATGTTATTTTTATATTTGAGTTGTTATCTCCTTTTGGGTTTGATGAAAGGTTACTATCTTGCTTTTTCCAGGGTGTAGGTTCCCTCCTTGTATTGACATGTTCTACATATTATCCTTTTTAGGGTTGGGTTTGTGGAAAGATACTGTGTAAATGTGATTTTATCATGGGATATCTTGGTTTATCCATCTATGGTGATTGAGGGTTTTGTTGGGTATAGTAGTCCTGGCTGGCAATTGTGTTCTCTTAGAATCTGTATGAGATCTACCCAGGATCTTCTAGCTTTCATGGTCTCTGGTGAGAAGTCTGGTGTAATTCTGATAGGTCTTCCTATATATGTTACTTAGCCTTTTTCTCTTACTGCTTTTAATATTCTTTCTTTATTTAGTACACTTGGGGTTTTAATTATTATGTTACGGGAGGTATTTCTGTTCTGGACCAGTCTGTTTGGAATTCTGTAGGCTTCTTGTATGTTCATGGGCAACTCTCTCTTTAGATTAGGGAAGTTTTATTTCATAATTTTGTTGAAAATATTTGCTGGCCCTTTAAGTTGCAAATCTTCACTCTCATCTATACCTATAATCCTTAGGTCTGGTCTTCTCATTGTGTCCTGGATTTCCTGGATGTTTTGGGTTACAAGATTTTTGCATTTTGCATTTTCTTTGACTGTTGAGTCAATGGTTTCTATGGTATCTTCGGCATCTGAGATTCTTTCTTCTATCTCTCATATTCTGTTGTTGATATTTGCATCTATGGCACCTGATCTCTTCCAAGGTTTTCTATCTCCAAAGTGGTCTCCCAAAAGGCTGTCTATTGTCTTTTTTTATTCCCTGACATTCCAGAAAGGGCAAAATTATAAGAACAGAGGCAGCAGGGATTTCCATGAACCTGTATAGTATGGAACATATAAAGTATAGCAGCATACAGAATTTTGGGAAATCAGGGGTGTCCTTTCTCTTGACTCTGGTCATGGTTACACAATACTATATTCATGTCCAAACTCAGAACGCTAAACTTAAATAAGTAAATTTGACTCTGTTTAAGTTTAAACAAAAAACAAAAACAAAAACAAAAACAAAAACAAAAAAGAGTTGGGGGCTGTGTATTAAAATTTAAAACATACAAATTAAGAGCTGGGGAAACAACTCAATCATTAAAGTGGTTGCTGTGCAAGCACAAGAACCCAAGTATGATCCACAGAATGTATGTGGGGGAATGTGATAACTGGAATAGCAGAGATAAGGTGATCTTTGGTGCTCATTTGTAAGCCAGTGTAGCCTGATTGGAGAGTTCCAGAAGCATGACCCACCCTGGTTTGTTTCGTAAGGAAAGAAGAAAAAAGTGAAAAACACTGGAGGCTGTCCTCTGGCTTCCATGTATGTCTTAGGGTTTTACTGCTATGAACCACTTATGGTGCTAAGGCACCTCTTATGAGGACATTTAATTGGGGCTGCTTACAGGTTCAATGGTTTAGTCCATTATCATCAAAGTGGGAGCATGGCAACATCCAGGCAGACATGGTATAGGAGGAGCTGAGAATTCTGTATCTTGTTCCAAAGAGAAATAGAAGGCTAACTGGAGCCAGCAAGATCCCAAGACTCCACCGCATGCCTGTGGGGAGGGAAACTCCCAGACTATATATTGGGTTGCATTTATTAAAATTCGGGTCTTGAAAGGCAATGTCTCCTTGACCCAATTCTTTTGTGCCGCTTTCCCCATCCATCCCATAGTTTTCTCTTGCAGAGCCAGTCGGAGTAGCTACAGATAGCTACGGAACTCACTAGAATGGCACCCAGATGTGTGGCTAAACTCGAGAGAAAGGTGACCCTGTCTTAGTGAAGCTTTGCAGAAAAATGGAAAAAGATGGTATACTGCACAGTGAGCAAAATGGGTGCTGGAGGATACGGATTAAGTAAGGCAGTGTTGACCCAACACTGACCTTGCTTAGAGGCAGACAGTGAAAAATGGAGGAAGAACTGTGTAGGTTCTAGATTGTAACCACAGCTATTAAGCACTGATTCAGGCAAAAAGAAAAGGGTTTATAAATAGGCATATGTCCACAGTCTCTAAGAGCTGCTTTAAGAAAGGTTGGAAAATGAAAGAGAAAGAGAGAAGAAAAATGGATATAATTGCATAACAAGCATACTTCCCTTTCTATGTATTGCCTGTTCTTTCTATGTCATCTATTCTTGGTGCACCAAGTGTCTACATGTACGTGTCATGGCGTCATGTGAATGACTTGTCTAAATGTTTCATGTTAAAAAGAAAAATTAATAAAAACTTCATCTATTGACGGTCTATTTCTTAGTCTAGCTGCAGTTTACACTGCAAAGGCTGATTGGGGGTGTCCAGCTGGGAGTCAAACATAGTTAAAGAAAAAGCTGCTTTTTTAAAAGGGGGGGGGGCCAGCAGCCTCAAGTCTAAAGCAAATAGATTAATTTGTTTCTTTTAAAGAAAAATCTCTACAATTGTGTTTTTTGGTTCAAAGTGCTTTTTAGTCTCTCAAAATTGTAGCCAGAAAGAGAAAAAAAGTGGTTTGATTTAAGTTTATAAGATTCATATAATCGTTTTGTTCTTGGTTATAATAGGTCTTAAAGGTATATTTTGCATGTCTTACCTATAGAAAATTAGCTTATAAGTCATTGGACATAATTTAAAAGGTATAATGTTATTAAAAGAAGGTTGGTTTAACCAGCAATACATGGCTTAGTGCGGTGCATGCTTTGTTCACTTTTTTTGTAATTGGTCATAAAAGTATAAATATGTTTTACATGTTTTGACTATAAAATATTGGCTTATTAATTATTGTGCATGATTTAAATGGTACAGAGTTGGCAAAGAGGCAAATTTTGAATTGATGACTCGAGATTGTGGCCATCTTGAGCACATGACATGTTGTGACTCACAGAATACAGGCCTCTGAGATGCTTCTAAATTGGCATGGTGTTTTGTGTGAATCTTAACCTAGAAATCAGACTTGGAAGGAATAAGATTTAAGATAATTTCTCTTTAATTAGTTATATTGTCATAACATAAAAGCTGGCAGACAAATCTTGTGCTGTAAAAATAATGCATTTGCCATTAATTTTAAAGAAAATAGATTGTTTAAAATTGGGCTTTGCTTCCAAAGTTATAGTTGCTCTAATATTATAAGAGAAAATTAAGAGTTAAAACAAAAATTGCCAATGTGCCATTGACTGCAGTTTGCAGTTTGGTTAAAGGCCCAGATTCTTAACACATTTTAAAAACGATAAAGGTTAAAAGACAGCTGTGTCTAATATAGGCCTGTTGCGACTTTTTCTCGGGTTTGTTGACTACAATGATAGAAGTGGGATTTAACCCTCCAAGATTATAAAGGAGATCTCAATGGACATTTATTTGATATCAAACAAATTCCTTCGACTACTGTGTTGGGCAAATTGAATTTACACATAGGTTTGGGCCTGGTCTTGGACCATGGGCTCAGATTAGAGGATATTTGCATTTGAGGAACCTTGTTCAAGGTCCTTGCTGGGTGAGTGCTGAGCAAATTGAATTTGCATTTAAGCAGATACAGAGCTCAGAGCTTTCTCAATGGAGACTTGTAAAGGACTGCTTTCTCCTCTTACAAATCCCACCTGGGAAGTTTTGGAGATGTTTATTGTGTTAGTAAAATGTTATAAAATTATTTTAAAGGAATGTTTCAAGAGCCTAATAAAAATGTTTGTTCCTTGCTTCAAGCAGCAATCACATTATTATTAATTTTTGATCTATTGCATGGCAGGGCTTTTTAGGCAAAATTAATATTTGCTATCCAAAAGATAATTTGTTGCAATTATCTATATTTCTACATATACATCCCATGTAAAATACATCAACTATGGGAGTAAAGTTTGTATAATTAGATCACATGTTTATTCCTTGAAGTTCCCCCTGCTTCAACACAAGTAACAGGTGTTCTAGCAGCTATTTTTAAAGTGTTAAAAAAATCAAGCTTTTATTTATATATTAATAGCAAATGTAGATGTATATATGGCTCATTGTTTACAATTACTTAAAATTATTCCTTTATTTTCATACTGCTAATTCTTAATTTTTACAATTGTTTATACAAATGTAATTCAAGTTAAAAAAGATATGTTCTTTAAATAACTATCTTCTAGATATTTGATATAGTTAATCTTTAAAAGGCGCCTAGATAAAGACCTCTTAAGGCAGGGTACATAAAGTTTGTATCACAGACAGACTGTGTAGAGACAGTTGGCTATACGGACGTATTTTTATATCATCAAAAAGAATAATGGCTTAAAAATAATTTTATATTTTTTGTGCTCATCAAATTATAAAGATTTGTTCTTAAATGTCCTCAATTTCTACCCCTACCATATAATGGTGTTATTTCTATAGGACTTATTTAATTGTTGCAGATAAATGATTCTCATATTTCTAATTTATGTTATGGTATATGCTTGGTGTTCAAACTTAAAGTAATACAGACAATAGAACTGGCCATTTGAAAATGTTATCAAACATTTGAGATATCTTTGACAATTTAATTCTTTATTATCCTCAAAGACAAGATAATATATAATTTTTTTAAATATCTTCTTAAAAAAGAAAAGAAAGGGGAGGTTGTATCTCTGTGCATATCATTTAAATTGCTTGTGTAATTTTAAGAAAATTTTAAAATTTGGATGCCAAGGAAACTCCTTGCTGAGTATATGGCATCCTATAACTAGGCACACTGGTGCCTAGGTGAGATTTAAAAAAAAAAGTTCATTCATTGGCATATGACATGATTCTGACTTGATGTTGGGGAAAAAAGCATGCCTGTAATTTTTCCACGAAATGCTTCGGAAGCATGAACCAGCTGGTAAGTATTGGCTGATTCAAAAATGTTCTCAAAGCCACTTCACCCATAGTCGGGAAGATAGGCTAATTGTTTTCTAGCAGTTGAATTACAAGCCAGGCCCAGTTGCCTGAATCGTAAATTTGCAATTGAATACCTTGGGCCTTCCAGAAACAGCCCAGGCAAGTTTTTTTTTCCTTTTAATCTCTTCCTTTTGTGTTTCAAGCAGGTATCTTTCAGATACAGCAATGGCTTCCAGGACTCGAAGGTGGGCTGCTATAAAGGCCAGCCAGCTCATATTCACAGGGCATCTACTTTACCAGTGGATCTCCAAAAATGGAGTTGCATAGAACTCAGATCTATGCATATTTGTTTTCAAGCAAACATGGGCACCAGTTGATATGTGAGGCGAGGCACTGCAAGGGAAAGGGAAGAAATCCTGCATCTGAGTTTCCCTAAAAGCATACCTGACTGCATAGGGGTTGATGTTGAGAGATCCGTCCTTATAATAATAAGGCAGTCTATTTCCCCTCCCCGAAAAAAGTCATCATTTAATATTTAAGGTGATCAAAGGTCTCTGCGTTTTCTCACTGGTAAACGCTCACTGTCTTTAGACGGATATATTTATCTAGTGGTTCTTTTAAAAAATTATAAATTAGGGGGAATTGTCCCTTCCCCCAGTTCAGCATTTGAGCTTGGCAGTTCGGCCTCTGTTCTTCTCAGCCCGTAAATTTCCTGGCCTTTGTTCTATTTAGAACAACCCAGCCACACCTGGAAGCCAGGGAAGTATCCTGGATCTGCAATTCTCAACCCTCAGCAGGCGAGCTGCTGAGAAGGAGCCAACCACCTGCTGAGTCTGGAGCCAGCAAGATCCCAAGACTCCACCTCATGCCTGGGGGTAGGGAATCTTCCAGACTATATATTGGGTTACATTTATTAAAATTCAGGTCTTGAAAGGCAATGCCTCCTTGACCCAATTCTTTTGTGCTGCTTTCCCCATCCATCTCATAGTTTTCTCTTGCAGAGCCAATCCAGAGTAGCTATAGATAGCGACGGAACTCAACAACTAACTTTCAAGGAACTAGGATTAAAGGTCTTAAAGTCCATGCCCAAAATGGCATTCCTCCTCCAACAAGGCCACATGTTGTAACAGTACCACTCCATGGGCCAAGAATATTCAAACCATCACATTTCATTCCCTAGTCTCCATAGGCTTGTTCAAACATGAATATATAGGTGACATACGTAGCCACAGCATAATAAAAAATACATTTAGTTCAACTTCCAAAGTCCCCATAGTCTGTATCAGTCTCAACAATGTTAAAAGTCTAAAGTTCAGAGTCCCTTCTATGATTCATCCAATCACTTAAGTGTAATCCCCAAAGCAAGACAGAAAACCAGCTAGTATCCAAACTGCATCTCCATGTCTGATGCCAAAGTAGTCTTAAGATCTCTAACACCTTCTTTATCTTTTTTTCTTCTTGTCCCTGTGACACTATTTTTTTTATTTTTGATTGGATACTTTATTTATATTTCAAATGTTTTTCGCTTTCCATGTCTCCCCTTCAGAAACCCCTGATTGCATCCCCATCCCCCTGCCACTGAGAGTGCTCCCCCACCTACCCATTCCTGTCCTCCAGCCCTGGCATTCACCTACACTGGGGCATCAAGCACCCTCGGGCCCAAGGGCCTCTCCTCCCACTAATGACCAACAAGTCCAGACTCTGCCATGGGTCACTTTATGTGTAGTCTTTGGTTGGTGGTCCAATCCACAGGAGCTCTGTGGGGGTGTCTGGCCTGGTGACACTGTTACTCCCTCCATGGGGCTGAAAATTCCCTCAGCTCCTTCAGTGCATTCTCCAAATCCTCCATCAGGGACCCCTGACCTCAGTCCAATGGTTGGCTGTTAGGTTCTACCTCTGTATTTGTCAGGTTCTGGCAGTTTCTCAGGAGATAGTCATGTCAGGCATTCATCTACAAGTACTTCCCGGCATCCACAATAATGTGCATCCAATGTTTGGTGGCTCCCCAGGTGGGGAAATCTTGAGATGGTCTTTCCTCCAGGCTCTGCTCTACACTTTATTTCCATATTTGTTTCTGGGAGTATTTTGTTCACCCTTATAAAAAACACTGAAGCATCTACATTTTGATCTTCCTCCTTATTAGGCTTCATATGGTCTATGAATTGAATCTTGGGTATTCTGAATTTTTGGGTTAATAGCCGCTTACCAGTGAGTACATACTGTGTTTGTTCCTTTGGGACTGAGTCACCTCATTCAGGATGATATTCTCAAGTTGTCTGCAAATTTCATGAATTCATTGTTTTAAATAGCTGAGTAGTATTCCATTGTGTAAATGTACCACATTTTCTGTATCCATTCCTCTGTTGAGGAACATTTGGGTTCTTTCCAGCTTCTGGCTATTGTAAATATGGCTGCTTTGAACATAGAGGAGCATGTGTCCTTATTATATGTTGGAGATTCTTCTGGGTATATGCTCAGGAGTGGTGTAGCTTGGTCCTCAGGTAATACTATGTCCAATTTTCTTCAGAGCTGCCAAACTGATTTCCTGAGTGGTTGTACCAGCTGGCAATCCCACCAGCAATAGAGGAGTATTCCTCTTTCTCCACATCCTTGCCAGCATCTGCTGTCTACTGAGTTTTTGATCTTAGCCATTCTGACAGATGTGAGGTGGAATCTCAGGATTGTGTTGATTTGTATTTCCATGATGACTAAGGATGTTGAACATTTCTTTAGGTGCTTCTCAGCAATTTTAGATCCCTCAGTTGAGAATTGTTTAGCTCGGTTCCCCATTTTTAATAGGGTTATTTGGTTCTTTGGAGTCTAACTTCCTACACTTTTTGTATATATTGGATATTAGCCCTCTATTAGATATAGGATTGGTAAAGATCATTTCCCAGTCTGTTGATTACAGTTTTGTCCTATAGACAGTGTCCTTTGCCTTAGAGAAGCTTTGCAATTTTCTGAGGTCCCATTTGTCAAATCTTGATCTTAGAGCATAAGCCATTGGTGTTTTGTTTAGTAACTTTTCCCCTGTGCCCATATGTTCAAGACTTTCCCCCCACTTTCTCTTCTATTAGACTCAGTATATCTGGCTTTATGTGGAGGTCCTTGATCCACTTGGACTTCAGCTTTGTACAGGGAGATAAGAATGGATCTATTTCCATTTTTCTACATGTTGACCACCAGTTGAACCATGATCATTTGTTGAAAATGCTGTCTTTTTTCCACTGGATGGTTTTAGCTCCTTTGTCAAAGTAATTTTTGACAAAGGAATTCTCATTCTCTTCTAACCTATTATCCTTATGTTTGATCTTCTCATTGTGTTCTGAATTTCCTAGATGCATTTTTTTTGACTGTTGTGTCAATGTTTTCTATGGTATTTTCTGCACCTGAGATTCTCTCTTTTATCTCTTGCTGACCCATGATCTCTTTCCTAAGTTTTCTATCTCCAGCATTGTCTCCCTATATGATTTCTTTATTTAAATTTTCTATTTCCATTTTAAATTCCTGGATTTTTTTCAGTTCCTTCACCTGTTTGGTTGTATTTTCCTGTATTTCTTTAAGGGATTTTTGTGTTTCCTCTTTGAGGGATTCTTCTTCTTTACCTGTGTTCTCTTGTATATCTTTAAGGGAGTTATTTATGTCCTTCTTAAAGTCCTCTATCTTCATCATGAGATATGATTTTAAGCCAGTCTTGTTTTTCTGGTGTTTTGGGATAACTATGGTTCATTGTGGTGGGGGAACTGGGTTATGATGATGCCAAGTAGCCTTGGTTTCTGTTATTTGTGTTCTTGCCCTTGCCTTTCTCCATCTGGTTATCTCTCGTGTTTGTTGGTCTTGCTGTCTCTGACTGTGGCTTGTCGCTCCTGCAAGCCTCTCTGTCAGTTCTCTTCAGGAGGAATTTAGGTATGAAGATCTGTGGTACAGGGTCAGCTCTGGGGTGCAGACAGAAACCAGAAGGATCCTGTACCTAGCTGATCCTTGTTTCTTGTGTCCTGATGGCTCTGGGGGGGCTCCATTTTGGGTCAGGAATTTAAAAAGAAGTTGTGGTCTTACCTGTGCTCACAGGTGTGTTGGCACTCCTGGGAGACCTGTTCTCTCCTGGCAATATTGTGTATGTAGTGCTGTGGCACAGGATCAGTTCAGGGCACAGACAGAAACTGGAAGGCCTCCCTTTTTTATCTTTGTTGACTGCAACAGACTTGTTTCTCCTGGGCTGCTTTTGAGAGTCCAGACCAACTCCATCTTGGGTTCAGGTTCCATCTTAGAGAACCTGAGCTAAGGTTGAACTCAATCTAACCAACAAGCTTGTACCTAGTACAAGTTTCCAGGTCACTCCCTAACAATCACTAATCAGGAGCAAAGCAGAAGTTACAGTTGTATCTAAAAATATTTACTTATAAAAGTTTGTTGTTTGAATCCCAGCACCAGCCAATAATTTAAAAGGCAGCAAATTCCATAATAGGCCCCCAATCTGATGTGTGCCAAGCTGAATACCCCCTTGCTTGTTTACTTGGCTCTATAAATGCTTGCTTGAAACTGGGCTTGGGGCTTCATCTTTCTATCCTGTCGCACTGTGGTGGTTGGTGAGCCTAAGTTCAAGTTTTAACAAAAAAGACCCTAGTACAATTACATCAGAGTTAGTTCCTTGGTAGTCATTTGGAATTCACTATTCCTGGATGAGCACAACATTTAACTCCCTGTCAGTAGCTTTCCTCAACAGATATCCCACAGCTCTGTCCTCTTGAACATCTTGGTGTCTCCAAGGCAACTTCAATTTTATAGTTTCTTATTCCAAGGTCTTGAACCCACACATGATTTTCTGGGCTCCTTCAAAGGGCTTGGGACACATATCCAGCTCTGCCTCTGTAAAATTCTAGGCTCTGAGAGATTCCACTCCACTGCTATTGCTATTCTTGTTGATCGTCCCAGGGTACTGGCATCTCCAATACACTGGGGTCTCCCAATGCAAGTAGGCTTCACCAATAACCAATTATAGGATCTCTTCATGGTGCCAAGCCTTATCTTTTGGATGACCCTTTCAGTCCTGGGCCATCAACTGCAACTGAGGCTGCACCATCACTAATGACCTTCCTTGGCCTCTCACAGTGCCAAGACTCAGCTGTTCTCAATGACCCCTTCATAGCTTCAAAATCAGTACCACTTGGGTGATTCTTACACATTACCAAGTCCTGCTACAACACAAGGTACAACCTTGGCTATCTCTGGAACACAGTTTCATTGTGGTCTGAGAAAACACTTCCCAGATTTCACCTCGGTAATGCTGGTCTCCTCTTAATTACTGCTAACTTCTTAGCTCCAGCTAACCAGCATAAAATGTCCCAGAACACTCCTTTTTTCGTGACTATGAGCAGGCCATGCACCGAGGCAGCCGGAGGCACCCAGCTCCCCAGGACCCCAGACCAGCAATAGCGGCAGGCCTCCATATTGCAACCAGGACACAGCTGGAAAGGTGCAGGTACACAGATTCCATCTGGGGCTACCGCGCAGGGAGATCTGTTAGGCTCTCGCCCCCAGGCAGGCCCAGTGGTGCCCGCCTAGGCTCTGCTGCACTTCCCGGCGACCTTAGGCCATGCACTGAGGCAGCCTGAGGCACCCAGCTCCCAGGACCCCGGGCCAACGATAGCGGCAGGCCTCCATATTGCAACCAGAACATAGCTGGAAAGGCGCAGGTAGACAGATTCAATCTGGGGCTACTGTGCGGGGGGATCTGCTAGGCTCTCGCTACCAGGCAGGCCCAGCGGCACCCGCCGAGGCTCTGCTGCACTTCCCCGCACTTCCCCGCGACCTCAGGCCGTGCACCGAGGCAGCGGGTGGCAGCCAGCTTGTGATCCCGTTGAACAGCAATCACGCATAACCACCAGTAGAGAAACAACAGGTGAGCCCAGCCTCATGGGAGATTCAAACACCAACCAGTGACAACAAGGTCAACTAACACCAGAAATAACCAGATGGCAAAAGGTAAACGAAGGAACGTCACTAACAGAAATCAAGGCAACATGACAGCATCTGAACCCAGTTCGCCAACAACAAGAAGCCCTGGATACCCCAAAACACCAGAAAAACAAGACTTGGATATAAAATCACTGGTCAGGATGCTGGTAGCTGAACACATAGAAAAATCTCGTAAAGAAATAGAGGAGAAAATGGATCAAAAGTTAGAAGCCTTTACAAGGCAAATACAAAAATCACTTCAAGAAATGCAGGAGAAGATGGATCAAAAAGAAGAAGACAATCTTAGCCATTCTGACTGGTGTGAGGTGGAATCTCAGGGTTGTTTTGATTTGCATTTCCCTGATGACTAATGATGTTGAACATCTTTTAAGGTGTTTCTCGGCCATCCGAATTTCTTCTGGTGAAAATTCTTTGTTTAGCTCTGTGCCCCATTTTTTGATAGGGTTATTTGGTTCTTTGCGGTCTAACTTCTTGAGTTCTTTGTATATATTGGATATTAGCCCTCTGTCGGATGTGGAGTTGGTGAAGATCTTTTCCCACTTTGTTGGTTGCCGTTTTGTCCTTCTGACAGTGTCCTTTGCTTTGCAGAAACTTTGTAATTTTATGAGGTCCCATTTGTCGATTCTTGATCTTAGAGCATAAGCTGTTGGTGTTCTGTTCAGGAACTTTTCCCCTGTGCCCAAGTCCTCCAGGGTCTTCCCAAGTTTCTTTTCTAGTAGTTTCAGTGTGTCTGGTTTTATGTGGAGGTCCTTGATCCACTTGGAGTTGATCTTAGTGCAAAGAGATAAGAGTGGGTCAATTCGCATTCTTCTGCATGTTGACCTCCAGTTGAACCAGCACCATTTGTTGAAAAGGCTATCTTTATTCCACCGGATGGTTGTGGCTCCTTTATCAAAGATCAAGTGACCATAAGTCTGTGGGTTAATTTCTGGGTCTTCAATCCTGTTCCATTGATCTGCTTGCCTGTTGCTATACCAATACCATGCAGTTTTTAACACAATTGCTCTGTAGTACTGCTTGAGGTCAGGGATATTGATTCCCCCAGAAGTCCTTTTATTGTTGAGAATAGTTTTTGCTATCCTGGGTTTTTTGTTGCTCCAGATGAATTTGAGAATCGCTCTTTCTAGATCTATGAAGAATTGAGTTGGGATTTTGATGGGGATCGCGTTGAATCTGTATATTGCTTTTGGCAAGATGGCCATTTTTACTATATTGATTCTGCCAATCCAGGAGCAAGAGATATTTTTCCATCTTCTGAGGTCTTCTTCAATTTCTTTCTTCAAGGATGGCTAAGATTAAAAACTCAAGAGACAACAAGTGCTGGCGAGGATGTGGAGAAAGAGGAACACTCCTCCACTGTTGGTGGGATTGCAAAATGGTAAAACCACTCTGGAAATCAGTTTGGCGGTTCCTCAGAAAATTGGGCATGTCACTTCCAGAGGACCCTGGCATACCACTCCTGGGCATATACCCAGAGGATTCCCCTGCATGCAATAAGGACACATGCTCCACTATGTTTATAGCAGCCTTGTTTATAATAGCCAGAAATTGGAAGGAGCCCAAATATCCCTCAAAGGAGGAATGGATACAGAAAATGTGGTATATCTATACAATGGAATACTACTCAGCAATTAAAAATAATGAATTCATGCAATTTGTAGGTAAATGGTTAGACCTGGAAAATATCATCCTGAGTGAATTAACCCAATCACAAAAGAATGCACATGAAATGCAATCACTGATAAGTGGATATTAATGAGCCCAGAACCACTAAATACTCAAGACACAAATAGCAAGTCAAATGATTCCCAAGAAGAAGAAAGGAGAGGACCCTGGGCCTGTAAAGATTGCATCCAGTTTAGTAAAGAAACCGAGGGGGGAGGGGGAATGATTGGGGAACAGTTGGGGGGGAGAGGAACTATGGGAACTATGGTGGGTGGGAACTGGGAAAGGGGAAAGCCTTTTGAATGTAAACATAGAACATAGAAAATAAAAATTAAAAAAAAAAAAAAAGAAGAAGACAATAAGGAAGAAAGACAAAAATCACTTAAAGAAATACAGAAGAACGTGGGCCAACAAGTAGAAGCTATGAAAGAGGAAACACAAAAATCTATTAAAGAAATACACGAAAACACAATCAAGCAAGCGAAAGATCTGAGCATATCCATCCAGGTACTAAAAACAGAAGTAGAAACAACTAAGAAATTGCAGAGGGAGACAACATTGGAGATAGAAAACCTTGGGAAGAAATCAGGGGCCATAGATGCAAATATCAACAATAGAATACAAGAGATAGAAGACAGAATATCAGAAGCCGAAGATACCATAGGAACCATTGATTCAACAGTCAAAGAATATACTAAATTCAAAAAGGCTGTAACCCAAAACATCCAGGAAATCCAGGACACAATGAGAAGACCAAACCTAAGGATTATAGGTATAGACAAAAAAAAAAAAAAAAAACTTTTATAAGGGCAACACTTAATTGGAGCTGGCTTACAGATTCAGAGGCTCAGTTTATTATCATCAAGATGGGAGTATGACAGTGTCCAGGCAGGGATGGTATAAGAGGTGCTGAGAGTTCTACATTTTGTTCCAAAGGCAAACAGAAGACTGCTTTCCAGGGAGCTAGGTTGAGGGTCTTGCTACTCTGATTAGTAAAGTGAGCAAAGCACTTCCTCTAATATGTGAAGTCAGTATTAACCAGTTCACAATTTCTTAAGAATGAATATTTGACAATAGCATTGGGAATGAGTCCTATAGAAAACTGTTCATTCACAGAGAGCTATAAACTATGTTTGTCATAGGAAGCTGTTCTTGCCCTGGATGTATTTTGAATAGCTTACCAACTGATTCTAAAATCACTGACCCGGCACTGTTCAAAGTTAAAAGATGATTTTAATATATACTCATAACAAATATCCTACCTCCCCTTTCCTATGAACTGCACCACATAGCAAAATGTACTTAGCTTTCAGATAGCAGATGCTTCCAGTGTGTGTGAACTTTATATTATATAATTAAGCTTTTCTACAAAGACATAAAATGTAAAATGATACACTTATTTACAATAGTAAATTCCTGGCTTGTCTTCTATCTAAAATATTTTATCCTATTTTATAATAACAGTGATGCAAATACTGGAAAACATGGCCTATGGAGAGAAGTGTTTATCCTGGTGTGCACTTTTAGTGAATTCAATCCATGGCTACTCAAGCCCATTGGCTCAGGCAGAATATGTGGTGCATGGGAGCTGTTTACCTCATCACTAATTGGATGAAGAGATGCAGAGATAGGAAGGATCCTGACAAGATATAATGCCAAATATTTCTCTCCTCCAAGATTTATTTCCTTCAGCTAGTTTTGCTAGAGTCTAGAGTCTCTGGAACCTCTCCACAGGTTCAGCTCATGCTGTGAACAGATGTGCTACAGCTGTTGATGCAGACTGTTCAAGGGGAGTTGTGGAAATCTTAGGAAGTGTCACTTAAAAGTAAAGCACTAGAGGTGTGCCTTTGAGCAGTAGAGCCTACACCCTACTTCTGAGCTACCTTTTAAAGCCTTTGGGCAGCTTCTTGCTTCACTGCCTTGGGAACAGCCTAAGCCTCACAACTCCACCAATTGGACTTCAACAACTGCCTTCTCTGCTGTGATACAATAAGCACTAATAACCCTTTTCTCCCCAAAGTTATTTTCATCTCTTGGAGTCCTTTCCAGCCATAACGGATATCAGACATATAATTATTTGAATTTAAATTCTTCAATTGTAGAGAAAGACCAGATTTTAAAAAGGGTTTCTAACTACTCTGCCTACTCCTAAAGGGGGAGTGGTTGGTATTTAGCCCTATTATAGCAATACATGGCCATAAAAGAGCCACTCAAAAGATCATTGTAACAGTGAGATCTGGAGTTAACCCAGATGTATATTTTGATTAAAGTCATTTCTTCCTTCTGATCTTTTAGTGTACCATTTGCTCAAGAATATTAGTGAAGAGGGGCATACAGTTGTGATGGCTATCTTCATCTGGGATTGACTAAACCCCCAAAATAGAGGACATATCTATGAGGGAATTCTACTTAATCTGAAATAACAAGATCTACCTCTCATCTGGATCTTTGAGGTAGTAAATTATACCTTTAACTTAGAACTTTAATTTAGATATAATCTGGACCATGCCTTCTGCTGGAAGCCTATATAAAGACACGGAGAAAAGAAGCTTTTACTTTTTGCCTGCTTGCACTCACCTTGCTAGCATGTCCATTTATTCACTGTCATTAGAGCCTACTTCTTCAGGATTCTAGCAATACTGAAGATTAGCTAAGACATCCAGCCTCCTACATTGAGCAACCACTGGATTCTGTATCCATTAATAGCCAGTCATTATTGAATTGGCTGGACCAAAACCTGTAACTCATTCTAATAAATCCCCTTTCTATATACAGAGAGTTATTCTATAAGTTCTGTTACAGAACTGTTATGCCCAGGGTCCCCTAAGACGACCAGTAGTTGAATTTACATGCAAAAGCAAAGAGTCTTTATATAAGCTCGCGCTCAGACCCTGAGGCTCCTCCAACACATTGGGGTAGCACAGGAACACCTTGAAGCCCCAGCAACTAGAGTTTAGGCTTTTAATTGTGGTTTCAACAGAGTAAAGAACTTTCCAAATAGGCTGTTGCATGATTGGTGGACTTTTAAAGCTACAAGCATGTCATAATATCATTGGCTAGTAATGAGCTAGGTAAGCTTTGGCAATCTATCTATGGAATCTGGAACTTTAGGTACTTTTTTCCTAAGAGCTTATGGGGTCCGTCTCAGGATGGGGATTCTTGGAACCATTTGCAGTTTTTCCAATAGCTGAGTTCAGGGTGAGGTCAGGCCTAAGTCTAAACTGGAGCCTGTTCTAAGACAGATTGTCCTGCTAGCAAGTAGGGTTCCTCAGAACTCTGACTAATATACTGGGCATGTAGAGAAGACCTCTTAGAGATGTTTGGGCCTCATAAGAGTTTCAGCTCAGTTACTAATTCCCAATGGCCACATTCCCTTAACCATGTGATACTCTGATGCACGCCTTCTTAGTTTCTATAGCTTCTTGGCAACAAAATTAAAATAGCAAAAGAAATCTCTGAAATGAAATACCCAGCAATATATTTACAGGAGTACATCAGGTAGAGAGATTCTAGATTGAATGAGGAAGGGCAAACAAGATGTCTTAGCTTCTGTCACCAAGACCTGGCATCTGTGACTACATGAAAATCCGAAGATAATTTGTGGGAGATTCATTCGTTCTTTCAACCATGTGGGTCCCAGGGAAGGAATTCAGGTTTGTAGTGTTGGCAACAAGTTTCTTTACCAGCTGAGCCATCTCACCAGCTGATCATGTAGTCATGGAACTCAATAAGCTCTGTATCCCTGATTGATCCTCTGCAACAGGGTTCCATACCCAAATAGCACAGGGAGACAGCTATCCTCCCAGGAGTGCTGAAAGCCTGTGAGTGCACTAATTCCCAATGGCCACATTCCCTTAACCATGTGATACTCTGATGCACGCCTTCTTAGTTTCTATAGCTTCTTGGCAACAAAATTAAAATAGCAAAAGAAATCTCTGAAATGAAACCACCACTGCTGCTAGACAGACCTACCTGGAACTTTCAGGACATAGGAACCAAGAAATAGCCGGGAACAGGAGCATTCCAGTTTCTGAATGTGCCAGATGATCCTCTGCCACTAGGCTCCATACCCAAATAGCTACAGAAGAGAGCTGATCTTCCATGAAAGCAGACACACCTATGAACACAAGTAAGACCATCACTTCTGTTCAAATTCCTGGCCCCATAGGGACCTTCCCAGAGCCATCAAGTCACAGGAACAAAGGAAGAGCTGGGAACAAGATCCTTCTTGTTTCTGTCAGCTCTGGGGTACCTGTACCACAGCTCTTCATACCCAAATTCTTCCTGGAGAGAACTGGTCTCCCACCAAAACTGACACAGAGACTTGCAGGAGGGACAAGCTACAGTCAGAAACAAAAAGAAAAGCTAACATCAAAGAAAACCAGGTGACAAAAGGCAAAGGCAAGGACATAAGCAACAGAAACCAAGGCTACTTGGCAGCATCAGAACTTAGTTCTCCCACCACAGTGAACCCTGGATGCCCCAACACACCAGAAAAGGAAGATTGATTTAAAATCACATCTCATGATTACAGAGGACTGTAAGAGGGACATAAATAACTCTGTTAATGATATACGGGAGGACACAGGTAAAGAAGGAGAAGTCCTCAAAGAAGAAACACAAAAATCCCTTAAAGAAATACAGGAAAACACAAACAGATGAAGGAATTGAACAAAACCATCCAGAATCTAAAAATGGAGTGAAACAATAAAGAAATCACAAAGGGAGACCATCCTGGAGATAGAAAAGCTAGGAAAGAGATCAGGAGTCATAGATGCAAGCATCACCAACAGAATGGAAGAGATAGAAGAGAGAATCTCAGGTGCAGGAGATACCATAGAAACCATTGACTCAACAGTCAAAGAAAATGCAAAATGCAAAAAGCTGTAACCCAAAACATCCAGGAAATCCAGGACACAAGGAGAAGACCAAACCTACGGATTATAGGTATAGATGAGAGTGAAGATTTACAACTTAAAGGGCCAGCAAATATCTTCATCAAAATTATGGAAGAAAACTTCCCTAACCTAAAGAAAGAGATGCCCATGAATATACAAGAAGCCTACAGAACTCTACACAGACAGGACCAGAACAGAAATACCCCCCATAACATAATAATCAAAACCCCAAATGTACTAAATAAAGAAATAATATTAAAAGCAGTAAGAGGAAAAGGCCAAGTAACATATAAAGGAAGATCTATCAAAATTATACTAGACTTCTCACCAGAGACCATGAAAACTAGAAGATCCTGGGCAGATCTCATGCAGACTCTAAGAAAACACAAATGCCAGCCAAATACCCAGCAAAACTCTCAATCACTATAGATGGATATACCAAGATATTCCATGATAAAACCAAATTTACACAATATTTTTCCACAAACCCAGCCCTACAAAGGATAATAGGTAGAAAACACCGATACAAGGAGGGAAACTACACCCTGGAAAGAGCAAAATAGTAACCTTCTTCCATCAAACCCAAAAGAAGATAACCACTCAAATATAAAAATAACATCAAATATAGCAGGAAGTAATAATCACTATTCCTTAATATCTCTTAATATCAATGAACTTAATTCCCCAATAAAAAGACATAGACTAACAGACTGGATATGTAAACAGGACCCTACATTTTGCTGCATACAGGAAACATACCTCAGAGTCAAAGACAAACACTACCTCAGAGGAAAACTCTGGAAGACAATTTTACAAGCAAATGATCTCAGGAAACAAGCCGGAGTAGCTTAAAGAAAGTATATTAAAAGCAGTAAGAGAAAAAGCTATCCTTAATAGCTCTTAACATCAATGGATTCAATTACACAATAAAAAAGACATAGACTAACAAACTAGATACCTAAACAGAACCCATCATGTTGATGCATACAGGAAACACACCTCAGTGGAAAAGACAAATACTACCTTGGAGTAAAGGGCTGGAAAACAAATTTCCAAGTAAATCATCCCAAGAAACAAGTTGGATAACAAGTGGATAAAATCAACTTTCAAACAAAAGTCATCGCAAATGATAAGGAAGGACACTTCATACACATCAAAGGAAAAATCTACCAAGATGAAATCTCAATTCTGAACATCTATGCTCCAAATACAAGGGCACCCACATTCATAAAAGAAACTTTACTAAAGCTCAAAATACCCTGGCATCTCACACAATAATAATGGGAGACTGCAACACACCACTCTCAACAATGGACTGATCATGGAAACACAAACTAAAGAGTCACAGTGAAACTAACAGAAGTAACAGACCAAGTGTACTTAATAGATATCTATAGAACATATCCTAAATCAAAAGAATATACCTTCTTAGAATCTCATGGTACCTTCTCCAAAACTGACCATGTAATCAGCCACAAATCAGACCTCAACAGATATAAGATGTTGAAACAATCCCATGCCTCCTAACAGATGACTATGGATTAAGGCTGGTCTTTAATCACACACACACAAAAAAAAACTAATAAAAAATAAATAAAACAACAGAAAATCCACATACAGATGGAAACTGAGCAATGTTCTACTCAATGATTAATTGGTCAAGGAAGAAATAAGGAAAGAAATCAAAGACTTTTTAGAACTTAATGAAAATGAAGGTACAGCATACCCAAACTTATGGTGCACAGTGAAAGCAGTGCTAAGAGGAAAACTCATAGCTATGAATGCCTACAAAAAGAAACTGGAGAGAGCATATACTAGCAGCTTAACAACACACCTAAAAGTTATAGAACAAAAAGAAGCAAATATACCCAAGAGGAATAGACCAAAGAAAATAATCAAACTCAGGTGGAAATCAACCAAGTAGAAACAAAAAGAACTATATAAAGAATAAGTCAAACCAGGAGCTGGTTCTTTGAGAAAACCAACAAAGTAGATAAACCCTTAGCCAGACTATCCAGAGGATACAGAGACTATATCCAAAATTTTTTTAAAAAGAAAATCATGAATTAAAGTGGAGATTTAACAACAGAAACTGTGAAAATTCAAAAACTCATCAGATCCTACTACAAAAGCCTATAATCAGCAAAACTGGAAAATCAGGAGGAAATGGACAATTTCCTAGACAGATACCAAATAACAAAGTTAAATCAGGATCTGATAAACCATCTAAACAGTCCCATAACCACCCAAGATAGAGAAGCAGTCATTAAAAGTATCCCAACCAAAAAAGAGCATGGGACCAGATGGTTTTAGTGCAGAATGCTATCAGACCTTCAAAGAAGACCTAACACCAATATTCTTCAAACTATTCCACAAATAGAAACACAAGGAACACTACCCAATTCATTCTATGAAGCCACAGTTACACTTATACCCAAACCTCACAAAGACTCAACAAAGCAAAGTTCAGACTGATTTCCCTTATGAATATTGATGTAAAAATACTAAATAAAATTCTGTCAAACTGAATCCAAGAACACATCAAAAGAATCATTCACCATGATCAATTATGCTTCATTCCCAAGGATGCAGGGATGGTTCAACATACATAAATATATCAATGTAATCCATGACATAAACAAACTCAAAGAAAAAAACTACATGGTCATTTCATTAGATTCTGAAAAAGCATTTGACAAAATTCAACATCCTTTCATGTTAAAATTCTTGGAAAGATCAGGAATTCAAGGCCCATACTGTTGTGTTTCTCATCAATTCTATATATATGATCACCCACAGAGTAATATATTTTAGGAGTAACTATCTGACAACAAGGATGCAGCATGGTTCCCAGTTGAGCAAAGGCTCAAAACTCTTTAGCCAAAAAGAAGCTCAGAATACATACAATGCAACTCACAGACCTTATGAAATCCAAGAAGAGAGATCACACCAAGTGTGGATGCTACAGTCCTACGCAGGAGGGAGAAGAAAATCTCCAGGAAGTAAAGAGAGAGAGGGATCTGGGAGGGTGCAAGGAGGGGGTTGGTAAAAGGAGAACGGTTCAGATAAGGGAGGAAATGGGGGGAGAAATACAGAGGGTCAGGATTTGGAAAGGAGTTGTGTAGTGGTTGTGGAAGGGGAACAAATGGTAGCCCCTAGGAAGTCCCAGATCCAGGCACCCAAGAGGTTCCCAGGACCCATAGGGAGGGCATTAGCCTAAATTCCCAACACAGGGGGAGATACAAACTCGAGAGACCATATCCAGTGGATAGGCATGGCCCCTGGTTGAGAGATGGGGCCCCTGACATCCCTCAAAAATATTAATCCAGAATTCCTCCTGTCAAAGAGAAATGTAGAGACAAAAAGTAGAGCAGAGATTGAAAGAGAGGCCATCCAGAGGTGGCCCCACCTGGGGATCCATCCCATATGCAGATACCAAACCCAGACACAATTGTTGAGGCCAAGAAGCACTTACTGATGGAGTCTGGTATAGCTGGAGAGGCTCTGCCAGAGCCTGAGCAGTACGGATGCAGATGTATGCAGCCAAATATCGAACCCCATTGGAGAAGTTAGGGCAAGGACGGTAGGAGCTGAAGGGGTTTGCCATCTCATAGGAAGAGCAACAGTATCAACCAACCAGACATTCCAAAACTCCCAGGGACTAAACCTCCAACCAAAGAGTACATATGGGGTGACCCATGGCTCCAGCTAAATATGTAGCCAAGGATTGCATTATCGGGCATGACTAGAAGGGGAGCCCCTTGCTCCTATGAAGGCTTGATGACTCAGGGTAGGGGAATGCTAGGGAGCTGAGACAGAATTTGCATAGGTGGGTCAGGGAGCACCCTCAAAGAGGCAGGGGAGGGGAAGGGATCAAGGGGTTTGTGGATGGGAACCTTGAAAAGGGGATAACATCTGAAATGTAAATAAATAAAATAACCAGTAAAAAAACGAAAAAAAATTTATATGGTAAGTTACAAGCTCTGCACAACTAAGCTGGACTACACATGACCAAGTTTCTAAGAAAGAGGATTCTAAGAAAAGCCTCCAGCTAGGTCCAAGGTGAGCTATCATAATTCCCTCTCTAAACCTCCTCTGATTCCTGCTCAGGCTATCTTGGTAGCACCAGAGGAAGACAGTGACCTATGGTCATTATCCAGTAACTTTTTTTTATTTTTTTATTGGATATATTCTATATTTACATTTCATTTCCCTTTTTCTGGTTCCCCACCCCCCAAAGGTCCCACATGCCCTTTCCCTTCCCCTGTTCCCCCCATTTATCCCTTCCCACTTCCCTGTTCTGGTATTCCCCTACACTGATGCTTTGATCCTTTCCAGCACCAGTGTCCACTCCATTCTTGTCAGACATCATTTGGTATGTGGATTGTGTCTTTTGTGTCCCAAGATTCTAGGCTAATATCCACTTATCAGTGACTGCATACCATGGGTATTCTTTTGAGACTGGGTCACCTCACTTAGTATGATGCTCTCCAGCTCTATCCATTTCTCTAAGAATTTCATGAATTCGTTGTTTTTAATTGCTGAGTAGTATCCTATTGTGTAAATATACCACATTTTTTTGTAACCATTCCTCCATTGAGGGACATCTGGGTTCTTTCCAGCTTCTGGCTAATATAAATAAGTCTGCTATGAACATAGTGGAGCATGTATCCTTATTGCATGCCAAGAAATCCTTGGGGTATATACCCAGGAGTGGTATAACAGGGTCCTCCAGAAGTGTCATGCCCAGTTTTCTGAGGAACCACCAGACTGATTTCCAGAGTGGTATCAGCTTGCAATCCCTCCAGCAGTGGAGGAGTGTTCTTTCTCAACGTCCTTGCCAATACCTGCTGTCTCCTGAGTTTTTAATCATAGCCATTCTAACTGGTATGAGGTGAAATCTCAGGGTTGTTTTGATTTGCATTTCCCTAATGACTAATGATGTTGAACATTTCTTAAGGTGCTTCTTAACCATTCGAAATTCTTCAGGTGAAAATTCTTTGTTTAGCTCTGCACCCCATTTTATAGGGTTATTGGCTTTCTGGACTCTAACTTCTTGAGTTCTTTGTATATATTGGATATTACTGATGGAGGGTTGGTGAAGATCTTTTCCCAATTTGTTGGTTGCCATTTTGTCCTTTTGACAGTGTCATTTGCCTTACAGAAATTTTGTAATTTTATGAGGTCCCATTTGTCAATTCTTGATCTTTTTTTACTATCACCTTCATTTACATTGCCATGGTAAAACCTTTTCCAATTTCCCCCCTCCCCAAAGACCCCCAACCTCTCCTCCCTCCCCCTGCCTCCACATATATGTCCCTCCACCCAACACACTTCCTCCTCCCCCCCCTCAGTTTCACTTTGTTGGGGCCTCTGTTGAGTCTTTACCTGACCAAGGAACATTCCTCCCACTGATGCCCAACAAGGCCTTCCTCTGCTACATTTTTGGCTGGAACCATGTGTGCCCCTTGATTCATGGTTCAGTCCCTGGGAGTTGTGGGGTATCTGGGTGGCCAAAATCATTGTTCTTCCCATGGGGCTGTAAGCCCTTTCAGCTCTTCTGGATCTCCCTCCAGTTCCTACATTGGGGACCCTATGCCCAGTCCAATAGTTGATTGCTAGCATCTGCCTCTGTATTTGTAGGTTCTGGTAGGGCCCCTCTGGAGAGAACCATTGCATGCTCCATTTGGTATACACTTCTTGTCATCCTTAGTAGTGTCAGGGTTTGTTGACTGTTTATAGAATGAATCCCCAGATAGGGCAGTCTCTGGGTGGTCTTTACTTCAGCCCCTGCTCCACACATTGTCTCCATTATTGCTCCTGTGAGTATTCTGTTTGCTTTCTTAGAGGAACCAAAGCACTCTTACTTAAGCTCTCCTTCTTCTTGAGCTTCCTGTGCTGGGTGAATTGTAACTTGTTTATTATAAGCTTTTGGCCTAACTTCCGCTTATTAGTGAGTGCACACCATGTGTGATCTTTTGTGATTGGGTTGCCTTGCTCAGGATAACACTTTCTAGTTCCATCCATTTGCCTAAGAATTTCATAAATTCATTGTTTTTAATAGCTGAATAGTGCTCCATTGTGTATATATACCACAGTTTCTGTATCCATTCCTCTGTTGAGGAACATCTTGGTTCTTTCCAGCCTCTGGCTATTATAAATAAGACAGCAATAAACATAGTGGAGCATGTGTCCTTATTACATGTAGGAGCATCTTCTCGGTATATGCCCAGGAGTGGTATAGCTGCGTCACCAGGTAGTACTATGTCTAATTTTCTGAAGAATCACCAAACTGATTTCCAGAGTGGTTTTACCAGCCTGCAATCTCACCAACAATGGAGAAGTGTTCCTTTTTCTCCACATCCTCTTCAGCACCTGCTGTCCCCTGAGTTTTTCATCTTATCCATTCTGACTGGGGTAAGGTAGAATCTCAGTGTTGTTTTGATTTGCATTTCCCTAATAACTAATGGTGTTGAACATTTCTTTAGGTGCTTTAGGGCCATTCAAGTTTCCTCAGGTGAGAATTTCCTGTTTAACTCTGTAGCCCATATTTTGTTTTTGTTTTTGTTTTTTGTGTTGTTGTTGTTGTTGTTGTTGTTGTTGTTTTGGTTTTGGTTTTTTCAAGACAGGATTTCTCTGTATAGCTCTGGCTGTCCTGGAACTCACTTTTGTAGACCAGGCTGGCTTCGAACTCAGAAATCCACTTGCCTCTGCCTCCCAAGTGTTGGGATTACAGGTGTATGCCAGCACTGCCTGCCTCTGTACCCCATTTTTAAATAGGGTTATTTGACTCTCTGGAGACTAACTTCTTGAGTTCTTTGTATAAATTGGATATTATTGGTGTTCTGTTCAGGAAAATTTTCCCTGTTCCCATGTGCTCCATGCTTTTCCCCAGTTTCTTTTCTATTAGTTTCAGTGTGTCTGGTTTTATGTGGAGGTGCTTGATCCATTTGGAGTTGAGCTTAGTACAAGAAGATAAGAATGGATCAATTTGCTTTCTCCTCATTGCTGACCTCCAGTTGAACGAGCACCATTTGTTGAAAAGTCCATCTTTTGCCACTTGATGGTTTTAGCTCCTTTGTCAAAGATCAAGTGACCATAGGTGTGTGAGTTCATTTCTGAGCTTCATTTCTATTCCATTGATCTACCTGCCTGTCACTGTACCAATATCATGTAGTTTTTAACACTATTGCTCTGTACTGCTTGAGGTCCGGGATACTGATTCTCCCAGAAGTTCTTTTACTGTTGAGAATAGATTTTGCTATCATGGGTTTTTTGTTATTCCAGATGAATTTTAGGAATTGCTCTTTCTAACTCTATGAAGAACTGAGTTGGGATTTTGATGGGGATAGAATTGAATCTGTATATTGCTTTTGGCAAGATGGCCATTTTTACTATATTAATCCTGCCAATCCACAAGCATGGAAGATTTTTCCATTTTCTGAGGTCTTCTTTGATTTCCTTCTTCAGAGACCTGAAGTTCTTGTCATACATATCTTTCACTTGTTTGGTTAGAGTCACACCAAGATACTTTATATTGTTTGTGGCTATTGTGAAGGGTGTCATTTTCCTAATTTCTTTCTCAGACTGTTTATCCTTTGAGTACAGGAAGGCTACTGATTTGCTTGAGTTGATTTTATAACCAGCCACTTTGCTGAAGTTGTTTATCAGCTATAGAAGTTCTCTGGTGGAGTTTTTTGGGTCACTTAAGTATACTATCATATCATCTGCAAATAGTGATAGTTTGACTTCTTCCTTTCCAATTTGTATCCCTTTGACCTTCTTATATTGTCTAATTGCTCTAGTTAGAACTTCAAGTACTATATTGAAAGGTTATGAAGAGAGAGGGCAGCCTTGTCTAGTCCCTGATTTTGGTCAAAATGCTTCAAGTTTATCTCCATTAAGTTTGATGTTGGCTACCAGTTTGCTGTATATTGCTTTTGCTATATTTATGTATAGACCTTGATTCCTCTTCTTTCCAAGACTTTTAGCATGAAAGGATGTTGGATTTTGTCAAATGTTTTTTCAGCATCTAATGAAATGACCATGTCGGGTTTTTTTTTTTTTTTTTGAGTTTGTTTATGTAGTGGATTGCATTGATGGATTTCCGTATATTGAAACATCCCTGCATCCCTGGGATGAAGCTTACTTGATCATGGTGAATGATAGTTTTGATGTGTTCTTGGATTGGGTTGGCAAGAATTTTATTGAATATTTTTGCAAGGATATTCATAAGGGAAATTGGTCTGAAGTTCTCTTTCTTTGTTAGATCTTTGTGTGGTTTTGGTATCAGGGTAATTGTGGCCTCATAGAAAGGTTGGATAGTGTTCCTTCTGTTTCTATTTTGTGGAATAGTTTGAAGAGTATTGGTATTAGATCTTCTTTGAAAGTCTGATAAAATTCTGCACTAAAACTATCTGGTCCTGTGGGGTTTTTTTTTTGGTTTTTTTTTTCTTTTTTCTTTTTTCTTTTCTTTTCTTTTCTTTTCTTTTTTTTTTTTTTTTTTTTTTTTTTGGTTGGAAGACTTTCAATGACCACTTTTATTTCTTTAGGGGTTATGGGATTATTTAGATGATCTATTTGATCCTAATTTAATTTTGGTATTTGGTATCTTTCTAGGAAATTGTCCATTTCCTTCAGATTTTCCAGTTGTGTTGAGTATAGGCTATTGTAGTAGGATATGATAATTTTTTTAATTTCCTCAGTTTCTGTTGTTATATTTCCCTTTTCATTTCTAATTTTGTTAATTTGGATACTGTCTGGTTAATTTGGATACTGTCAAGGTACCTATAAATTTGGGTATGCTGTGCCTTCATTTTCATTAAATTCTAAGAAATCTTTGATTTCTTACTTTATTTCTTCCTTAACCAAGGTATCATTGAGTAGAGTATTGTTCAGCTTCCATGTGTATGTGGGATTTCTGTTGTTTTTGTTGCTATTGAAGACCACTCTTACTCCATAGTGATCTGATATGAGGCATAGGATTAGTTCTATCTTCTTATATCTGTTGAGGTCTGTCTTGTGACCAATTAGATGGTCGATTTTGGAGAAGGTACCATGAGGTGCTGAGAAAAAGGTATATTCTTTTGCTTTAGGATGAAATGTATCTGTTAAATGCAATTGGTCCAAAGCTTCAGTTAGTTTCACTGTGTCCTTGTTTAGTTTCTGTTTTCCTGATTGGTCCATTGAGAATAGTGGAGTGTTGAAGTCACCCACAACTATTGTGTTAGGTGCAATGTGTGCTTTGATCTTTAGTAAAGTTTCTTTTATGAATGAGGATGCCCTTGCATTTGGAGCATAGATGTTCAGGATTGAGAGTTCTTCTTGATGGATTTTTCCTTTGAACAGTAAGAACTGTCCTTGTGTGTCTCTTTTGATGACTTTAGGTTGAAAGTCACTTTTATGTGACATTAGAATGGCTACTCTGGTTTGTTTCTTGAGATCATTTGCTTGGAAAATTATTTTCTAGACTTTTACTCTGAGGTAGTGTTTGTCTTTGACACTAAGGTGTGTTTCCTGTATGCAGCAAAATGTAGGGTCCTCTTTACATATCTAGTCTGTAAAGAATACATATGAATTACAATCACTGATAAGTAGATATTGATGAGCCCAGAAGCTCTGAATACTCAAGACACAATTAGCTAAGCAAAAGATTCCCAAGAAAAGGGATGGAGAGGACCCTGGTCTGGAAAAGACTAAATCCAGTTTTGTAGGAGAGTACCAGAACAGAGAAATGGTGGGGAGGGGGGGTGATTGGGGAATGGAGGGGGGAAGAGGACTTATGGGACATATGGTGACGGGGGAACTGGAAAAGGGAAAGCCTTTGGAATGTAAACAAAGAATATAGAAAATAATAAAAAAAGAAAAAAAAAGAAAGTCACTTTTATGTGACATTAGAATGGCTACTCTGGCTTGTTTCCTGAGATCATTTGCTTGGAAAATTATTTTCCAGACTTTTACTCTGAGGTAGTGTTTGTCTTTGAAACTAAGGTGTGTTTCCTGTATGCAGCAAAATGTAGGGTCCTCTTTACATATCTAGTCTGTTAGTCTATGTCTTTTTATTGGGGAATTGAGTACATTGATGTTAAGAAATAGTAAGGAATAATGATTATTACTTCCTGTCATTTTTGATGTTATTTTTATGTTTGAGTGGTTATCTTCTTTTGAATGTGATGAAAGAAGGTTACTATCTTGCTTTTTCCAGCGTGTAGTTTCCCTCCTTGTATTGGCATTTTCCACATATTATCCTTTGTAGGGCTGGGTTTGTGGAAAGATATTGTGTAAATTTGGTTTTATCATGGAATATCTTGGTTTATCCATCTATGGTGATTGAGAGATTTGCTGAGTATAGTAGTCTTGGCAGGCATTTGTGCTTTCTTAGAGTCTGTATGAGATCTGCCCAGGATCTTTTAGCTTCATGGTCTCTGGTGAGAAGTCTGGTGTAATTCTGATAGGTCTTCCTTTATATGTTACTTGGCCTTTTTTTCTTACTGCTCTTAATATTCTTTCTTTGTTTAGTACATTTGGGGTTTTGATTATTATGTCACAGGAGGTATTTCTGTTCTGGTCCAGTCTGTATGGAGTTCTATAGACTTCTTTTATGTTCATGGGCATCTCTCTCTCTCTCTCTCTCTCTCTCTCTCTCTCTCTCTCTCTCTCTCTTTAGGTTTGGGAAGTTTTCTTCCATAATTTTGATGAAGATAGTTTCTGGCCCTTTAAGTTGTAAATCTTCACTCTCATCTATACCTATAATTCTTAGGTTTGGTCTTCTCATTGTATCCTGGATTTCCTGGAAGTTTTGGGTTACAAGCCTTTTGCATTTTGCATTTTCTTTGACTGTTGAGTAAATGCTTTCTATGGTATCTTCGGCATCTGAGATTCTTTCTTCTATCTCTTGTATTCTGTTGTTGATATTTGCATCTATGACCCCTGATTTCTTCCCAAGCTTTTCTATCTCCAAAGTTGTCCCCGTTTGTGATTTCTTAGTTGTTTCTACTTCTGCTTTTTAGATACTGGATGGTTTTGCTCAGTTCCTTCACTTGTTTATTTGTGTTTTCCTATAATTCTTTAAGAGATTTTGTGTTTCCTCTTTCATGACTTCTGCCTTTTTACCCAATTTCTCCTGTATTTCTTTAAGTGATTTTTGCATTTCTTCTTTATTGGTTTCTATCTGTTGATCCATATTCTCCTGAATTTCTTTAAATGATTTTTGTGTTTCCTTTGTAAGGGCTTCTACCTTTTGATTCATGTTATCCTTTATTTCTTTAAGAGATTTATTTATGTCCTTCTTGTAATCCTCTAGTAGTATCATATGTGATTTCAAATCCAAATCTTGTTTTTCTGGTGTGTTGGGTTATCCAGGAGTTGCTGTTGTTGGAGAATTGGGTTCAGATGCTGCCATGTTGTCTTGATTTGTGTTAGTAGCATTCCTATGTTTGCCTTTTGCCATTTGGTTATCTCTGGCACTCGTTGGTCGTGTTGTCACTAGCTGGTGCTTGAATCCCCTGTGAGCCTATAAGGCTATTTTCACACCACTGGGTGACTGGGTTTCCCCTGGCATAGATTGCTGATGTGCTGCCCTACTCTTGGGTGCCATTGGAGCCCTGGTGTGCCTTGCCCCAAGCAATGTTATACTCAGGTTGTCTGTGTACCTGGTGCTGCCCACCTGGTCCGTCCAGGAGCAAAGATGGTGGGTGATGCGGGGACTCCCTCCAAGTGCCGATCACTCTGCAGGGCAAACATCCCTGGACAGGGCTGGCACACAGACCACCCACAGAGCTACCCAGGCCTTGGGTACAGGCAGAAGCCTGGAGGACTGTGTCTAAAGCGATGTTAAACTCATGATATCTCTGTGTATCTGGTGTTGGCTGTCTGGTCCATCCTGGAGGGAAGATGGCAGAGCTCTCCTGTATTTCTTTAAGTGTATTATTTATGTCCTTCTGGTGTTGGCTGTCTGGTCCATCCTGGAGGGAAGATGGCAGAGCTCTCCTGTATTTCTTTAAGTGTATTATTTATGTCCTTCTTAAAGTCCTCTATCATCATCATGAGATATGATTTTAAATCAGAGTCTTGCTTTTCTAGTGTCTCATGGTATCATGGGCTTGCTGTGGTGAGAGAGCTAGGTTGTGATGATGCCTAGTAGTCTTTGTTTCTGTTTCTTATGTTCTTGTCCCTGCCTTTCACCATCTGGTTATCTCTGGTGTTAGCTGTTCTTGCTGTCTCAGACTGTGGCTTGTCCCTCCTGTAAGCCTGTGTGCTAGCACTCCTTGGAGACCAATTCTTTCTCATAGGAATTTGGGTATGGAGAATTATGGCACAGGGTCAGCTCCATGGTGCAGACAGAAACAGGAAGTATCCCATCCCTGACTTTTCCTTGGTTTCTGTGTCCTGATGGCTCTGTGCGGGTTCCTCTTGGGCCTGGAATTTGTCTCACCTGTGCTCTCAGGTGTGTAAGCACCCTTGGGAAACCATCTCACTCCTGATGGGACCTGTGTGTGGAGTTCTATGGCACAGCATCAGCTCCAGGTGAAGATGGAACCAGGAAGGATCCTGACCCATGTTGCTCCTCAGTTCCCGTGTCCTGAGGGCTCCTGGTAAGTCCCTTGGAGCAGAAATGGTAGTCCTACCTTTGCTCAGGTGTCAGCACTCCTAGGAGAGCAGCTCTCTTGGCAGGACCCAAGTATCAAGAGTTGTGGCTCAGGGTCTGCTCTGGTCATAGATGGAAGCCAAAAGCATCTTGTTTTTAGTCTTATCAAGTATGCCACAGAAACTCCAATTCTTCATTTTCAAATAAGGATAATAAGACATGGAGAAGTTAGCAAAGCTTCACTCACATAACCAACATATCATGAGTGAAAGATGACATGCTGATCCTTTGGATTTCCTAAGCTTCTGCTTTGGAGAGGACATTTAGAAGTAAGAAGGTAGTGAACCTGCCATTTCCATTAGCCTAAAGCAACTGGGAATGTGTGGGCAAAGGAGATTATTCTATAATATCCAGAAGGTCATCTTTCAGCAATGCAGGAAAGAGAACAGATGGGTCTTATGGAAAACAGACTCTAGCACAGTCTGCCTAATTCCTTCAGTCATGGCAGTTTACAGCCCTTCTATGTTTCCTTTAATCTTTAATTCTCTCTCTCTCTCTCTCTCTCTCTCTCTCTCTCTCTCTCTCTCTGTGTGTGTATGTGTCTTTCTCTGTGTGAGTGTGTGTGCACATGTGCATGTGTGTATTTTCATGTGTGCATGTTCACATACATGTTGAAAATGGGAAAAAATTATGTTCCCTTGACACTACACACACACACACACACACACACACACACACACACACAATGATCTCTCACTTGTTTGAGACTCATCAAATAGGTTAGGCTGACTAGCCAGTGAAACTGACAGATCTTCTTTCTTCAACACTAGAATTATAAGTGAGTACCGTCACACATGACTTTTTTTTTCAGTTTTCAAAACTTTTCATTTATTTTGTTCTTTTCTTTATTTTGTATTTCCACTTCCTGGTTATCCCTCCACCAAGCTCCCATCTCACATCTGCCTTCCCCCTCTACCCTTTGCCTGTATGAGGGTGCTCCCCGACCCATCCATATGCTTCCACTCTACCCTTCCAACATCCCCCTACTCCAGGACATCAAACTTCCCTGGGACCAAGGGTCTCCCCTCCCATTGCTATCAGGTAAGACCATCCTCTGTCACATATGTATCTGGAGCCATGGGTCCCTCTATGTACACTCCTTGGTTGGTGGTATGGACTCTAGGAGAACTGGGTGGTCAGGCCAGCCTGCCACTTACCCCACCAGGTTCCCTGAGCTCGGTCTGTTGGTTGGCTCCAAGCAACTGTATCTATATTGGTCAGCTTAGATATTACCCCTTCATCATATGTAGAGTTGGTAAAGATCTTTTTCCAATCTGTAACCTGTTGTTTTGGCTTGTTGATGGTGTCTTTTGATTTACAGAAGATTTTAAATTCCATGAGGTCCCATGCATTAATTGTTGATCTTAGTGCCTGAGCCATTGGTGTTCTGTTCAGAAAGTTGTCTCCTGTATCAGTAAGTTTAAGGCTATTCCCAAATTTCTGTTCCATTAGACTTATGAACAATTGGTTTTATGTTGAGGTCTTTGAAAGTTTTGTGCAGGGTGATAATTTGGATCTATTTGCATTCTTCTGTGTGCAGATATTCAATTAAACCAATGCCATTTGTTGAAGATGGTCTACCTTTTCCATTTTATGGTTTTGACTTCTTTATCAAAACTCAACTGTAGATTTATTTCTGTGTCTTCAATTTGATTCCATTAATCGACCTGTCTGTTTCTATACCAATACTATGAGGCTTTTAGTACTGTTACTCTGCAGTATAGCTTGAGGTCAGGGGTAGTGATACCTCCAGAAGTTCTTTTATTATACTGGACTGTTTTAGCTATTCTGGGTTTTTTGTTTTTCTGTATGAAGTTGAGAATTAGTTCTTTCGAGTTCTGTAAAGAGTTGTGCTGGAATTGTAAAGTTGTACTGGAATTTATATGGGAATTGCATTGAGTCTGTAGATTGCTTTTCATAAGATGGACATTACTGATCCATGAGTGTGGGAGATCTTTTCATCTACTGATATCTTCCTCAATTTCTTTCTTCAGACACTTGAAGTTCTTGTCATATAGATTTTTCACTTGCTTGGTTAGAGTTACACCAAGATATTTTATATATTTGGGACTATTGTGAAGGGTGTTGTATCCCTACCTTCTTTCTCATGTCATTAATCATTTGTATAAAAGAGGGCTACTTATATTTTTTTCTTAGTTAATTTTGTACCCAGCCACTTTGCTGAAGGTGTTTATCAGTATTAGGAGTTCTCTGGTAGTATTTTTAGGGTCATTTGGGCATACTATCATATTTGGAAACAGTGAAACTTTTACTTCTTCCTTTCAAATTTGTATCATCTGAACCTCCTTTGTTATATTTCTCTAGCTAGGTTTTTGAGTACTATGTTTTAGAGATAGGGACAGAGCAGAAAGCTTTGTCTTAACTCCAATTTTAGTAGAATTACTCTCCATGTAATATGAGGTTGGCATATATATATATATGTATATATACATATATATACATATATGTATATATATATATATAGTCTTTATTGTGTAAAGGTATAGGCCTTGTATTCCTGATCTCTTCAAAACTTTCAACAAGAAGGGGAATTGGATTTTGTCAAAGGCTTTCTCAGCATCTAATGAGGTGATCATGTATTTTTTTTCTTTCAGGTTATTTATATGTTGATTCATGTTGATGGATTTTTATAATTTAAACCACACTTGCATCCCAGGTATGAAGACTACTTGATTATGGTGGATGATGTCTTTTATGTGTTCTTGGATTTGGATTTTACTGAGTATTTTTGCATTATCTTTCTAAGGGAATTTGGTCTGAAATTCTCTTTATTTGTTGAGTCTTTGTGTGTTTTAGGGATCAGGATGACTGTCATCTCATTGAATGAGTTTGGGAATGTTCCTTCTGTTTTTATTTTGTGGAAAAATCGTTTGCGGGTTATTGGTACTTCCTCTTCTTTAAAAGTCTGGTAGAAAATACCAAAATTAAATCAGCATCAAGTAGATCAGCTAAACAGTCCCATAACCCCTAAAGAAATAGAAGGGGTTATAGAAAACCTCCCAACCAAAAAAAGTACGGGACCAGATGGTTTTAGTGCAGAATTCTACCAGACATTCAAAGAAGACTTAACACCAATACTCTTCAAAGTATTCCACAAAATAGAGACAGAAGGGACACTGCCCAACTCGTTCTTCGAAACCACAATCACGCTGATACCTAAACCACAAAAAGATCCAACAAAGAAAGAGAACTACAGGCCAATTTCTCTTATGAATATTGATGCAAAAATACTAAATAAAATTCTTGCCAACCGAATCCAAGAGCATATCAAAACGATCATTCACCATGATCAAGTAGGCTTCATTCCAGGGATGCAGGGATGGTTCAATATATGGAAATCCATCAATGTAATCCACTACATAAACAAACTAAAAGAAAAAACCACATGGTCATCTCATTAGATGCTCAAAAAGCATTCGACAAAATTCAGCATCCTTTCATGCTAAAAGTCTTGGAAAGAGCAGGAATTCAAGGCCCATACCTAAACATAGTAAAAGCAATCTACAGCAAACCAGTAGCCAACATCAAAATAAATGGAGAGAAACTTGAAGCAATCCCACTAAAATCAGGGACTAGACAAGGCTGCCCTCTCTCTCCATATCTTTTCAATATAGTACTTGAAGTTTTAGCGAGAGCAATTAGACAACATAAGGAAGTCAAAGGGATACAAATTGGAAAGGAAGAAGTCAAACTATCATTATTTGCAGATGATATGATAGTCTAATTAAGCGACCCAAAAAACTCCACCAGAGAACTTCTACAGCTGATAAACAACTTCAGCAAAGTGGCTGGTTATAAAATTAACTCAAGCAAATCAGAAGCCTTCTTGTACTCAAAGGACAAGCAGCCTGGGAAAGAAGTTAGGGAAATAACACCCTTCACAATAGCCACAAACAACATAAAGTACCTTGGTGTAACTCTAACCAAACAAGTAAAAGATCTGTATGACAGGAACTTCAAGTCCTTGAAGAAAGAAATCGAAGAAGACCTCAGAAGATGGAAAAATATTTCTTGCTCCTAGATTGGCAGGATCAATATAGTAAAAATGGCCATCTTGCCAAAAGCAATCTACAGATGCAATGCAATCCCCATCAAAATCCCAAATCAATTCTTCATAGATCTAGAAAGAGCAATTCTCAAATTCATCTGGAGCAACAAAAGACCCAGGATAGCTAAAACTATTCTCAACAATAAAAGGACTTCTGGGGGAATCAATATCCCTGACCTCAAGCAGTACTACAGAGCAATTGTGTTAAAAACTGCATGGTATTGGTACAGCAACAGGCAGGTAGATCAATGGAATAGGATTGAAGACCCAGAAATGAACCCACAGACTTATGGTCACTTGATCTTTGATAAAGGAGCCACAACCATCCAGTGGAAAAAAGATAGCCTTTTCAACAAATGGTGCTGGTTCAACTGGAGGTCAACATGCAGAAGAATGCGAATTGACCCACTCTTATCTCCTTGTACTAAGATCAACTCCAAGTGGATCAAGGACCTCCACATAAAACCAGACACACTGAAACTATTAGAAAAGAAACTTGGGAAGACCCTGGAGGACATGGGCACAGGGGAAAAGTTCCTGAACAGAACACCAATAGCTTATGCTTTAGATCAAGAATTGACAAATGGGACCTCATAAATTTACAAAGTTTCTGTAAGGCAAAGGACACTGTCAGAAGGACAAAACGGCAACCAACAAAGTGGGAAATGATCTTCACCAACCCCACATCCGACAGAGGGCTAATATCCAATATATACAGAGAACTCAAGAAGTTAAACCCCAAAGAACCAAATAACCCTTTCAAAAAATGGGCTATAGAGCTAAACAAAGAATTTTCATCAGAAGAAATTCGGATGGCCGAGAAACACCTTAAGAGATGTTCAACATCATTAGTCATCAGGGAAATGCAAATCAAAACAACCCTGAGATTCCACCTCACACCAGTCAGAATGGCTAAGATTAAAAACTCAAGAGACAACAGGTGCTGGCGAGGATGTGGAGAAAGAGGAACACTCCTCCACTGTTGGTGGGATTGCAAAATGGTAAAACCGCTCTGGAAATCAGTGTGGCGGTTCCTCAGAAAATTGGGCATGTCACTTCCAGAGGACCCTGGCATACCACTCCTGGGCATATACCCAGAGGATTCCTCTGCATACAATAAAGACACATGCTCCACTATGTTTATAGCAGCCTTGTTTATAATAGCCAGAAATTGGAAGGAGCCCAGATATCCCTCAAAAGAGGAATGGATACAGAAAATGTGGTATATTTATACTACTCAGCAATTAAAAATAATGAACTCATGCAATTTGTAGGTAAATGGTTAGATCTGGAAACTATCATCCTAAGTGAGCTAACCCAATCACAAAAGAATACACATGAAATGCAATCACTGATAAGTGGATATTAATGAGCCCAGAAGCCCTAAATACTCAAGGCACAATTAGCAAGTCAAATGACTCCCAAGAAGAAGAAAGGAGAGGACCCTGGGCCTGCAAAGATTGGATCCAGTATTGTAGACCCAGAACAGAGAAATCGTGGGGGGGGGGGGAATGAGTGGGGGATAGCAGGGGGAGAGGAATTATGGAACATATGGTGGGGGGTAACTGGGAAAGGGGAAAGCCTTTGGAATGTAAGCATAGAATGTAGAAAATAAAAAAAAAGGAATGGATACTAGTGCTGGAAAGGATCAAAGCATCAGTGTAGGGGAATACCAGAACAGGGAAGTGGGAAGGGGTGGATGAGGGAGCAGGGGGAGGGAAAAGGGCATGTGGGACCTTAGGGGGGTGGGGAAACAAAAAAAAAAGGGAAATGAAATGTAAATATAGAATAAAATAAAATAAAAGTCTGGTAGAATTCTGCACCTAAACCATCTGGCCTTGGGATTTATTTGTTTGGGAGGCTTTTTTTTTTTTTCCTTTCGAGCAGGGTTTTTCTGTGTAACCCTGGCTGTCCTGGAACTCACTCTGTAGACTAGGCTGGCCTCAAACTCATAAATCTGCCTGCCTCTGCCTCCCAAGTGCTGAGATTAAAGGCATGCACCACCACCACCCAGATTGCTTGGGAGACTTTTAATTACTGTTTCTATGTACTTAGAAGTTACAGGACTATTTAGAAAGTTTTACCTGAATTTGATTCAACTTTGGTACAGGTTCAGAGGTGACAAACAGACACAACCATAGAGGTGGTTTGAATCTGAGTGTATTTTGTGGCTTTCAAGTAAAAGTTTTTAAGCATGAGGGGTCGATATTTCCATTTCAAAAGATGCATCCAGTAAATCAGGCACAAGGAACAATTAGCATGACCATTTGGCATAAGGACATGCAAAATCAGTCAGGTATAATGCTTTTCCTGTAACAGATTTAGAGGGTCAATTATAGATAACATTAATCTTTTTGATACAGAATCATTTGTATCAACTTTTAAAGAGACTTCAAAGAACATTTGGCCATACCCCCTAAGTTTTAATGAGTTTTCGTGAGTAATCTTTATCCAACATTTAGCTTTTGTCTTGAAAAAATTTTTTGAGATTTACTGTACTTAATCAATGCTTTTTATACCACAGTGTCAAAGCCATCCTCATCTATATAGCCATATAAATTTACATGCTTTGGGGAGGTTAATGTAATTATGTAAATGACTATGAGGCAAAGCATTGCAGTTCTAAGAAAAGAGTTTTTTGGCCAGTGACTCCATTTTAAAGAACGGACTCTCTACATCTTACTTGCTTGGATTTTCTTGGCCCCGGGCTACTAGGAAGAGGAGAAATTGGAAACAAACAAGTTGCTGTGAGACTACAGCTTAGAATTATCTTTTAGCTAGGAGAGTTCCACAGCTGTTTTCTAGGAAATTTTCTCCTCTTTGGAGTCTAACACTTCAGTCTGTGGAACTTGTCATATAAAATCTATTAGAGTTGTTGTGGCATCTCTCTCTTTTTTAATTAATTAATTAATTAATTGTTTTTGTTTTTGTTTTTTCAAGACAGGGTTTCTCTGTGTAGCCCTGGCTGTCCTGGAACTCACTCTGTAGACCAGGCTGGCCTTGAACTCAGAAATCTGTCTGCCTCTGCCTCCCAAGTGCTGGGACTAAAGGCATGTGCCACCACCACACAGCTTCTTTTTTATTTTTAATTGAAGCTTGTAGATATCTCTTTTGGCAGTAGAAATGGGAGAAAATATTAGTCTGAAAATGAGTGGAAAGATAAGGAGAAGAATAATTATTCCTGTAGCCATGGGAATGACAATAATCCAATGTAGCCAACTTACAGGGTTTAGAGACTGCAGACCAGAACTAATAGACTGGGCCAAATCCTCTAGATTAGTGGATCCATCATGAGTCTTGCTCATAGCTGAAATTTGAGTTTTTAATTGAGCCATATCATGAGTAATAATATTATCTTTCCAAATTCCCAACAAATGATTTTTAGTAATTATGTTGTTTATCATAGACTAATAGCATTACACATATGTATCAAAAGCTGGCATGACACCTGGTAGAAAGCTGAACCTTAATATTTTTTACCTCTTGTCATAATTCTAAAATTGCATCCTCTAAAGCATCAACCTTTGTTTCTAATTTTTTATTTATAATTTGTTGCTTTATTAGTGCCAAAGAAACATTTTTATTTAAATCATTAATAAAGTATGCAGTCTTTATTTCTGAGACTAGAGCGACTGATGAAGCTGTAAGTGAAGTCATAATAGCTATCAAAGCACTAATATCTAATATTAAGGCTGCCATAAAACACTTTGGTCTAATAAGCTCATTAAGTCTTTTAAATACCTGTAAGGCTTCATTGTCAAACCAAGCATCATTTTTTAAATTTACAGGAAGCATAACATAGGAAGGTCTTTGTAATATTAAAATGAGTGGATAAGATTCAACTAATTTGTAATCAATATAATTAGTCAAAATACATCTGGAACAGTGAACTTATAGGATCGTTCTAATTTACTAATTTTCAAATCTGTAGGTCTTCCAGCAAGTATATTATAAGGATAACATACACAAGATCTAATTGATATAGGAATGTATCTAGGTTCTTAAGACTTTTTTAAATAAACTGTTAGCTGGAGCAAAAAGTCTGAATAGTCTTGGAAATGTTTTCAAAATATTACCTGAGGGAGAATGACTGACATAAATAGGTTCTACCCATCTTGGTGTGAACCATCTATTAATAGGCTCTTTTGTAAGTACCTGAGGCTTATATCCATGACAAAGTAATTCTTCATTATGAAAATAGGATCTACAATTATTATGTGGTGAAGCTATAGAATAATCATAATTTTTTGAGTCTTTTAAGGATCATGTATTGCAGCCCAGTACTCAAACTCACATTTAAGCCAACTTGGCCTCACATTTCTCAGTGGAGATTGGCATATCTTATCCTGGTCCCTATATTCCCTTATATATGATTTTAAAGGAATAGCTTTTGATAGTTTTACCAAAGTTTCATTATTATAAACAATCGCCAAAATCATTATTTTAATTTTTCACATAAACCTTTTATGATGTGGAGGTTCTTTCGCTGGAGGCATTTCATCTGGAACATCAGAAAGAAAAGTGTTATAAGCAATGGAAAGACAACCCATGGGAGCTGTTCCTGCTATATCAACACAAATTGGAGCAGAATTAGACATTTCTTTGTATTCAATTATAATAGAGGTCAAATGGGAGGAGAAGGTGGCATGTCCCCCCATTAGCCCAGTATCATTAGTCATCATTCTAATGTTTACATCATCTCCCAAGCCCATGGGATGAAGAAGTGGGGGTGAGGAACATAGACCCAAAACAAGGCTGTTGAAGCAGGATATACCTGCATAGTAATGATAGAAAGCATAGCAAGAAATATATTTTTAACTGATGATGGCCATTTGCTGTGCTTGCCAAGTAAGTTCCTTCAACTGTCCCTAAGTAGGTAGATTGGATGATGATGCAGGAGGAGTTGAAGATGTCTGCAAAGAAGAGAGATCAAGCTTTCTCATTTTTTAAAATATTTCTTTCTCCTTCTGTTTTTTTCTTCCCTTCTGGGCTCTCAATAGAGCTTTTTTGGTGGAATGGTCGAACAAGTCTCTCCAGGATCCAGATTGGGCTGTCTGCATCTTGTGGAAAAACATATGTATATCCCCTTCCAGAGGAAATTAAAACATCTGGCCCATTTCTAGGATATGGATAATAGATCTTTCCATATTATTTGTGGAAGTTGTTCTCCTTTTATACCTCCCCAATGCTTCATGGCAGGGGAGTTCCCTTGTTGTTCAGTATTTAAATGATTTATTATAAAAAGAGCATGATTTAAACGATGATGGGGCGAGAAATACTTATTAGCAGCCCTGAGGCTTTCAATCTGATTTTTCAAAGTTTGGTGAGATCTTTTAATTATTGCCTGTCCTTGAGGATTGTATGGTATTCCTATGGTATGATATATATCCCATGCTCGTGGAAAGGAGGCAAAAGCCTTAGATGTATAAGCTGGAGCATTATCTGTTTTAATTCTTAATGGATATCCCATCACCATAAAGCTTTGTATGAGATGTTGAATTACATCTGTTGGTATTCTGTCCAAGCTCCACCCCACAGTTACCTGGCAATAGCCAGGTATGCCCTGCCCCATATGCCTGGCCTACTATAAGAGGGGCTGCCTGCCTCTCCTCACTCTCTCTTTCCTCTCTCATCCTCTTACCTCTCTGCACTCTCACCTCTCTGCCCCTCTTGTGTTCCCCTCCACCCTCTCTCCACGTGGTCATGGCTGGCCTCCACTCCTCTCTACTCTCTCTCTCTCTACTCTGTCTCTCTGCCTCCACTATACCATTGACTCTCATCCTCTTCCCTAAATAAACTGTATTCTATACCATGTTGGTGTGTGCGTGGTCCTTGAGGAGGAAGGAATGCCTAGGCATGGGCCCGCTTAGGTATCCCCCTTCCCCCATGCTGCCATGCCATACTCCCTAATACCCTTTCTCTCTTTTATATCCCATCATATGGTGCTGAAACCCGGGAACAACAACATTAAGCAACAACACTAAACCATCAACATCTTTTATAGCTTCTCTGCTTCTAGCCGAATCGAACAGCAAGTGAGAATAGGTATCCATTGTCATATGAACATAAGCTAATTTTCCAAATTCAGGAATATGTGTAATGTCCATTTGTCATAAAGTTAATGCTTTAAGGCCTCAAGGATTTATTCACATTGTTTTGTGGATGGCACATTTGAGGACAATTGCCACAATCTTTGACTATCTGTCTGGCTTGTTCTCTAGTAATATGAAACATCCTCCTTAGTGCAAAAGCATTTTGATGATGTAGCTCATGACTATTTTTTGCCTCTGAGACATTCATGATTATTCCTCTAGTTAATGCATCAGCCATATATTTTCCTTTACTAAGAGGGCCTGGTAAATTAGAATGACCCTGTATATGTCCCACATAAAATTTTCTCTGTTTTTTCCCTAATCCTATTTTGTAATTGCTGCAATATATTTAAAATTTGAGAATGCCCTGAAGTAAGGCTGTTTTTATGGCTGGCAACAGATTAACCACATATTTTGAGTCTGTATAGAGATCAAATTTTTCTGTAAAATTTTGAAAAGTAAGTAGAACCACTTTTATCTCTGCTTGCTGAGCAGAAGTCTGCATATCCTCCTCTATAAGAAGCTTTTGTCCTGGCACATAGACGATAGACCTTCCATTAGAGGAGCCATCTGTCAAAATATATAAGGCAGATTCTAAAGGCTGTAAAGAACATTTATTTGAAAAAATTACTTTTGTTTTTTTATAAAATTCAATTAAAGGATGTTTATGATAATGATATTTAATTTGTCCTGAATAACCTTGCAATGCAATTCCCCAATCATCATCTTCCATTAATAATATTTCAAATTGCCTTTTATTATATAATACAATATTATGCATTTCTTTTCCAAATAATTCCCTAGATCTCATCCTTCCTTTATTAATCAATAGTGAACATATATATGGATAAGAAGGCAACGTCTAAACAAAAGAAGAAGAAGAAGAAGAAGAAGAAGAAGAAGAAGAAGAAGAAGAAGAAGAAGAAGAAGGCAACGTCTTCTGTTGAACATGAGGTAAATGTATCCATTTCAACACACCATCCTGCCATAAACATCCAGTGGGTGTATATGGTGTTTTAAAAATAATTCAGTCCCACTCTTTATCATATGATATTTGTTTTACCCTCACATCATTTAATTTCTCTTCCACCAATGCTAAAGCTTTAATAGCTTCTTGAGTCATAACTCTTGGAGACTTAGGATCAGTATTTCCTTGTAGTAGTTGAAACAAAGGACTCAAATCTCCCATTGTTATTTTTAAAGAAGGTCTAATCCAATTAATATTTTCTAATAATTTTTGAAAATTATTTAAATTCTTTAATTTATCTATTCTGATAGATACTGTTTGTGAGGCAATATAATCATCATGGATTAATTGCCCCAAATATAGGTAAGTCATGTATAGTAAATTTAGGAGACTCAGGATTTAGAGAACTCTCTAATGTATTAACAGTATTTTTTTTTCTTTTAAGTTTGGGGCTGAGAGGTTGCCCCTGACTTAGTTTTTTGAGTTTTCCTCTTTTGTTTCCCCAGTAAGGGGTGTTCCATCCTTGTGGAACTTGGATTTGCATTAATTTTTCTAATGCTTGCCTTTTTGGCAATGAGGGCAAATTCCTGGGGAAACCCCCCTTCTATTGGAGTCCCTCTTATTATTTCTTGGACATTGCCTTTGTATATGTCCTTTTTTTTACATTTATAATAAGTGAGGTTGGAAGAGTCTCTTCCTCCTCTATATGTTTGCTTAACATCAGCGCTGAATTTCTGTCCTTGCATAGCTGCAGCATAGGCCATTTTTTGCACTACGGTTGGTGAGGCATCTATTCAGGACTTTACATAGTCCTGCACTATTTTTGTCTTTCTAATGGGCCTTATAAGGTCTTGACACAAAGCATTAGCATTCTCCCAAGCTAATTGCTTAAGCAGAATGTCTGTCCCCTTGGATAGGGACAACATCCTAAAGAACGCCTCTTCAAGTCAAGAGACAAAATTTTGATAAGTTTTCTCACTGCCCTGCTTTAAGAACATTCATTCCTGTTTTGACTCAAATTGCCCCACGTTACCACAAGATTACTCACACTTAACTGGTGATCCTTTACTGGCAGGACTGCAGTTCCCTGGTGAGAGCCTACCTGTTACCTTGAGAAAAGAGAAATAAAGAAGGAAAGATTACCTGCCCAAATGTCCCTGTTCGGGTGCCAGTTGCCTAGGACTGACCCAGCTGGGAATCATAACTGCGGGAAAACAGGGGTTTGGTATCCAGGAAGATACAGGTTTGGTGGTGACAAACAGACACAAACATAGAGGCAGTTTGAATCTGAATGTATTTTGTGGCTTTCAAGTAAGAGTTTTTAAGCATGGGGGGGGTTGATATTTCCATTTCAAAAGATGTATCCAGTAAAGCAGGCACAAGGAACAATTAGCATAACCATTTGGCACAAGGAAATGCAAAATCAGACAGGTATAATGTTTCTCCTGTAACAGATTTAGAGGGCCAATTATAGATAACACTAATCTTTTTGATACAGAATCACTTGTAGTTAACTGCAAACTTTTAAACAGACTTCAAAGAACATTTAGCCATAACCCCTAAGTCTTAATGAGTTTTCATGAGTAATCATTACCTAACACCTAGCTTTCATCTTGTAAAAACTTTTTAAGATTTACTGTACTTAATCAATGCTTTTCATACCACAGTGTCAGAGCCATCCTCATCTACATAGCCATATAAATTTACATGTTGTTGGGAGGTTAACGTAATTATGTAAATGACTATGAGGCAAAGCATTGCAGTTCTAAGAAAAGAGGTTTTTGGCCAGTGACTCCATTTCAAAGAAGGGACTCTTTACATCTTCTTTGCTTGGATTTTCTTGGCCCTGGGCTACTAGGAAGAGGGGAAATTGGAAGCAAAAGAGCTGCCATGAGACTATGGCTTAGAATTATCTTTTAGCTAGGAGAGCTCCACAGTTGTTTTCCTGGAGACTTTCCCCTCTTTGGAGTCTAATGCCTCAGTCTGTGAGTCTGTGGAACTTGTCACATAGAATCTACTGGAGTATTCATCTCCATTTAGATTGCCAATGGCAAAACCTCTCCTGAAACCTCCCATCTCCTAAGACCTCCAAACCGTCCCCTTCCTCCTTCCCCCTGCTTTGACATAAATGCCTCTTTACCAAACACACTCCCTACTCCCTCCTCAGTTTCCCTTTGGGCCTCTGTTGCGCCTTTACTTGACCAAGGAACATTCCTCCCACTGATGCCCAACAAGGCCTTCCTCTGCCACATTTTTGGCTGGAACTATGTGTGCCCCTTGGTTGATGGTTCGGTCCCTGGGAGTCTTGGGATGTCTGGGTGGCCGAAATCATTGTTCTTCCCACGGGGCTGTAAACCCCTTCAGGTCCTCTGGACCATCCTCCAGCTCCTCCATTGGGTAACCCAAGCCCAGTCCAATAGTTGGTTGCTAGCATCTGCCTCTGTATTTGTAAGGCTCTGGCAGGGCTCCTGAGGTGTGTTTCTTATGCTGGGGTCTTCTACTAAAACTAGGCCACACTTTTACCAATATTATCCTATAGACTCAGTTCATGGTGCCAAGCCTCAAATTCTTTGCATGACCCCTTCAGTCTTTTACCTTCAACTGGCACTGAGGCTTCACCTTTACCAGGATCCTTTCCTAACCTCTCACAATACCAAGCCTCAGTTGGTCTTCATGATCCTTTCATGTCTTCAAAACCAGTTCACCTGCATGACTCTTACACATTACCAAGTCTGACTGCCAGCACGATGTCTATCTCTGGAAAATAGCTTCTTTGTGCTCTCAGAAAACACTTCCCAGAAGATTTTACTCTAGTGAGGCTGATTTCTTCTTAACCACCACTAATTTCTTAGCTCCAGCTGACTAGCATCAATTGTCCCAGTAACCCCTTCTATTCTTTTTTTTTAAATTTGTGTGTACATGCTCATGCCTGTACATATGTGTACAGATGTCAGAGGAAGACAGAAGAGGGTGTTAGATCCTGGAGTTATGTGCAGTTATGAACCTCCCAACTTGAGTGCTGGGACTCAAAATCTGATTTTGTGCAGTAGCAGCAAATACCCTTAACCACACAGTCCTCTCTCCACCCTCTTAATCCCTTCTATTCTTGGCCCCAAATCCAGACCTACATGGCCAAATCTTCCAAGTTCTGCTGCTTGCTGGGGCTGGAATATAGTCTATTACCTCTTTATGAAATTTCTGTTTTCAATGGTTTCCTTCACTTGTAAAGCTTGGCTGCTCTAGAACTTGCTCAGTAGACTGACCTTGAACTCAGAGATCTATAAGCTTCTGTCTCCTGAGTGCTGGGATAAAAGGCATGTACTACCATATCTGGACCTAAGGTTTTCTACCTATAACTTGGTCTGTACCAGGCTGGCCTTGAACTCAGATATCTGCTAGCCTCTGTTTATTGGGATTACAGGCATGTGCCAACATGCCTGGACCTTTTTTTTTATTTCCTTTTCTCAAGATTTTTATAAATTCTGAATTGTAGATATTATCAAATTAGCAACTGACAATAACCATCACAACCCACCCTTGTCAACCTGAGACAATCATATCTTCTTATGTCCAAATGAAAACAATACCTAGGTCTTAATAATATTTAACATGATATAACTATTCCTCAGACAATGGCAACATCAACAATAAGCTTACCTAGATGGGATCTTGCTCCAGTGCCACCACTCCCTTAATTCCACTTAATATCTTTAAACATAGGGTTTAGTTCCATTCTACTTCCTGTGCAACATTAATCCTTGAGCAATACATTTTGTATTTTTCCTTTCCATGACAGCTATGCATGGTCAAAACACTCTTCATAAGAGTGAAGCACAGGAAAGAGTCTGTACTAGACTTTTTTGAGATTTTCTTTGTCAATGCAATGAATTTCAATCTCTTCACCTTAGCCCCTGGAAGACTCTTCAGACAATGCCAAAAACCAGCCACATTTTTATCAAATATCACAAGAACAATCTCTATGCAACATACTAGTACTCTTCTCTCCTGAAACCTCTTGAGCCAGGCCCCTACAGTTCAAATAACTCTCAGTGTAATTGTACTCCATGTTTCTACTAGTATGTCCCATTAAGGCCCACTCAAAGCATTTCACTGTGTTCCTAATACAAAATCAGCAAATCCACATTCCTCCAAACAAAAGCATTGTCAGGCCTCTCACAGCAATACCCCAGTACCTGGTACCAACTTCTGTCTTAGGGTTTTATTCCTGGAGGAGAAACCATGATCAAGACATGTCTTATAAAGGTCTTATTTAATTGGGGCTGCCTTACAGTTTCAAATGTTTAGTCCATTATATACATGGCAATGTTCAGGCAGACATGGTACTCAAGAAGGAGCTGAGAGTTTTATATCTTAATCCACAGGCAACAGATGGGGATTGTCCCATTGGGTGTAACTTGAGCTTATATATAGCTACAAAGCCCACCTCCACAGTGACATAGTTCCTCAAACAAGGTCACATCTCTAATAGTGACACTCCCTAAGAGCCAAGCATTCAACCACATGGGTCTATGGAAACTAAACCTAAATATTCGTAATTAGTACCAAAAGTCCATATAAGTCATACCACTGTAACATTCACTTTGCTTTTGTTGACTATTATGGACATTACCTTGTCTGTGACGCCCATTACAAAAACTATGCTTACATTTCCTCTGGAGATTCAGTGCAGTCACTTCGCCCTTGATGCCTACAGGCCCAGTTAAACCCACTACATTTTTATACAACATATCCATTCTAGCACTGTAAATTCCCTGTGCCTTAAATCCCTTCATCAACACTAAGTCAAGGTCATCAGGTATCTCCAACTTCTTTTCAGTGGGTCATCTTTTGACAAATTCTTCAGCCAACCATTCAAACAAAATATGATACCTTTTTAACCATACAGGCTTCCATATTAAACCAAGAATCTCCTTGGAGGAGTCATATCAATAAACTCAGCATGATCTTGCTTTATGTTTTTTCCACCATTCTTCCATGCCTTAAAATCCATTCCCATGCACATTACCTAGAATCATGCTTGAATGCATTAGCAAACTCAATAAGCTCTTTAGCAATGTAGTGTACCTCCTCCTGCTGGACTGCACATTCTACCTTGCCTCTAGGAACCTGATTTACCTTAAGTCTGTTTATAGGTCTAAAGGCAACTGTTGTTGGATCCTGATAGACAACCTCATTATTATGCTTTGCATTTTATTTATATAAAGTCATTGCTAGATTATAAGACAATGAAGGATTAATTTCCTCAATTAAATGTGAAAAATGGCAATATTCAAGTGTTGTGGCTGAGGATAGAGAGCTTACACCCAGTTAGGATAAACCCTTGACAACCAGAAAGTTCAATGATCTCAGCATCAGTCGGATTCTCTCACATATTTCCATTCCAAGTTTCAGAAACCCATTCTTTACCAATTAATGCCCTTACTTTAACCTCTGACAAACTATGAAACTGGGACTTGAATTTTCACTGTAATTCAGCTAACATTATAATAAAGACTGTGGTTTGATTTTCTTCAACTTTAGCTCTTTAGAGCTTGGAAAGAAGGTTATCTTCTAGGGAACACTTGGAAATCTTTAGACTACGTGATTCTGGAGCTGGTAAATTTTATAACTACGTTTATTGTTTTGCTGTACTCTGAGATGCAAAAAGTTGATTAAATCTGTCACAAAGCTTATTCCTATTCTTTCTCAATGTATGCTGAGATGCTAAGAGAAACTGATCAGCATTATGATGCTCTTCAATTTTTTACAAACTCTCAGTTCTATACACAGATTCAACAAATCTGTGGGTGCCCACAACTTGTGAATGAGGATAACTAAATGGCTTTATCTCTTTAAGTCTGAAGTAATTTATACAATGGCCTTTCAATATTCTCTGAGCTCCCAGAAGAGGCTTCAGTGATTGGAGAGGTCTCAGTAACTGTAGGTGTTGGCAAGGTGGAAAAGCGAGTCAAGACACTTAGAAAATTCATCCTTATCCTTCTGTTGCTCTAGAAACACTCCTAGTTCCAAAATATGTATTAGTTTGGATCTCTAGGATAACAGAATATATACTATGTATGTCTCTATATATTTATAAAAAGAGGTTTTATTAAAATGACTTCCAGACTGTGGGCCAGCTAATTCAACAATGGCTATCTATGAGTGGAAACTCCAAGAGTCCGGTAGTTTCTTAGCCCACAAGACTGGATGTTTCAGTTGGTCTTCATTATATGCTGAAATTCTAAAGAAGCATTCTCTAACACCAGTCAAGCAATATACTTGCTAACAAGGTGAAAGCAAGCAGGCAAAAAATAAAAGCTTACTTCTTTCATGTCCTTATATAAACTTCTAGCAGAAGGTGTGGCTCAGATTGGATCTGGATTAAGGATCTGAATTAAAAGATTGTCTTTCTATCTTAAAGGTCTGGATAAGAAGTAGATCTTCCCACTTTGAATTAACTAGAAATCTCTCAAAGATATGCCCTCTATTTTGGGGTTTCAGTTAAATCCAGATGTAGTCAAGATGACAACTAAGAATAGCCTTCATGCAAAACTAAAGACCAAAAAAATGAGAGCAAGATATGTCAAATTATAAAAGAACTTCAGGGCCGGGCAGTGGTGGTGCACGCCTGTAATCCCAGCGCTCGGGAGGCAGAGGCAGGCAGATTTCTGAGTTCGAGGCCAGCCTGGTCTACAGAGTGAGTTCCAGGGCAGCCAGGACTATACAGAGAAACCCTGTCTTGAAAAACCAAAAAATAAATAAATAAATAAATAAATAAATAAATAAAAGAACTTCAAAGAATAACTAATACTAATATACTCAAATTATTCAATAAAATTTCCCAAACACTATTTATGAAGTCTTATTACCATAACATCAATCAGATAAAGAAAAAAAACAAAAGAAATATAGACCAAACTCCTGATGAAAATATATGCAAAATTATTATAACATACTCACAAACAAAATTTAATAGGACATCAGCAATTTCACTCATCAAGACCAAAGTGATTTTATTCCAGTAATTCGGGAATTGGTTGATGTATATTAATTAAAGGTAATTCATGACAAGAGTAGTGGCAAGGATAGAAAATAATCATCTCACTTGATATAGAAAAAAATCTTTGACAAAATCTAGAATTGCTTCATAGTAAATGTCATAGAGAACATAAGGATGGAGAAATTATATATATATATATATATATATATATATATATATATATATATTATGCCATGTACAACAAACAAACCCTATTGGAGATCTTTGCTCCTGTAGCTGAACAGCCAGGTACACAGGGAACACCTGGGTGTAAGATCACTCGGGACATGGCCCACCAATGCACCACCTGCACCCAGGAGCTGGGCAGAGTCACAGCTGTCTGAGCACCTACCCTGCCAGGGGCCATCTGCCCCACAGGGAGTTCCGAGGTTAGAAGTGAAGCCACCATCTTCACTCCTGCAACTGAGCGGGCTGTTTCAGCCAGGAAAGCAGAGAACACCCAAGTGTAAGATCATGTGGGACTTGGTCTGCCAGGGCACCACCTGCACCCAGGAGCTAGGAAGTGCTGCCACAGCCATCTGTGCACGAAGATGGCTAGGGGACATCTGCTCTGCAGGGAGTCCCATGATTAGAGGTGAGGCCACCATGTACACTCAGGAGGACTGAGTAGGCTGTTACAGCCAGGAAAGCAGAGAACACCTGAGTGTAAGATCACTGGAGACTCGGTCTACCAGGGCCCCATCTGCACCCAGGAACTGGGCAACCCTACAGCACTCTATGGCAGGGGAAAGCCAGTCACTCAGGGGTGCTGCAATAGGCCTATAGGCACACAGAAGGAATAATCACCAGCCAGTGACAGCAGGACCAACTAACACCAAAGATAACCAGATGGCAAAAGGCAAACATAGGAATGGTACTAGCAGAAATCAAGACAACATGGCACCATGCGAACCCAACTCCCCCACAACAGCAAGTCCTGGATACCCCAACACACCAGAAAAGCAAGATTTGGATTAAAAAAATCACAGTTCATGATGCTGATAAAAATCTTCAAGAAGGATATAAATAATTCCCTTAAAGAAATACAGGAGAACACAAGTAAATGAGGAGAAGCCCTTGAAGAACTACAGGAAAGAACAAAAAAAAAAAAAAAAACAAAAAAAAAAACAGGTGAAGGAATTGAACAAAACCATCCAGCATCTAAAAATGGAAGTAGAAACAATAAAGAAATCACAAAGGGAAACAACTCTGGACATAGAAAACCTAGGAAAGAAGTCAGGAGTCATGTACACAAGCATCAACAACAGAATACAAAAGATAGAAGAAAGAATCTCAAATGCAGAAGATACCATAGAAAACATTGACACAACAGTCAAAGAAAATGCAAACTGCAAAAAGCTCCTGACCCAAAACATCCAGGAAATCCAGGACACAAAAAGAAGGATTATAGGTATAGAATAGAATGAAGATTTCTAACTTAAAGGGCCAGTAAATGTCTTCAACAAAATTATAGAAGAAAACTTCTCTAACCTAAAGTAAGAGATGCCCAGGATCATACAAGAAGCCTATAGAACTCCAAATAGATTTGACCAGAAAAGAAATTCCTCTCATCACATAACAAATAAAATGCCAAATGTACTAAACAAAGAAAAATATTAAAAGCAGTAAGGAAAAAAGGTCAAGAAACATATAAAGGTGGACCTATCAGATTTACACCACACTGCTTACCAGAGACTATAAAAGCCAGAAAAACCTAGGCAGATGTCATACAGACACTAAGGGAACACAAATGCCAACCCAGATTGCTATAACCAGCAAATCTCTCAATTACCATGGATGGAGAAACCAAGGTATTCCACGACAAAAAGAAATTTACACAGTATCTTTCCACAAATCCAGCCCTTCAAAGGATAATGAATGGAAAAGACCAACAAAAGGAGGGAAACCACACTGGAGAAATCAAGAAATTAATCTTCTTTTAACATACCCAAAAGAAGATAACCACACAAACATAAAAATTACATCAAAAATAGCAGAAAGCAACAGTCACTATTCCTTAATACCTCTTAACATCAATGGACTCAATTCCCCAATTAAAAAAAATCATCAATTAACAGACTGGAGATGTAAACAGGACCCAACATTTTGCTGAATACAGAAAATGCATCTCAGTGTCAAAGACAAACAATACCTCAGAGGAAAAGGCAGGAAAACAATTTTCTAAACAAATGGTCCCAGGAAACAAGCTGGAGTAGGTATTCTAATATCCAATAAAATAGAGTTTCAACCAAAAGTCATCAAAAAAGACATGGAAGGACACTTTATACTCATCAAAGGAAAAATCTACCAAGAAGAATTCTCAAATCTGAACACCTATGCTCCAAATACAAGGACACCCTCATTCATAAAAGAAACTTTGCTAAAGCTTAAAGCACACGTTGCAGCTCACTCAAAAGTTATAGGTGAATTCAACACCCCACTCTCCTCAATGAACAGATCAGGGAAACACAAACTAAACAGAGACACTGTGAAACTAACAGAAGTTTGGGACAAACTTAATAGATATCTATAGAACATTTCATCCTAAATAAAAATAATTCACCTTCTTCTTGACATCTCATGGTGCTTTCTCCAAAACTGACCATATAAATGGTCACAAAATACACCTCAACAGATATAAAAAGATCAAACTAATCCTATGCCTCCTATCAGATCACTTTGGAGTAAGAGATAGCAACAAAAACAACAGAAAGCCCACATACACATGGAAGTTGAACAATACTCTACTCAATGAAAACTTGATAAAGGAAGAAATAGGAAAGAAATCAAAGACTTTTTAGAATTTAATGAAAATGAAGGTACAACACACCCAAGTTTACAGGACACAATGAAAGCAGTGCTAAGAGGAAAACTCATAGCTCTGAGTGCCTCCAAAAAGCTGGAGAAAGCATACACTAGCAGCTTAACAGCACACCTGGAAGCTTTAGAACAGAAAGAACCTAGTATACCCAAGAGGAGTAGAAGGCAGGAAATCATCAAACTCAGAGCTGAAATCAACCAAGTAGAAACAAAAATAACTATACAAAGAATCAACAAAACCAGGAGCTGGTTATTTGAGAAATTCAACAAGATATATAAACTTTTAGCCAAACTATCCAGAGGGCACAGAGACAGTATCCAAATTAACAAAATCAGAAATGAAAAGGGAGATATAACAGCAGAAACTGAGCAAGTTCCAAAACTTATCTGATTCTACTACTAAAACCTATACTCAACACAACTGGAAAATCTAGAGGAAATAGATAATTTCCTACACAGATACCAAATACCAAAGTTAAATAAGGATCTGATAGAACATCTAAACAGTCCCATATCCCCTAAAGAAATAGAAGTGATCATTGAAAGTCTCCCAATGAAAAAAAGCACAGGACCAGATGGTTTTAGTGCATAATTCTATTCAACCTTCAAAGACCTAACACCAATGCTCTTCAAACTATTGCACAAAATAGAAACAGAAGGAACACTACCCAACTCTTTCTATGAGGCCACAATTACACTTATACCAAAGCCACACAAAGATACAACCAAGAAAAAACTTCAGACCAATTTCCCTTATGAATATCGATGCAAAAATACTCAATAAAATTCTTGCCAACCAAATCCAAGAACACATCAAAATAATCATTCAGAACGATCAAGTAGCCTTCATCCCAGGGATGCAGGGATAGTTCAATATATGGAAATCCATCAATGTAACCCACTACATAAACAAACTCGAAGGAATAAAACCTTTCATTTCATTAGATGCTGAAAAAGCATTTGAGAAAATTCAGCATCCTTTCATGTTAAAAATCTTGGAAAGAGCAGGAATTCAAACATAAACTCAGTAAAAGCAATATACAGCAAACCAGTAGCCAACATCTAACTAAATGGAGAGAAACTTGAAGCAATTCCACTGAAATCAGGGACTAGACAAGGCTGCCCTCTCTCTCCATATCTTTTCAATATAGTACTTGAAGTTCTAGCTAGAGCAATTAGAAAACATAAGGTCAAAGGGATACAAATTGGAAGGAGGATGTCAAATTATCACTATTTGCAGATGATATGATCATATACTTAAGTGACCCAAAAAACTCCACCAGAGCATTCCTACAGCTGATAAACAACTTCAGCAAAGTAGGTGGATATAAAATTAACTCAAGCAAATCAGTAGCCTTCCTATACTCAAAGGATAAACAGGCTGAGAAAGAAATTAGGGAAATGACACCCTTCACAATAGCCACAAACAATATAACGTATCTTGGTGTGACTCTAACCAAACAAGTGAAAGATCTGTATGACAGGAACTTCAAGTCTTTGAAGAAAGAAATCAAAGAAGACCTTAGAAGATGGAAAAATCTTCCATGCTCTTGGCTTGGCAAGATTAATATAGTAAAAATGGCCATCTTGCCAAAAGCAATCTACAGATTCAATGCAATCCCCATCAAAATCCCACCTCAATTCTTCATAGAGTTTGAAAGAACAATTCTCAAATTCATCTGGAATAACAGAAAACCCAGGGTAGCTAAAACTATTCTCAACAGTAAAAGAACTTCTAGGGGAATCAATATCCCCGACCTCAAGCAGTACTACAGAGCAATTGTGTTAAAAAAAAAACTACATGGTATTGGTACAGTGATAGGCAGGTAGTTCAATGGAATAGAAATGAATATCTGGAAATGAACCCACAGACTTATGGTCCCTTGATCTTTGATAAAGGAGCTACAACTATCCAGTGGAAAAAAGAGAGCCTTTTCAACAAATGGTGCTGGCTCAATTGGAGGTCAACATGCAGAAGAATGCAAATTGATCCATTCTCATCTCCTTGTACTAAGCTCAAGTCCAAGTGGATCAAGAACCTCCACATAAAACCAGATACACTGGTTCAAAGAAAAAGTATCAAGGGTGCTCTGCCATTTTCGCTCCCAGACACCAGAGAGCTCTGACAGTGCCAGATACGCAGACATAGTCCAAAGCTAACATCACTTGGTTCTAAGCCTCTTAGGCTTTTGCCTGTACCCAGGGCCTGGTCAGCTCGGCGGGCTGTCTGTATGCCAACCCGGTCAGGGGGTCCTTTGCCCTGCAGACTGCCCAGCACTTGCAGGGGAGCTCCACCATCTTCTCTCCCTGATGGAGCAGGCGGGCAGCACCAGGTTCACAGAGACAACCGAGTATAGCATTGCTTGGGGCAAGACATACCAGAACTCCAAGGGCATCTAAGAGGAGAGCAGCACATCAGCAATCTGTGCCAAGGAAAACCCAGTCATCCAGAGGTGCAGAAATAGCCTTACAGGCTCATAGGAGGTTCAAACACCAACCAATGACAGCAAGACCAACTAATGCCAGAGATAACCAGGTGGCAAAAGGTAAATGTAGGAACCACAAACATGGCTCCTGGCTACAGTAGGGCCACAGACCCAAAGAAGGTCCTCAGTGACAGCACAGGTGCTTCATATCAATATGTTTCTTGGCCGCAGCACAGCCTTCAGATATCAAGATGGCCCAGGCTACAGTATAAACCATGAGCCTCCTCTTGGCATTTGGTGGTAACATAAACTGTTGCATCAACACAGACCCCAGCTGCAGTGGGACTATAGACCCAATATGGCCCTCAGAGGCAGCATGGGCCTGAACATCACCATGGCCTCCAGTAGCAGTGCAGGTCACTCAATATGGCCTCCAGTGGTCCCATGGCCCATGGCCATCAAGATGGATTCAAGTGACAGCACAGACTATGAGCATCCACATGACCTTTGAAGACCACATGGGCCATGGTCATCATCACAGACCCTGGCTGTGGTAAGAAAACTACCTTTTCAATAAGTATGAATTCTATTGACTGATAAACAGTCGTCAGAGCATGAGTCTAAGGAGGAAGAGTTTGTAATAAGGGTAAATTCTACTGATGGAAAATGCAAAGCACATAGACCTCATTCAAAAGGATGGGTTCTATTCACTGAGAGACAAAGCTCTGTATTAGGGCCTAAACAATGCCTAGGATTTGAGTTGGGGGCAGGGCGACCAGGAAGGCTGACTCCATAGAATAGCAGAAAGATCACCAGGTTGTCAGACAACATCTACTCCAGCCTTCTGGGTGACCAGGTGTTTGTTAGTCATTGTTTTCCTTTGAATAAAACAGGTCCTTGCCGGGCATGTTGGTGCATGCCTATAATCCCAGCACTTGGGAGGCAGAGGTAGGTAGATTTCTGAGTTCGAGGCCAGCCTGGTCTACAGAATGAGTTCTAGGATAGCCAGAACCACACAGAGAAACCCTGTCTCGAAAAACCAAACCAAAAAAAAAAAAAAAAACAAACAAACAACAACAACAAAAAAAAACAGGCCCTCATGTTTAACAAAAAAGAAAAAAAAACATGTTTTTCTGCATTTTTCTACAATTTTACTAGAAATATTTCCCCATAAATATTTGATTTTATCATAAAATGTTTCTACTTCCTTTTTCAATTAATTAGCAATGTTTTTATGTCCACCATTTTACTCTTAATTTTCCATGAAATAGTCAATTTTAATGTGTTTTTATATATCTCTTCTATTTTATCAGAAACATTTTCCATGTAAATCTTCAATTTTATCATAAAATGTTTTACTTCCTTTTTCAATAAAAGGACATGCTTTTCAAAAAAAGATGAGAAAGGATACCTCAGGCTCATCAAAGGAAAAATCTACCAAGAAGAACTTTCAATTCTGAACATCTATGCTCCAAATGCATGGGCACTCACATTCATAAAAGAGACTGTACTAATGCTCAAAGCACATATTGCACCTCATACAATAATTGTAGAGGACGTCAGTACCCTACTCTCATCAATGAACAGATCAGGGAAATACAAACTAAACAGAGACACGGTAAAACTAACAAAAGTTATAGATCAAATGGATTTAACAGATATAGACCATTTCATCCTAAATCAAAAGGAGATACATTCTTCTCAGCACCTCATGACACTTTCTACAAAACTGACAGTATAATCGGTCAGAAAACAGGCCTCAACATATAAAAGAAGATTGAAATAATCCTGTGCCTCATATCAGATCACTCCAGATTAAGCCTGGAATTCAACAGCAGCAAAAACAACAGAAAGCCCACATACACATGGAAGCTGACCAACGTTCTACTCAATGATAAATTGGTCAAGGAAGAAATAAAGAAACTAAAGACTTATTTAGAAGTTAATGAAAATAAAGTTACAACATACGCAAACTTATGGGACACAATGAAAGCAGTACTAAGAGAAAACTCATAGCTCTGAGTGCCTGCAAAAAGAAACTGGAGAGAGCAGTCACTAGAAGTTCAACAACACACCTGAAAACTCTAGAACAAAAAGAAGCAAATACCCCCAAGAGGAGTAGACAGTAGGAAATAATCAAACTCAGGGCTAAAATCAACCAAGTTGAAACAAAAAGAACTATACAAAGAATCAACAAAACCAGGAGCTGGTTCTTTGAGAAAATCACCAAGATAGATAAAACCATAGCCAGACTAACCAGGAGAGCACACAGTATCCAAATTAACAAAATCAGAAATGAATAGAGTAGGAGACCACTGGAGTCGGACATGCCTTTCTTAGGCATGAGTGGGGTCAAGGTGGGGGCATTAGTCATGGGAAGTGGTCTGGTCAGTCTGGAACTGTGGCTGCTGACTGTACCCTGAGCTCTTGATGAAACACAGTGTGTCGATGGATACTTTAGATTAGATTCTCTGTGAAGGTCAGGATGTTTTTCTTTACTGATTGCTTACCATATCCTGTTGTACTTTTCACTGCTAAATGTTTTACCATATAACAGCTAATGTGAACCTGCATTAAGAGAGACTTGATCAGAATCCTGTCTTGTCTCAATTTTTTGTGCTTCTTGCCGCCTAGGTCCTCACTCCACCCACCCCTCAGAAACCTGTTCCAGAATCCACAGGCATGTTCAGAATAGGGAGATATCACCAAAGAAACTGACAAAATGCAAAAAAATCATCAAATCCTATTTCAAAAGCCTATAGTCAGCACACCTGGAAAATCTGGATGAAATGGACAATTTTCTAGACAGACACCAAATACCAAAGTTAGATCAGGATGATATAAACCACATAAACAGTCCCATAACCCCTAAAAAAATGGAAGCAGTCATTAAAAGTCTCCCAACTAAAAAAAGAAAGCCCAGGAAAGATGGCTTTAGTGCAGAATTCTATCAGACCTTCAAAGAAGACCTAATACCAATACTCTTCAAACTATTCCACAAAATAGAAACAGAAGGAACACTACCCAACTCATTCTATGCAGCCACAATTTCTATGATACCAAAACCACACAAAGAGCCAACAAAGAAAGAGAACTTCAGACCAATTTCTCTTATGAATATCGATGCAAAAATACTCAATAAAATTCTCACCAACTGAATCCAAGAACACATCAAAATGATCATTCACCTCCATCAAGTATGATTCATTCTAGGAATGCAAGGATAGTTCAATATACATAAATACATCAATGCAATCCACTGTATACACAAACTCAAAGAAATAAAATCACACGAACATTTCATTAGATGCTGAAAAAGCATTTGATAAAATTTTACAAAAAGGGATGTTGATCACTTCATGTTCAAAGTCTTAGAAAGATCAGGACTTCAAGGCACATACCTAAACATAGTAAAAACAATATATAGCAAACCAGTAGCCAATATCAAACTGAATGGAGAGAAACCTGAAACAATCCCAATTGCTGGTGAGGATGTGGAGAAAGAGGAATGGTCCTCCACTGCTGGTGGGATTGTCAGCTGGTACAACTACTCTGGAAATCAGGTTGGTGTTTCCTAACTACCAGAGGACCCAGCTATTCCACTCCTGAGCGTATACCCAAAAGATTCTACAACATGTAATAAGGACACAAAAGTTCTACTATGTTAATACCAGCCTTATTTATACTAGTCAGAAGCTGGAAATAACTCAGTTGTCCCTCAACAGAGGAATGGATATAGAAAATGTGGTATATTTAAACAATGGAATACTACTCAGCCATTAAAAACAATGAATTCATGAGATTCTTAGGCAAATAGATGGAACTAAAAAATATCATCCTGAATGAGGTAACCCAATCACAAAAGAACACACATAATCTATGCACTCGCTGATAAGTAGATATTAGCCCAGATGCTCAAAATATCCAAGATTCAATTAACAGACCAAATGAAGCTCAAGAAGAGGGAAGATCAAAGTATTCATGCTTTTGTCCTTCTCAGAAGGGGAACAAAATATCCCATAGGAAGACATACAGAGACAAAGCATGGAGCAGAGACTGAAGGAAAGACCATCCAGAGACTGCCCCATCTGGGGATCCATCCCATATACAGTCACCAATCCCAAACACCATTGTGGATGCCAACAAGCACTTGCTGACAGGAGTCTCCTGATAGGGTCTGTCAACACCTGAAAAATACAAAGATGAATGCTTTCAGCCAACCATTGAAGTGAGCACAAGGTCCCCAATGGAGAAACTAGAGAAAGGACCAAAGGAGCTGAAGGATATTACAGCCCCATAAGAGGAACAACAATATGAACGAACCAGTACCCCCAGAGCTCCCAGGAACTAAGCCATCAACCAAAGGATATGCAAGGAGGGACCCATGGCTCCAGTCGCATATGTAGCAGAGGATGACCTGGTTGGACATCAAAGGGAGGGGAGGCCCTAGGTCCTGAGAAGGCTCAATTCCACATCTGAGTATAAGGGCATGCAAAGACAGGGAAGCAGAAGTGGGTGGGTTGATGAGCAGAGAAAGGGGGGATGGAATTGGGGGTTTTAGGACAGGCAACCAGGAAAGTGGATAACATTTGAAATATAAATAAAGAAAACATCTAATAAAAAATAAGAATGAGCTGGCATGGTAGTGCACGCCTGTAATCCCAGCACTTGGGAGGCAGAGGCAGGTGGATTTCTGAGTTCGAGGCCAGCCTGGTCTACAGAGTGAGTTCCAGGACAGCCAGGACTACACAGAGAAACCCTGTCTCAAAAAAAAAAAAAAAGAAAGAAAGAAAGAAAGAAAGAAAGAAAGAAAGAAAGAAAAAGAAAAAAGAAAAAGAAAAAGAAAAAAATGAAATTGTTCCATTTGCATGAAATTGGACACAACTAGAAATAACCATATTAAGTGAATTCAGCCAGTCTCAAAAAGACAAATACCACATTTTTTCTCATTTTGGGATCCAAGGATTTACAAATATATAAAATCTTATGAGCATCAATGGCATTAAATTGAATTGAAACTGTCTAGGGAAGTAGAGGAGAGTAGTGGGAGTGGGAGCAGGAGGAGGGAAGCTAGTGTGGCCTGAGAGGGAGGAGAGAGGAATCAGCTTGAGGGGTGGGCATGAGAGGTGGGCATGAGGGGTGGGCATGAGGGGTGGGCATTAGAGGTGGGCATGAGGGGTGGGCATGAGGGGTAGGCATGAGAGGTGGGCATGAGAGATGGGCATAAGTACATCATGTACTTGTTTGAGAAGAGCCCCAGGATACCCATTTAAAGTCTGTAAAAAAGACTTTACTTATTTGTATTTAGTTAATGAATGATGTGTTTGAGAAGCTACTACTTAGAAGAGGAAAAGGGGAGCACTACAGTCCTGACTCTAATATGACTGACTGAGTACATGAACTGCTTCCTTCCCTTGACAACATTCCAAATACTATTAAGGTAAACTCTAGAGAAATGAGAGACATAAGGATTCTTATGATGAAACATCTAATAAACCGTTACCCTCAAGCTGTTAATTAAAAGTGAAGCAGCTGAAGAGAGGATGGCCCTGTCACCTGCTTCAGAGTCCATTCTCTGCTTGCTAGCTGACATTGTGAGTGTAGGGTCTCCTTTCAGGCTGGGTCAGTTTAATTAATGCCTGCTGGATTCTCAGACATTTCTCCTGGGAAACATCTCAGGCTTATTAGGATGACATTTTCTAAGCTATTTAAACTTTCCTTTCCTTAGTTGCCTAGTGCTGTGTGCCCTGACTTTGTATGGTGATCAAGTGAAAACTGATGGCTCAGGTAAGTGGCCATCTTCACAGACCCTAAATAACTGTTTTCTTCCTTAATGCTCATTTCAGCCTAGATCTCCACTAGTGTGTGTGTGTGTGTGTGTGTATGTGTGTGTGTGTGTGTGTGTGTGTGTGTGTGTGTGAGAGAGAGAGAGAGAGAGAGAGAGAGAGAGAGAAATTCTTTTATCTCTTCAATTTCTAACATCGTATGTCTTCTCAAGTTTATCATAACTACTTTTAGCTTTGATTAATATTCCTCTTTTGAGCTATCTTATATGTATATCTTTTATGTGCTTCACTGTCATCATCCTCCACCTCCATTTTGAATGTGAGGTCACACTTCTGCCTTGAGTCATGCCTAGGCAAAACTACATGTAAGATAGATTGCTCATTTGAGATCATTCAAATAATTTGTATTCTTTGAAGTGACACAAACTTCCTCTAAGTATGACACACAGAGACATTAGTGAAATAAAAATATAATTACAGCGGATAGAGTAGGAAAGTAAGGTTGTAATGATGATGCTCACCTTGCAGAGGTGAGGTCAGAAACAGAAAAAGCACATCCAGGAGTGCAGAGATAAATTGTTTGTCTGGATTCAATACAGTAAAATCATTAGTCCAAAGCCTAGTTCTCAAACACAGAAATAACATTTTAGCTCACTCAGATATGCTTCTAATAAGAGTGAAATATTTATAGTTGGCAGTAGAGCATAACAGTAGAAAGATGGGGCAATTTCCAAATGTTCTGGCGCTTTGTGTACCAAATGAAGCATCCTCCTTTCTGTGAGGAAAACCTGACTTCACTACTCAGTAGCTGGACTGGACATAGGATGGATCACCCTGCAGGCTTTGCAATACTGACAGTTGAAATAATGGGGACAAATTTTACTTATTGCTTTTGATCCATCCAGGATACACCAAGTGGATCCAGAGAATGGGAGCTCTCCCGCTGTGATGCAGTGTAGGTTGATCAGATGTCATCGGGTATACTGCACTGAAACACAGGCTGGACTTATTCCATGGGGTTAGAAGAGAGCAAAACAGCTGCACATTTTAACCGCCTCTGATTACTGCTGTCTGCTTCTTTTCTGATCTCAAGGTCTCCTTCTTTCAGACTCAGGTTAGTCCTTTCTGTGGTATGAGGTCATAGAGAAGAACAAGGTAAATATGTATATGAAATATAAAGACATATCCTGGGGACAGGAGCAATAAGGATTTCTCTTGGACCAAAGTCAGAGCACTATAAAGAAGTGTAAAGTGTCCTAATGCCTACTGTCAAGCATTTAGTTTTATTAGGATTCAAAGCATAAAATATAGTAAATAGAGTAGAGCTAAGTAAATTACCTAGGTGGCTTGGGGAGAGTGTATTCCTAACTATTCCATCTCTATCCATTTCAGTGGCGTCCCTGAGTCTCATTTCTGACATATGGCTCATTTTTTTTCCTATTTCAGTTTAAAATCTATTAGGGCAAGTGCAGAAATTTTCTATACAGTAACAGATCTGTTTCTTTATCAGACATATTATATGCATGTCTACAAAACAACAAACAACCATTATATTGACAAGTTCAATGGAGATTGAACAATACTTGGTTTAGTCAACTTGAAATACTACTTAAAATATTTTGAATTTATTTTCACTATTAATTTCAATAGTTTATTGAATATTTTCAAATATACCTATACTATGGCTTTATGCTATGCAGTTAATACTTTAAAGTAAATTCCTAGAAGCGGCTTAAGCATATATGATCTTCTAATGGCTTCAACACATTTTTCCAAATAGTCTCACAAAATTATTAATCTAAAGTCATAATAGCAATGTATGACATAGCCTACTTATTCAACTTGAAACACAAACACAGACAGACATACACCAATATGTATAAATTCAAACATGCATATGTTCTTTTGTCATTTTGCTTTAAAAGTCCCATTCTCCATCATGAAGCTTCAGTTATTGTTTCTATCTACATATCATAAAATCCATCATAAAATTTTTAAATTACACATGTGAAGAAAAATCAATATATCAATTATAGGGATTTTTATGGTTTCTTTGGCAGGTTTGATCCTCTTTCGGTCCAGTTCCTCAATTTCTGTTGTTTTGTTGCATTCTGTGGGATGTATTTATATTTTTAGATCCACTCCGGGGGGGGGGGGAGAAACAATTATTCTTCAGACTGCATTTTAGAATCATTTTGTAATTCCTAGAAGAATTTCTATCAGAGTTTAAGACTTCAACTCTATTAGCTTTTAGTTTTATATTTTTCTCCAAGTTTTAGTAAATGTACCAGCTATTTCCATTTGTATTGTTACTGCAATGACATGTTCTGTTGACACTGTGCTGATAGCATTAAACTGGGCTTGCTGGCATGTGATGGAGCATGTGGAACAATTATGTGCCCCAGAATGGCTTCCTGAAATACATATAGAGAAGTCAAGGCCTGGAACTGTTCAAACAGATAAGGAGAGGGGGAGACTTGTAAGCAGAGAGCTCTTCAGTCAGGTTGTTTTCCAAAAGCCAAACGTCAGTGATTGAAATCACTGGAGAACCAAAGCCCTGTGACCAGGTCTCCTACCAACCTATAAACTGCACTCAAGACTTAATCTTTAGCTAACAATTAATCCATAATGTTGTAAGGAAAATAAGAGGTCAGTGGAATACACAGGTTTGTATATGCGTGGTTATTGATGAATTGTGGAGGTTAAACAATATTCATATGTGAGATAGGTTTATAGTTATGGATGGTTATAAATAGCAGGTGACCTCTCCAATTTCTTTATTAAGGCACTGAATGCTATAAACTCTCTTTTTTATACTGCTTTCATTGTATTCCATTAATTTGGGTATGTTGTGCCTTCATTTTTGTCAAATTCTAGAAAGTCATTAGTTTATTTCTTCCCAGATGCAGTGGTCATTCAGAAGGGTTGTTCAGTTTCCATGAGTTGTAAACTTTCTGTTGTTTCTGCTATTGTTGAAGTTCAGCTTTAATCCATGGTGGTCTAATATGATACAAGAAGTTACCTCAATTTGTTGTATCTGTTGAAGCTTCCTTTGTGACCAGCTACATGGTCAACTTTAGAGAAGGTTCTATGAGGTACTGAGAAGAAAGAATATTGTATTGAGTGAAATGTTCTGTACCTATCAGGTAGGTCCATTTGATTCATAATCTCTGTTAATTTCATTTTCCCCAGTTTAGTTTCTTACCCACAGCCATTACAATGCTCCCCTTCTTTCCCCTCCTTTTCATCATTTGGTTCTCTCCCTCCTCATGCATATTCCACCCTCATTTTCTGTCTCTTCACCGTGTTGTACTCAACATATGAAAAAGGAAGCATTTGGTGCTCACCTTCCTGAATCTGAACTGTTTCATTTAAGATGCTTTGTATTTCCATCCTTGCTCCCTGCAAACTGTGTGATTTTATTCTTTGTTGTGGCTGATAAAACTCCACTGTGGGAGCTAGGAAATGCCTCTCTGTGGTAGGCCACTTTCTCGTGTCTTGAGCTGCTGGCTCACCAGAACTGATAAAAATGGTGGTTTCTTCCTATATACCACATTTTCTACCCATACAAGGCTCTGAGGTTGATTCTGTGACTTTGATACTGTAACGGGTAGGGTTAAAACACAGGTAGAAATATCTTTACCATGCACTGGCTCTGATATGTGTGTGTGTGTACAGAGCAATGACATAGCTGGCTCACTCTATAGTTCAACTCTCAGGTTCGTGAGGAACTTCCAGAATGATTTCTAAGGTGGCTACACTAATTTAAAAACAAGGGTACCTTTTCTTCTGTGGCTTACCAGCTGCTAAGTTTTTAATTTTTAATTTTTCTTAAAATACTCATTTTGAGTAGGGTAAAATGGAGCTCAGTGTGATATTATGTTGTTTCCCTGATGGCTAAATGTGTTAAACATTTTTAAAATGTATTGGTTGATTGTTTTTACTTCCTTTGGGAACTATTTGTTCATACAATCATTGATCGATTTGATGATTTGGGGTCTTTGTATTTGGTTTTCTGAGTTCTGTGTTTGTTTTGTGTATAGATGCTCAATGAATGGGAAGCTTGCAAGTCCTTCTGTTTTGAAGCTGCCTTCAACTTGTTTCTTCTGCTGTTCAGTGTTTTAAATTTGATGTGGGGTGTTATGTTGACTTGTGATTTTCTGGGCTACTGAACAACTGGAGAGCCCAAGTCTGTAACTACATATTAAATTTTCCTTCAGGTAGCTCCAAACTTTCAGGTTTTTACATCCAATCTTTAATCCATTTTAGTTGACTTCTTTGTTTTCCACAAGATAAAAGGCAAAAGCTCTAACTTCAATTTTAGGAATATTTTTAATTGTTTTCTCAAGTAGAAAATTTGAAGGATCATAGTTTCATTATTTTAAAAAAATCGCATGTTTCCAAATTTGTAGATATTGGACAGCATTTTTAGACTTTATTTATATATGCATGTGTGTACATTGTACCTATTTTAACGTGCTTGTCATATATACACATGTTCATAAACACATAAACTTAGCTTCATTGGGATTTCCATCTATATTTATGTAATTCTAACATATTGTCTTTAATATATATGTTGTTCTTGTATTATCTCTGGTTGAATTGTTTTTTTTCCTTAAATAATTTTTTTCCAACCATTATTAGCATGGAGAAATTTGGGTAAATTTTATCTTCATTTTGCCGGGCGGTGGTGGTGCATGCCTGTAATCCCAGCACTCTGGGAGGCAGAGGCAGACAGATTTCTGAGTTCGAGGCCAGCCTGGTCTACAGAGTGAGTTCCAGGACAACCAGGGCTATACTGAGAAACCCTGTCTCAAAAAAACAAACAAACAAACAAACAAACAAATTTTGTCCTCATTTCAAAGAAACATTTTTTTCATTTATTTATTCATTTATTTCATTCATTTTCACTGAGAAGGTTCCTTCTACTAGAATGGATAGTGTGTATGCTAACATGACAAGTGACTGGTTTAAGAAAAAGACTGAAGAGGGCAGAGCCAACTCCACCCACTGTGAGCATCAGGGAGGTCTGGACTTAGTAAATCTCAGAGACAGGTGATATCCACCCACCCAAGGCCCTCACCCACAAGACCTACCCCACCCCACCCAAAACCACTGCAGGTAGGTCACAGTAGCATGTAGGATGCCCTTTATCCAATGCATTTTGCATGGCATTGTAAGTGAATGCCATGATAAGGTCAGGCCAGTAGAAGCTGGCTTGGAGAACGTACACAAGTTAGCCTGCCTGAACACTTGAGTGTCCAAGCATCCCTGTACCCATGCATCTGCTCCTACACTCCACCTGTTTCTAGTCCTGCCATAGTAGCAGCATTCCTTCCCTTGGCAGGTGATGTAGATGGTGCATCTTCTCTCTCCCACAGGTCTGGTCCTATAGCAAATCCAAACTCTCTTCAGTGACTTGAGATGAGGTCTGCACTGGTGAACATGGTCCCTTAAAATGGCCTGCACAGCCCAGCATCAGCTTCAGAATACATCTGTATTTACTTAGAGTCCACAAATGTCTGTTGCATATTTTTAACTTAAGGCGAGTTTAGAATTTCTTTACCTTTAACTCCTACTATACCTCCCAGCTCCTCTCAAACTCATTAGGAGGACACATTCAGCATTTATTTATTTATTTATTTATTTGCATTTCAGTACAGAGCAATAGGTTGGTGTGTATATGTGCAGTGTAGTAACAAAATTTTTAAATTTTCCATTGTCATTTCTTCAAACTGCCCCCATCTATTTGTACATACCAGTGTGTGTGTGTGTGTGTGTGTGTGTGTGTGTGTCTGTGTCTGTGTCTGTGTGTGTCTGTGTGTGTGTGTGTGTGTCTGTGTGTGTGTGTGTGTGTGTGTGTGTGTGTGTGTGATGAGAACATCAGATTCCTCTTTTCCAGGTGCTTTGAAATACACAATAAACTAATAAACTATCATTCACCTTGATTGTCCTGACATATATTTGAATCACAAAATGTGTTCTTCATATACAACAGTACTTTTGTACAAAGGCAACCAATCTTCACATCCTTGAACCCTTTCCTTGTCCTTGCTATCTACTAGATCTCTTCCAAACTTCTAGGGTGTCAGAAATTTTAGGTTCTGCATATGAGAAAAAGCATGTATAAGTTAATTAATGACATTTCATCACAGTTATGTCTTAGCTGTATTCTGTTGTGTATGTGAGTATGTATGTATGTAAGGATGTATGCATGTGTGTATCCTTATTCATTCCTATTTGGACAGTTAGGTGGGTTTCATACAGTGACTGCAAAACTGTGCAACAGTGAATATGGGAAGGTAGCCATTAGCACTGACTTTGTCTTTATGACATTAGACATTATACCTGGTGGTGATACTGCATCATGGTTTTGATTTAAGTTTCCCTGATGATTAATGATACTGAGAACTTAGGGAATGCTTTTTGTGGTGCTGTGGATAAAATCCACAGCCATATGCATGTGAACTGTTTGAATGTAAAATATTCCCCCAAAACTTCTGTTTAAATAATTAGTCTCAAGTTGTTTCTAGGGGTGGGAATTTTTGCAAGGTGGGCACATCTGGGAATCAGGCCATAAGACATATATTCCAGCCCTCTTTTCTGTACCAATTGTGTTTCTTGATCTGTCCAGCTGTGAGCAAGTAATTTCCAGTGTAACTGCAATCTACCACATACAGCCATGCCTTAACTGACATAATGAGATGCACTGAAATTAGGCTTCCTTTACATTGCTTCTTGTCCATTATTTGTTGACAGCAATGAGAGAAATATTGGATAAGCTGGACACCTGCCCTGCAACCCATGTTATATCCCAGGCTTCTGGAAATCATATATGATTTGTTTGCAGAAATAAATTTTGGCCTCAATTCTACACAAAGAACTACATATAGACAGGATATGGTAGTGCACACCTTCAATTGCAGCACTTGGGAGGCAGAGACAGGTAGATCTCTGTGAGTTTGAGGTCAGCCTTATCTACACAGTGAGTTCCAAGAGAATTAGGGTTACATAGTGAGACCCTGTCTTGAAATAAAAAAAAAAAAAAGACAAAAAACAAACAGGAAAATGACCTATAGGCAACTGAGAAAAGCTTGGTATTGGGGATGTGGTCTTCTACAGGGAAGTACACACCAACTGATATTCAGGGACAAAGGGTTATCCCTGAAAACATGCATACAAGTAACATTATATGGACTGAGCCTGTTATATTTGGAAATATATATGTATAAAATACAAAAACACATATATTTATATTTAAACAAATAGGCAGACAGAGAGGTATATGGGAAATTATGGGGGGAGGAAAGGGAAGAAGGAAATGTTATCATTATATTATAATCTCAAAAAATTAAAGTATTAGTTTAAATGCTTGTCCTCAATTTTGATTAGTTTATTGTTGTTTTAAAAAATATTTTGGGGTTGGTGAGATGGCTCAGTGTAAGAGCTATTGTTACAGAGGTTCTGAGGCCAATTCCCAACAACCACATAGTGCCTCACAACCATCTGTAATGTGATCTGACGCCCCCTTCTGGCATGTAGGTGTACATGCAGATAGCGCACGCATACATTTAAAAATAAATAAATATTTAAAAACTAAAATTTATTTGTAATTTTAGTACAAAAAGTTAAGTTTTATTGTGACATTTTTCAAAGTTTTTCCTGTCTTATAAATGGTTTCTTCACTGCTGATTGTTTCCTTTGTCCTTCAGATGATTGCTTCTTTATTATTATATTTGTTATTATTGTTATTAATAATGTTGTTAATAACAATAATTATTATTATTATCATCATCATCGTCATCATTATTGCTGGGGATAGAGTAGAGCCAAATATCTTATACATATCAGACAAACTGTATCATTGAAGAACAACCCTATCATGGAGGTTTTAATTTGACATATCCCAATATATTTTCAGTCTTGTTGTCTGTGTACTGTCATGCCAAATTTGTGTCCAGCCTATAGAATGACTTGGTTCTCTTCTTTTCTCTCTATATTCAATCTGTGAGTCTTTCATTCATCTAGATGCTCATCCTGCCAGGGACTCTGTGTGCTCCCCTGGCTGGAAGATCCTTTAGACTTTTTGTCACATTACCATTTCTAGAGCTTATGACTGCCTCAATAAATCAAGAAACTTTTGAGATCAAAAATGTCTCAGATGTTTAAGGAGACTGGTGGTGACGCAGGTCAGAAGACCCATTCAGGACTGTGGCAGTCTAACCTAGACATATGTTTTCCTCTTGCAAACCTTTAATGTTAAGGGAAATGTTAAAGTACTAACGATTTATGTTGATAATGAGGGTGATGGTGATGATAAATAGCACAAATATTGAAAAGGGGGAATTTTTTAAGAGATCAGGACAAATATGTTAAATGTTCTGTAATTACGTTAAAATGTGATTGAACTGCAGTTCATTCCATCGGTAATACTTAAAAAATTAACTTGAGCTCGTTGCTCTGGCTCACTTATTTTTGAGAAACTGACTGCCTGTCCCTCACCATCTATTTCACAGTTGTTTATTTGTTTAACGTGGTGCTAAAGTTGGACTCAGGACCTCATGCATGCCAAGCTCAGCCTTCAGCTCCTCCCTCAACGTCAGTTCTCTTCCTAAGTTGGCTTTTGTTTTCTCAATAGCCTGATCTCTGTTATGCTTTACAGTATACTACTATCTTGTATTCTTTAGTACAAGCCCATATTCAAATCTACTAATGATAGTTTTATGTCCATCCTCTTTTACTGTCTATGATATTTCCCCCGTACTCTTATTAGCACTATCCACACATATTTCCCTCTCTGTTACTGCTTTCAATGTTTCCCTTCCAAGGAGATATTAAAACACAAGAAAACACTCCTTGGTGTCTACTATGGTATCACCAAAATTATTGCAAATGTGTCAGTGCATAAAAAGCATACAGCAGTATATTAATGAGAAACTGGCTAAGAGGCATGGTCAATAATGAGTGTTATTTTTATCCCACACACTACAACTTATTATAGTTTTCAACAGAGTCCACAGTGTCATGGTTATTTCTAGTGGAATTGGTAAGTTCTTTTATATTTCTTTTTAAAGTTTTATTTATTTGTTTGTTTGTTTGTTTGTTTATTCAATTATTTATTTATTTACCATATATGGAGGTATTATGCCATGCATGTGGACATCAGAAGACAATTTTTAGGAGTCATTTCTCTCCTTCAATCATGAGTTCTGTGGCTCATGTTATCAAGCTTGGTGGTGACCTTCTTTATTTGCTGAGCCAAATTTTTTCCACCCTTGGATCGGTGCATTTCTAAACTGTGAAGAAAATTCACAATCTGATCAAATATTGTTCTAAATTACTTGGTTGTATAAAATAAATTTAAAATATTTGTTGTTTTGATGTTGAATACACATTTTAAACAATAAGATTGAAGAAGAAGAAAGAAGGAGGAGGAGGAGGAGAAGGAGGAGGAAGAAGAAGAAGAAGAAGAAGAAGAAGAAGAAGAAGAAGAAGAAGAAGAAGAAGAAGAAGAAGAAGCTTTATAGGGCCCAAACACTACACAATAATAATCAAACTTTTTGCATTAAGAACTAATTACCAAATATCCACTCATTTTAATATCAGGAACCCTGACTTTCAGGTTACTCTTCAACAAGAAGATATGACTAAAAATAGAGGCTACAATTGACTTCCCAGAAAGTGCTTGACATCAGTCAAAGGGTTCTCATTCATACATTTGTAACGATTCCTTTTATCTTTGTAATTTTTAATAATTTCTCCTTCTCTCTTTATACTTCCAGCTCAGATATAAACATATGGATGGAAACAAAACCTTTCCCAGTGACTTCACCTTTGTGGGACTCTTTACTCACAACAAAGCCTCAGGATTCCTGTTCAGTGTTATTTGTGCCACGTTCTTCATGGCCATAGTGGCAAATGGAATCATGATCTTTCTCATTCACATAGACCCTCACCTCCACACTCCCATGTATTTCCTCCTCAGCCACCTCTCCTTCATTGACATGATGTATATCTCCACTATTGTGCCTAAGATTTTGATTGACTACATTGTAGGCAAAGGGACCATCACTTTTGCTGCCTGTACAGCCCAGTACTTTCTCTACATGGGCTTTGTAGGGGCCGAGTTCTTCCTGCTGGGACTTATGGCCTATGACCGCTATGTGGCCATCTGTAATCCACTCCGTTATCCTGTCCTCATGAGTCGGAGGGTCTGCTGGTTTATTTTGGCAAGCTCTTGGTTCGGCGGCGCTTTGGACAGTTTCCTCCTCACCCCCATCACCATGAGTCTCCCATTCTGTGCATCCCACAAGATTAACCACTTTTTCTGTGAGGCTCCTACAATGCTGAGGTTGGCCTGTGGTGACAAAGCCATATATGAAATGGTGATGTACATCTGTTGTGTTGTGATGCTGTTGGTCCCCTTCTCTGTGGTGATCACATCCTATGCCCAGATACTGGTCACAGTACATCAGATAAAGTCTGAAGAAGGGAGGAAGAAGGCTTTTGCCACCTGCTCATCACATGTGATTGTGGTGACATTGTTTTATGGGGCTGCTTTGTATACCTATATGCTTCCACAAGCCTATCACACCCCACTCAAAGATAAAATCTTCTCAGCCTTTTATACCATCCTCACACCCTTGCTTAACCCTGTTATTTATAGTCTGAGGAACAGAGATGTGGCAGGGGCTTTGAAGAGAATTATAGCAAGACATAGAGGGACCTGCAGTGTGGAAAGAAAATAATTACAAGAAGCTAACACACTTCTGCCTGTCTGGGATAAATAATGGATAATGTGGATGGATAATGCTGCAGCAATTTCAAAAGTGAGTTCCATGAAAAGATGTATGACCAATGTTTCCACTGAAGATAAGAAGCCATGATAACATTTTGTGTATAAATGGTGCTAGCTTCCCATCCATCAGAGCCACTGGTTTTTTTCTCCTTCTTTGTTTCCATTGGCTGTAACTTACTCTTTGTAATTCTTGCATTGCAATTTGGGACTACATGGAGGTCCCAAAGTGTGTAGTTAATATTATGTATCAACCCTAAGAAACCTTATAAGAACCTGTGAAATGCTTATGAAGGTCAACATTCAAATGACAACAATATGTTATAAAGTGCCACAAGGAATACTTACAGACACTCAACAATATAACTTATAATATTCAGACATCCTTTTCCAGACTAACAATTGAAAAGATTCTGCCTTATCTGGAGTTGAAGGTGAAAAAGAGACCACATGTATATGGCAATTCAAAGACCAACTTACTGTCCAGCAGGGTTCTATTGGATTTCTTACTCATTATATTGGGGTAGGTAGCAACAGATATTTGAAAAAGGCATGATCCATACAATTATACAATTGTGTCCCAGGATCTTTTCTAAATCATTGTGATTCTTGGACTTTCAGTGTAGATGTTAGTGATAAGAGAAATAATGCCAACTTCTTTCCACTTCCAGAGAAATGCTGGATAAAACATTTTTTCTCCATGGGACTCTTTTTCATTGGATTTAACATAAAATTAGAAAATTTTTGGAGACAAACTAATACCATATTTCTGTTTTAGTAAATTAAGGCCTAGGAAAAATATTTAGAGTGGACCAAGTCCACTCTAATAGATAGATAAAATCTATCTTTCCATCCTCTTGCACCAACTCTGTGTGGTATAGTGTTAGGTTTTGATTCCTACTTGTTGGATAAAATTCAAGTTATGTCCAACAATGCCCATCTGCTTTGATAACAGTGGGAAAGCTGAACAGATATAGACAGCCTACCATACTGAAAATGCTGCTGGGAATTACATACAAAGTTAGTCAAACTAAGCAGTCTTCTCGGAGTTGTTTGTTTGGTTTTTTTGTTTGTTTGTTTGTTTGTTTTGTTTCTTTGGTTGGTTGGTTGGGGTTTTTTTTAGATATTTGCTTTATTTACATTTCAAATGGTATCCCCTTTCCAAGTTACCCCTCCAAACACCTCCAATCCCATCTTCCCTTCCCTTGCTAGCCCCCCTCCCCCCCAATTTCCTGAATCGCATTCCCCTATTCTGGGGAATCTAGCATTCACAGGACCAATGATCTTTCCTCTCATTGATATCTGAAATGATTATCTTCTGCTACATATGTAGCTGGAGTCATGGATCCCTCCATGTGTACTCTTTGGTTGGTGGTTTAGTCCCTGGGATGTCTAGGGGTACTGCTTGGTATGAATTACTGTACCTTCTGCAGGACTGCAAACCTCTTCAGCTCCTTGGGTCCTTTCTCTAGCTGCTCCATTGAGGACCCTAAGCTCATTCTATTGATTGGCTGTGAGCCATTGGTATTTTGATTCACTTTCCAATAAGGATCAAAGTATACACACTTTGGTCTTCCTTCTTCTTGAAGAAGGAAGCTTCTTCTTGAAGAAGGAAGTTTCATGTGGTCTGAGAGTTCTATCTTGGGTATTCCGAGCTTTTGGACTAATATCCACTTATCAGTGAGTGCATACCATGTGAGTTCTTTTGTGATTGGGTTACCTCACTCAGGATGATATATTCTAGCTCCATCCATTTGCCTAAAATTTTAGTGAATTCATTGTTTTTAATATCTGAGTAGTATTCCACTCTGTAAATGTACCACATTTTCTGTACCCATTCCTCTGTTGAGGGACATCTGGGTGCTTTTCAGCTTAGGGCTGAAAAATATGGCTGCTATGAACATAGTGTAGTGTGTGTCCATATATGTGTTCCATAAATGTTGGAACATCTGCTGGGTATATACCCAGGAGCTGTAAAGCTATGTCCTTAGGTAGTGCTATGCGCAATTTTGTGAGAAACCGCCAAACTGATTTCCAGAGTGGTGTTACCAGCTTGCAATCAGACCAGCAATGGAAAAGTGTTCCTCTTTCTCCACATCCTTTCTAGCACTTGCTATCCCCTGAGTTTCTGATCTTGGCCATTCTGATTGGTGTGAGGTGGAATCTCAGGGTTGTTTTGATTTGCATTTCCCTGGTGATTAAGGATGTTGAACATTTCTTTAGGTGTTTCTCAGCCATTCGGTATTCCTCAGTTGAGAATTCTTTGTTTAGTTCTTTACCCCATTTTTACTAGGGTTATTTAGTTTTTTAACTTCTTGAGTTCTATGTATATATTGGATATTAGCCCTCTATCAGATGTAGGATTGGTAAAGATTTCTTCCAAATCTGTTGGTAGCCATTTTGTCCTATTGACAGTATCCTTTGCCTTATAGAAGCTTTGCAATTTTTTGAGGTCTCATTTCTTAGTTCTTGATCTTAGAGCATAAGCTATTGCTGTTCTATTCAGGAAATTTTCCCCTGTGCTCATGTTCTCCAGTATGTTCCCACCATTCTCTTCTGTTATATCCAGAGTTTCTGGTTTTATGTGGAGGTCCTTGATCCACTTGGATTTGAGCTTTATACAGGGAGATAAGAATGGATCAGTTTGCATCCTTCTAGATGTTGACTGCCAGTTATACCAGCATCATTTCTTGAAAAGTCTATCTTTTTTCCACTGGATGGTTTTAGCTCCTTTGTCAAAAGTGACCATAGGTATAAGGGTTCATTTCTGGGTCTTCAATTCTATTCCATTGATCTACCAGCCAGTCACTGTATCAATACCATGCAGTTTTTATCACTATTGCTCTGTAGAATAACTTGAGATCAGAGATGGTGGTTCTGCCAGAAGTTCTTTTATTGTTGAGAATAGTTTTCTCTATCCTGGGTTTTTTAATATTCCAGATAAATTTGGAAACTGTTCTTTCTAACTCTATGAAGAATTGAGTTGGAATTTTGATGGGGATTGCATTGAATCTGTAGATTGCTTTAGGCAAAATGGCCATTTTTACTATATTAACCCTACCAATCAATGAGCATGGGAGATCTTTCTATCTTCTGAGATCTTATTCAATTTCTTTCTTCAGAAACCTGAAGTTCCTGTTTTACAGATCTTTCACTTGCTTGGTTAGTGTCACACCAAGGTATTTTACATTATTTGCAACTATTGTGAAGGGTGTCAATTCCCTAATTTCTTTCTCAGCCTCTTTATCCTTTGAGTATAGGAAGGCTACTGAGTTAATTTTGTATCCAATCACTTTGCTGAAGTTGTTTATCAGGTTTAAGAGTTCTCTGGTGGAGTTGTTGGGATCACTTAAGTATACTATCATATCATCTGCAAATAGGGATACTTTGATTTCTTCTTTTACAATTTGAATCTCTTTGATCTCCTTTTGTTGTCTAACTGCTCTGGCTAGGATTTCAAGTACTATATTGAACAGGTAGGGAGGGAGTGGACAGCCTTGTCTAGTTCCTGATTTCAGGGGATTGCCTCAAGTTTCTCTCCATTTAGTTTGATGTTGGCTATTGGTTTGCTGAATATTGCTTTTACTGTGTTTAGATATGGGCCTTGAATTCCTAATATTTCCAAGACTTTTATCATGAAGAGATGTTGGATTTTGTCAAAGGCTTTCTCAGCATCTAATGAAATGATCATGTGGGGTTTTTTTCTTTGAGTTTGTTTATATAGTGGATTACATTGATGGATTTCTGTATATTGAAACATCCTACTTGATCATGGTGCATGGTTGTTTGATGTGTTCTTGGATTCTTTGGGCAAGAATTTTATTCATTATTTTTGAATAGATATTCATAAGGGAAATTGGTCTAAAGTTCTCTTTCTTTGTTGGGTATTTGTGTGGTTTAGGTATTAGAATAATTGTGGCTTCATAAAAATGAATTGGGTAGTGTTTCATCTGTTTTGTGGAAAAGTTTGAAGAGTATTGGTATTAGGTCTTCTTTGAAGGTCTGATAAAACTGCATTGAATCCATTTGGTCTTGGGCTTTTGTTTTGGTTGTGAGACTATCAGTGACTGCTTCTACTTCCTTAGGGGTTAGGGGATTACTTAAATCATTTATCTGATACTGATTTAATTTTGGTACCTTGTATCTGTCTAGAAAATTGTCCATCTCATCTAGATTTTCCACTTTTGCTGAGTATAGGCTTTTGTAGTAGGATCTGACAACTATTTGGATTTCCTCCATATCTGTTATGTCCCCCTTTTCATTTCTGATTTTGCTGATTTGGATGTAGTCTCTGTGCCCTCTGGTTAGTTTGGCTAGAAGTTTATCTATCTTGTTGGTTTTTTTCAAGGAACCAGCTCCTGGTTTGGTTGATTCTTTGTATAGTTCTTTTTGTTTCTACTTGGTTGATTTCAGCCCTGACTTTGATGATTTCTTGGAATCTATTCCTCTTGCGTGTATTTGCTTCTTTTTGTTCTAGAGCCTTCAGTTGTGCTGTTAAGCTGCTAGTGTAAGCTCTCTCCAGCTTCTTTTGGAGGCACTCAGAGCTGAGCTTTCCTCTTAGCACTGCTTTCATTGGGTATTTGTGCCTTCATTTTCATTAAATTCTAAAAAGTCTTAAATTTCTCTCTTTATTTCTTCCTTGATCAAGTTATCATTGAGTAGAATGGTGTTCAGTTTCCATGAGTATGTGGGCTTTCTGTTATTTTTGTTGTTCATGATCCGTGGTGATCTGATAGGGGGCATAGAACTATTTCAATCTTCCTATATCTGCTGAGGTCTGTTTTGTGACCGAGTATATGGTCAGTTTTGGAGAAGATACCATGATGTGCTAGGAAGAAGGTATATTCTTTTGTTTTAGGATAAAATGTTCTATAGATATCTGTTAAATTCATTTGGTTCATAACTTCTGTTAGGTTCACTGTGTCTCTGTTTAGCTTGTGTTTCTCTGAGAGTGGAGTGTTGAAGTCTCCCTCTATTATTGTGTGGGATGCAATGTGTGCTTTGAGCTTTAGAAAAGTTTCTTTTATGAATGTGGGTGCCCTTGTATTTAGAGCATATATGTTCAGAATTGAGAGTTCATCTTGGTAGACTTTTCCTTTGATGAGTATGAAGTGTCCTTTATCTTTTTTGATTATTTTAGGTTGATAGTCAATTTTATTCTATATTAGAATGACTACACCAGCTTGTTTCTTGGAACCATTTGCTTGGAAAATTGTATTCCAGCCTTTTATTCTGAGGTAGTGTCTGTCTTTCTGCCTGACATGAGTGTCCTGTATGCGGCAAAATGTTGTGTCCTGCTATGTATCCAGTCTGTTAGTCTATGTCTTTTCATAGGAAAATTGAGTTCATTGATGTTAAGAGATATTAAGGAATAGTGATTGTTGCTTCCTTTTATTTTTTATATAATTTTTATGTTTGTGTGGTTATCATTTTTTGGGTTTGTTGAAAGAAGATTAATTTCTTGCCTTTTCTATCATGCAGCTTCCCTCCTTTTGTTGGTCTTTTCCATTCATTATCCTTTGAAGGGCTGGGTTTGTGGAAAGATACTGTATAAATTTGTTTTTGTCATGGAATACCTTGGTTTCTCCATCTATGGTAATTGAGAGATTTGCTGGGTCCAGTAGCCTAGGTTGGCATATATGTTCCCTTAGTGTCTGTATGACATCTGCCCAGGCACTTCTGGATTTCATAGTCTTTGGTGAGAAGTCTGGTGTAATTCTGATAGAGCTACCTTTATATGTTACTTGACCTTTTTCCCTTACTGCTTTTAATATTCTTTCTTTGTTTAGTGCATTTGGCATTTTTATTTTTATGTGATGAGAGGGATTTCTTTTCTGGTCAAATCTATTTGGAGTTCTGTAGGCTTCTTATATGCTCATGGGCATCTCTTTAGGTTAGGGAAGTGTTCTATAATTTTGTTGAAGACATTTACTGGCCCTTTAAGTTGGAAATCTTTGCTCTCGTCTATACCTATAATCCTTATGTTTGATCTCATTGTGTCCTGGATTTCCTGGATATTTTAGATCAGGAGCTTTTTGCATTTTGCATCTTCTTTCACTGTTGTGTCAATGCTTTCTATGTTATCTTCTGCATCTGAGATTCTCTCTTCTATCTTTTGTATTCTGTTGTTGATGCTTGCATACATGACTCCTGACTTCTTTCCTAGGTTTTTTATGGCCAGAGTTGTTAATTGTGTTCTCCTGTATTTTTAAGGTAGTTATTTATGTCCTACTTGAAGCCCTCTATCAGCATCCTGAGCTGGGATTTTTAAATTCAAATCTTGCTATTCTGGTATGTTAGGGTATCCAGGACTTGCTGTTGTGGGAAAATTGGTTTCAGTTGGTGCCATATTGCCTTAATTTCTGTTGGTAATGTTCTTATGTTTGGCTTTTGTCATCTGGTTATCCCTGTAGTTAGTTGGTCCTGCTGTCTCTGGCTGGTGCTTGTCCCTCCTGTGGGCCTCCAAGTCTGTCTCAGCACCCCTGGGAGACTGGTCTTTCCCTTGCCTCAGAGTGCTGTACTACTTCCAAGCTCCTGGGTGCAGGTGGAGTCCTGACTGACCCTGTCCCATCTGCTCTGCCATTCCTGTGTCCCTGCACTCCTGCTTGTACCTGCCTGCTCATTCACTGGAAAGAAGATGGCAGCCTCACTTCCAAAGCTGGGAGTCAAATCACTCCCGGCAGAGCAGTTCTCCCTTGGCAGGATAAGTTCACAGACATCTGTGGCGCTGCCCAGCTCCTGGGTACAGGTGGAACCCAGATGGACCCTGGCCCAGATGCTCTGCTACTCCTATGTTCCCTGTGCTCCTGGTTGTACCCACCTGCTCAGTTGCTGGAGAGAAGATGCCCTCTTCTCTGAGTTCTATGCTGGTCTGATTGGCTGATTTGGGAGGCAGATCTGACCTGCTTTGACTGAGTAGAGTTAACCACATACCAAAAGAGAAGTTCCCTTGGGAGACTCCATATGGAGAATCATATGAACTTTAAATATAAGATTAACTCACAACACACCACAGATGGGACTTGAAGTCAGTATGGAGATTGCCAAACAAAAGTAAGGAAGAAAAAAAGAAAGAAAGAAAGAAAGAAAGAAAGAAAGAAAGAAAGAAAGAAGGAAGGAAGGAAGGAAGGAAGGAAGGAGCAAAGAAAGAAACAAAGAAACAAAGAAAGAAACAAAGAAACAAAGAAAGAAGCCAAGAGATGTACCATGTAGATCCTGTTGGGTAAACACCTCCATGATGATGTGATACTTGCATACTAGTTTATTGCAGCACTGTTAATAGCAGTTAAACTATGGAACCAACCAGAATCCACAACAAAACAGATAACAAAGGCATGGCAGATACATGCAATGGGATTTTTTTTAATCCATTAAGGAAAATGAAGTTAAGGGATGCAATATTAGATAACTTTACTAAGTAAAATAAGCCAGTCATAGAAAGACAAATATGTTTTTCTCATTTGTAGTTTTTAGGTTGTTTATAGATGTACAAAATCATATGCATACACACAAATACAAACATATGTAAAAATTGCCATAGCAATGTGATGCCCAATTTAGGAAATGAGATGAGAATCCTAATAAATGAAAAAGGCTGGAGGGCACAAATGCATGGTACCTGCGTATCAATCCTGGTGTATATTTGGATTAGGTAGGGTTCCTTACAGACCAGAGCCAGTGGGGGGGATGGTGTGCACACATGTGTGTAATCATACAAAGACAGTTTATTAATTGGTTTTGATTATTGGGACTGATAGCAGTCCCAAATAACAGTAAAAAGAAAATTATTTTAAAAGTAGATAATTCAGGCTGGTTTTCATTTCATATCAGGCCTTTTTTCCAAGGACCACATACTGCTGGGACCTATTTCAAAGATATCTCAAGGAATCATTTCTGGTAAAAGATGCTAAAACAAAAACTAGGAACTATAGGATTGCCCATCTTGACAGCTGCTTCTGCCATACAACTGTTTGCAAGGACTATTACAAGAACTAGCTGGACTCCCACCAGTACAAGAAGGCAATGACTATGAAAAATGCTGCTTTGGGGAATGAGAGCACCATATACAGACCCTGTTTTACAACACCAGAAGATAATCAGTGTACAGAGAGCCAGTCCAGCTCGACACAGATGATATGCCTTCTTCCTATGGCTATCTCAAGTGAAGACTGGTATCCACATGAAAAGTTAAGTCAGTTTTTGTAGAAGCCATGTAAGTGTAATATGATATTTTACCCAATAAGTCATGGGAGGCCATCTTTAAAGAATTGAGGAAGTTTGGGAAGTAGGGTGGACCTGAACATGTCAAAAGTCGGCTCATAAAACTAGGCTTGAGCTTATAAATATTTAGCTCAGGACAGTGTAGCCAGTACTTATTGAACAGGAAAAGTAATTAGAAAAAATGGAATAAGTTTTAGCTTCCCACATTAGAGATATATTAGTGTTATATTTTGTAATCTATGCTCAAATTACCTTTGGTCCTGGTTGCTAATGCACTGTCTTTGTACGGAGGGGAAATAGGTGGTCTATTTGGAAGGACTAAAACATTCCACCCCAAATTTTTCTTGTCATATTTCAAGTGTTTCAGATGCTACAGATCTCTGAGGTCTGGAATGGCTCTAAATGCTGTCTCTTCCTTCATAAGAAGAAAATTGCATGCATCTGCATTAGGAAAGCAAAGACATGTGTCTCTTACCTGATATTAACTCCTCCACTCTTGCATTTCAAGGGTCTGCTGTGGCCCATACACACATTTTTCAAAGGGAGTTTATCTGGGCATCTATCTTACACACCTTCATAGCTCACCATATCTACTCTGGAGACTTAAGTCATCCCTTTACTCAAGCCTACACAAAGTTAAATAAATGCTTTGTTTCTCATTGGGTTTCTCAGGTCCAGGCCTTAGTCTTGTAATAAAGTATGCATACATTTGTTTTACTGTTGTCTATTGTCTGTTTATTTTATGGACCAAAATTATGTAACCTTCAAAGGAAAAACAGAACATTTAAAACGTAAAATACCCTCCAGTCTATTTCTGTGAATTCTACAGTTTTCTTCTTACCCAAGTAATCAGCCTTTTGATCCAAGGCTGTTACAAGGAATAGCCTTTTCAAATTGAGATAACTAGTTATTTGTCTTTATGTAGAGATGTTTCATACTCCAGTCTAAGTCCTAACCCCTAAACATCCTCCCAAAGGACTATATTGTTGTGGATGAGCTTGGTGCTGTTTGTATATTGACACTAATTCTGCTCTCCTGGGAGGGACTGTGGACAAGGAGAGTCATACTCGGGTGACTTCTTGTGAACCAATTCCCTAATGAATAACAGAACTAATCACTGGGTAAGTAGGCAGGACTTCCAGATTGGAGAGGGGAAGAGAGGAGACAGGAGAGAGTTAGGTCCTTTTGGATGGGTGATGACAAGATGTAATTATGAGTGTCACCCAGTTTCAATGGCAGATCCATCAGGATTCGCCACCAGAGGATTTATATTTGATAAGGTTTACAAGTTAGGATTTTAGTTGTTGCATCCAGTGATTGAGTTACCATTGTTTCTGAACTAAGTTTGTGTTGCATTTTTCTTCACACAGTGGCTCATCTGTTTTCAAGAGAGAACGGTATGGCAGCAAAGCATTGGTTTGCCCCACAAAGGTTGTGGGGGTTTTGAAGCACAAGTTTGGCATGTTACCAACCTGCCAGTGGGAACTTAGTGAGCAAGGTGGAGAGATTTTGGAACTCTGAGTGAGAGAGTCTCCACAAGTTAAAAATAGGTTGGCCATTGCCCAGAGTGCATGGCCAGCCAGGCCACTGGGGCAGAGAGTTACCAGCACAAGTGAGGGAACATGCCAGTTGGATTTTTAATATTTCCTGCAACACTATACAGTTTAAGTAATTGTAGCTGTGGGAAACTACATGGGATTTTAGATCAGCCTAGTTTTTCCTCTCAACCATCATAGGAGAACTTAAGCTCCATTGCATAAGGTGTGCTTCCTGTGATCTGACATGTCAAACACTGCACTGTGAACCTTTTAGCCATGCCAGAAGAAATAAGATTTATCAAACTTCAATGTCTAGGACACTGAAAATCTTAGAATTTTGTTCTAGTAAAAATGACCTATTGAAAGGTGTAATTTGTGTTTACAGAACCACTAAAGAATGGAGAGAGTGTGTAAGGATGCTAAATTGGCAGTATCTCTGATATATGTTTGCAGTCATTTACTGTCTTCCCCACTCCAGCCCCTAATATGTAAAGGAGAATGGAAGGATTGTAACATGGCAATGAGTCAAGAATGCAGAACTGGGTTTATGACCAACCCAATGAAAGAAGCAACAGAGAACAAATCAGAAAAGTCAAATGTCTAATAGGCACTAAGGACTTAGTATTTAAAGCAGATAGGAACTTCAACTATGAGTCACATTACCCACAGCAAGATATAATTCCAAATAATTTTATGGCTTATGTACATAAGAAAGAAATCTGTATTTTGTATTCACATCATCTCATGACAAGTACCAAGTGCCTGACATTGTCAATGGGGTATTTACATCTGACCTGCTCTCTCTCCTTTCATGTGTGTTCCTTTCAATGTACATGTGAACATACCTCCAGAGAACATTTAGCATTGTTTTCAGCTCAACATATCACTGGTGATGCTCAAGGGAAACTATATGAAGAAAATGGAGATAGGATGTTGAAGGAGCTTTGTTAAAATAAAGTTATAGTATGGTATTCTTATAAAATCCATTTAATGCTTAGCTTTCAGTTATGATTTTTTCTAAAGTCATAGATTAATTTGGAGTATGGACCTCCTTTTCCATTTTGGGAGAAATATTCTCCCTATTTGAAAGTTTCCTCAAGATGCCAAATCCTTGAACTCTCAGGACCAATGCCCTCTGCTGTCAAGGAGTCCTGGTTCCTAATTTCTTCTGACACTGATCAAATTTCATTTAAAAAAAAAGTGCCTGTCAATGACTCAAAGAGAGGTATTTCTGATGACTCTACTCAGAGCAGTATGATAAGAAATGTTTTCTATGTTGTCTCATGATTTTTCACAGACACTATTGATCTTCAGGCTGCTAGATATGCAATATATTGTTCTCACTAGTCATAGGTTTAGTATCAGACAAAATTTTCTTCCTATGAGCAAACCCTAAGTCCAGTTAGACAGAAATTTATGGGTTTCCCTTCTCCTCAGTGGTTATTGGCCACCAGCCAGCATGGCTTATGTACATAAGAAATGAATAAGGGAGCAGAATAGGCAAGCAGTGTTTATATGGCTATGAGTATGACAGAAGGACTTTCAGAGACAATTTCAGTGAGACAGCTCTATGCTAATTTTCCAGGGGGAGGATATATATAAAGTCTCTTAGGTCAAAAGGGCTGATTGGCCATAACACAACACCTAATTACCATATGGCCTGGAAGCTAGAGCAAAACTTGTGTTCTAAGTCATGCAGCATTTGCAGAGAACTCTGCACAGGGTCATTCTCTAAACAAGGTCAGGCATCTGTTTTCAGAGACAATTTCAAACAAGACCAGGTAGAGAAAAGGAAGCCCCACTTAGAAAGGGAGTCCTCCACTTTACGACAAACTTTGAGAGCTATCTGGGCATGGTGGACTGCAACTTTAATAGAGTTTTCCAACAGATATTAATAACTACTGAGATATCAGTGGTTCTTAGCTTTAAATCTTCAGATGTGAGTATACGACCTGGGTGACTACAGAAACCAGAAAAGGGAATGCTTATGATCCAAAGCAAGATATCCTTAAAGGTGTCAAAATGGCACTGGTCCAGTTGAAGTTTGTACAGTGAGATTTGGTTTCATTCTTCTTGGTGGATTAATTCTCTGGTGTAGCTAGAATTTGGTTACTGTGGGAGATCTTTCTTCTACCCTTCTTTACCCCCTTTCTTCTACCCTTTTAACACTCTAACAGTATATGGAAGAGAAAAAATGATAGAGGGTGTTATGGTTTGACTATGCTTGGCCCAGGGAGCAGCACTATTAGAAGGTGTAGATTTGTTGGAGTACATGTGTCCTTGTTGGAGGAAGTGTGTCATTGTGGGGGTAAGCTTTGGGACCTTTCTCCTAGCTTCTTAGAAGTCAGTCTCCTCCTAGTGGCCTTCAGATGAACATATAGAACTCTTAGCAACTCCTCCACCATGCTTGCCTGGATGCTTCTATGATCCCTTCTTTATGATAATGGACTGAACCTCTAAACCTGTAAGCCAGACCCAAGTAAATGTTGCTCTTATAAGACTTGCCTTGATCATGTTGTCTGTTCACAGAAGTAAAGCCCTAACTATCCTATCCATTCCATTCTATAGGACCCCTAGATGCTCAGGGTAGACAGTTCATGATGTATGTGTCATTTTCCAGTGATGATCTTTACAACTGGAAATTGCAGAACCTCCCATTTTCAGAAAGACCATCAGCTCTCACATGTCTTCTAGATTCAATCTTGCTGACTCACTTGCCCACCTGGAATGACTGTTAGCAATTGCTCCAGGTCCTCTTCATGACAGAGGGGAGAGAGACAGACAGACAGACAGAGAGACAGAGAGACAGAGACAGAAACAGAGAGACAGAGAGAATTGTGGGAGCCACAGGAAATTGGTTCTGGGAGCAAATGGGCTACCCACTCAAATCTAGACTGATAGTCCAGGCAGCTAAGAGTAGGTTATTAAAGCCCACTTCCACAGTGACATGCCTATTCCAACAAGGCTGCCCCTCCAAATAGTGCCACTCCCTGGCCAACCATATACAAACCATCACATTCCACTCCCTGGCCTCTGGACACTTGTTCAAACACATGAGTCTATGGGGGGTAGCATACTTAATCATAGCATAGTAAAAAAAAAAAAAAGTACATTTAGTCCAACTTCCAAAGTCCCCATAATCTATAGCAGTCTCAACAATGTCAAAAGTCCAAAATTCAAAGTCTCTTCTGAGATTCATTCAGTCACTTAACTATAATCCCCAAGGCAAGACAGAAAGCCACCTGGGCACACAACAAACTTTGCATCTCCATGTCTGATGTAAAAATCCTCACATCTCCACTCCCTTTTCACCCTTGTTGACTGCAACAAACTTCTCTTCATGGCTTAGTTCCACTCACTATTAGCAGCATTCCTCAGGAGATATCCTATGGCTCTGGAATCTCATAAATCTTGGGATCTCCAAGGCAGCTTCAATGTTAAAGCTTAGCTTCTTATTTCAGTATCTGGGATCCACACATGATCTTCTGAGCTCCTTCAAAGGGCTGGAATTACTTCTCCAGCTCTACCCTCTGAAACACTTTAAGCTCAGGTAGATCCACTCCACTGCTGCTCCTATTCTTGGTGGTCATCCCATTTTATTGGCATCTCCAATACACTGGGTTCTTCAACTGCAACTAGGCTTCACCAATAGCCTCTCATAGGCTCTCCTCATGGTGTTAAGCCTCAACTCCTTTGCATGACTCCTTCAGTCCTGGGCCATAAACTGTAACTGAGGCTGCACCTTCACCAATGGACTTCCATGGCCTCTCACAGTGCCAAGCCTCAGTTGCTTTCCATGACCCCTTCATGCCTTCAAACCAGTACCACCTATGTGATTCTTACTCATAACCAAGTACAGTTAGCTGCAACATGAAGTGTAACCTTGGCTATCTTCTTTGTGCTCTTAGAAAATACTTCCCAGAAGATTTCACCTAAGTGATGCTGGTCTCTTCTTAATCACAGCTAATTTCCTAGCTCCAGCTAACCAGCATCAATTGTCCCAGTAGTCCCTTCTATTTTTCACTCTAAATCAAGAGCCACATTGCCAAATCTGCTATGTTCTGCCACTTGCTGAGGCTGAAACATGGCTCTCCCTATTCTTTCACCAGGTTTCTGTTTTGCAACTCCCTCTCTGCCTAAGCTTGGCTTTCCTGGAACTTGCTCTGTAGATTGACATTGAACTTAGAAATCTGCATGGCTCTGTCTCCTGTAATTTAAGATGTGTAACACAATGCCAGGATCTAAACTTAGCTGGGTAGGATCTTGCCCCAAAGTCCTACTCCCTTAATCTGTCATCTCCTAGAACACAGGATTCAGTTCCATTTCACTTCCTTGTGCCCCTTTAATACTCAAACCACATATTTATATTTTTTTCTTTCTCTGCTTTCTATGCTTGTTTAAAATGTTCTTCATGAGATTTAACCAGAGAACAAAGTCAACAGTGGGTGTTTCTGAGCCTTCCTTTGTTAGTGCAGTTAATCTGAGTGCCTTCACTTTATTTTCAGTCAGACTCTCAGACAAAGGCAAAAAGTAGCCACATTCTTTACCAAAATACCACAAAAAGTCTCTGGCCACTTATTGAAATTCTCCACTGAAACCTCTTAGACCAGGTCTGCATGATTTAACTCAATCTCAGTAACAAAGTCTTCCATATTCCTACTAGGATAGCCCAATAAGACCTATTTAAAGCATTCCACTGCTTTGCTTTGCTTTGCTTTTTGTTGTTTGTTTGTTTGTTTGTTTGTTTGTTTTGGTTGGTTGGTTGGTTGTTTTTTAGAGACAGGGTTTCCCTGTGTAGCCCTGGCTGTCCTGGAACTCTTTCTGTAGACCAGGCTGGCCTGGAACTCAGAAATCCACCTGCCTCTTCCTCCCAAATGTTGGGATTAAAGGCGTGTGCCACCACTGCCCAGCTCCACTGCTTTTCAAATCCAAAGTCCCAAATCCACATTCTCTTTCCACTGATTTTCAAATCCAAAGTCCCAAATCCACATTCTTCCAAACAAAAGCATGGTCACGTCACACATCACAGCAATACCCTATTCCTGATACCAATTTCTGTCTTAAAGTTTTACTGCTGTGAACAGATACCATGATGAAGGCACATGTTATTGAGGACATTTAATTGGGACTAGCTTACTGGTTCAGAGTCCATTATCATCAAGGTGGGAACATGTCAGCCAGCGTCCAGGCAAGGCATGGTACAGGAGGAGCTGAGAGTTCTACATCTTCATCTGTAGGTTGTTAGCAGAATACTCTATTCCAGGTAGCTAGGACTAGGGTATTAAAACTCACACCCACAGTGACACACCTACCCCAACAAGGCCACACCACCCTAAGCATAAACTAAGCATACACAAACCATTACAAGGGGTCAGGCCCTCTGTGCAGTATAGGCCCCAATGAGAGGTGGACAAACATTAGTCTCTACTGTGAATGAAGCTGTATCAGACCTTGATGAAAGATAGATGTTAGTAGAAACCTCAATGTTTGAAAATTGGTTATCAAATATAAAAAAGTTATTAGACCATTAAAGGCATTGGCAGTACCTATGGACAAAGGGGATAGGGATATGACTGATAATGGTTATAACATGTACTATGCTAATATTTTAGGTCAAGCTATAGCTAGAGGTCTTCAATACAAAAATGCCCAGTTGTAGGAAATTCAGTCATTTGCAAAAGACTGTGAACAAGCCACTAAAGATTTCAGGTCTCAAAATGCTTGCTGCTTTAATTTTATTTGGGAAATATGGCCATTTGCAACAAAATTACAAGCAATTTTTAGGCATCTATAAAGGTAATGTTTCTTCTAAATATAAACCAGAAAGAAGGTCTAGGCTTCTGGGGCATGTGGGTGATATGTCAATGGTTGCCATTTGTCCAATGAATTCAGGTTCAAGAGAGAGATCTAAAGTAATTTCTTCTGTTTATAATTTCCCACTATATACAACACAATTAATGGTTTAAAATAGAAGAGGGAAAATGTAGTGACAATTGTAGAATTTGAGATTATTCTTTTTAAAAGCCAGAAATACTATAAGAATATGCTTTTGTTTTAAATTCAGGTGTGGGATACAGGGCTGCTTGAGGTTCTCCATAGCAGTTGACTGTGATTTGCCTCATGCTCTACCAGAAGCATGATTTTGCCAGCTGTAGATAGTTTCTACAGTTGTGTGACTTTTGAAATTCTGGAGACTTTTCAGAGGGTACATAAAATCTAGGGCCCTGAGAGGCAAAGTGGATTGTTGTTTGTTGTTTGTTTGCTGTTATTTGTTTCTGGTCATGGTTTGTTAAGTAATCATGCACAAAGAAGAAAGAAGAAATTAGATATCATGACACTGAAGATCAAACTTGTCCCCAAGAAACTCAATGCCTCTAATCACCAGAATTATTCTAACAGTAAGGTTTCCTTTCTATATTTTTCATCTCCTATCTAGTGTTAGGGAATTGAAAGGATGAAAAAAGCATAGAGAAGGGTGGAAGAAAAGAACACACAATATAGCCAAAGCGATTGCAACCAGTTGTGTCTTTCTGTAAAGTTCTCATGCTGCAAAAGAAGCTTCTTTGGGAAAAAAAAAAAGAAGCTTCTTTGAAAAAAAAAAGAAGCTTCTTTGATGAGAAGTGAGAGTAATGTTTCTTTTAGCTCTTTCACATTACAGAAAGTTTTCTGTTCTCATTAAATTGTGATAGATAATTTTGGTGGGTTCTGTGGTCTAAGTTGACATCCCTGGTCTTCAACAACTTGAACTGCATTGCTCCAGATTTTTTTGCTTTTCAATCTTTCTATTGAGAAATCAGTTGTATTCTGACAGATTTTCCTTTGTATGATTCATGTTTCTGTTGTTTTTTTTTTTCTTCAGTACCTTATTTTTGTTTTGTATATTTAGTGGTTTTAACTATTATATTTCTATTTTCTTGGACATTGCTCAGGCATTTATTATGATTTTTTAGTTCATTGAGCCGTTTCTTTATTGGGTTCATTAAATCCCTGAACTATTTTATGAAATTTATTTGGTATTTTAAATTCTGATTGCATAAGTACCATTGAAGACTATCTCTATGGGACTGGCAGGTTTGAGTGGGTATATGTTGTCTTGATATTTTCTGTTGTGTTATAGGAATATGACTTAAGCATGTGTACTTCTTCCTTTGGCTATGTGCCTGATTTGAGAATCTACCCTGCCTTAGGCTGAGCTTATGAAAGAGCTTTATGACTGAAGCGAGGACAGGGATAGCCAGTATATGCACTTCTGAATTGCAGGTAGGCCTCTTTTGAGGGTCAGTCAGGGCATATTCTTGGATTCTGCTTGCAAGTATTTTATTGAACAGTTTTGCATTTATATACAATAGTTGATAATTTTCCTTTATTAAAGCTGTTTGGTTTGGTTATCAGGGTAATACTGACTTCACAAAAGGAATTTTGAGTGTTCCTTTTCCATTTTGTGGGGAAATTTTAGGAATATTGGTATTAGCTCTTTGAAGAGGGTAGAATTCAGAATGTAATTTATGGGGGCCTGGACATTTTTTAATTTTACTTTTTTTAATTTTTAGATTCTCTTTGATTGGGATAAACATTGTAGAGAGGGAGCATATGGAAGGAGTTAGAAATAAATCTAGCCAAAATACTTTGTATGAAATTCTAAAAAAAATTAATGCAAGTATTAATTTTTAAATTAAATTGAAGATGATATGAGAAGATGGAAAGACCTTGCCTATTCATTAACTGGAAAAATTAATAATAAAATTTTTATATAATAATATATAATATTGAGTACCAGGAGAGAGCTAGCCTCCCAGGAGTGCCAACAAGACTATGAGTGCAGGTAAAACCACCACTGCTGCTCAGAGGAACCCTCCTGGAACCCTCAAGACATAGGAACCTAGGAGCGACCTGAGACAGGAGACTTCCATTTTCCGTCTGGACCCAGAGCTGATCCTGTGCCACAGTGCTACATACACAAATACCACCAGGAGAGAGCTAGTCTCCCAGGGGAGCTGACACACCTTTGAGCACAGGTAAGACCACCACTTCTGTTCAAATTCCTGGCCCAAGAGGGACCCTCCTAGAGCCATCAGGACACAGGACTCAAGGAACAACTGGAGACAGGATCCTTCTGGTTTCTGTCTGCACTAGAGAGATGACCCTGTACCACACCTATTCATTCCCAAATTTCTCCTGGAGAGAACAGGTCTCCCAGGAGTGCTGACACAGATGTTTGCAGGAGGGACAAGCCACAGTCAAAGACAGTAAGGCCAGCTAATACCAAAGATAAGCAGTTGTCAAAAGGCAAGGACAAGAACATAAACAACGGAAACCAAGACTACTAGTATCATGAGAACCCAGTTCTCCAACCATGGCAAGCCCTGGATATTCCAACACACCAGAAAAGAAAGACTGATTTAAAATCACATCTCAAGATGATTTGGAAATTGCTCTTTCTAACTCTAGGAAGAATTGATTGGAATTTTGATGGGGATTGCATTAAATATGTAGACTGCTTTATGCAAGGTGACCATTTTTACTATATTAGCCCTGCCAATACATGAGCATGGGAGATCATACAGATCTTTCACTTGCTTGTTTAGAGTCACACCAAGGTATTTTATATTATTTGTGTCTATTGTGAAGAGTGTCCTTTCCCTGGTTTCTTTCTCAGCCTATTTATCCTTTGAGTATAGGAAGGCTACTGATTTGTTTGAGTTAATTTTATATCCTGCCACTTTGCTGAAGTTGTTTACCAGATTTAGGAAGTCTCTGGTGGAATTTTGGGGGCCACTTAAGTATACTATCATATCATTTGCAAACAGTGATACTTTGACTGCTTCCTTTCCAATTTGTATGCATTTGACCCCCTTTTGTTGTCTAATTACTCTGGCTAAGACTTTAGTACTATATTGAACAGGTAGGGAGAGAATGGACAGCCTTGTCTAGTCCCTGATTTCACTGGGATTACTTGAGGTTTCTTTCCATTTAATTTGACATTGGTTACTGGTTTGCTGTATATTGCTTTTACTATGTTTAGGTATGGGCCTTGGATTCCTAACATTTCCAAGACTTTTATCACGAAGGGCAGTTGGATTTTGTCAAATGCTTTCTCAGCATCTCATAAAATGATCATGTGGTTGTTTTCTTTCAGTTTCTTTATGTGGTGGATTACATTGATGGATTTCCATATATTGAACCATCCCTACATTTCTGGGATGAAGCCTACTTGATCTTGATGGATGATTGTTTTGATATGTTCTTGGATTTGGTTGGCAAGAATTATATTGAGTATTTTTACATCGATAATCATAAGGGAAATTGCTCTGAAGTTCTCTTTCTTTGTTGGGTCTTTGTGTGGTTCAGGTATCAGAATAATTGTGGCTTCATAAAATGAATTAAGTAGGGTTCCATCTGTTTATATTTTGTGGAATAGTTTGAAGAGTATTGGTATTAGGTTGTCTTTGAAGGTCTGGTAGAACTCTGCATTAAACCTGTCTGGTCCTGGGCTTTTTTTGGTTGGGAGACTATTAATGACTGCTTCTACTCCTTTAGGTGTTATAGGATTGGTTAAATCATTTATCTGATCCTGATTTAACTTTGGTACCAGGTATCTGACTAGAAAATTGTCCATCTCATCTAGATTTTCCACTTTTGCTGAGTATAGGCTTTTGTAGTAGGATCTGATGACTTTTTTGGATTCCCTCGATATCTGTTATTATGTCTCCCTTTTCTTTCTTTCTTTCTTTCTTTCTTTCTTTCTTTCTTTCTTTTTTTTTAGTTGTTGGTTTGTTTGGGGGTTTTTTTGCTTATTTTTTCTATATTCTTTTTTATTGGATATATTCTATATTTATGTTTCACTTCCCTTTTTCTGGTTCCCTGCCCCCAAAGGTCCCACATGCCCTTTTCCATCCCCCTGTTCCCCCATCCACCCCTTCCCACTTCCCTGTTCTGGTATTCCCCTACACTGATGCTTTGATCACTTCCAGCACCAGTGTCCCCTCCTTTCTTCTTGTCAAACATCATTTGGTATGTGGATTGTGTCTTTGGTGTCCCAAGATTCTAGGCTAATATCCACTTATCAGTGAGTGCATACCATGGGTATTCTTTTGAGACTGGGTTACCTCACTAAGTATGATGTTCTCCAGCTCCATTCATTTCTCTAAGAATTTCATGAATTCATTGTTTCTAATGGCTGAATAGTATTCCATGTATATATACCACATTTTTTTGTACACATTCCTCCGTTGAGGGACATCTGGGTTCTTTCCAGCTTCTGGTTGCCATTTTAACTATATTATTCCTGCCAACCCACGAGCATGGAAGATTTTTCCATTTTCTGAGGTCTTCTTCCATTTCCTTCTTCAGAGACCTGAAGTTTTTGTCATATAAATCTTTCACTTGTTTGGTTAGAGTCACACCAAGATACTTGATATTGTTTGTGGCTATTGTGAAGGGTGTCATCTCCCTAATTTCTTTCTCAGCCTGCTTATCCTTTGAGTATAGGAAGGCTATTGATTTGCTTGAGTTGATTTTATAACCAGCCACCTTTGCTGAAGTTGTTTATCAGTTGTAGGAGTTCTCTGGTGGAGTTTTTTGTCACTTAAGTATATTATCAGATCATCAGCAAATAGTGATAGTTTGACTTCTTCCTTTCCAATTTGTATCCCTTTGACTTCCTTATGTTGTTGAATTGCTCTAGCTAGTACCTCAAATACAATATTGAAGAGATATGGTGAGAGGGGGCAGCCTTGTCTAGTCCCTGATTTTAGTGGGATTGCTTCAAGTTTCTCTCCATTTACTTTGATGTTGGCTACCAGTCTGCTGTAGATTGATTTTACTATGTTTAGGTAAGGGCCTTGAATTCCTGTTCTTTCCAAGACCTTTAACATGAAAGATGCTGAATTTTTTCAAATGCTTTTTCAGCATCAAATGAGATGACCATGTGTTTTTTGTTGTTGTTGTTGTTGTTGTTGTTGTTGTTTTAGTTTGCTTATATAGTGGATTACATTGATGGATTTCTATATATTGAATCATCCCTGCATCCCTGGGATGAAGCCAACTTGATCATGGTGAATGATTGTTTTGGTGTGTTCTTGGATTCGGTTGGCAAGAATTTTATTGAGTATTTTTGCATCAATGTTCATAAGGGAGATTGGTCTGAAGTTCTCTTTCTTAGTTGGATCTTTGTGTGGTTTTGGTATCAGGGTAATTGTGGCTTTCTAGAATGAGCTGTGTAGTGTTCCTTCTGTTTCTATTTTGTGGAATAGTTTGAAGAGTATTGGTATTAGGTCTTCTTTGAAGGTCTGATAGAATTCTGCACTAAAACCATCTGGTCCTGTGCTTTTTTTTTTTGTTGTTGTTGTTGTTGTTGTTGTTGTTGTTGTTGGAAGACTTTCTATGACCCCTTCTATTTCTTTGGGGGAAAATGGGACTGTTTAGATGATCTATTTGATCCTGATTCAATTTTGGTATTTGGTATTTGTCTAGGAAATTGTCCATTTCCTCCAGATTCTCCAGTTGTGTTGAGTATAGGCTATTGTAGTAGGATTTGATGATTTTTTGAATTTCCTCAGTTTCTATTGTTATATCTCCCATTTCATTTCTAGTTTTGTTAATTTGGATACAGTCTCTCTGCTCTTTGGTAAGTCTGGCTAAGGGTTTATCTATCTTGTTGATTTTCTCAAAGATCCAGCTCCTGGTTTTGTTGATTTTTTTGTATGGTTCTCTTTGTTTCAACTTGATTGATTTCAGCCCTGAGTTTGATGATTTCCTGTCTTCTACTCCTCCTGGGTGAAATAGATTCTTTTTGTTCCAGAGCTTTCAGATGTGCCATTAAGTTGCTAGTATATGCTCTCTCCTGTTTCTTTTTGGAGGCACACAGGGCTATGAATTTTCCTCTTAGCACTGCTTTCATTGTGTCCCATAGATTTGGGTATGTTGTGCCTTTATTTTCATTAAATTCTAAAAAGTCTTTGATTTCTTTCTTTATTTCTTCCTTGACTAAGGTATCATTGAGTAGAATATAGTTCAGCCTCCATGTGTATGAGGATTTTCTGTTGTTTTTGTTGCTATTGAAGAACACTCTTACTCCATGGTGATCCGATAAGAGGCATGGGATTAGTTTGATCTTTTTATATTTGTTGAGGTCTGTCTTGTGACCAATTATATGGTCGATTTTGGAGAAGGTACCATGAGGTGCTGAGAAAAACGTATAGTCTTTTGCTTTAGGATGAAATGTTACATACACACACACACACACACACACACACATATATATATATGTATACATATATGTGTGTGTGTGTGTGTGTGTGTGTGTGTGTATAAAATGTTAAATCCAATTGGTCCAAAGTGTCAATGAGTTTCCCTGTGTCCCTGTTTAGTTTCTGTTTTCCTGATCGGCCCATTGAGGATAATGGAGTGTTGAGGTTCCCCACAATTATTGTGTTAGGTGCAATGTGTGCTTTGAGCTTTAGTAAAGTTTCTTTTACGAGTGAGGATGCCCTTGCATTTGGAGCATAGATGTTTAGAATTGTGAGTAATTCTTGATGGATTCTTCCTTTGACTAGCAAGAAGTGACCTTCTGTGTCTCTTTGGGTTGAAAGTCAATTTTATCTGATATTAGAATGGCTATTCCAGCTCTCTTCTTGCAACCATTTGCTTGCAAAATTGTCTTCCAGCCTTTTACTCTAAGGTAGTGTTTGTCTTTGACCCTGAGGTGTGTTTCCTGTAAGCAGCAAAATGTAGGGTCCTGTTTCCGTATCCAGTCTGTTAGTCTATGTCTTTTTATTGGGGAACTGAGTCCATTGATGTTAAGAGATATTAAGGAATAGTGATTATTTCTTCCTGTCATTTTTGATGTTATTTTTGTTTTTGAGTGGTTATCTTCTTTTGAGTTTGATGGAAGAAGGTTACTATCTTGCTTTTTCTAGGGTGTAGTTTCCCTCCTTGTATTGGAGTTTTCCTCCTATTATCCTTTGTAGAGCTGGATTAGTGGAAAGATACTGTGTAAATTTGGTCTTGTCATGGAATATTTTGATTTCTCCATCTATGTTAATTGAGAGTTTTGCTGGGTATAGTAGTCTTCGCTGACATTTGTGTTCTCTTAGAGTCTGCATGAGATCTGCCCAGAATCTTCTAGATTTCATGGTCTCTGGAGAGAAGTCTGGTGTGATTCTGATAGTTCTTCCTTTATATGTTACTTGGCCTTTTTCTCTTACTGCCTTTAATATTCTTTCTTTGTTTAGTACGTTTGGGGTTTTGATTATTATGTGACGGGAGGTATTTCTGTTCTGATCCAGTCTGTTTGGAGTTCTGTAGCCTTCTTGTATATTCATGGGCATCTCTCTCTTTAGGTTAGGGAAGTTTTCTTCTATAATTTTGTTGAAGATATTTTCTGGCCCTTTAAATTGTAGATCTTCACTCTCATCTATCCCTATAATCCTTAGGTTTGGTCTTCTCATTGTGTCCTGGATTTCTGGATGTTGTGGGTTACAAGCCTTTTGCATTTTGCATTCTCTTTGACTGTGGAGTCAATGGTTCCTATGGTATCTTCAGCATCTGAGATTCTTACCTCTATCTCTTGTATTCTATTGTTGATATTTGCATCTACGACCCCTGATTTCTTCCCAAGGCTTTATATCTCCAAAGTTGTCTCCCTTTGTGATTTCTTAATTGTTTCTGCCTCTGTGTTCAGATCTTGGATGGTTTTGCTCAGTTCCTTCATCTGTTTGTTTGTGTTTTCTTGCAATTCTTTAAGAGATTTTTGTCTTTCCTCATTCATGACTTCTGCCTGTTGATTCAATTTCTTTAAGTTATTTTTTCATTACCTCTTTATTGGCTTTCTGTCTGTTGATTCATATTCTCAGGAATTCTTTAAGTATTTTTCTGTTTGCATTGTAAGAGTTTCCACCCTATTCATGTTCCCCTGCATTTCTTTAAGAAATTTGTTTATGTCTTTTTTATGTTCCTCTAGCAGCATCATGACCAGTGCTTTTAAATCCAACTCCTGTTTGTCTGGTGTGTTGGGGTATCCAGGACTTGCTGTTGTTGGCGAATTGGGTTCAGATGCTGCCATATTGCCTTGATTTCTGTTAGTAACATTCCTACATTTGCCTTTTGCCATCTGTTTATCTCTGGAGTTAGTTGGTCTTGTTACTGGTTGGTGTTTGAAGCTCCTGTGAGCCTGGGGTTTGATGCTGCTGTTGTAGAGGGTGTCCGAGCTCCCGAGGTGGAGACCAGGAGGTTTCCACTACTGGGCTCCAAATTACCTCCTCAGCTCTGCTGGGCCGGACACTAGTCTTCCCCAGGCTTGCTGCTGGACCTACAATTGGCCTCAAAACTTCTCTGCCTTGCCTGCCTAGTTGCCAGCTCTTAAGAATCAGATTTTTTTTTTTTTTTTTGCCCTCCATCGATCTGGGCTCGTCTATTAGATCTTTATGGTGTCCTGGGCTCCTCTGTTGGTTCTCTCTGGTGACCTGTTCAGGCCACCAACTTCAAGATGGTGGTGGGTCTCCAGGCTCTGTCTAACCACGGGATTCCCTGCAGGACCGGAGGTTTCCTGGTTGGACTGCTAGAATCTAGATGGTGGTGCTCTCAGTCCACAGGGCTCTGTCTGGTTAGCTGTGGTGTCCTGAGGCAAGATGTCAGCCTCTGGCTGTACTCCAGGCACAGAACTAGCAGGTTGGTGCCCACACGGGTCGGCACAGAGACTGCCCACCAAGCTGATCTGGCTCTGGGTACACTGCTGAGCTGTTGGTGCACAAACCTCCAGCCGAGCTACTCTGGCTCTGGGCACAAGCAAGAGCCTGACAGGGTAGTCAATGCTAGGCTAGGTCTCTGTCTACACACCTGACCCCAGCCGCCATTTGTCCGCAGTGACCCGAGGCAAGATGGCGGCCTCGCTGTAATCCCAGGAAGCTGCCCACAGTGGTCAGTGACAGCCGCTAAGCTCTAGGTGCACAGACCTCCCGCCGACCTGCTCTGGCTCTGGGAGCAAGCAAGAGCCTGGTAGTCAATGCTAGGCTAGGTCTCTGTCCATGCACCTGAACCCAGCTGCTGGCAGTCCGCAGTGACTGGAGGGAAGATGGCGGCCTGGCTGCAAGCCTGCGAGCTGGTCCCCAGTGGTCAGCGACAGCCTCTGAGCTGTAGGTGCACAGACCTCCCGCCGACCTGCTCTGGCTCTGGGCGCAAGCAAAAGCCTGATCAGGTAGTCGATGCTAGGCTAGGTCTCTGTCAACACACCTGACCCCAGCTGCCGTCCATCTGCAGTGACCCAAGGGAAGATGGCGGCTTGGCTGCAAGCCGGGGAACTGGTCCCCCTTATGTCTCCCTTTTCATTTCTGATTTTGCTGATTTGGATATAGTCTCTGTGCCCCCTGGTTAGTTTGGCTAAGAGTTTATCTATCTTGTTAGTTTTTTTCAAAGAACCAGCTCCTGGTTTGGTTGATTCTTTGTATAGTTCTTTTTGTTTCTACCTGGTTGATTTCAGCCCTGACTTTGATGATTTCTTGGAATCTATTCCTCTTGTGTGTATTTGCTTCTTTTTGTTCTAGAGCCTTCAGTTGTGCTGTTAAGCTGCTAGTGTAAGCTCTCTCCAGCTTCTTTTGGAGGCACTTAGAGCTGAGCTTTCCTCTTAGCACTGCTTTCATTGGGTATTTGTGCCTTCATTTTCATTAAATTCTAAAAAGTCTTAAATTTCTCTCTCTATTTCTTCCTTGATCAAGTTATCATTGAGTAGTATGTTGTTCAGTTTCCATGAGAATGTGGGCTTTCTGTTGTTTTTGTTGTTATTGAAGGCCAGCCTTAATCTGTGGTGATCTGATAGGGTGCATGGGATCATTTCAATCTTCTTATATCTGCTGAGGTCTGTTTTGTGCCTGATTATATGGTCAGTTTTTGAGAAGGTACCTACCATGAGGTGCTGAGAAGAAGGTACATTCATTTGTTTTAGGATACAATGTTCTATGAATATCTACTAAATCCATTTGGTTCATAACTTCTGATAGGTTCACTGTGTCTCTGTTTAGTTTCTTTTTCCATGATGTATCCACTGATGAGAGTGGGGTATTGAAGTCTCCCACTATTATTGTGTAGGCTGGAATGTGTGCTTTTAACTTTAGTAAAGTTTCTTTTATGAATGTGGGTGCCCTTGCATTTGGGGCATAGATGTTCAGAATTGAGAGTTCATCTAGGTAGATTTTTCCTTTAATGAGCATCATGTGTCCTTTCTTATCTTTTTTGATAACTTGAGGCTGAAAGTCGATTTTTTTATTATTTTTATTAGATATATTCTCCATTTACATTTCAAATGATTTCCCCTTTCCTGGTTCCCCCTCCTCAAAAAGTCCCATAAGCCATCTCCCCTCCACCTGTTCCCCAATCAACCTCCTCCCACTTCCCTGTCCCTGTATTCTCCTATACTGCTGCATAGACCCAGGACCAAGGGCCTCTCTTCCCTTTGATGTCCAACAAGGTCATCCTCTGCTGCCTATGTATCTGGTGCCATGGGTAAGACCATGTGTACTATCTGGTGGATGGTTTTGTTCCTGGGAGCTCTGGGAGTACTGGGTGGCTCATATCATTTTTCCTCCTATGGCGCTGCAGATATCATGTGTGTGCTTTGTGAAGGTGACCTTATAAACAAAGTTCTCCCCTAGGGAGAACTGCCACAGTCAGGTTAGACGAAAAGACAACTGAGCAGATTGTCTTCATGATCTCACAGTGTCCCTGGAGCTTGGGCTGTTGGGCTGCTTGTACAATGAATGGAAAATGACTTGATACCTACATATGTTTTAGTTTTGCCCCTGCTTTTGTTTAGCCACCACTCTCTGGGCACCAGAGTACTTTTAAGTTTATTCTGGGTCTTTCTGCCAGGCAAGAAATTTAAATGCCTTAGACTAAAGTTGAGAAAGCTAGGGCCAATGATATAGCTCAGCAGCTAACACCATTATATACTCTTCCAGAGGTCCTGAGTTCACTTCCTAGCAACCATGTGGTGGTTCACATCCACCTATTCTGGCATGCAGGTGTACATACAGAGAGAGAACTTATACACGAGAGAGAGAGAGAGAGAGAGAGAGAGAGAGAGAGAGAGAGAGGAAGGAAGGAAAGAAGGAAGGAAGGAAGGAAGGAAGGAAGGAAGGAAGGAAGGAAGGAAGGAAGAAAACTCTGATGGTTATGGCCAATCACAGTTTCTTTTTTTCTTTTTTTTCCTTTTTTTTGATATTCTTTTTTTTCTATATTCTATGTTTACATTCCAAAGGTTTTCCCCTTTCCCAATTACCCCCCCACCATATGTCCCATAATTCCTCTCCCCCCCTGCTATTCCCCACTCATTCCCCCCCCCCCACACACACACACGATTTCTCTGTTCTGGGTCTACAATACTGGATCCAATCTTTACAGGCCCAGGGTCCTCTCCATTCTTCTTCTTGGAAGTCATTTGACTTGCTAATTGTGTCTTGAGTATTTAGGGCTTCTGGGCTCATTAATATCCACTTATGAGTGATTGCATTTCATGTGTATTCTTTTGTGATTGGGTTAGCTCACTTAGGATGATATTTTCCAGATCTAACCATTTACCTACAAATTGCATGAGTTCATTATTTTTAATTGCTGAGTAGTACTCCATTGTATAAATATACCACATTTTCTGTATCCATTCCTCTTTTGAGGGATATCTGGGCTCCTTCCAATTTCTGGCTATTATAAACAAGGCTGCTATAAACATAGTGGAGCATGTGTCTTTATTGTATGCAGAGGAATCCTCTGGGTATATGCCCAGGAGTGGTATGCCAGGGTCCTCTGGAAGTGACATGCCCAATTTTCTGAGGAACCGCCACACTGATCTCCAGAGCGGTTTTACCATTTTGCAATCCCACCAACAGTGGAGGAGTGTTCCTCTTTCTCCACATCCTCGCCAGCACCTGTTGTCTCTTGAGTTTTTAATCTTAGCCATTCTGACTGGTGTGAGGTGGAATCTCAGGGTTGTTTTCCAATCACAGTTTCTTGCCAGAAAGAACTTGCATGATTAGGACCCCAGGATGGAGGCAATGCATTTGGTAATCACCCTATTGTTGTTTGGATACAAAATGCTTTATGAAAGCTTGTGTTTTAAAAGGCTGTGTTTCCAGCTGTTGAGAACTGACTGAATCACAAGGGCACTAACTTCATCAATTTGTTAATGCTCTGACTTCATAGTTGAATGCAGTATTAGATGCTACCTTAATTGGGGTTTCTATTGCTGTGAACAGAGACCATAACCACATCAATTCTTATAAAGAAAAACATTTAGTTGGAGCTAGCTTACTGTATCAGAGGTGTAGTCCATTTTTGTCATAGCAATGTGCATGCAGACAGGGTGCAGGAGAAGTGGGGGTTCTACATCGTGATTAGCAGGCAGCAGGATGTGAAATGGTTTGAGCTTCTAAGCCCTCAAACCTCCTCCAACAAAGTCACACATACTCCAAGGCCACACCTCCTAATAGTGCCACTCCCAATGGGCCTATGGAGGATATTTTCTTTTATACCACCATAATAAATATGGATGTATTAACTCACTGGGGTATTCTTTTGAAGGCATACCTGTATCACAGGCCAGGATAAATATTTTCTGTTTCATCCCTTCTCAGGTATTTTGTCACTGTGACAGACAGAAATGACCAACACAAACACTTTGGACAAAATTGAGTCCATTTAGTTCCCCACCACTACTGCTGGTGCTGTTCAGAAGGGGTACCATGGTTCCTGCCACAGGGCTCTTTTAAGAGTTTAGACCTACTAGGAAGGTAAGGGCTGTAAAATGCACTGCAATGCTAAGGGCAGTCTTCTAATTTTTGGTTCCTTTATGTCTGTGAAGTTCAGACTCATACATTAGGTAAATAAGAAAGGATGACTAAGCTGGGCGGTGGTGGCGCACGCCTTTAATCCCAGCACTTGGGAGGCAGAGGCAGATGGATTTCTGAGTTCGAGGCCAGCCTGGTCTACAGAGTGAGTTCCAGGACAGCCAGGACTACACAGAGAAACCCTGTCTCAGAAAAACAAAAACAAACAAACAAAAAAGAACATAAATAACTACCTTAAAGAAATACAGGAGAACACAGGTAAACAAGTAGAAGCCCTTAAAGAGGAAATAAATAAATCACTTAAAGAAGCACAAGAAAACACAATCAAACAGGTGAAGGAATTGAACAAAATCATCCAGGATCTAAAAATGGAAATAGAAACATTAGGAAAAAAAACAAAGGGAGAGAACCCTGGAGATGGAAAACCTAGGAAAAAGAGCCAGAGTCACAGATGCAAGCATCAACAACAGAGTATAAGAGATGGACAAGAGAATGTAGGGTGTAGAAGATACCATAGAAAACATCAACACAACAACCAAAGAAAATACAAAAGGCAAAAAGGTTCCTAACTCAAAACATTCAAGAAATCCAGGACACAATGAAAAGACCAAACCTAAGAATAATAGGTATAGAAGAGAGTGAAGATTCACAACTAAAAGGGCCAGCAAACATCTTCAACCAAATTATAGAAGAAAACTTCCCTAACCTAAAAAAGAAGATATTCTCATAAACATACAAGAAACCTACATAACACCAAACAGATGGTATCAGAAAAGAAATTTCTCCCATCACATAATAATTAAAACATCAAATGCACTGAACAAAGGAAGAATATTGAAAACAGTAAAAGGAAAAGATCAAGTAACATATAAAGGCAGACCAATCAGAATTACACCAGACTTCACAACAGAGACTAAAATCCAGATCTTGGGTGGATGCCATACAGAGGCTAAAAGAACAAAACTGCCAGCTCAGGATACTATACCCAGCAAAACTATAGCCAGCAAAACCAGATACCTTGGAACCTAAGGTATTCTAAGACAAAACCAAATTTAAAAAATATATTTCCACTAATCCAGCCTTACAGGGGATAATATAAGGAAAAGTCAAACACAAGATGGGAAACTACACCCAAGAAAAAGCAAGAAACTAATCATCTCAAAACAAACCCAAAAGAAGAGAACCACATAAACATAATTCCAGCTCTAACAACAAAGATAACAGGAAGCAACAACCATTGGTCCTTAATATCTCTCAACATCAATGGACTCAATTCCCTAATAAAAAGACATAAACTAATAGGATGGATACATAAAGAGAACCTAGCATTTTGCTGCATACTGAAATACACCTCAGTAACAAAGATAGACATTGTCTCAAAGTAAAAGGCTGGGAAAAATAGCAGGCAAATGGTCTAAAGAAACAAGCTAGAGTAGCCATTCTGATATCCAATAAAATAAAGACTTTCAACGAAAAGTTATCATCAAAGGAAAAAATCCACCAATATTAACTCTCAGTTCTGAACATTTATCCTCCTAATGCAAGGGCATCAACATTTGTAAAAGAAATGTTACTGAAGCTCAAAGCACACAATGAAACTCACACAATAAATGTAGGATATTTCAACACCCCACACTCACCAAAGAACAAATCATGGAAACAGAAACTAAACAGAGACACATTGAAACTAACAGAAGTGATGGACCACATGGATTTAATAAATATCTATAGAACATATCATCCTAAAACAAAAGAATATACATTCTTCTCAGAACCTCATGGTAACTTCTCCAAAATTGACCATATAATTGGTCATAAAAGAGGCCTCAACAGATACAAGAAGACTGAAATAATCCCATGCATCCTATCAGATCACTAATGCTGGTCTTCAATAAAAACAAAAACAATAGAAAGCCTACATACACATGGAAACTGAACAACACTCTACTCAATGATAATTTGGTGAGGGAAGAAAAAGAAATCAAAGACTTTTTAGAATTTAATTAATGTGAAGGCATAACATATTCAAACTTATGGGACACAATGAAAGCAGTACTAAAAGGAAAACTCATAGCCCTGGGGCCTCCAAAAAGAAACTAGAGCGAGCATACACTAGCTGTTTATCAGCACATCTGGAGGTTCTAGAACAAAAAGAAGCAAATACACACAAGAGGCATAGACAGAAGGAAATAATCAAACTCAGGGCTAAAATCAACCAAGTAGAAATAAAGAGAACTATACAAAGAATCAACAAAACTAGGAGCTGATTCTTTGAGAAAAATCAACAAGATAGGTAAGCCCTTAGCCAAGCTAACCAGAGAGCACAGAGAAAGTATCCAAATTAGCAAAAATCAGAAATGAAAAGGGAGACATAATAATAGAAACCTAGGAAATTTAAAGATCATCAGACCCTACTACAAAAGCCTATATTCGCCGGGCGCTGGTGGCGCATGCCTTTAATCCCAGCACTTGGGAGGCAGAGGCAGGCAGATTTCTGAGTTCGAGGCCAGCCTGGTCTTCAGAGTGAGCTCCAGGACAGCCAGGACTACACAGAGAAACCCTGTCTCGAAAAACAAAAAAACAAAACAAACAAAAAAAAAAAACAAAAATAAAAACCAAAAAAAAAAGGCTATATTCAACAAAACTAAAAAATCTAGATGGAATGGATGATTTTCTAGACAGGTACCAGGCACCAAAGTTAAATCAAGATCAGATAAACCATCTAAACCATCCCATAACTCCTAAGGGACACCTAGAACCAGTCATTTGAAGTCTCCCAACCAAAAAAAATCCCAGGGCCAGATAGTTTTAGTGCAGAAGTCTATCAGACTTTGAAAGACCTAATACCAATACTTTCAAACTATTCCACAAAATAGAAACAGAAAGAATACTACCCAATTCTTTTCCCATGAATCCACAGTTACACTGATATCTAAACCACTAAAAGACCCAACAAAGAAAGAGAACTTCGTACCAGTTTTCTTGATGAATATCGATGCAAAAGTATTCAATAAAATTCACACAAACCAAATTCAAGAACATATCAAAATGGTCATTTACCATGATCAAGTAGGCTTTATCCCATGAATTCAGGGATGGTTCAATATATGGAAATCCATCAATGTAATTCACTATATAAACAAACTCAAAAACAAAGCTCACATAATCATCTCAGTAGATGCTTAAAAAGCCTTGACAAAATACAACACCCCTTCATTGGAGAGATCAGGAATTCAATGTCCAAACCTAAATATAAAAAAAGCAACATACAGCAAACCCATAGCCAACATCAAATTAAATGGAGAGAAACTCAAAGCAATCCCATTAACAAGACTTACTCCCTACCTATTCAATATAGTTCTTTAAGTCCTAGCCAGGGCAATTAGAAAACAAAAGGAAGTCAAAGGGATATAAATAGGAAATGAAGAAGTCAAAATATCACTATTTGTAGATGATATGATAGTATACATAAGTGATGCCAAAAATTCAACCAGAGAGCTCCTACAACAGATAAACAACTTCAACAAAGTGGCTGAATATGAAATTAACTCTAACAAATCAGTGGCCTTCCTCTACTTAAAGGATAAACAGGCTGAGAAAGAAATTGGGGAACCAACAATCTTCACAATAGTCACAAATAATATAAAACATCTTGCTGTGATTCTAAGCAAGCAACTGAAAGATCTGTATGACAAGAACTTCAAGTCTCTGAAGAAAGAAATAGAAGACCTGAGAAGATGGAAATATCTCCCATGCTCATGGACTGGCAGGATTAATATAGTAATAATGGTCATCTTACTGAAAGCAATCTACAGATTCAATGCAATCCCCATCAAAATCCAACTCAATTCTTCATAGAGTTAGAAAGAGCAATTCTCAAATTCATTTGGAATAACAAAAAACCTAGGATAGCAAAAACTATTTTTTAACCATAAAAGAATTTATTAGGAAATTGCCATCCCTGACCTCAAAATATACTACAGAGCAGTAGTGATAAAATGTGCATGATATTGATACAGACACAGGCAGGTATATCAATGGAATAGAATTGAAGACCCAGGCCACAATCGTTCCTGCGACTGAGCAGAGGGGTGCAGCCAGGAATGCAGAGAATAGCCAAGTGTAAGATAACTTGAGACTCAGTCCTCCAGGGCCCCATCTGCACCCAGGAGCTTGGCAGTACCACAACCATCTGTGCACCTATCCTGCCAGGGAACATCTGCTCTGCTGGGTGTCCTGCAGTTAGAAGTGAGGCCACCATCTTCACTCCTGCAACTGAGGAGGCTGCTACAGCCAGGAATGCAAGGAACACCCAAGGAATACCCAAGTGTAAGATCTCTTGGGACTCAGTCCTCTAGAGCCCCATCTGCACCCAGGAGCTGGGTAGTGTCACAGTTCTCTATGCCAGGGGAGAGCCGGTCTCCCAGGGGTGCTGAGACAGGATTGCAGGCACACAGGAGGGACAAGCACCATCCAGAGACAGCAGGACCAACTAACACCAGAGATAACCAGATGATAAAAGGCAAATGTAGGAATGCTACTAACAGAAAACAAGGGAACATGGCACCATCCAAACCCAATTCACCCACAACAGCAAGTCCTGGATACCCAGAAAAGCAAGAATTGGATTTAAAATCCCAGCTCATAATGCTGATAGAGGGCTTCAAGTAGGGCATAAATAACTCTCTTAAAGAAATACAAGAGAACACAAGTAAACAGGGAGAAGCCCCTAAAGAACTACAGGAAAACACAACAAAACAGGTGAAGATATTGAACAAAACCATTCAGGATCTTAAAATGGAGGTAGAAACAATAAAGAAATCACAGGGAATAAAGGGAAACAACTCTGGGCATAGAAAACCTAGGAAAGAAGTCAGGAGTCATGGATGCAGGCATCAACAACAGAATACAAGAGATAGAAGAGAGAATCTCAGATGCAGAAGATAGCATAGAAAGCATTGAAACAACAGTCAAAGAAAATGCACAATGCAAAAAGCTGCTGACCCAAAACATCTAGGAAATCCAGCACACAATGAGAAGAGCAAACCTAAGGATTATAGGTATAGAAGAGAGCACAGATTTCCAACTTAAATGGCCAGTAAATGTCTTCAACAAAATTATAGAAGAAAGCTTCCCTAACCTAAAGAAATAGATGCCCAGGAGCATACAAGAAGTTTAGAGAACTCCAAATAGATGTGACCAGAAAAGAAATTCCTTTCATCACATAAAAATAAAAATGCCCGATGCACTAAAGAAAGAAAAAATATTAAAAGCAGTAAGGGGAAGAGGTCAAGTAACATATAAAGGTAGCTCTATCAGAATTACACCAGACTTCTCACCAGAGTCTATGAAAGCCAGAAGAGCCTGGGCAGATGTCATACAGACACTAAGGGACCACAAATGCCAACCTAGGCTGCTGGACCCAGCAAATCTCTCAATTACCATAGATGGAGAAACCAAGGTATTCCATGACAAAAACAAATTTATACAGTATCTTTCCACAAATCCAGCCCTTCAAAGGATAATGAATGGAAAAGACCAACACAAGGAGGGAAACTACACTGCTGGGGACAGCAAACAATGACAGGGACTGTCTGCAGTAGGCCGGGATGGAAACATCTCAGAAGCCCACAGAAGCTCCTTGTAGAAAAGGATGGTGTTTGGGACCCTGAGAAACAGAACACACATCCCTCCAGGGGACTGGCCATTTGAAATAAGGGATTGCCTGCAGTAGGCCTGGATAGAGACATCTTCAGCAGCCCACAGCAGCTCTTTGTAGCAATAGTTGTTCCCATTTCTCCTAACCTTCGCCCTTGACAATGGCTGTATAGATTTCATTTGTGTGTGACTGTTTTTCAGTTGGCCTTGTTGTGCATAATTATTCTGTTATATCTGGCTCTCTTGTTTCTTTCTCCTTCTGCTCTGGTGAATTCTGTGAAACTAGATTTTCCCTAATGTAATGATTCTTAAACAATGAAAAATTGAAGCATGGGCCACAGCACAGCACAGTCCTAATGGCCCAGGTGCATGCTATGTGTTCTCAGCTTAGAAACAATGTAATAACTGCACAATGGTAGTTCCAAATTAATGCATGACTTACAAAGAAAGTTTGATAAAATTATTAGAAGGTGAATTAGAGCCAACATTGAAACGCTAAGAAAGAAAAAGCTATTAAAGTTATGAAATAAGTTCTGTACAATATTTGAGAGTGGTTCCTGGATAAGCAAGTATAGAATATGTTAAATCTTAAGATTAGTAAAACTAAGTCAAAACACTGGGACTCTTAGGAGAGTCACTGTGTACAATGTGTAGAAGCGGAAAGCTAGAGGAACTACGGAGTTAAGGGTTAACTTGATTCTTTCTGGCCACTGCCTGGCAGCTTTGCCCACCTCATTTATCATTAGAGCTTTCCAAGGAAATGCAAGTAGCTGGCCTTAGAGCTCTGAGCTCTGAAGTATAATAGTTAATGTTAAAGCTTAAATAATGATAAATTGCAATTATTATTATTTTGGCTATAGGCCTGGGAATAGGGAAGCTTGAAACTTTGGGGAACAATTGTAATTCTTGATTTTTTTGTGGGACAATGTCTTTTTTTAATCTGCTTTTGGAGTATCAATAAAAGACTGGATCAAGAAGAAGGCAAGAGAGAATGCAGAGAAAATGTAGAGAGAATGCACAGAGTGAGTAGTGAGCATGTGAAGAGCAAGTGAGAGGAAATGCAGAGAGCATGAGAAGAGCTTGTGGAGAGTGAATGAAGAGAGAATGTGAGGTGGGTGTGAAGAGTGGGTGTGTGAGTGAAAGGAGAGTGCATGTGGTGTGTGTGAGAGATGTGTGTGTGAGTGAAAGGGGAACAGAAGTGTGTATGAGTGAGGGAGTGCAAGAAAAGAAAAGTGCACAGGAGAATGCAGAGTGTATGCAGCCTCAAGCTGGGAGCGAATGAGCAAGAGAGAAAGAGAACAGAGAATGGGAGAGAAGAGAAACTTTAAGCCTTGAAAAATTGCTGTGTATACTTATTATGCGCCTTCCAGATATCCCTGCTTCCAGTTGAGAACTTCGATCCTGTGTCGAGACTGGACCCAGGCACTACACGATAGAAAAGGCAAGAAATTAATCTTATTTCAACAAAACCAAAAGATGATAACCACACAAACATAAAAATTTTATCAAAAATAACAGGAAGGAACAATCACTATTCCTTAATATATCTTTTTTTTTTTTTTTTTTTTGAGACAGGGTTTCTCTGTTTAGTCCTGGCTGTCCTGGAACTCACTCTGTAGACCAGGCTGGCCTCGAACTCAGAAATCCGCCTGTCTCTGCCTCCCAAGTGCTGGGATTACAGGCGTGCGCCACCATGCCCAGCTTCCTTAATATATCTTAACATCAATAGACCCAATTCTCCATTAAAAAGACACAGACTAACAGACTTGATACATAAACAGGACCCAACATTTTGCTGTGTACAGGAAACGCATCTCAGTGTCAAAGACAAACACTCAGAGTAAATGGCTGGAAAACAATTTTCCAAGCAAATGGTCCCAGGAAACAAGCTGGAGCAGGCATTCTAATATCCAATAAAATAGACTTTCATCCAAAAGTCATCAAAAGTCCTCCAGTCCTCCCACCAGCTCCCCCCACCGAAGTCCCTGAGCTCAGTCTGATGGTTGGCTCCAAGCAGCCACTTATGCATGGATCAGTTGCTGGCCGGACCTCCTAAGGAACAGCCACACCAGGTTCCTGTCAGCAAGCACCTCTTGACCAAGGCAAAAGCTTTTGGTGTCTACAAACATGATGAATACCCACGTGGGGGCAGTCCCTAGATGGCCTTTCTTCAGTCTCTGCTCCATTTTTTTTTGTCCCTGTTGTTCCTTTGAACAGAACATTTCTGGGTTAAAAGCTTTGACATTGAGATGGGTACGTGGCCCCTTCCCTTGGCCACTGGCCATGCCTACCTCCTGGAGGTGGTTCTATCTGCCCTTCTCTGCGCATTTCCGCTAAACTCATACCCACTGGGTCTTGGGAGCCTCTCCTTTCCCTAGAGTCTGGAACCCTCCAGGGGGTATCCCTAGCTCCTCATCCCCTACTGCTACATAGTTTTATTTAATTTCCTGATCCTCGGCATCTCTCTCCATCCCCTCCAGTACCTGATACTGCCCACCTTGCTTTCTCCCCCTCCTCTCTCCTTCTCAGATCCCGGCTCCCTCCATATCCCATGATCATCCTGTTTCTCCCTCAATTCAGGACTGAAGCATTCACACTCTGATCCTCCTTCTTCCATATGGTCTGTGGGCTGTGTCACAGGCATTGTGAGCTTTGGGGCTAATGTCTACTTATCAGTGAATACATAGCATGTGTGTTATTTTGTGATTAGGTTACCTCACTCAGGATGATATTTTCTTGTTCCATCCATTTGCCTGTGAATTTCATGAAGTCGTTGTTTTTAATAGCTGAGTAGTATTCCATTGTGTAAATATACCACATTTTCTGTATCCATTCCTCTGTTGAGGGACATCTGTGTTCTTTCCAGCTTCTGGCTATTATAAATAAGGCTGCTATGAACATAGTAGAGCATGTGTTCTTATTACATGCTGGGGAATCCTCTGGGTACATGGCCAGGAGTGGTATAAGAGGGTTCTCCAGTGGTATCATGTCCAGTTTTCTAAGGAACCACTAGACTGATTTCCAGAGTGGTTGTACCAGCTTGCAATCCCACCAACAGTGGAGGAGTGTTCCTCTTTCTCCACATCCTCTCCAGTACCTGCTGTCTCCTGAGTTCTTGATCTTAGCCATTCTGACTGGTGTGAGGTGAAATCTAAGGGTTGTTTTGACTTGCATTTCCCTGATGACTAACATGTTAAACATTTTTTTTAGGTGCTTCTCAGCCATTCGATATTCCTCAGGTGAAAATTCTTTATTTAGCTCTGTACCCCATTTTTTAATAGGGTTATTTGGTTCTTTGGAATCTAACTTCTTGAGTTCTTAGCCCTCTGTCAGATGTGGGTTTAGTGAAGATCTTTTCCCACTTTGTTGGTTGTCGTTTTGTCCTTTTGACAGTGTCCTTTGCCTTAAAGAAACTTTGTAATTTTATGAGGTCCCATTTGTCTTGTACTGTCCCAAAAGTCAGACATATGGTAACCATCACAAAGAGTGTGACTCCTGGATCCATACATCCTTCATGGGACACCGTATTTAAGGACCCAGAAGAATTTTAGGCCAGCATAAAAGAGCCGCTACAGAAAAGAAAAAAAATCAGCTTCTGTTCAAAGGTAAACTTCTAGCGGAAGTCTATGTTTTAATGTGGAATTCAACATCTGAGATGCAAATCCTGGCTTTAAGTGTCTGTAGGTAAGATCCTCTTGGGGTAGTGCATTTCCAGTCGTCACAATTGCAGGGCAAGGAGGAATGTCTTAGTTTGGGTTTTACTGCTGTGAACAGACACCATGACCAACGCAAGTTTTATAAAAGACAACATTTAATTGGGGTTGGCTTACAGGCTCAGAGGTTCAGTCCATTGTCATCAAGGCAGAAACATGGCAGCATCCAGGCAGGCATGGTACAGGAGGAGCTGAGAGTTCTACTTCTTCATCTGAAGGCAGCTAGTAGAAGACTGACTTCCAGGCAACTAGGGTGAAGGTCTTAAGCCCACACCCACAGTGACACACCTACTCCAACAAGGCCACACCTCCTAATAGGTTCACTTCCTAGGCCAATCATATACAAACCATCACAAGGAGCAAGCCCATGCAGTGGTGGATTAGTTACTTCCCCCCTCCCCCCCACCTCCCAAGCCCACCCAACCCCCAACCCCCATCCCCCGTGACAAAATGCCTTGACCAAAAGCATTTGAGTCAAATCACGAGTTTAGATTGCACTTTCTGATAGTCCTTAATCGTGGCAGAGGCATGGAAACAGGCTGGAACAAGAACCTGGGAGATCACATCTTCAACCACACAGAGAGAACAGAGAAAGAATTGGCAATGGGGTGAGGCCAGAAATTCTCGAAGCTTATCCCCAGTAAGCTACTCCTACAGCAGGGCTCACACCTTGTTACGGTCCTGTAATGCGTCCAAACAGTGCCACCCACCAGACCATATGTTTAAATGCTGAAACTCAGCGGGAAAGTTCTCATTGTGACAACACAGTAAGGTTTATATAACCATTACCCATTCTGAAGACTCTTCCAACATATGCACACAAAAATAAATCATGTAAATCATTGAATTAATTCTAGGAAACATGGGGTACTCTTTTCTTAGAATAGGGGAGAATGTGTATTTTAAAGACCTTGTCATGTAGTTGTAATGTAACTGTAGCTGCTCACTTTTCAGACCTCTTTATGTCTCAGTTTGCTTGCATGCAATCTGTATCAAAAGAATCCCATCCTAGGTCAAGAGTATTAAACAAAGATGGCCCTGGATGTTTTTCTAATCTGTATTATATTTTCAAACTGTTAGCTGATTTCGAGATCCCATTCGTTGCAAATGTAACAGAAGTAAAATATCTAAAAAGGAAGAAAAAAAAAAAAAAACGTACTCAAGAAATGAAAGTTGGGCCCAACTCTGATCTCAGAGGGACCTAAAGATAAGGCTGACAGCGCCAGGTGCTCCCGCCGGTGTCCAGCAGGGGTCGCTGCAGGCGGCGGAGACAGAGACGCGACCGGAAGTCAGACTGGAGGCTCTGGGCGCCTGCGACGACTCCTCCTGTTTCCGCTGTTGGTCCGGGACTGCGCTCGATTCTCTCAGTTTGCTTTTTGTGCCGTAGCCATGCCGCTAGAAAACCTAGAAGAAGAGGGTCTGCCTAAGAACCCCGACCTGCGCATTGCGCAGCTGCGGTTTCTGCTTAGCCTGCCGGAGCACCGCGGGGACGCGGCGGTGCGCGAGGAGTTGATGGCGGCCGTCCGGGAAAACAGTGAGGCCCGCGAGCGCCGAGTCAGCGGCCTAGGCCGGGGCGGTCTGGGTGCCTGGCTGGGCGTCTCCGGTTGAGGCTTTTTGGAGAACCCTGGGGAGACCCCCTGGCGCCGAGAGGGGCTTGCCTTAGTGGGTTCGGGGAAGCCTCGGGTGCTTGTCGCGGTTAGACTCCCAGCATAGGTTCCGCGGCATGTCTTGACAGTATGTCTGTCAGTGTTTCTCTGCCTGCCAATGGACAGTTAGGGCTCTGTCCCTAGCAGTCGAGTAAGTGTCCTTTCCCTGACATGAGGACTCCTTTGGAACAGGAGCGGACCAGGGCAAACTGGATTCCCCTCCTTGTGGCCTTAGTAGCGATCAGCCCTGCTAAGATTAGCTCTCAAGTAGGCCTCCCAGCTTCAAAAACTGTGCTATCCAGGCCCCGATGGTAGGCGTCTGCTAGCTGACCTTTGGTGTGGTGGGAAAAGCTCGCAGACACTAACAAGTTACCTCATAGTGCGTGATCTATGGCTTTTAGATATGGCTCCTTACTATGAAGCCTTGTGTAAATCCCTCGACTGGCAGATGGACATGGATCTCCTCAGTAAAATGAAGAAAGCAAATGAAGAAGAGTTGAAACGTTTGGATGAGGAGTTGGAGGATGCAGAGAAGAATCTGGGAGAAAGTGAAATTCGAGATGCAATGATGGCAAAAGCAGAGTACCTCTGCCTGATAGGTGACAAGGTCAGTGGGGGTGCTCTGTCCTCTCTGGATAGGTGACAGGGTCAGAGGAGATGCTTTGTCCCCGCTGGATAGATAACAGGGTCAGTGGAGATGCTCTGTCCTCTCTGGAGATGAGAGATGCTCCCTCTTTTCTGGATGTACATACCGATGTTGTACCTCAGTGCCAATGAGTAACATCTCACTGGATAAATGAATCTTTTTAAATAACCATATTTATCTGTACTGAAGAATCAGTTCAAAGTCAGGAGATACATAATAATGTTGCAGCGCTCAATTTCCTACTCTTAACAGAGCAAGGTGTGTGCTAGTCTTCATTTCTGTGTCATGAAAAATAGATATCCATGAGGCTAGAGAGAGGCTTGGTGGTTTAAGAGTACATACTGCCGATCTTGGAGTGGACCTAAGGGCACTTCCCACCTCCCACATCAAGAGGTTCACAAAACCAGCTCCCAGGTATCTGTTACCTCTAGCCTCCAAGGACATCTGCATTCATATACACATGCCCCCAGACACACACACACACACACACACACACACACACACAGACACGAAAATAATAAAAATTTGTTCTCCAGAACAAAACAAGGGTGCAGAGGTTTTGCCCACTGTGTTAACAACATTGGGGTCATTCTCAGTAGTTAATTTATGTGGTTGGGAAGCATTTATTGTACAGTTTAAAAGGTTTACAGTAGGAGGCTGGAGTGATGGCTCAGGGGTTGAGAGTGTTCGTTGTTCTCAGAGAGGACCCAGGTTTGAATTGTAATCTCCATATGACAGCTTACAGCCCACTTTAATTTCCAGTTCTGGGGGATCCAGTCCCGTTTTCTGACCTCTGCTGGCACCTACCAGGAGAGCACGTGATGTACAGACATACATTTAGGCAGTATACTTAAAGACATGAAGTAAATCTAAAAGAACTTACACTAGTATCACTCATCATTCAAGGGCTGTGGTCCTTTGGCTTTTCGTTGTTCTACACCTTGAGAAATAACGCGAATAGCTCTCTCATTGTGCAGTTGTACACTTATATGTATGTCTTGTAGAAAATGAATGTGTATTGAAATGTAGTGAATGTGTATTGTGTGCATGTGATCACTGTGTGTTCCACGAAGCCTCCTCTTCCATGCATCTGTCATTGCACCTGAGAGAACTTTACTAACGCTCTGGCTCACTGCTGCCACACCCACTTTTGAGTAGGTTGTCTGTTGAGCTGGTAGGGATGCACAAATTCAGCTGATTTTGCTTTAACCAGCTGTAATAGTTGATTTTTCTTAAATTGCTGTGGTGAAAAACATGTTCATATGTCTCCTCGTGTATGTTAGTGTTTTGTTTTTTCTTTTCTGTTTTGAGACAGGGTTTCTCTGTGTAGCCCTAGGTGTCTTGGAGCTAGCTCTGTAGACCAGGCTGGCCTCAAACACAGAGATCTGCCTGCCTCTGCCTCCCAGACTCTCGTGTTTAAAGGGGTGTGCCACCACCGCCCATACGTGCTAGTTGTTCTTTAGAATACAGTTTAGTCTGAGGTGAGATTGCTGGGAGAGGGAACATTTATTTTCCTATGTGTGGCCATTTGTTCTACATAATCATAGTGCTGGATCTACTCTGTAGCATTTGTATGTAGGATGAGATGGTTCCAGTGTTTAAAAATAGAGTGAGCTCTTGGATCAGCTGGCCTGGGCTATACTTCCAGCCTGAATAGTTATTATTCACTGCAGCTTCGGTGTCCTTACAGAAAATAGGATGATGCATTTCTACCTCATGCTGTTTAAAGATACAGGGAAAGACTTTAGAACTGCCTGAGCCCGAAGAAGGGGCTTAGTTATAAACTGTTGAAGTTTCATTTAAAACCTTTTTTTTTTTAATTTTAAATTTAGTAATGGTCATTTTAAAACTTAGAAATATAGGGGGAAAACGTGAAAAGTAGTGTGAGTATTGTATGTATGTGACTGAGGGACTTGGTGTTGTCTCAGGTCTTGAATTTAACCAGCATGGCACCTCCCGGGGTGGGGTGGGGGTCGCTTGTGTGTTAATGCTACATTCCCTCTATGCTGGCTCATAGCGTTCTCCCCAAAGGAAGTTCAGCTTGTCCTTTTATTCTTTTATTGACTATTTCTAAATGATTAATGGTTGCAATGGTTTTATTATTACTTGTATTTATCAATTTTGTAATGCTTAGTTCATTGCAGATGTTAGTGGATGTCCCTTTAAGACAGTCTTGTTATCTTTTAACTTGGTGTCATGATTACCTTTATTTTTAGTACAAAATGGCATAAACTCACCCGCTATGTTAACATCACTCTGCAAGCCTGCAGTCACACACTTCTCCCTAGACCCCGGTGCCCTAGTGAAGCTCAGTACTACATTTCCAGGTCTGGGCACTAGGCACACCGCTGCTGTTCCTTTTATACATTTATGAAGTGCGACTAATAATATGAAACACACTATCCAGTCATGGTCTGAAGAAACACCGATATAAAGTGATCCTTATTACTGGACTCACTTCATCTCATTTGAGATGAGATCACATCTCTTCAGTGGTCTAATGAGTGACATGAGCCTCTTAAAATGATTTAAGATTTACAGTGAACTTACTTGGAAGTAGTGCTGATTTTCACAGGCAGAAACACAGTGTCTATTGTGTGCTTTTCATACACTGTTCTCAGAATGCAGTGTTCCCCAGGCATTGTCTACACTTTCCTCAGCTAAAGAAACCCTTGATCTTTATCCCAAGCACAGCAATGGCCCTTTCACTGGTGTCTTACTTCTGTGTCACCAACCACTCTCAGGAAAATCCAGGTAGCTGATGGCTTTGCTAAATCATGTACTTTTCACCCCTTTGGTCTTGAATTTGACAGGAGGGAGCTTTGACAGCCTTTCGAAAGACATATGATAAGACTGTGGCCCTGGGTCACCGACTGGATATTGTATTCTATCTCCTAAGGATCGGACTCTTTTATATGGATAATGACCTCATCACTCGAAACACAGAAAAGGCCAAAAGGTACAGTTAGCAATGGATATGACCCTGGAGGTTAAGGGCTGTTAACAATAAATTATTAATAAGTTGGTAGGCCCACGTTTCCCCATTTTGTTTTGCTTACAACTGTGGAATATGGTCAAAGAGTTGACATACTTACTGAATGAAATACTTTTAAAAAAAGCTTTAAAAATTTGTATGCTTCTTTTGTTATTTGCTAGCCTAATAGAGGAAGGCGGAGATTGGGACAGGCGAAACAGGCTGAAAGTGTACCAGGGTTTGTATTGCGTGGCTATCCGTGACTTCAAACAGGCGGCAGAGCTCTTCCTCGACACTGTTTCTACATTTACATCCTATGAGCTCATGGATTACAAGACGTTTGTGACTTACACTGTTTATGTCAGTATGATTGCCTTAGAAAGACCAGATCTCAGGGAAAAGGTAAAGAAACTCTTAATATCCTTTCAAAGACTGTTTCATGCTTTCCTAACTTAAATATACAAAAAACATTAAAATATCCCTTTTTTGTTGTTGTTTGATTAATTGGTTTGTTTTGTTTTGTTTTCAAACCCAGGTCATTAAAGGGGCAGAGATTCTTGAAGTCTTGCACAGTCTTCCAGCAGTTCGGCAGTATCTGTTTTCTCTCTATGAATGCCGTTACTCAGTTTTCTTCCAGTCATTAGGTAAGGATCTGACTGCATGTTCTGGTCCTGTAGGTACACAGCACATCAGGGTTCTCGGGTGTAAGATGCGGTGGCTTGAGAGCTGCCGATCTTTACTTAGGTTCTGCCTACTGTGCTTAAGGTGAGCAAACCTGGTGTAGCTTATAAATCCCCAAATGTGAGAATGATGTGTGTGTGTTTGATTCGTATGTGAAAGTCTTTCACGTTGTTTCTCTTCCATCATGAGTCCTGGGATGGAAAGGCCATCAGGCTTGGCAGTAGATGCCTTTACCTGCTGAGCTATCTCAGTGGCTTCTTGTGTTTTTAAAAGTAGAGCCTAAAAAAAAGAGAAAAAGAAAGTATTTCAAAGAGCAATGTGGTTAGCTCCCTTTGATGTGGGAGTTTGCCCGACCTGCAGTCTCGTCTTACGGAATAAGGTAGTGTGAGCAGATAGTTTAGAGTTAGTTGTGTAGTGAAAGATGTAGGAATAAAACATGGCTATATTCAAAGAGGTGGTTTTTTTTTTTTTTTTTTTTTAGATTTGTGAATTGAAACTATAATCTGTGGAAAATACTTGTGTTCTTTCATGGACAGTTTACAGAGCCCAGGGTACATAAGCGCTTCTCTTAGGAGGACTGCGCTCCCTCCTGGCCACTTGGTTTGCTATTGGTGACTAAATTACTAAAATGATAGAAGACATCCTTCCCAAATTATTTCCCTAAAACATATTCAGGTACCTAACATGCATTGCTGTATTCCCTTGTTTATGCTACAGATTTCAAAAAATAATTTGTCTACAGAAGGCCTTTGTGGAGACTAGGATGGCAAATGCTGCTGCTGTGTTGTAGGGAGGTGTGGTGTCTCCCTAGTGAGATAAGTGAGTGGCTTTGGTCGCCCCTGAGTGTAAGGCATTCAGCCCTTCCCACTCATCCAACTCTTTTATTCATAGTTTATACGCGTATATAGTTTTTCATATATAGTTTTATTTATAGTTCTGCCAGGAATATTTAGATTTAATAAATCTGTATGCTTCCCAGATGTTTGAAATGAAAAAGTTCTTATCTTTCATTTGCACGCGTGAGCCATATCAGGCTTGTTGGTTTTTGTGAGATTGATTCACTAAGTCTCTAAGTATTCATAGACTAATGTGTTTAAAACATGTCAGCTGAAATGGGAATAGAATCTTCTGTCAGATAGTGTGTGATTGTTTCTAGAAACTGAGTATAACCGCAAGTGAAAAGCATAGTCTCTCCCTCTCCGAACCACACACCTGTATTTACACAACCTTTCCTGGTACTTAATACTTTTACAACTAAATAAGTTAGGTACACACTAGACAACTTTCTAATGGGATACTATAAAGCAGTAAGCAGTTTTCACTAACGTGGTGTTGCAAGTGGCAGCAGTTAGCAAGTCTGGCTCTCCTTCAGAGGCAGTCAGAAAGTACTCAGTAACACGCACATGTTACAGTTCTAGTGCACAGTCGGCTCTCCAACTTGCATTTCCTTGTCACACTAGTGTGGGGAAGCTTTTCATGTCACTACACCAGCAGTCAAGTGGCTGTAAGTGGCTCTCATGGACTAAGTACAGAGGTTTCAATCAAGTGAATTTCCTCAGAGCTTCCAGTTGGTGAAGGGAGTGTACTGTGTCCCTGAATTTAGTATCTACTGATACAAAGTTCTAAGATTTCACCTCAACCTTGTAAAAGTCATCCTGTTTGAACACGTAGGTAGACATCGAACTTTGCATAAATACCAGTATACCTTGACCATGCTGCCCCTAGGAACATTGTACCAGTTTGTAGTATTTGAAAGGACCCATCTCCACATTTTTATAACACATGGTAGTTTGAGGAGAAAAGGGGACTCTTATTGGTCATGTATACGTTATTGTTGGTAAAAGTGTAGCCATCAGCTTAGAGGCGGCCTGCTCCCTTTCATCCTGTCTCATGGTCACTGGACAGCCCTTACTTTTCTGTTTTGTTTGCTTTGCTCCATTGCAACATATTTATGATTTCTTTGGGCTTCTGTGAAACCTTTCAGTGACTGAGTGCTTTTGGTTGCCTGTGCCTTGTCTCTGTTCTTTTGGGTAATATATCTGGATGGTTGTGCAGTCAAAATTCCTAGTTCTAGTGTTAACCCTTCATCAGATGGTAGCACCATGCCTGATGCCTCCTTGGTCTGAGTCTGGTGATCAGATCCACTAAAGCAGTGCCCCACTATGCTTACACCTCAGTATTCACCCACATAAACAGTACCCAGTTCCCTTGTTCAGCTTGTCCCTACCCCAGTAGATTTTGCAGGCTTTCTATTTCTGAACTTAGTTTTACTAACTTAGTACCTTGGGACTAACAGTGCTATCTAGTAATGTTCTCGGCTTAGCCAGTTTCTCAGAATTCCTTCCTGCCTACTGCACCAGGAAGGGCTTCCCAAACATGATGCCGCTGCCATTTTCTTCACAGAACTTACTAATCCTGCATCATGGTTTCGTAACCAGTGCACAAGCATTGATTATTTAGTACTGTAGATTGCTCATTAATATCCCATACACACTTTGCTCTGGTTTTGTTAGGAGCTTACTCCTGTTGCCACATCAGCCTTGTTAGCAGCCTGCCCTTCAACGTTACATTTTGTCATAGGTATCATCACTCCTCATTGCTTATTTTATGACTTTGTAAAAATGTCTTTTTGCTTTTGTCTTTCATTTATCACTGTCCCTCCTGTTTGTTATAATTATAAATGAAAGTTATAGGGGTTTGCTTCATTATATAAAATGCTCCCAGCTATGCTGCGATCTGATGACAGTTCATTGTCACCCTGTCTTTGCTGCTGTGTGAGGACAGTGATGTGTCGAGTGCACAGTTCCTGGGTCTGATGTCCTGGGTGAGAGGAGAGGAGTAAATTTGTCATCTTATTTATTGTAGCGATCGTGGAACAGGAAATGAAGAAGGATTGGCTTTTTGCACCTCATTATCGATACTATGTAAGAGAAATGAGAATTCATGCATACAGCCAGCTGCTGGAGTCATATAGGTCATTAACCCTTGGCTACATGGCAGAAGCATTTGGTGTGGGTGTGGAATTCATTGACCAGTAAGTGTAACAAATTTATGCATCCAAACTGCCTTTTAATTTGTTTTCTACATTTTCTGAGTTTACACTGCTTCTGTCAGTCTTAAGGAAGAAAATGTCTAAACTATGATTTTAACAGTAGCGTCTGTCCACATGTGCCTTCCCCAGGACAGTTTCCAGACTGAGCGAGGCATGGCCTGGCCTGGCATGGGTGGGTGGGCACTGTAACTGCTCCAGTGCATCGGGCTGCAGGCTTTCTATCTTACATTTCCTGGCAGTCCTCTGATAATGTTGGAGTTGTAATTATTATATTTATGGCATTTCCTCCAATGATGTCAGAGTTACAATTTTCATCAGGTTGGTGATAAAATGTGGGACTTGAACACTGCAATCATTGATTCAACAAATACTGAGCTGTTCCTGTTGGGCGCTCTTGTAGATGTCTGTGCACTTCATTCAAGTGGACACTAGAGGAATGTAGAGAGGAGTGTAGACAGTGGGGCTGTCTGCCTAGATGCAGCATGCCTGAGGAGGGAAGCTTGCTCTGCTGGAGAACTGTCAGCCATGTGAAGATCTCCAGATGCAGAGAAGGATGTGCCTGCCATAGCTGAGGAACAGCGCTGACTGGGGGCCTTTTGTTCACCGTGTGGAGCTTAGGTTTGGAGTCTGTGCTCTGATGCCACTGGAGCGTGTTCCACCATGAGAGCAGCACAGGTACATCCTGTGTCTTACACAGTAAGGGGACCTAGGTAACAACCGGGCACAGACAGTTTTAGTGTGCTTGAAGATGTCTGGGTGATAAATGTTGATGGTTTGGTCATAATCCATAATAGAAAAGTGACAGTTAAAATTCAGTTGTTTTTATTTAAATCTGATCATTCTCTCATGTGGCATATAGTTTTTCATTATATTTTATTATAAAAAAGTTTCAAAGAAATTTTAACTTGTATAATGAGTTTTGTTTTGTGTACTTTGTGTGTGTGGGTGTCAATCGTTCTGTAGCCCCTGCTGACAGGGACTGTGAAAGCAGTCATCCTGCCGCAGCGTCCTGAAATCCGAGGCTGCAGCTGCTCTCCCTTTGGTTTCTTAACGCCTTCCCTAGAGTAAGAGGGATGGCAAGTCTCAGCCCAGACACTTGCAGGCGGTGCACTGAAGTGAGCACGGCTTTAAGAGTGCTGTGGTCTACGTCAGACTGAAGGGACAGCAAAGCAGGTGTCTGTGTTTCAGACAGCATAAGGAAGTGTTGGTCAGGGCATGGGCTGCTTCTCCAGTACAGGCAGCCGTTGCATTTCCAGTTCAGGGTTTGTTGATTCTAGCAGTTTACTCCTCTTACCGTCTCACTTTTTCTTCGGAGCACTTTGGTTTTTTACTATACTCCTGGTATTTTTTTATAACTTACAGGGCCGGGCTTATTCTAGTAGCTGACTGGAGCCTGCAACAAATCAGATATGTCACTGCTGTTCTATCTGGTAGTTGAAGCGTGAGGAAAATGAGAGCTCACCTGTAAGACAGAGTTCTGTTTCTCTAAAACTAATGGTGGATTTTCTTTTTCTCAATCAGGGAACTGTCCAGGTTTATTGCTGCTGGAAGACTACACTGCAAAATTGATAAAGTAAATGAAATAGTAGAAACCAACAGGTATCCTTATTATCTTAATTGTTTGTTATTGTTGAGAATGGGGTAGTTTTAAGTGCCTGTGTGTACAAGTAGGTCACCTCTGCTAAATAATTCATTTTTTCCCTTTACTTTATTTATAGACCTGATAGCAAGAATTGGCAATACCAAGAAACCATCAAGAAAGGAGACTTGCTGTTAAACAGGGTTCAGAAATTATCCAGAGTAATTAACATGTAAAATCCTTTGAAATGTACTCCTTTACCATGCTACTTGAAAGCTTTTCTAACTTTCCTCACTGTGTGCCCACTTCAATAGCACCAAATAAATATGTCATTTGTTTCTGTTTAATTTTTTTCTTAAACATGTATGTTTTTAAGTACTGGGTCCACTAATGCCACTTCACTTGTTAATGAAAAGTATTATTTGTCTTTTACCTATCTATCTGTGTGGTCCACAATCTGAAGGTTGTCAGACTTAGTCACCAGGATTCTGCCTTATTAGCAAGTGGGGGGGGGGCTGATGTAGCTGTTCTCTCTTGGAGTGAAGTACAGGATTAGGGGTACTCCAAACCACAGTGCAGCAGTATTCCTATTTAATATGAAAAGAAGATAAAGTAGTAAGTTTTTCTTGCAGTCTTACAAAACTACATTCCCCATTTCAGAAGCTTGCATGAACTAGATTCCAGAATACTACTAAAGACAGGTTCTCAAAATCCTGTACAAATATTATCAAAATGAATATTTATTTTGGAATTGAAGCTTCTAAGCTGTGGAGAGGGGGAGGGCAGGTCAGCACTATAAAAATATAAAAGCACATAAAGGGGTACAGGTTGTGAGGGACTCTGGGGGTTAAAGGAGTGGGGCGTGGGGACACTGTGGACATACAGGTTGTGAGGGACTCTACTCTGTGGGTTACAGAGGTGGGGCATAGGGACACTGTGGACATACAAGTTGTGAGGGACTCTGGGTTCAGGAGTGGGGCATGGGGACACTGGATAAAGGTACAGGTTGTGAGGGGACTCAACTCCATGGGTTACAGGAGTGGGACATGGGGACCCTGTGGACGGAGGGGTGCAGGTTGTGAGGGGACTCTACTCTGTGGGTTACAGGAGTGGGGCATGGGGACACTGGATAAAGGGGTACAGGTTGGGAAGGGGACTCTACTCCGAGTTACAGGAATGGGGCATGGGGACCCTGTGGATGGAGGGGTGCAGGTTGTGAGGGGACTCTACTCTGAGTTACAGGAGTGGGACATGGGGACACTGGATAAAGGGGTACAAGTTGTAAAGGGACTCTACTCTGAGTTACAGGAGTGGGGCGTGGGGACCCTGGACATGTGGAGCAAAGGACGGCCATGTTGGACGTAGTATTCTGTTGTGTCATTGTGTATTGAGTGCTCATGAAGTAGAGGCACCAAGATTTGCTAAGATTAGTGAGACAGGAGAGGCTATGAGGAAATGAGGTGAGGATTCCATAAGGCTTAAGTCTATCACCCTAAAGAGTATTGATGGGGCAGACGACGACTTTACCATAAAAGGCAAGGGAGAATGGGGAAAAGTTTCTGGTGTTTTAAGAACACAACTATTTATAGGAATGAAAACACGTCTCACCTGACTGAAAATTGGTAATAATTCGGCATTTCTCCATGAAAAACTGCACTGATTAAGTCACAGTATGATGAAAAATCAGACCAAAATATTACATTATCTTCAAAGTCAAGACCATGTCCTCAGAAAGAGTGGTCCCTGGTATGCAGTATGGGTAATATTATGTATGGCCAGACTTGTATTTGAAAGGAGTTTCTTGCAGCTCCAGGATGGTGGGTAAGAAGGAGGCAGGCTGTTGGATATTCCTAAAGTATTTAAAAATAACAAGTTAGGGGTTTCAAGAAAATTGCATCTCTTGATTACCTGATTGTTTCTTGGCCTTTTGGCCAAGATTAAGTACAAAATATATTTAGAAATGAAAGAACTATTGAGTCACTGAATGCAGTCTCTAAGAACTGTGTTCCTCAGCACTAAATCAAATCCCTCCCCACTCACTGCTTAGGGATCTCGTTAGAAGCGCAAATTTATACAAGCCATAGAGGACGGGGAGACATAAGAGCGAGCTCTTCTATCTACGTAAACACAGCTCATGGAGTCAGACTGGGACCATGTGCAGGGCCTGCACGTGTGTATGGTGGTTTCCGGTTTACTACTTTTATGGGCTTCCTGAGTGCAGCAAGGGGTCTGATTCTTGTGCCTTCTCTTGGACCGTTGCCTTTCTGCTGCTTTGTCCAATTCTTATGTGTTAGTTTTGTTCTGTCTTATGTTTTATTTTTATCTTTTAGAAACCTGTTTGTCTTCTAATGAGAGACAGTGTAGCTAAGGGGTGGTAAAGAGGAACTGTGAATAGCTAAGAGAGGGAAACCCTGATCAAGATACATACCAAGAGCTGGGCGTGGTTGTAATCCCAGCACTTGGGAGGCAGAGGCAGGTGGATTTCTGAGTTCGAGGCCAGCCTGGTCTACAGAGTGAGTTCCAGGACAGCCAGGACTACACAGAGAAACCCTATCTCGAAAAAAACAAAAAACAAACAAAAAAAGATACATACTAACTGGGGGGCGAGGCCCGGAGTTCAATTCCCGGCACCCCTGTGGCAGCTCACGCCTGTAACTCTAGTTCTGACGCCCTTAACAAGGGCAAATATGCAGGCAAAACACCAATGAACATTAAAAAAATAGTAACATAGACTTTTAAAAGATGTGAGAACTATATTTAATAAGGGGAAAAAAAGACAACTTCATGTCCTTTTAAAGTTAGTAGAATTCTCTGTACTAACTCAAGTCTTTTTGTTTTTCAACTTACACTTGAAATTGAGTTGGCCTGCTGGTATCACAACTGTGGCTTCCAGAGTCAGAGAAGGCTCTGCCACACTCTTCCGTGCTAAAAATGTGCTCAGGTTTAACTTTTTTAAAAATTTAAAAATCAATGCTTTTCTTCTCTTCATAAAAAGTAATAAGTACTCATTGAGAAAGAAATCCAGGCACTTCAGAGTAGAACTACTTTAAAATTATCCACTGCCTAGAACAATGTAAGAACAGTTCTCTGCAAATAATTGTTCACATTATAGTTATTTTGTGTTCACCATTTGCATATATCAGAATACAAAATTGGAGGCCTTGTTATATAGTTTAAGATTAGTTAGGAATTCTGAGTAAACTCTTCAAGTTTCAACTTAGAGCTGAGAATAAAACCAAAATCCAACATCCATTTTGTGTGTGTGTGTGTGTGTGTGTGTGTGTGTGTGTGTCTGTCTGTCTGTCTGTCTACATATGCCTGTGTGAGTGTATGCCACATATATATGGGTTGCCCCCTAGAGGCCAGTAGTAAGTACTGGAATTGGAGTTACAGGAAGTTATGAGTTCTAGGAACCAAACGTAGCTGAGCCCTGTATCTAGCTCCAGACACCTGAAATATGGCTCAACATCAGAAGCAGTCCCACTGCACATTAACCAGACAAGGCCAGTTCCAGGCCTAGCCTCCCGTGTCCAGGCCATCTGACTCCTACAGAAATTCATCTTTGATTCTATTTTATAAGCTTTGGAAAATACTGAGGTTCATTTTATGCTACAAACCTCAAAGTCTGGATACACTTTGAAACGTGCTTCCATGAAGAATGCCAGCAGAAGCCTGAGCCATCTAAACCAGTATCAGGAGACCCACCAAGTTTTAAATGTGTTACTAAGGTAAGACTCTACAGATTAGTCATTCCCAGCTTTGACAGTATATCTTTTGGCTTTTACATTTTAAATACTGATACCACTGAAGGAATTTCTGCATTATGTTCCACAGAAGACTGAGGCTGGGAAAGCAAAGGAGGCATTCCAATGTCACAAAGTTACATGCTGATCATCCACGAGCTGCATGGGCCCCTTTAGATGTATTTTAAGGGGGAAAAAAGGTCACCACCCAACTTTTAAGCAATCATGGCTAGTTTCTCTAGCAAATGTGGTAGATGAACTGATTTAGTGTCGGGCTAAGTTGTGTGTATTCATGCCCAGATTCTAGACCTGGCCCACTTTGGCAAGTGAGTTTATTTTCCCTATATGTTAAGATATGAGGTCACCAGCCTGTGTCAGGAAAATTGAGCCACGTAATTCTTAACCTTGTCCATGATGGCTCTACCCAATATAGCTTATTTTTTCTAACAAAAAGGCCTTTCACAAAACGAAAAGGAGGGAAAGTAGAAGGCACATTGGCATGAAGTTGGCATGTTTCGTTTGAATATTGCTGACGGTTAGATACATGGTATACTAAAGTACGATTTTAAAAGCTAAATAAGCCATGTATAACCTGTATAACCAGCTGTTTTTCCTATTTTCTAGTTCTACCCAGACAGCAGGCACCTGAGTAGTAACCTGAGTTTTACTGCCAGTGTCATTCTGTGCACACCCTTCTGCACAGGTTACACTTTCACTCAAAGCCAGAGATCTCACCAACCTAAGACCTCAAGGTCTTTTAAAGATTTCCAGAATTACTCTCCTTGCTCTTGGCAGGCTTAGAAACTCAGCAGTGCTTACCTGGGTCATGGCAGCAGCCGGACAATTCACGTCTGTCCTACTCCTGTCAGTTCTCTCTGCAGCAGCTACTGGAGGGGCTGGCAGCAATGGATAGTTTCAAAAGTATTAATAGTATTTGAGGCTCCTCCTTCTGGAAGAATTCTACTTTGACCAATGGGGAATCATGAGACTCAGTTTCCACTTTGGCCTAGGAGCTTTGGCTGTATTAAATGAGGGTAACAAGGACCAATAACCAGCTTTACTAGACCAACATCTTAGTGAACTGCTCGCAGCAACATCATCATCAAGAGCTTCTTAGGAGACCAGAAAACGTAGTTTAAAGAGACTGCTCTTGAAAATTTATTACATTCTGTCTAAGAGAGAACATGTTTAGTCGACAGCATGAAGGAGTCTACTCTACAATGTATATAAAAGGGATCAAACCCAAGTCTTCAGGTTTGGCAACAAGTGCCTGTACCCACTGGGTCACCTTACTGCCCCATGGACAGCCTTTTGATTAGGAACTGTGAAGTAGAAACAGGTTTGAAGGAAGAGCCTGACAATGTGGGAAACAGAAGAGTCTAGCATGTCTCTGACTGCTGGGCTGCTGCAGTAACCGAGGTGCCCAGAAGCAGGCCTAGGAGGAATCTCTGGGCTCTGATGGTTATCCCCAAGTCTCCATGAACTTGTTCTTTATGTTCCTGAGGACAAAGGCTCCTGACAGCAGCAACCCGGCAGCTTCCGCATTTCACCATCCTTTGTCCTGTTTGCACCTTCAAGTGTGCCAGTGAGATCCCAGACGGCAAGATCCAAAACTGCTAGCTGCCCCTGGAGACGGCTCTCAAGACCCGGGGCAGTCGGCCTGCCAAAGCCAGTGACAAAGGTCCTTTTTTTTTTTTTTTTAATGGCCCAAGAGAGTGATTGATCCACAAGGAGATTTGTCATTGATCATCCTGCTAATCCATCAGGGAAGGAACTGGAAAGTTCATGAGGGAAAGCCCAGTTTGGCTCAGTCATATATAAAAATGAGTTGCTTTCTTAAGCAACAAATGAAAAAAATTTAAAATGACTTTTTGTAGATACAATTAATGTACCCTGAATATAACTAAAATACATTTGTATATATAGTAAGTGGGAAGAATAAAAAACAAAAAACTGCCAAGAGCTCCAGATTTAAAACCTCTTTAGCAGGTAAAAAAAGTGATGAAAATGTGTCAAATTCACAAAGGAGCAAGTTTAAGGAGAATGGTGTCTGCACTGCCAACTCCCCTCTTTCCTGCACATACAGGTCGGGCCCAGACACAACACTGCCGTGTTCACGTGGGGACTGAGTTCACCCAGGACAGAGCTTTCTGCCCGGGAGGGGGAACACTGTAAGGTCTCATGAGAACGGAGACTCTAGTGAAGGACGGTAAAGCAAAGGCTTCTGATGTGAAGCTGACGGCAAAGGCACTGAGCAGAGCAGAAAGGCCCGTGCAGCCAACCTTAGTTATTGAGAAGTCCTAACTTTATTGCCCATTTAGTAACAAACTAATTTCTCATAAAGCAAAACACAACTTTTCTTATAAATAGTATAAATTATTTTATTTACAGAAACTTGTTACAAAACAAATAGACTATATATTTCTTCTCTTTTAAATATCCAAAGTAATTTTCTGTCCTTGACATTTGTTCATTTCTACACAGCAGCCAACAGTTCAGCTGAGATGCTCTTGATTATGGTACACATGTATCGGACTAGTCACACATTTTAACACAGGAGAGATTGCTTTAATAAACAAGCTCAAAAAAAAAAAAAAATCCTTTCAAGGGCCTGCATTCACACCAAGAGTGTGTAGTGCTCATTTACGTGATCTGAAAAAGGTAAAATGTCTTACATAAGATGTAAAAAGGATTACTCTCTTTTAAACAGTGAAACTTTTAACAGTCATTTTTCAAAGCCTAACTTTTCCCCAACCCAGGACAGAATGGAGACATTAAGAAATCCATTGGCAACAGAACTCTTACAGGAAGACAGCTGCCTTTATAAGTTACTTTTTTTTTTCAAATTAAACATTTTTTCAATGTTCTCAGAGGTACTTCTTGTATTTTTTAATTCAAAATATCTTAAATATCCTGTCTCAAACTCTGTATCACATGAGTAAATAACAACAGTTGCCGGCTGGCACAGTTTATAACCCTTGGTGGCACTGGGCGGCCCACTGCCAGTTATATTACTGTGAACTAAAAGGTCTTCATTTTAAAATACCTCATAAAAATTACCAGCCTTAGCGGCTTTTAACTTCTCCCCTAAAACTTTAAGAACTAATATTTAGGTGGAAAAAGCAAACTCCAGAAGTTCAACTCAGCATTCAAGTCTTTAAAGATGTCTGAGCTTAAACTAGGTTCAGGCACTTTCAGTTTGTTTTGTTTGTTTCCTCATTAGTTTTAAACCACATCACATACTAATAACACAGGTGTGCACAGAGAGCACACAGGCTCGCGCTCGCGCTCTCTCTCTCTCTCTCTCTACACACACACACACACACACACACACACACACACACACACACCTCTCTAAACAAAGAAAAGCAGTGTGTCACTTAGCTCCATGTAGTCTATTTGGAAATCAGGCAACTGAGATGCCGTGCCCGCTCCACCTGTATAAAGCCACTCCAGAGACCCTGGGAGGGACAGCAGCTCCCACACAGCAGAGGCATCCCTTAACTGTAAAGGAGGCAGGTTCTAAACTACTGGCTTGGCAGTGAACCACTTCAAATTATAAAAAGGTATTTATTTTTATTAATTAATAAATAAATACTAGATGATCTCAATTGTACCAAAACAGGATATCAGAAAAAAAGACCTGTGCAAAAATACATATTTAAATATGTACAATTCATTTTTAACAAAATATGTCTTCTGAAATAGGGATACTTCCTATTTATAATAGAACAAGAAATTCCAAAATAAAGATACAAAAGTAGGTTTTTATAATTCTTTGTTCATCATTGCAGCACTTTTAATTTTTTTTTTTTTGTAGTTTAAGAAAACTGCAGAAGCTGTCATGAATTCTATTGGAAAGAATATAAAAAATTATCTTCGTTTTAAATTGACACCAAAGTCTGTCTAGAAATAACCCAAGCACAGCAAATTTGGTTTCTGCAAGTTAATCTAATTCAAAAAAATATTTGTACTCCCATACTTTAAATGGTCTTAATTGTTTATCATAAAAAGTAGTCAAAGAAAATAAAATATTCGAACAGTCTAAACTTTAGTAGCACTGTTTAGAATATGTCTGTTTGTGGCAGGCAGAATCCAAAAATGGCTTTTCCTAATCCCGAGGTTCTGTTTCCAGGAGATATAATGAAGTTCAATTAAAGTCCCAGTCTAAGAAATCAAGTTATAACACTCATTCACCTAAGTATACTTTATTCTGAATAAACTTCCTATTGTGGCTCCTGTTCACATCTTTCGGAACAACATCTGTCTATAAAGCCCATCACTAAAAGCAACTTAATTTATAACCATCAAGTCCCCAGCTCTGAAAATAAATCTCCCCCGAACCCCATTGCACTTTTCAGCAAGTAATGACTGTGAGCCAGGATCCCCTCTCCGCCTCCCCAGCACCAGGAGAGAGGAGGAGACGGACCTCCTAACTTTACCACACTGGCCCATCCGCACGCTCCTCAGAGCTCCTCGGGCATCCTCTTAAAAACATTCACGGACTGACTGAACAACAACTGGATGAGATTCTGTTTTCCCTTCCTTAAAAAAATTCAACATTTTCCATTCATTTATAGTTAAAGTATCTGCATAAAGTCTTTGTGTTCTTACATAAAAAAATGTTGCAATTCACATTATTAGGCTGGTAACCAAGTATTTATTCATTCTACCTGCTGTTGACTAAAATTCCCTGAATCTCAAGTTTGTAATCTAAGAACTGTAGGGAAAGGACACGCTGACCGGGCTCTGCCCAGACACTGGCCGGGCAGGGCCAGGAACCTGTGAGGGTCACACTGTTGGCCACTCTGCTGTACTCTTCCTCAGCCTGCCGACTCGGTCCTCGGAGCAGGAGCGGTCACAGTGGCCCTGGATCATCCCCAAATTCACCGGTAGACGTCTTTTCAAGCAATGTTTTAACACATTAAATGTTCTTTGGGAGTCGGGTACTGAGAAATCTTAAAGAGGGCTTTAAACCCCACTGGAGGAAGATAGATGGCTGTTACTGTCCCAGCACAGAGGGCTGAGCACAAGTAAACACTGCTCCCCTCCCAAAGCTGCTTCTCTCCATGAACACGTGCCCTTTCTTGGGGGTTTCCACCTTAGCCCACCTGCATTCAAATAATCACCGAATGGCCTGGTGGGAAGGCAGTGGCATGACCGTGGCCTGGGTGCAGATACCCACACTTCATTCTCCAAACACGAGTGAGGGAGGAAATGGGAGTAATGCCCTGGAAATTTTAAGGACGTGATAATAATTTTTTTAAAAGGCAGATCTCAAAAAGCAGACCTAGTAAATCTATCACCCCAATCTGAGACGCTGTTCAACATGGACGCAGTGAACAACACAATCAGTCTCTTTGGAAATCCTACAAAGTTTGCCTCACTTTAAAATTGTTTCACCTCCCTGAACCCAGTGTCCCAATTGGCTGTTCATTACCCAACTGTTTTCCTTCTCTTTCCGTTTTTCTTTCTTCATTCTTCCTTTCTTTCTCTCTTTTTATCACACATGCTTTTGTACCATGAAAACTAAGCTTCTGAGATACTTTAAACTTAATATCCAGGCATCAGCAGCTTCAAGGCAGTTCTTAAGTCTGAAGAACTTGATAAGCTTCTTATCCCAAATTACTTGAAAAGGGCTGGGCTATTCTGTCATGACACACTGACCAACATCTCAGTATTCTACTCCTGAACGGTGCTAGACAAACATCTAAAGCCGGATATGCTCCAGGAGGCTCCTCAGAATGCAGCTCGCTCCTCTCTGTTTGGAAGGCCCCCAGTCCCCACGTCGGGTGCCTACCTTCTGGAGACTGAATGACAGATGGCAATGTGTCCAAACCATTCTGGCAGAGAAAGGGAGGGGAGACCGACTGCAGGACGCGCTCGCACAGCCCATCTACTTCAAGAGTGGCTCCATGATAGGAAAGAGCAAAACAAACCGCAAACACAGCCGTCTCACAGGTGGGCAGCAGCAGTCCAGACCACGTTTAACACTGAGAAAGCAGTCGGCGGCTGAAGCTGATCCAGTGTCCTTTACACGTACTCACTGCTACAGACACAGCTTTGGGAAGTCCTTGTCACGCAGTCAGAGCTTACCCTGAAGGCCCACGGGAGTTTAGAAAAAGAGACTCAAAGGCATCATGGAGTCCAGAGTGCTGAGCAGAGGTGTAACTTGTCTTCAAAAATGTCTGGATTATTCCTTCCAGTGGTACTGTCAGCTGTCAGGGCCGTGCCTTTGGCTTTCAAGACAGAGGGGATGAGGAAATCCGTAAGTAAGTGGCTCGGTGCCCTGCTCTCGATTCTACATGAGGATATCCCAAACCTAAGTTCCACTGACCCGCAAGGGTTAGGGAGCGCCATCACAGGACCAGCCTGAAGCTTTGTAAAGATGCACTTCAAAAAACGGGCAACAAGAGACTGCTGTCTGGGGTTTTAGCTCTCAAGTTTTCCTTCTAATCTAAGGTAGATAGTTTTCATTTTTAAACTTGTATCCTTGAATGTATTCTAGGCTGTTAATTCAGAATGAGACTTGATGTGCTCATACACAGGTCTGGTGATCGCCACCCAAGGCACTGCTCACAGATAGGGAGGGAACTCTGGCCTTCCCATGGGGTAAAGTAAAATCTATAAGCCAAGCAACAACAAATCTGGAGGTCAGGAAGGGGCTACACACTGCTGTCCTGGGCTCCATACTTCATTTCTGTTCAGAGACTAGCCAACCCAAGCACCACTGTTAAAAATGTTCTCCACAAGAGACAGCAAACTTTTATGATTTCTACTTCTCTAAAAAAAGTGTTCATTTATTTTGTTTTCTGACAAAGTGTCTCTGTGTAGCCCTGGCTATCCTGAAACTTGCTGTGTAGGCCAGGCTAGCCTGGAACTGAGAGAACTGTCTGCTTCTGTGTCGAGAATGCTGGGATTTAAGACATATGCTACCATGCCTGGATCAGGGAGAACATTCTTTAAAGTGCTTTAAAGTCATGAGTTCTAAGATTTGGATGCAGCTATAAGATTCCTCCCACTATCAGGCAAAGTTGAAAAACAGTTTGTAAGGTTCACATATGTCCTGACCACAAGCCACAGGGCCCCAAGGATTTGTGAAGTATAATTAAAACAAAAACCAAACCATCCTCAATGGAGGAAATCTTTCTATAACATGTTGAGTTCAGATTGATTTTAAGAATCTAAATTTAAGACTGTCTTGTCTTCTTGGGAGACAAGCCTCAGCCCTATCAGAAAAGGCAGAGGAGAGACTGGCAGATCACAGCCCATATTGTCCAACGTGTACATAAGCTGTAGCCAACTCTTACAAGGGGTGGAAGGAGCAGAGTTACATGTGACCCCAGCTCTGCAATTTCTCAGGTGTCAATGAGACAGGGAAGAGCTGCTACGTGCCAGTGGGGCAATCGCCCTCCTAAGCCCTGTCAGTCCCTGAAGTCTGGAATGACCGCCTCCACCTTCATCTCTCCCAGTTGCCTGTGGGTATAAGTAAGGCCAATACAAGTGTAGTGGTCAAATGAAGCCAAGGTACAATATGCTACAAATGTGGGGAGGCATCACCCCTCTCCTGTGAGGTCTGAGACCAACAGGTCACTACACTCAGAGGCAGTTTTGAGGAATGAATATATTGTTTCTTGCTGTGTTTGTACTTGGAATGTAAGTAGCTATCTCCCCCAGTAATTCTGATATTATCAATTCACACAAATATTAGAAAAAAGTAAGTTACAATAGGAAGTGCCTTCACATTTTCTAAAGACGCCCTATGCAGTTAAATTCTGAGGATGAGGAAAAGGGAAAATAATATTCAAGAGAGCCTCACTGTTTAAGTCAGGGCTCTGGGGCGCTGCTGCGGCAATTCCTGTTCGTAAGCAAGGAGAGAAGACACGCTGATGAATGGAACAGCAAGATGAGAGATGGACTAGAGTAGGGCAAAGCAGCTGGGACACAGACCTTCAGGACAGACAGTCAAAAGAAGCCAACAGAAGGCCGGGAACAGACAAGACATAGCACAAGCAAGTCACAACTACTCTGAGCCCAAAGAGCCACCTCCTCATCTCGGCTCAAGTATGCACCGGGAGCAAGGTTCAGGCTTCAGCTATGCCCATACTAAATCTTCTTTCCTGACTCCCTTGGAAATAGGAAGGGGTGTGAGTTAATCAGAATATCTGAACTTGCTCAAGATGAAAAACATTCTCAGCTTTTTCCCCTAAGGTCTTACATCATTGCTTACTAGGTCAGTCTGATCTCAGCCTGGCTTTCTTCGTGAGAAGGTGTCAGCATGACCATGTAGGTGGGATGCTCTCCACCCCTCCTGACGGCATCAGGACACTGACACTGCGTAGGCGGAGGAACCCTCCTAACTCTAGGTGACCTGCCGTACATGGTGCTTATCCGGGGACATCACTGAAAGGCGTCAGACATTCCCTGGAGATTCCCCTTCACGGGGACACGGACTCTACTTTGTTAAAGATTACCACGAAAGCTGGGGACCCAGTATAGGCAAGCCACCCAACCCAACCAAAGTCCCCAAGAAAGAGGCAGCAACCACTTCCGGGTCAGAGTCCACTTCCTACCTGATGGAGTAGGGAGTTGTTCGTCAATCCTGGCGCCCCTGGGATGGTGCCTGTGTGTTTCATGTGGACGTTGTTCATAGCTGGCAATTTGGCAACCTTTGTAGGTTTGCTGCCACTCATGCCAACGGAGCCAGAGCCTGGCGAGCACTTTCTCTTCTTTCCTATGAGTCTGTCTAGAGGAGTGTGTGAGTGTGGGCTGACAGGTGCGTCACTGGACTGATGGATGAATGGGCCAAGAGAGAGGGTGGAGTCGCTGCTGTTGACCATGACGCTCATCCTCTTGATGGGTTCTGCAGGGTTCACCCCCGCGGGCCCGCGCCCCACCTGCTCGTGCCGGAGGCTCCCCGAGTGTGCTTTGTTCGTCACGCAGTTGAGGCTGATGCTGTGGGAAGGTGGTGCTGGTGACAGGTATGGAGTCCCAGAGTGAGCCACACAGTTTTTCCTAAAAGAGTCCACGGAATGAGAGGAGGAGGAGGAGGAGGAGGACGACGACGACGACGACGACAAGGAGGAGGAAGGATGAACTAACAGTGGGGAACTGCTTTTGCGTTTCTTTCCTGAGACACCACTGGTACTGCTACTGGCATTGTGACAGTTAGTGCTGAGAGCAGAAGACTCCGTGGGCCTTAGAGACTTGCTGGGTTTCAATTTCTGAGGTTTTCTGGACAGAGGGGAGGAGGGGACGGAGGAGAGGCCAGAGGGTGTGGAGGGGGATGAAGATGAAGCAGGGACTTGTCTGGCCTGCACACTGCACACAGGGTCCATCGCCCCACAGCCAGCAGGCTGTGCATTCAGTGTGGTTCCATGAGCTGGTACCGACTTGCTACTTGGGGAGATGCAGGTGGATGACAGCAGGACTGGAGGTGTGGAGACAGTGGTGGCTGCCAAGGAGCTGACCCCACCTTGGGATGTCGGCACAGAATTTGTCCGGTGAGGAATACGGGCAGAAACAGGTGATGTGGTACAGGGCACTGGTGGGATTTTCCTGTAAAAAGAAATTACCATGGGTGATAATTACCACAGCTGATCACAAATGCTCACCATAATTACAACTGCCGTGGGTGGTTATAGATGGATACCCCTTTATATTTGGAACTGAAAAACATATTCCCACAAAGATCGACGTAAAACACAAACCCAATCCTGATGCATCTATCCTTCCAGTTCTCTCTGCTTCCTGGGACCTGCGGGAACGCTGTGTGTGCTGCACATGCTGCAGCCTGGCCTCAGACCTCTACTGCCGGTCCTCGGAAAGCACAAGCCACAATCAAAGAACCCCGAGTCAGCGCGGGAAGGAGCCTGCCCTGACCACGTCTTGCTTGTGTCTGTCTAAGGCCCTTGGTGATGGTTTTTGTAAGCCTGGAAATGAATTTTAATGTGACTGAAAATCATCTACGCCTTTGCAGATGTTGTAACAGACACCTTATGTACCATTCTGTCCATAAGGTCTGGAATATAGTATTCAAACACTGAAAAGATTCAAGCAAGAATGAGTTACTTCATCAAAAGGCAAATTGTGACACTGCACAGGAGATAAATCCCAAGGGGACTTGTTTGGGTGTTATAACAAAGTATTTTGTTTGTACTGTCTGGGCAAAGTCCTCAGTAGAAGATGAGAAATCTATTTGGAGAGACTGTGACAGCATAAAAACAAGAAAACCCAGCAGGCCCGAGAGCAGCCGGACAGAGGGTGCAGGCTATGATCACAACCACTCGAGGCTCGAGGTGACATCTCTTGAGCCAAGCACTGATAACTTATGATACAGAAAATGTCAGAATACACAGATGTTAGTCGGTTTGCAGTTCTAACAGACTGCAATGTGGATCCCACACTGAGAAGCCTGGATCTATATTTGTGATACACACAGTATTGCTGGAGAGGTTTGTTAACAATATGAATTCCTAGGCCTCAGTATTATAAAATCAGTTTCTGAACAAGGTACCCAGGCTAGCTCTCAAGAGTAGGTTGCTAACTGAATGCAGTACCTGACTATGGCCAGTAGGTGGCTCGTGTGATTCAAGAGTAGGTGCTCACTGGATGCAGTACCGACTATGGCCACTAGGTGGCTTGTGAGGCTGGGATTTAAAAACCAGGCTGTCTGAAATCCTGGGGGGAAAAAGTCTTCCTCCACAGGCAGCATCTGAACCTCTTGAAATGATATCACTGCTTTTTCTTTTTAAAGGCTCTAAAAAGCTAAGTAAAGGTATTCAAGAAAATAACACCCAACAAAAGACACTTACTTCCATAGCTGTGCATTCAAATGCTTCTCTACCATGAGGTTGAGGGCACAGCGAAGCCGGTTCCACCTGGAGTCAAACACATAGTAACCTCTTCCAATCTGCCGGCTGCCAAATGTGCAAAACTGAAAGAGAGCACAGCGCACATGTGTGTCACCTCTGCTGCCAGCACAGAGGTCCAGCTTCTCTCATGTTCCAGACAGGAACAAGACACCAGAGAAAAGGCAGGGCTGAAATGCCTCAAGTGCCAGAAGCTATACACCATGGCGACAGCAATGCCTGCAACAGTGTTGGGGAAGAGAGAAGAAAGAGCATGTGGGTGCAGAGGTGCTACACACAACCACAGCCAGGCCTCTGCACCGCCAGTGCCCCGCCCATGTCTCACTGGGGAGGCCCCTGCACGTGGACGCAGGGGGTGCACAGCTCACCGATGCTGGCTGAGGGTGACGACCTGAATAGTGACAGTCCAGTTTCTCAACAGTCTCTTCTCTGTCATCGCCTTCACCCTCCTCACTGGATAACCGAGAAGCTGGCTCAGTGGCAGGCAAGGGTGGGTGTGGAGACTCGCGGCCTGGAGGAGGGTCAACGGGGGTACTCCCTCCTTGCTGAGCTGGGCAGCCTGGAGGCCTGAATGAGTGAACAGTAGAGCAGCGCTCAGGACAGACAGCACGACCCACTCCTCAGCAGCTCTAACACATGTGTCTGAGTGGAGGAAGGCGGCCACACGTGTGCACACAGGCACACACAGCTCGCCTTGGCAGCACTATTCTAAGGTGAATGCCTGTCATACAAAACCAAAGGCAGCTCAGAACCTTCCCTCCCTCCCAGCCAGTCCAGTCTCCTCCAACAGAGGAACACACGTGGAACTGAAGAGGATTCTTTCATTGACTGCTCTGCACATCTCACAAAAATGTTAAGTGTGTCTGACGTATACAGTGATAAACAGACTAACTGACGAAGTACTCTAGCAGAACGTAAAGGCGCAGGAGGAGGGAAGAACGAGGCGGCATCTCTCGAGGTCAGTCTGAACATCATTCCTTCCTACATCTATTATGGCCCAGTGGGTTCCAAGTAAGTCTGACCTTTCAGATGACTCTTCCTTGAGAAGAAGCCAAAAGGAAGGACACACGACAGAATCTTGGTCTGAGACCCGACTGTATTCCAGGGGCCTCCACTGACCACTGTCTCCTGCCTTGTTTGTGAACCACAGGGCTCATGTCAGGCTGTCCTGACATGCCCACGCATCTGCCTGGGGAGGCAGGAGGTGAGAAGACAGCAAGCAGCAGGGCTGCCACAGCGACAGGCGCCGATGGCCAGCTGCTAACCTGCACGGAAAGACGCTCCTCACATTCGAATCCCCGTCCCCAAACGGTCCAAAGTCCTTATCTTCAACTTGTTAAACAAGCATAGGCACAGATATCCTGTCCTCTCTGCCTCTAGAGCTGTACAGTTAGCTCCTGCTAAGGCGCCCTGACCCATTGCTCGCTGTGCTGCTAAAATGCCTACTCTATGTTCAAGACAAGGTCCCAAATGAAAACCCATGCTGATAAGCAGATACTAGTAAAACTAAATGCTTGCCTGCAAGCTTTCTCATTACTGCAAACAGCCAAAAACCAGAAGAAATAAATGGCCAAAGCCAACTGAAACTTTCCTACTAGGACCACAAAAGCAAGACCCAGTCTGAGCTCTGCTTAGCAGGGTATAGAACACCAGAGGGCAGGCAGCTCTAGCTTCACGTTAGTGTTTAAGGCTATCATCATGAGCCTTGGTCCAAACTTACTGAAGACTTAACAGTTTTTATAGTAAAGCCTGATTTAAAGCCAACAGCTCCACCGCGACAACGCCGGCCACCCTCTGCTGGCACAGCTGTCCACCAGCAAGGGGTGCACAGACGCGTGCCTTTTGAGCGGCCATTCCCTGAACGCAGGCCTGGGCAGGCGGGCGGCTCGACTTACCTTGGAAGACTAGGGGTATGAGGTTTCTGTTTACTAGCTAAGAAAGGCTTCGGTTCTGCAGGAAGGTGTGGCTCCTGCGGCGTCCTAGGAGGGGTGGGATGCGGGTCCCTGAGTGGATGTGGTAGTTGCTGAGAGTCCGGATGGCGCACCAGCTCCTTCTCCCTGGTTTTGTTTTTGTGCTCGGCTAATAACACATCAAATCGTTTTCTTCTACCCTCAACAGCTCTCCGTTGGGTTAAGGAATGTGTCTACAAAGACAGACACAACAAAGCCAAGCAGTTTCAGTTGTGAGTTTAATACGCTGTGTATCCCCACGCATCTCCCATTAACAAAGCAGCCTAGAGCTTTACTAAACCCCACCTTACTCAACAGAAACCGTGTCTCTTCAGCGAAGCGGGACTCACAGGTCACAGAAGTGAGCTTCAGGCAGAGCAGAGGGCGGGTGCTCATGCCCTGCGCAACTAAAGCAACTAAAGCGACTCACTCCAGCTCTCATGAATCTCATTTAAAAATGAGATGATTTAATTATGATTAATTAAAAACACATATTGATAAAGTATTCTTTTAGTAACTGAGGACAAAAATTAAACATAACTGCTTTTCTCTATTCTAATGAAATAAGGTGTAAAGAGAGACAGGAGCTCAGGGTATTATAGGGATAGTCTGGGGAAGCCAAGAAGGACTTGAGAAAAAGAACTCAAGGCAGAAAGAAAAAGAACCACAGACAAGAAGAGACAGAGACAAGAAGAGACAGGGATGCGCACGCCTTTAATCCCAGCACTTGGGAGGCAGAGGCAGGCGGATTTCTGAGTTCAAGGCCAGCCTGGTCTACAGAGTGAGTTCCAGGACAGCCAGGGCTACACAGAGAAACCCTGTCTCAAAAACCCAAAATAATAATAATAATAATAATAATAATAATAATGAAGAAGAAAAGACAGGAATACAGTAAATTCCAGAAACACAACTACATTCATCTCTGTCTAGTCAGTCTAATTTCTGAAATAGGAAACGGACATGCAGACAATGTGGTAATTCTGGTATAAAGCAACTCTTGATCATATCTTACAAGAAAATATCTGTGTACCAAATGTATTTGATAATCACTGATATTTTTAAATATCAGTTTTACAATCAATCACGTCCATGTACGTGTGTCTATATACAGGTATCTGTGTGTGAATGCAATGCCTTTAAGAGGTCAGAAAGTTTGGAATCAAGTACAGGAAGCTGAACGCCACTCAAGGCAGGCAGTGCTAGGAGTTCGCCTCAGTCTTCTGGAAGGGCAGTGTGACCCTGGAGCCTTTGAAAGCACGTGCCCAAAGAGCCATGGCGACTGCCATCAGCAGACAAAGGTGAATCTTCAAGAGTAGCAGAGTTAAGTCCATCTCACTATCACGTCCAACCACTGTAAAAATCATTCTCCATGGTCCAGTTCCTCTCCTCAGTCAACTACTAATACTCCTGCCCTTTGGGTCTGACAAAAGCCGACAGATGGCAGCTCTCAGAAGCAGATGAGTCCATCAGCTCCAAGAGCCCCACCGCCTTTCTTAGTATAGTGAGTTAATCTAAACATGTCCGTCTTTCTTTTAGATTACAGAATTCCAGGGTTCACAGTTTCTGTGTGTGCACTCATGACTCCTTCTGTGTGTGCACTCATGACTCCTTCTGTGTGTGCATTCACGTATGCACTCACGACTCCTGTGTGTGCATTCACGACTCCTTCTGTGTGCACTCACGACTCCTTCTGTGTGTGCACTCATGACTCCTGTGTGCACTCATGACTCCTTCTGTGTGTGCATTCACGAGTCCTGTGTGTGCACTCACAACTCCTTCTGTGTGTGCACTCACAACTCCTTCTGTGTGTGCACTCATGACTCCTGTGTGTGCACTCACGACTCCTTCTGTGTGTGCATTCACGACTCCTGTGTGTGCACTTACGACTCCTGTGTGTGCACTCACAACTCCTTCTATGTGTACACTCACGACTCCTTCTGTGTGTGCACTCACAACTCCTTGCAGTCCTTTAGCACATGTGTGACGTAAGGCTCTGCACAGCACGGCAGCAGCAAATGCAAGCCGCATGCAGGGGAGCCATGCCTCCAGCCTGCATAGGAGCTCAGATGACGGACTGCAGATGAAGTCTGCACACATGAAGTTACTTCCTAATCTCTCTCAATTTCTGGTAATAAGTAATATATTTATAAGAAAAGCAAATTATATAAAAATAAAGAACTTTATTCTGTTCACTGTTGTACCAGGTCCTAAAGAAACGTTTGCCATTTAGGAAAGCATCAACCGAAGAGCACATAAAGAACTCTGCTGCAGCGGTGACTTGGGCATTAGGCAGCACTGGCTGCTTTTCCAGAGGGGACCCTGGCTCTGTTCCCAGCACCCACATAGTAGCTTGCAACCATCAGAAACTCCAGTCCCATGAGAATTGACACCTTTTAATAGACACCATGGATTTGGTGTGTACACACATAAATCCACACAAAACACCCATACACATAAAGGACTTTTAAAGGCATTCAAAAACAATGGCTCACAAATGTAGAAAGAATGAATGTGCAAATACTGGTAGTATCTGTCTCCCTAGGGTAATAGACAAATGTCTCCTAATATTTGAATATCTTCTGATGCTTAGCATAGTAAAGCCAAATGCAGAAGTAGCAGATGATACTGCAGCAGGCCTGTATAAAGAGTAAACAGGATTTCCATGGAGCTTTGAAGCATACTCCTGAAAGAAAGGTGGCAACCACCTTCCACCCATGGCAGTCACAGCTCTGCTGAGGCTGCTTCTGACACAGAAAAAGCTGGCTGTGTATGCTGGCTGTGAGAAGCCTCCCATACGCCCTGGCTCCTGCTCGCTGTCCTCTGCATCACTGTGGCCCTGTGTATACCACTGTGTATACACGGCCTTGCGTATTTGCACTACTGTGTATACACGGCCTTGTGTATATGCACTACTGTGTATACACGGCCTTGCGTATTTACACTACTGTGTATACACGGCCTTGTGTATACGCACTACTGTGTATACAGGGCCTTGCGTATTTACACTACTGTGTATACACGGCCTTGCATATATGCACTACTTGCTTTCCCCCTTTCTGTTCAGCTTCCTGGGCATCTTATTTCCTCTGACCCCCTCACTGCCCACATAAATCAGAATCCATGTTTCTATGGCTGTGAGGCCTTCCAACCTTCATACTGTAGGTCTTTATAACTCAACTTCCTGTCCATAAACCATCAGTAGTGGTATGTTATATAGTAGTGATTATACTTATGAGTAACCAAATCTTTGTTTTCTGTATCAGATTGTAAGGTCCATGAGGCTAGAAAACATGCATTGATTGTATTAAACCCAGTATCTTGTGGTACTTCAAATAAGACTTGTGCTTATAGTTGTATGCAACAGAAAAGTATTTGCTATGATAACCAGGTAAGTGGAAGGACAAAAGCCAGCAGTTACAAATTCCCCTGCATAGAGTCACACTAGTCTGGCATCAACTTTTGGGCATGGAGGTAGAGGCATGTTGTGTCCTACATAAATTACTGTACTGGGCCAAGGAGAAAGAAAAGAAAATGAGGACATAGACAGTGGGGGGACAGAAAAGGCACCTGTCAAGGTCCAGGCCTGCAGAGGTTGGAGTATGCCTGGCCCAGGGAGTGGCACTATTTGGAGGTGTGGCCTTTTTTGGAGTAGGTGTGGTTTTGTTGGAGGAGGTGTGCCACTGTGGGCTTGGGCTTTAAGACCCTCATCCTAGCTGCCTGGAAGCCAGTTTTCTAGTGGCCTTCAGATGAAGATGTAGAACTCCCAGCTCCTCCTGCACCAGGCCCGCCTAGAGACAGCCTTGCTCCCACCTTGATGATGATGGACTGAACCTCTGAACCTGTAAGGCAGCCCCAATTAAATGTTGTCCTTTATAAGAGTTGCCTTGGTCATGGTGTCTGTTCACAGCAGTAAAACCCTAACTAAGACAAGGCCTAACTGGAGGTTGCATTTTCTACCAGTCTCATGCTAAACTGATAACAGTAGGGTCTGAGACACAATGAATATGACGATGAACTTAGCACCATGCTCAACAGTGACATCCTTAACAGAGAACAGCACATGCTCTCTGAAAGAGGAAGATGGCATATGCTATACAAAAGCAGGCTACCAAGCAAGGCAGGCCGAGAGAACAGAATGAAACTCCCTCAGATTCTGTACTCCATACCCTCTGGTAATCTGGGTAGTTGTGAAAATTATGAAATTGAGGTCTTGCAGGGAGCTTAGCACTCCCATGGCCAGCAAGGTGATATTTACAAAGATATGGAAATGAGCTAACAGTCCACTAACAGATGCAGAGATAATGGAAATGTGGTACATGTTTGAATGGGATAGTCTTCAGGCTTTCAACAGAATGAAATACTGAATTTCTGCCAATGTAAGCTGAAAGAAACTAGCGACAGAAATACATGAACTTCATGACTCCTTGACATGTGGAATATAAAACATTCAAACTCACAAAACAGCACTGCATTCCTACACTCAGAGATAGAGGAAAAGGTCAGGATCGAACCACAGTGCAAATCTAACAGAAAGGAAGGGTTCCTTCCACCTCGCCATCTGCTTCATGGCTCAGTTTAAAGCAAACCTTAGGTAAGTAAGTCACGTACTTCTGGGCAACCGGAGTTACAAACATCCATATAAGAAGGAGGGACAGACATGATGAAGTAAAGTCACCACGATGATGTGGAGTGTAGGTAAGGAACACTTTTATAAGTGCATTGTGACAGACTCCAGTGGCTACCTTCAAACCCAATAGCAATGTACTAATGTATTATTCAAATAGTACTCCATGAAAATAGCCAATAGCAATATACAACTGTATTCCTCAAATAGTACCCCATGGAAGACAAGAGTAGTTATTTCTGATGCATGAGCCTTTCCTTTTTTTTTTTTTTTTTTTTTGGTTTTTCGAGACAGGGTTTCTCTGTGTAGTCCTGCGCATGAGCCTTTCTCTGAGAGCTCTGAGGGTGCACTTGGACTCAGGTCAAAGGTATCCATCAACCAAGAGAGAATACAAGTATCAGAATATCTATGCTATATGTTCCTAATGAGAAAACAGCTTATGAATTTTTGAAAATTTAAACATTTAAAGGTTTAAAATTTCCCAGAACTTTTCAAGGTCCTGTTGTGATACAGGCCAGCAAACCCAATACTCATGAGGATATCCTGAGCCCAGCAACCCAAGAGCAAGCTGAGCATGAAGACCACTGCCGCACAATGCTATTCACAATAATTAAAACTGAAATCTAAGTGGAAATAAAATCACTTGTGCCAATCAGATAGTTCAATGACCCGAGCTTGATACTCAGACGCCAAATAGTGGCAATGTGGTAGTTTGAAAAGATTCAACTGTTTTGAGTTTGACAAAGACTATGACAAAGGAAGAAATTGGCAGCGTCTACGTTATCCTCTGATCTCCCACGAGCTAAACACACCCAGAAAAGAGGGAGAAAGAGAAATTACAGAAACAGTCGGGCAGTGGTCGCGCACACCTTTAATCCCAGCACTCGTGAGGCAGAGGCAGGCGGATTTCTGGGTTTGAGGCTAGCCTGGTCTACAGAGTGAGTTCTAGGACAGCCAGGGCTACACAGAGAAACCCTGTCTTGAAAAAACAAACAAGCAAAAACGAACAAACAAACAAAAAAAGAAAAGAAATAGAAAATAAAGAGCCAAGCAAGGACACCTAAAAATGATCAAAACTAACTATCCGACTCCTGCCAGATGTCCTGGAACCTCAGTGTGTGTGCTGTGGTGTAGGCACAAAGGCATGCGCAACAAAATAAACTAAATAAGAAATAAAAGCAAAGCCTTGCTTCCCAGGTACAAGTTACGCTAACTCACATCGTATTTTGTGAAAGTGAGTTTTTTCATCACAAACAGGTTATTTAATTTATACAACCCAGGGGAGCCAGCAAGCACTGGCCCCACAATGGGCCAGACAGAGTGTGAATGGCACGGTGCTGCCGACAGCCCGAGACACAGCGGCCTCCACCTCTGCCTTCAGAAGGACCTACCTTGCAAGTCAAAGACCTGGTGCAGGGCTTCTTGGTTTCCAGATCAATGACCCCACAGTGGATATCAGGATCAAACTCTCTTTCTGTCAGAAGCACACAAACATTATTGCAGTAGACATACCAAATCCTGCCTTCAGTTTTTAAATAAGAGGACTCTCAAGATATGCAAATGATAGCCATAATACAACGTGCTCTATCACTCCTGAGTGTGCTGTGGGTGAGGAGAGAGGACTGCAGGGAGCACTGTCCGCCCTGGAGACAGCCATCAGATGCCTACAACAAGATTTTCTTAGTTATTTTGCGTAAGAGTATCTATATTCAGAAAAATCATGAGGAACAATTTTCCATACAAAGAGTGTGCGAGCGAGCACACACAACCAAATGTGCTCTTTAAGACCACAAGTAAAGACAGGTCCACCATGAAGGAACCTCTTCCCACAGCCCAAGCCGATCGGCTTTAGGAAGGCCTTTCATTTACAATCTGTACAACCAACTTTCTACACTCTTAAAACTTAGAAGCTTTAAGAGAGCTATGATGTTACCTGATAATCTCTTATTTAAAAACTTCCTGTTATTAGAACTGTCTTCAGATTTCTTTTCCAGAGCAGGCATTGCAGGAAGCCCTTTGCCATTCAGAGTCTGTCCAGGAGAAGGCAAGGTTGGCTTTGGTATTGAGGGACAGTTAAGGCCAGGCTTGACTGCAGAGCTCACAGTGGCAGGACAGGCTGGCCCGACTGTAGATTTCAGTAGTGTGCCGTCCATCTTCGGATGCATCTTGTCCACCTTCACCGAGGGCGTCATGCTGCTGCAGGACCGTGGGAATGCAGTGATGAGAGCGTTACTCCAGAGGAATGGGAGCAGGGCCCGGACTACCTGGGGATGCACAGCTCAGGGAAGGCCTTTTACATTCTGTTTGAACCACTAACAAAAGCAAGTAGAGTTCACAGCTAGCCAAGTTTGTAATCCCTTTGGACAAAAAGACCAGTGTATAAAACTGACCTCTTCTATCCTTTTGGAAACCATCGCCCATGAACCTATGGGATACTCAGACCTCACAGTCAATGCAGTTTCTACAAGAAGCAAAGCATTGAGAGTTCTAGAAGGACCAATATGATGCCACAGAATCCCAGGAGAATCCTTCACAACAGCTATCATGTTAATGAAAGAAATTATTAAACGGTGAGAATATGGAAGGCTTCATGAAAGCAGATAGCTAACAGAGCTAAATGTCCCCTGAAGACACTACTGCTGCCAACAAGTTAGCCTTGAATCAGCACATCCTGTGTCACCACGTGGGCTCTCCAATCCCTCAATACAAGCTCCTATGATACCAGCACAGGACAGAGGCAACTGGCACCAGGTTGGAGAGCAGGACGACCTGAGCCACTAACAAAGCGACTTCTCTTGTGGTCTTCCTGACACTGTTATTTTGCCTCATACAAGTGAGGTCAGCAAAACCCTAAGGCTTCACTTGGTCCCTCCTGAGCCTTGGATAAGTGTTTGCAAACTCTAATGGAGTCTGTACTCTAACAGCTGTTAAGCTGCCAAGTGACTTAAACACTGCCCTGTCTTTTCTGTGGCTTTCAGACAGCTACACAAGTGAAAGCCAAACTTCCTGTTCTTGTTCTCAATGAGCGGGGGCTCAGCGACCTGAACAGATGGGGTGAAGAGCTGTTCCTGGAAGAGCCTGACAACAACCCAGTCACTGCAAACTCCTCTGGCCTCGCCCCGCCAACAAGGTCCTTGAGCAATGGCAGGTACTCAACAATTCTCTGAGATAACCAAGGTTGTGAGACTTTGGGGACAGGATGTATGGCATACCCTTCCCCGAAAAGGGAAGCAGGCCAAGGAAGCACTATTTGCTATCAGGCTGCAAGATTATCGTGACAAAGCAAGACACGCTCTGGCCAGAGTATACTGCAGCTCATTCCGGTGATCTTGAAAGCTTCTAGCTCCAGACCCACTTTAGAAGCTTGTCAATGAAAGCATGGTGATGAGACTCCTTCCAGTCTTTCACCCTCACTGCTGCAACTTAAACCCTGATGCCTTAGACTCCAGGAGAATTAGTGCCTCACTTCCACCAGGAAGACTATAAAAGTAGGATTCGAACCCAGAGTCCTCTGACTTAAAGACCTCATGTAAAGCATATGCACACATGCTTCCCTTACCCATGTGAAAAGGGGATAACGATACATACTCACAGGGACATTATGGCCAATACGTCACAACCCAGTACAGCTCATTTCCAATAACTCACAGAGGAAAGGCCCAGTAAATATTACTAGCCTTATTACTATTGTGCTGGCTTCAACAGCTTACAGCCTGAGGTAGGGAAAGGACCAGAGCCAACAGCACCTTCACCCCCAGGGACCGCTGCAATGACTCCCAGACCGGCGCGGCCATGCTTACACTCTTCCATGGGGACCTCTGATCTGCTGCACAGGATGCATGGGCTTCATGCTCCCCCTGAGCTGTGGTTTCTCTTTGGGCAATCTGAGTAACTTGGCGCTTGAGGATGCGCACAGGGCCCCTCCACCGGGAGGCCGGCTGCTTCCGCCAGCACTACCACCTTTGCTCTTGGACAGAGAAGGGAAGAGGGAAAATACTGAAGTGTGAGGAACAGCCAAGGAAGGCTTGCTAGATGAGCTATGTCTTCTTTCTGAAACAGAAAACAAAGACAAAAAAGAACATGCATCAGGCATTCCTCAAGTGGAAAGACTGTCCCCAGAAACTAGACCCCACATTCCTGTGACATAAAGCGCACTCTAAATCCAGCAGAGTTCTTTTTTGTTTGTTTGCTTGCTTCGTTGTGCTTTTTGGCACACAGTTCCTCTGTGTGGCCTTGAACTCACACAGATCCCCTGCCTCTGTCTCCTGAGTACTGACTGGGTTTAAAGGTAGGTACCACTGCCACCTGAAGAAAGCTCTTATGTCAGCCTCAAAGACTGCTTAATTATAGCGTCTAGCAACTGGTCCCTCTGTTTCCAGTATGATCTACTCATCTGCAGTTCTGCTAGTTGGCACTGCCTTCATTCCTTCTAGCACAATACCTCTGACTCTCACAATAGAAAACTATTTAAGAAACAGACCCACTGGCTAGCCTGTGACACCAAACAAGAGCATTCCCAGGACAATCTTAGTATCCCCTAAGAACCTGCTAAATTTCAGGTCAATCATTTTAAACCACTTCTACCTTTTTAAAAAATTATCTCAGTTCACTGCAAATGGAATAACTGTTTCTTTCACACCACTAAGATGCCAAAGGCGAAGACAAAGATACCACAAAGAGGTAGGCCTGTTTATTTTCCTCCTTCTGAAACCAGGAAATAACATATGGGTGAGTACAAAGGTGTAACTGCGAGGAACTCTACCTGAGAATAAGATCTGAGTGAGAGCAGATGTCAAAAGGCCATAAACCACGGGCTGCTGAAAATGCCACCGTAAGAAGTCAGTCTTACGGTGTTTGAGGACATAGCAGTCCTGAACTCAGAATTTAAAAAAAAAAAAAAAAATCACACATTGTCTTAATATGAGACTTTACCAGATTTTCAAACCATCATCATCACAATGTGGAAAGCCGTATGAACAGTTAAAACATTAATCAAGTTAGAGTCAACAACGAGAAGCACCACTGAAATAGCTAATTTCCAATCTTCTTTTCATTGTTGAGAAGCTCTCAATGAATCTAGGACACTCCGAAAGGGCCAGTACTTCTCTAGTCTTTATCACGTACTTCAGGGACAGGTTCACACCATGGCAAATGATGCTATGGACAGAAGAATCCAAAGTCTCCAAATTCTCCATCAACTCCACGGAGGCTACAATCAAATTAAGAGCCAAATAGAGAGCCACTGAAAGTGCCCTCACCCCGACCCATATCATATAACACAGCGTGCCGGGAGTGTGTCTGCGGTGATGACCCCGACCCACATCATATAACACAGCGTGCCGGGAGTGTGTCTGCGGTCATGTCAGTTTAACATTTCCTTCTATGTGGCACCTCAGTTGTTTAGTTCAAAGCTTAATTTTCCTGCTTGGTTCCCACACTCAGGGGGGACCGAGGAAGTTTGAAAGCCAGCCTGTGCTAATAATGACTAGACCAGTCCTAACTGCAAGTGTCCATCACCACATGCAGACAGCCACACACAAAGACGATAGGCACACACACACATAGGTTAAAAATAATAACATCCAGTTGTAGTATGCTTGACGTTCTGATGTCAGCTTCTAGCACTGTAAAACTATTTGATTGTTTAAAAAAGTCAAAAGAGACCAGTCAAAATTTAGCTTGTCTCTTGTTATTCTAAAATGCCTTGAACACATGCCAAAGTGCTTTAGCACTTTTTAGTAACAATTGGAAAGATATGTCTTAATTTTGCCAGCTGTCCAAGGTAGGCAAGATTTCCTGTTTATTATCCACAAAACAGGTCTTCATTATTAACATTGGTACAGCTTTTCCTCTGATAAGAAGTTTTTTTCAAATGACAGTAGTGCAAGGGGTCTTAACCTTGGCTACCCTGAAATGACTCAGAGCTGTCAAAGGTCTAATGAGGCCGAGCACAGGGCTGTGTGCCCGGCAAGCCTGACTGGGTGAGGTGAGGGAGGACTCAGCCCCATCCCAGCCAAGACCAGATGGGCCTGAGCACAGCGGCAAGCTACAAGACATGAAGACTGACGCCCACGCAAAGAAGTGCTGTGCTGCCAAGTTAGTGTGACTTTTCTCTTCCCTTTGTGATAATCACGGAGAACAGAAAGCCCGCAGGACCCGCCCCTTGGAATGAAGATCTACGAATGAGGGAAGGATCTCTAGATCAAGGAACAGTCTACAATATAAAAACACAAGAAGTGTAAGCAAGTTAACAAAACTCCCTTAAAGGATTGTTACCAATCAATACCGAATTTAAAAATATATTGAAATGGGCACGATGTGAGAAGATGTCACAGTATACTGGGGACATGACCAGTGACCTTTCCAAGGATACAGCAAATGAATGATGTATGGAAATAACTCCATGACCGAAGTTGGAATAACCTCAACAAACAAAAAAATGTCAGCAAAATGAGTGAACAAAACAGCAATATCAGAGAAAAAAAAAGGAATTAGGTTACTGCGATTCAAAGAAAAAAAGAGAAATCCTAGAAATAGACACAAGGGAAAAAAGAAAAACCACCAGAAGAGAAATGACTGAGAAATGGCTACATTTATATGAACTAGAGTGACCACATATGGAGAACCTCTGGGATATAAACAAGAGATCACACCTGAGAATTCATGGTTCAGAGAGAACTACAAGAGAAACTAAAGACACAAAGACTTTACTAAATGAAATTAAGTGATTTCCATGCCTAGAGAAAGTCATTGATTTCCAAACACATAGTATTTAGAACCTAAACAGACATGATCTTAGAATACACTCTCCCATGAGATAACTGTGATTAAGATGTTAAAACTACAATGAAACACACAACAAAAGAAACAACAGTATCAACAGGGAATATCAACAAAGTCAATACATCAAAGAGCAGCCCATCTCTCATCAGCAACTCCCCAAGTCAGGAAAGCAGGGAGCAGCAGGCGTTTTTACTTGTGTGTATGTACGTGCCGTGTGAATGCAGATGCCTGCAGAGCAGTAGGTGGCTGTACGCTACCCAGCATGGGAGATGGGAGGACGCCTGGCCTCTGGGAGAGCACAGCAGCACCAGTGTGCTGGGCCACCTCTCCTGCCCTCATATAACACGCTTTGAAATTTGAGAACAAGTGCTCTCAATCGAATTGGCCCTCCAACAAAACTATCTAAGGAAAAAAAACTTCAAGTCAAAGCCATTCAGTAGTGCCAGTCAGCACTGCAGCAATAACTGAAACCAACACTGTGCATGCCAAGGATGAGATCTTTAATCAGAGGGGAGAAACTAAATTGTACTGAAGGAGTCGGTGGACAGAGTGGCAAGGAGGCATTGTGTTTAACATGTGTGTGATTTGCTCCACTGAAACTCTTGAAATTCATACAGAAGCATGAATTGTAAGACCCAAAAGAAAAATGGGGATGCCCCCAGCACCCCACGCCTCGGAAGGCAACACCCCAGATCACTAGCAAGAAACGTTCTTGATGCAACAGCAAGAGGGTTTTTATTCCAGAGCCTCTGGGGATCACAGCCATACAACACGCAGGGTAAAAGACTGTGAACCATGAGTGCAGAATCAGGACAGCTTTTATAGGCTTACAACAGAACCTGCCTAACACAAACCAATCATTCCTTAGCATCAAGAGCCTGCGCAGTGCAAGCCAATGGATTTGTACCACTTCATAGCTTCTAAGCCAATCAGTTTAAATTATCCAAGCCCGTGCTTTGACAACCAATCAGTTTTCTATAGAAGCCAGATAGAAACTAGTCAGCTCATTTCTGCTAACCATGGCCGCCACGTTCACATTTCCTCTTACCGGGCCAGGGTCACGCACAGGGTCACATACACATTTCCTGTTATGCATTGCCTGTTACGCATTTCCTGTTAGCCTGTTGTGCATTTCCTGTTACGCATTTCCTGTTACAGGGCCAGGGTTATGTATTCAAAGGCCCCCCCAACTAGTAGTAGGTGCTTGGGGACCTGAGCGCCCGCCAGGCACGAGCCCCGCAGCCCGCGCGGAGATCCTGCCTGCCCAGCTGCGCTTGCCTTCACCTCAGCTGCTCTGCGGAGGCGAGATGGGAAAGGATGCCAGGGACCTTCCCTCGCAGCTGGACCCTGGAGGCGGGTGTGACGTGTGCATTCATGGGCTAACAAAGAGCGAGTGGGCTAAACTTCTGCTTTTTGGGGTCATTTAAGACTTAGGCACGGGGATTCTTAGCCTGTAATTCTCATCCTTTCAGAATGACCCCAGAGAGCAACCAATCCTATGAGAAAGCGATGCTGGAGGCACCTGAGACCTGATGTCAGAGCACTCTTACTACAGAGCTGCAGGAAGAGCAAAGCCCACATGGCACTGGCACAGACACATGGCCAACGAGACAGAAAAGAGGACACAGAAAGATGACCACAGCCACCTAATCGTTGAAAATGGTGTCAAACCATCCACTGCAGAAATGATGTCTTGCAAACTACAGACATGTGTAAAACAAATAAAACCAGAGCGCAGCTCACCTCTCACAAAAATCAAGTCAAATCAATGCCCTTAGTTTAAGACTTTAAACTCTGAAACTGCTAAAGAAGGCGTAGGCAAAGTCATGCAAGTCCTTTCTGACAAGACTTTCAACAGGAAGGAACCATCAGCAATAACTGAGAGTGGGATTGTATAAAATTCAAACACTTCTCACAGCACTGGGACAACCAGCAACTTGAACAAACCGTCTAGAGAATGGAAGAAAATACTTGCCAATCATGTATCAGATAAGATTAGCATTTAGAACTTATAGAGAACTCCAAAACTTAAAAACCAATACAATTGACTGACTGGTCAATAAGCAATGGAACCCAAGAACTGCGCAGATAGTTCTCCAGTTAAGAAGCAGACTAGTAGATAAATATTTGCCAATGTTGTTTGACATCATTGGCCATCAAAGAAATGCATTTATGCTTTTATTCTTGGAATTATTAAGCTTTAATTTTACCCTAGCCCAAATGGCTGTCAAGAAAACAAGGCAGATGTAGCTCAATGCCAACATGCACTGACATCCTGTCTCACACCCAGAGCCTCATGGACTGGGTGCTGGGGAGAAAACCTGCAGTCCAAGCACTGAAGACGCAGATCAAGGCCAGCCTAGGCTACATGATATTTGAACACAGAACAAACAAGTAATAAAATGAAAAAAATAAGAAATGCTGACAACTACATGGGAGGAAAAAGAACTCTTTGCGTTAAGAGTGTAAAATGTGGCCAGGTGTGGTGGCGCACGCCTGTAATCCCAGCACTTGGGAGGGAGAGGCAGGCGGATTTCTGAGTTCAAGGCCAGCCTGGTCTACAGAGTGAGTTCCAGGACAGCCAGGACTACACAGAGAAACCCTGTCTTGAAAAAACAAAACAAAACAAAACAAACAAAAAAAAAGAGTGGAAAAAGTGTGTCTGTGAAAGTCAGGAGGTTTCTCAAATCACTGAAATCACTCACACTGACTCTGCCATAACCAAGCCCAGGTTTCTATGCATGAAGGGTTCTTCTAAGTCTGCATGCCACAGACATACTTGTACATCCATGTCTACTATTTAACTCTACACAACAGCCAAGATATAAAGCTAGTATAGCTGTCCATCAACTGATGAACAAATAAAAATATACATACATACACAGCGAAATTTTACTAACTATAAAAATTAAAATTGTGATATTTGTTGGAAATATCACATTTGTGATATTTCTCTCATTTGTGGAATGTTGATTTGAAACACATGGGGGGGAACTCTTGAGGGAGGAAGAAGTCTGCAGCAATGAGGAGAAAGAAACAGAGAGGGTAATAGAATGTCTCATGAAAATAGATGGGGTGGTACTCCAGGAGAGCCAACAGGATGCCATGAGGACGCGTGGGGAGATGGAGGCCACAAAGGGGCAGTGTGTGGGGAGACAGACGACGATAGCTCGGGCCCACACCCCACACTCCCCAAGCACAATGCTATAGATACGATTGGGATAAATCAACTTCCTTGCATGCTACTTTTAAAAGTTAATAAAAAATAAATAAAAGCCAGCCTCTCAAGAGATTATGATGGATCTGGTTCGAAGCATCTGAGGAATGTCCAGAGTACACAGACTTCTGTGAGCTTCCTTTACTGTGTGAGGAAATGTGCAGCCTAGTCTTCAAGCCTGTGCTAGACTAGGCCAACTCTTCAACAACCATTAACCACGACTAAGTCAAGTCAGAATCTGCACAGGCTGAGACACATGCCAAAGAGCAGTGTATGTATGTATGTATGTATATATATATATATATATATATATATATATACACACACACACACACACACACACACACACACACAGGGTTTACTCATTTCATAGGGCGTACTGCCATTCCGTGTTTTCCAATTATTTCCACTTCTATTAAAAGCCACATAAACTACAGATTTTTGGTTGTTTTTGTTTTTGTTTTTAATCTTGTACTAACTGTATGTCTGAGCGTTCTGCTTGCATGTGTATATGTGGCTTGTGGGGGCCAGAGGTTGGAACTGGAGTTACGGACGTGGGTCTTCTGCAAGAATAAACAAACTGCTCTTTAATCCCAAGTCATCTCTTAAACCCATGTTGTTGTTATTTGCTTTTAAATCAACATCTGAATGAATTTTCAATTTTGTCACTTTCCTTTCTTCCTAGTTTACACATTTCTCCAGAGAGTATCCCTGGGACCTTAGGACCACCATCTGTGTCTCAGGACACTCGGCCCTCAGGTCTCTCCTGCTTAGCCGCCAGCAGTGCCCCTCTGCTGTACACAACCTTTCCACTCCTCTCATTTCCAAATGGGCTGCACAGCTCTCAGCTGACAGCTATTTCCAAGTCAATACATCATGAAGTAATAGTGACATTAAAATGACTATCTACGGCAATCCACATGGGCTAGTTTGCTTTCTGTTGTTGGGATAAAACACTGACCAAATACAACATGGGGAGGAAATAGAGCACTTTGGTTTACAAGTTATAAACTATCATCAAAGAAATCCTATGCAAGAATTCAAGCTAGGAAACTCAGGCAGGAACAAACACCAAGACCATGGAGGAAGAGCCCTGCTACTTACTGTCTCACTTCTCCAGGTTTGCTCAGGCAACTTCCCCCCTTCCCCTACCCTCCAGCCCCCCCTCCCCCCAAAACAGGGTTTCCCTGTATAGACCTGGCTCTCCTGGAACTCACTCTGTAGACCAGGCTGACCTCGAACTCAGGAATCCACCTGCCTCTGCCTCCCAAATTCTGAGATTACAGGCGTGTGCCACCACCGCCCGGCTCAGCCAAAGCCCAGGTTTATCTGCCCAGGATTAGCACTGCTTACAGGGGGATGAGCTGGGCCCTCCTACTTTAACCAGCAATCAAGATAATGCCCCCAGACATGCCCACAGGCTAATCAAAGGAGGCCAATTCCCTTGAGGCTCCTTCTTCCCAAATATTGCAGTTCAAAAGAGAAAGAGAAACGCATCCTCACCAAGGGTATCTGACCACTCAGTCCGGCTGGTGGTGCTGAGCTGGGTGTATGCTTGCAGAGCCGCCGGCCCGCCCTTATGTCCATTTGCCTCCTGCAGTCAGCGTGAGCTCTCCGCCTGCTGCCCAAATGCCATGCCCCCCACCACCCGACTGGACTCCCAGCCCTATGAACCAATCATACTCCAAAACAAGCTGTTTTCTGTTTGTTTTTCAAGACAGGGTTTCTTTACATAGCTATCCTGGAACTTGCTCTATATAGCCCAGGCTGGCCTCGAACTCAGAGATCAGCCTGGCTCTGCCTCCTGCAGCTTATACACCTGTTTGATTAACACACTGTAGGAGTAATATGAGGTCTACAGTATAGGAAGGAAAACTCAACTAGAATTGTGTAATTTTTTCATATACTGGGTATCAGATTCTCAAACAGGTTTCTCATAGCAATTGTATAGCAGTTCAGGTCACCAACTTAAATTAGGTCAACTTTGGGGTTTAGTTGCTGTTGTTTAATATTTTATGATGGTGCAACAGTGATGCCTACTCAGAAAAACAGTGCTCGACTTTTTAATGTACATGTTTCAACGCTAAAATGCTCCAACTAGGTATACTTAATGTATTTCTGACTTATAGTTTTATCTTTCCACTTTTAAAAAGAAGACTGTTACATAGCATGTGCAATTTCCTTCCTCTCTCAAGATCGAATGCTTGGGTCACATGAACCATCCACTCAGATAAAACTATTCCCACCATAGTGCTCATTTTGGGAATACGACGTTTCTTCCAAAGCTACTAAAATACTGTAGAATAATTTATACATAACACATTTTATATTTGCTTATATGTAATATATTTGGGGTGATGAGTTTTTGGTCAGAGGTACCAGAAAACAATTCCCACAGCCAGGGCTACAGAGAAACACTGTCTCGAAAAACTAAATAAATAAATAAATAAATACATGCATACAATTCCTACCCCACCCCCGAAAAAAAAAAAAAAAAAAAAACAAAATACTATTGCCATGTTCCTGGTTACCTATGAGAACTCAAGACCCATTACAGAAACACTTCAACTATAGGACATGGAAAAAATTGCTTTGGTCCTGAAGAGGAAGCTTCATAGCTTTGGAAATTGCTAGAGGCTTCCAGGGTAAACTTCTAATCAGCAGTCTTACCCAGCTATGAATCTAGTCAGCTGTGACTAACACAGTAAGGTACGGGGATAAACAACTACTTTCCTATTGGGTGTAAGGCTAGCTCCACACAAGGAAATCCATACCTGGTCCTGCAAATCTGAAGAAGAACTGACAGTTGGGGAACTGTATTAGACAGGGCTCTATAGAGACACAGAACTTATGGAATGAATAAATCTATCTATCTATCTATCTATCTATCTATCTATCTACCTACCTACCTACCTACCTACCTATCTATCTATCTATCTGGAATTTATTGCAATGACTTACAGGTTACAGTCCAACTAATCCAATAAAGGTTAGCTGTGAGTGGAAAGTTCAAGAATCTAGTAGTTGCTCAATACGGCAGACTGGGTGTCTGTTGGTTTTCTGTATATGCTGGGATGTAGGCTCCAATGCTGGTAAAGAAATAGATGTGTAAGCAAGGTGAGGACAAGCAGGCAAAGGAAAAAACCTACCTACCTTCCTTCCTTCCTGTCCTTCCACACCTTCCAACAGAAGGTGTGGCCCATATTAAAGGTGTGTCTTCTGGCCTCAAGATCCAAATCAAAGGCCTCTTGTCCTCCTGCCTCCATTTCTGGATATTAATCCTGTCAGATACAGTATTAAAGTGTTCTCTACAACGGGCAGTGGTGGCACACGCCTGTAATCCCAGCATTTGGGAGGCAGAGGCAGGCGGATTTCTGAGTTCGAGGCCAGCCTGGTCTACAAAGCGAGTTCCAGGACAGCCAGGACTACACAGAGAAACCCTGTCTCGAAAAACCACACACACACACACACACACACAAAAAAAAAAAAAAAAAAAAAAAAAAAAAGTGTTCTCTAAATTAGCATGTCTATGTCCACAGAGGAGTATAGTTCTTAGACATCTCAGAGAAACTTCTAACAGAGAATAACAGACATTCACAATGGAGTGAGGTGCAGAGTGTGCAGAATTCGTGTGGACCGTTAAGGAAGAGGGAGGTGGAAAGACTGTGAGAGCCAGAGATCGGGAGGACTGTGACATGGAGCACTGTGACATGGAGGTGACAAGATCGCCATACTCACGGATCAGCTGTGGCTGCCTGCACAAGATGTGCTTAAAGGCAAGCCAGGTGACACTTGAGCATGAAGGAAAGGGGAAGGCTCGGGCTAAGTAACTATTGATAGCTGATGGCTTCTGGAGGGAAGAGCCAGCTTTTCTTAAGGGTGTGGTCCATGATTAAGTCCCCTGTGAAAGCTCCTATTAGTCAGGGACCCCTGGAGTCACAGAACTTACGGAATGTCTCTCTATATTGAGGGAATTTATTGTGATGACTTAGTCTGCAGTCCAACTACCCCAACAATGGTCAGCTGTGAATGTGATGTCCAGGATTCTAATAGTTGCTCAGTCCCAGGAGGCTAGGTGTTGTTTCAGCTACTTATACAGAAGTGTAGAAGTAGATTCCAACAGACGTTCTGACAAATAAATGCAAGCAGATGAAGAAGAGAACCTTCCTTCTTCCAATGTCCTTATGTAGGGCTCCAGCAGTGGCCCAGATGAAAGAAAGGTGTGTGCTACCACTCCTAGATCTGGGACTTGTTTTATCCCAGGCTGACTGTGAACTCAGAGATCTCCTTGCCTCAGTCTCCTGGGATTAAAGGCATGTACTACCTTGCCTGGGCCTAAGCTTTTCATGGCCACTATGCCTCAAAAATTCCATGCCAAGATCCAGGTCAGAAACTTTTGTCTTCCCGCCTCAAGATCTGGATCACAGGTGCGCCCTCCAATTCTGGATTGTAGTTCATTCCAGATATAGTCAAGTTGACAACCAGGAATAACCATTACAATCCACCCCTTGTCAACTTGACAAATAATATATTATGTCCACATGAAGCAATAACAAGGTCATGAATACGCCTAAATGATCTAACTACTTCTCATAAAAATGCAAAGGCATTTGTAAATTTACAATGGGGAAATGCCCCTTGGTAACATTCTTTTAGTATCTTGTCTTAGGGTTTCTATTCCTGCACAAACATCATGACCAAGAAGCAAGTTGTGGTGGAAAGGGTTTATTGAGCTTACACTTCCACACAGCTGTTCATCACCAAAGGAAGTCAGGACTGGAACTCAAGCAGGTCAGGAAGCAGGAGCTGATGCAGAGGCCATGGAGGGATGTTACTTACTGGCTTGCTTAGCCTGCTCTCTTATAGAACCCTTCATGCTTTCAAAACCAGTACCACCTGGGTGACTCTTACACAGTACCAAGTCCTGCTACAGCACGAGGTACAACCTTGGCTATCTGGAACACACCCTTTGTGCTCTCAGAAAACACTTCCCAGAAGATTTTACCTCAGTGATGCTGGTTTCTTCTTAATTGCCACTAATTTCTTAGCTCCAGCTAACCAGCATCAATAGTCCAAGTAACACAAAAGTTCTCTTTAGTGGTTCTGGTATCTTGTTAATCACAGCTGATTCTTCAGCCCCAGCTAATCAAAACCACAGAATCTTCATGGCCCTAATAAGAGTCTTTAATCTTCCCTCTGAAATTTCACAAGCCAGGCCTCCATCTTCTGCACTGTTCTCAACATAATCTTCCAAGCTCCTCCACAACATCTCACAGAGGTCTCATCACTGAATAGACCATCTAGCCCAAAGTTCCAAAGTCCTTCCACAGTCCTCCCCAAAACATGGTCAGGTTGTCACAGGAATACCCCCCACTATGCTGGTACCAATTTGCCTTAGTCAGGGTTTCTATTCCTGCACAAACATCATGACCAAGAAGCAAGTTGTGGAGGAAAGGGTTTATTGAGCTTACACTTCCACACAGCTGTTCATCACCAAAGGAAGTCAGGACTGGAACTCAAGCAGGTCAGGAAGCAGGAGCTGATGCAGAGACCATGGAGGGATGTTACTTACTGGCTTGCTTCCCCTGGCTTGCTCAGCCTGCTCTCTTATAGAACCCAAGAATACCAGCCCAGAGATGGTACCACCCAAAAGGGGCCCTCCCCCACTTGATCACTAATTGAGAAAATGCCCCACAGCTGGATCTCATGGAGGCACTTCCCCAACTGAAGCTCCTTTTCCTATGATAACTCCAGCCTGTGTCAAGTTGACAACAAAACTAGCCAGTACATATCTCAACTTAAATACCAATTGATGTTAAAGAAATTGGAAGAAAGCACAAATAGCTATACAAATGTGTCCTTCACAAAAGAAAACAGAAGCATTCATATTACTTTATGGTCCTAGTTTCTGCAACTGGTCACGCGGCCTTACCCATTCTGTATTTCCTCTACCCTCTGCAAGCACCTCAGCAGGTCTTCACTCTTTTCCTCGAGGAGAACCCTCCATTCCTTTATCCCTGATGGGTCTGCATGCATCCTTTGTCATCCTGCTTGGATTAGGCTATTGTAGTTTCCCACTAACTTTAATCACAGGACATTGTAGTACTAAGAAGACGCCCTAAGGGATCTCCTGCACTCTAGATATAATCCTTCTTACCTCCATTGTTGAGAGGAAATCCAATTTCCCCATGGTAATCTGGATCCATCACCCCTCCTAATACTGTTATTCCTTTCTTAGCCTGTTGGTTTAAGGGCATTAGAAGCCCAAATGACCGAGCGAGCGTAAGTCTGAGCTTCCAGGTCAATGGAATGCTTGTTGTGGCTCTGGGTGGGAGCACTCCCCTCTCTGGAACCAAAACTTCTAGGCCAGCAGAAACTAGGGTTAAGGGGACAGAAACTATTACCTTTTCCATCCCTTGATTCCTGGCAGTGGGAGAAACTACCACATATCAGGCACTGATTCTGAGCATACACTGCCTTCTGAACCTACTGTGAGTCAGACATCAGTCAAAACTCCATTAATTACCTGTCCTCCATAAGCCCCTACTTTAACTGAAAGCCACAATTGGGGGCGGGGGCGGGGGAATCTCCTGGTATCAATTCAGAGTCAGTATACTATAGACCCGATAAGTCTGATTATTTCCTTTCCCCAGTGTACAATTAGCCTTGTAAACGGCCATAGGTCCCTCTCAGGAAGTACTAGAGAAAGGCTAACAGCAAAACTTGTAGGTGTCTTATCAAGATCCTTCCTCAGGGGAAGGCCACCCCTTCATTCAAGGGGTTCTGGATCTGCAAACTGGCTCAAGTCTGGAAATTGATTCACTGGCCGAGACTGCCTTTTGCCACGATCCAAAGTAGCTTTTCTTTCATTTGTTTGAGAATTTTTCTGCTTATACAGATCAAACAAATATGTAATAGGCTTCCTATTTCATGCCTGGAAACACCATGACTGATTAGCCACTACCAAAAGTTCATACAAATCATGTCATTATAAACTTCACCTCTCCTGGGCCGACCACTACAGGACTGGTCATTATAAACATTGTGTTGTCTAGACCACCCATCACAGTAGCTGTGGCCGTCTCTGAAGACCCACTGCTGCCCCCTGGCCCTGCCTCCGCATTCATCCAGGAGAGCAGCATGTCCAGCCCTAAGGTCTGGTACGGGGAAACGGTAGACGCAACACTCTTTAACCGCGCCGTTTGAGTCTTACAGAACTTGTGAAGGACATACCTTCTGGGCCATCCCATTAGGTTTTACACAAAGTATCCATCCCAGCATTGTAATTTTCCTGAGCCTTAAAATCTCTTAGCAACACTAAGCCAAGGGATAAGTAGGTCATCTTTTGATAAACGCTTCAAACAAACTTCTGACCTTTCTTAACTCTGCAATCTTCCATATTAAACCTAGAATCTCCACTCAGAGGGCCCATGTCAATAAACTCAGCCTGATCTAGTTTTATGTTCCTTCCACCATTATCCCACACCCTTAAAATCCATTCCCACACATATTTCCCATACTTCTGCTTGAATGAATTAGCAAACTCATTAAGCTCCTCAGTAGTGTAGCACACTTCCTCATGGGCTACACTTCCTCCCTCCCCTCGAGGGGCCTGCTTTGCCTTGAGTGTGATTATAGGTCTAGAAGAAACTACTGGTGGGCCTTGAGGAACATCAGTATTGTCTTGTCTGGCATTTTCTTCAGAGAAAGTCATCGCTGGTTTATCGGACTCTAGGGGATTAATTTCCTCATGTTAAAAAAGGTATTACTTGCCGGGTGTGGTGGCGCACGCCTTTAATCCCAGCATTTGGGAGGCAGAGGCAGGCGGATTTCTGAGTTCGAGGCCAGCCTAGTCTACAAAGTGAGTTCCAGGACAGCCAGGGCTACACAGAGAAACCCTGTCTCGAAAAACAAAAAAAAAAAAAAAAACCCAAACAAACAAACAAAAAAAGGTATTACTTCATTCAAGGGGTGGGGCTGAAGGTACAACTTCCTCAGAGATTCCTTTGATAATCTGAAGATTCAAAGTTCTCAGCTTCAACAGGGTCCTCCCACACATCCCCATCCCAAGTTATAGGATCCCATTCTTTGCCAATTAATGCCCTTACTTTAACTGCTGACACCCTCTGAGGCTGAGATGGGAATTTTTGATGTAAGTCAAGCCAACCTTATAATGAGGGCTTCACACCTAAAGAAATGTTCAACATCCTTAGTCATCAGGGAAATGCAAATCAAAACAAACCTGAGATTTCACCTCACACCAGTCAGAATGGCTAAGATCAAAAACTCAGGAGAAAACAGGTGCTGGCAAGGATGTGGAGAAAAAGGAATACTCCTCCACTGCTGGTGGGGTGGCAAGGTGGTACAACCACTCTGGAAATCAGTCTGGTAGTTCCTCAGAAAACTGGGCATGACACTCTGGAGGATCCTGCTATACCACTCCTGGGCATATACCCAGAGGATTCCTCAGCATGTAATAAGGATACATGTTCCACTATGTTCATCGCAGCCCTATTTATAATAGCCAGAAGCTGGAAAGAACCCAGATGTCCCTCAACAGAGGAATGGATAAAAAAAAAATGTGGTGCGTGTGTGTGTGTGTGTGTGTGTGTGTGTGTGTATGTGTGTGTGTATATATTTATATATACACACACACATATATATGTGTATATGTGTGTGTATATATATGTGTGTGTATATATATATACACACACACATATATATATACACACACATACATACACACATATATATACATACATACATACATACAATGGAGTACTATTCAGCCATTAGAAACAATGAATTCATGAAATTCTTAGACAAATGGATAGAACTGGAGAACATCATCCTAAGTGCAATCACAAAAGAACACTCATGCTATGCACTCACTGATAAGTGGATATTAGCCTAGAAGCTTGGAATACCCAAGACACAATTCACATATCAAATAAAGCCCAAGAAGAAGGAAGGAGAGGCCCCTGTTCCTGGAAAGGCTTCAGTGCACCAGTGTAGGGGAATACCAGGACAGGGAAGCAGGTAGGGGTGGACTGGGGAACAGGGGGAGGGAAGAGGGCTTATGGGACTTTCAGGGAGGGGGATCCAGGAAAGGGGAAATCATTTGAAATGTAGATAAAGAATATATCGAATAAAAAAATAAAATAAAATAAAATAAAAATAATGAGGGCTTCAGTTTGATTTTCTGCAACTCGAGCTCTACGGCTTCTGGAGAGAAGATTCTCTTCAAAGACACCTTTAGATTGTGTTCTCTTAAAAACCTTTAAATTGTTCACTTGCATCTGGAGCCGTCCAATTTTACCACACAACTCATTCTTTCCCTTCACCAATGTATCCAGAGATACTAAGAGCAACAAGCCAGCAGAATCACTTTCCAAATATTCTCCTAAATTGTAGAAAATTTTGTACACCAGGTCATCTAATTAATTGCCAGTTACAAAGGATGGATCGAGACAATCAAAGGCATTCGCTTCTTTAAGTTTGAAATATCATTTCCACCATGGGCTTTCAATATTCTCCAAGCTCCCAGGAGAGAGAGTATCTGGAGAGGTTTCAGTAGGCGAAGATGCTGGTGAATTATGTGTTGGCAAATTATTTCAGATTCTTAAAAGATTCATTCTTATACTTCTGCTCTTCTAGAACCATTCCCAGTACCAACTTCTGTATTAGTCAGAAGTTCTCTAGAGTCACAGAACTTAGAGAATATTTCTCTATATTGAGAGAATTTATTATGATGACTTACAATCCAACTAACCCAACAATGGTCAGCTGTGAATGGGAAGAATCTAGTAGTTGCTCAGTCCCACCGAGGCTAGTTGTTTTAGCTGGTCTTCTGTAGAAATAGATTCCAACAGATGTGCTAACAAGTAAGTGCAAGTAGGTCAAGAAGAGCAGGCCTCTAGCAGAAAGTGTGGGCCAGGTTGAAGGTGTGTACTGCCACAGGAATAACCATTACAAAGGCCCACACCAGTATATATGAACTACAAATTGGAATTAGTGGGTGTCTTAGTTAGGGTTTCAAGGCAGAAGCATGGCAGCATCCAGGCAGGCATGGTACTGGAGGAGCTGAAAGTTCTACATCTTCATCTGAAGGCAGCTAGTGGAAGACTGACTTCTAGGCAACTAGGGTGAGGGTCTTAAACCCACACCCACAGTGACACACCTACTCCAACAAGGCCAAACCTCCTAATAGTGCCACTCCCTGGGAAAAGCATATACAAACCATAACATTCCACTCCCTGGCCCCCATAAGCTTGTTCCAGCATAAGTCTATGGGGGCCATACTTAAACATAGCATAATGTAAAATACATTTAGTCCAACTTCAAAAGTCCCTGTAGTCTATAGCAGTCTCAACAGTGTTAAAAGTCCAAAGTTCAAGGTCTCTTTTGATATTCATCCAATCACTTAACTGTAATCCCCCAAGCAAGACAGAAAACCAGCTGGGCAAAGTCCAAACTCTGCATCTCCATGACTGATGGCAAAGCAGTCTTCAGATATCCAACTCCTTTTTCATCTTTGTTGACTTCAACAAGTTTCTTTCTCCTGGGCTTGTTCCACTCCCTGTTAGCAGCTTTCCTTGGCAGGCATCCTGTGGCTCTGGCATCTTTAACTTCTTGGGGTCCCCAAGTCAATTTCAGCTTCACAGCTTCTTGTTCAATGTCTGAGATCCACACATGATCTTCTGTGCATCTCCAAAGAGCTGGTGTCACTTCTCCAGCTGTGCCCTCTGTAGCACTCTAAGTTCAGATTGATCCACTCCGCTGTCACTGCTGTTCTTGGTGGTCACCCCATGGTACTGGCATCTCCAATATGCTAGGGTCTTCCAATGCAACTATGCTTCACCAAAGCCTCTCATAGGCTCTCTTCATGGTACCAAGCCTCAACTCCTTTGCATGACCACTTCAGTCCTGGGCAGTCAATTACAACTGAGGGTACACTTTCACCAATGGCCTTCCATGGCCTCTCACAGTACCAAGCCTCAGCTGTTCTTCATGATGCCTTCATGTCTTCAAAACCAGTGCCACCTGGATGATTCTTACAAGTTACCAAGTACAGCTGCAGCATGCGGAACACTTTGCTATCTCTGGAATACAGCTTCTTTGTGCTCTCAGAAAACACTTGCCAGATTTCACCTCAGAGATGCTGGTCTTTTCTTAATCACCACTAATTCTTAGCTCCAGCTAACCAGCATCAATTATCCCAGTAATCTCCTTCTCCTCTTGAATATAAAGCCAGAGACAAATGGCCGAAGCTGCTGAGTCCTGCTGTTTGCAGGAGCTGAAACATTGGCCCCCTTTGCTCTATTACGTTATCACTAGCTTCCTTTTTCCCAGCTCCTTCACTGCCTAAGTTGGCTGTCCTGAATCTTGCTCCTTAGACTGACTTTGAACTCAAGAGATCTGCATGCCTGTCTGCTAAGCACTGGGATTAAAGGTGTGGCCCACCAAGCCTGGATTAAAATTTTTCTTCACCTGGAATTTGCTTCATTCTAGGCTGGCCTTGAACTCAGAGATCTGCTTATCTTTGCCTCCTGGGATTAAAGGCTTGTACTACCAAGCCTGGACCTAAAGTTAACTGGGTGAATCTTGCCCTAAGGTCACCACTCCTTTAATTCAATTTATTATCCTTGAATTCAGCTCTATTTCACTTCCTAGAGTCCCTTTAATACTCAAACTATATATTTTGTACTTTTCCTTTCTCAGCTTGCTATGTTTGTTCAAAATTCTCTTCATCAGACTTAACCAGAGAACAAAGTCTTTGTTGGGCTTTTTTGAGACTTCCTTTGCAGATGCAATTAATATAAATCTCTTTACCTTAGTCCTAGGCAGTCTCTTCAGACAATGGCAAAAAGCAGCCATGGTCTTTACCAAAACATCACAAAAACAGTCTCTCAGCCACATATTAAAGTTCTTCTCCACTGAAACCTCTTGGGCTGTCAGGCCTACACAGTTCAAATCACCCTCAGCACCACTGTCTTCCATATTCCTACTAGTCTGACCCATTAAGCCCCACTTAAAGAATTCCGTGTCTTTCCAAATCCAAAGTCCCAAAATCCACATTCTTCCGAACAAAAGCATGGTCAGGCCTATCACAGCAATACCCCAGTCCCTGATACCAACTTCTGTCTTAGTTAGGGTTTCACTGCTGTGAACAGACACCATGACCAATGCAAGTTTTACAAAAGACAACATTTAATTGGGGGTGGCTTACAGGCTCAGAGGTTCAGTCCATTGTCATCAAGGCAGAAACATGGCAGCATCCAGGCAGGCATGGTACTGGAGGAGCTGACAGTTCTACATCTTCATCTGAAGGCAGCCAGTGGAAGACTGACTTCCAGGCAACTAGGGTGAAGGTCTTAAAACCACACCCACAGTGACACACCTACTCCAACAAGGCCACACCTCCTAATAGTGCCACTCCCTGGGAAAAGCATATACCAACCATAATATTGGGGTACTTTAAAAGGAGGTAAACACAACACTGGGAAGAAAAGCAGCAGGGATGTGGATCTCAGAGGAATTGCAAGGAGGAATGGGGTGAACATAAACAAAATAATCATGTGCAACATCCAACTCTAAAAGACTAATACAAGTATTTTAAAAGAAGAAACAGGAGAAAAATGTAGCACATACACCTGGCTGAAGTGGCCACATGGGTGTACATCAAATGTACATCCCTCCAACATCCACCATACACTCCAGTTCACCAGAGGTATTCTATGTCCACACCCGGTTCCTAAGCTTCCTGTCTACTCTCATCTCCTCCTGTATGGCTTCCCAACAAGCTGCACCTACTAACCCTTTGTTCACCCATTCACAGACGAACACCAGGTCTTTCAGAGTCAGTAATGACCGTTCTAACGCTCTCTTCTCTCCTCCTGTGAGGTTTGTGTGCTGTGCTATACCCTCCTGTGCTTTCACTGCCCAGCTCACAACTGCCTGACACCTGCCTTGGCCTTTCAGGGTGCTACATCATGCTACTGCCCCACTGTCCTTGTCTTCTCCAGTTAATATCTGTCCATGCCTAATAAGCGCAGAAGCAGTGGTTCTCAGACTTCCAACGCTGCAGCCCCTCAATACAGTCCCCCATGTTGGGGTGACCTCCAACCATAACATTATTTTTGTTGACATTTCGTAACTGTAATTTTGCTACTGTTATGAACTGTAAGATACCTGTGATTTCCAGTGGTTCTGGGCGACTCCTGTGAAAGGGCCACCTGACCTCCAAAGCAGTCACAACCCACAGGTTACAAACTCAAGACTCCATATTTCTAATCTTTACTTCTGAGGGTGTGCATGTAGAATTTGAGCTTGTATTATGTGTGCACTCCTGTGAGTACAAGCACACATGTGCCAGGAACATGTATAGAGATTAGAAGAGGACCTGAGCGTCAGTCCGTCCTTGCCTTCGCTTTGAGGAAGGGCGTCTGTTCTCTGTGACTGCCTGTGCCAGGCTGGGTCCTGGGAGGCTGCAGGGACCCTTCCTGGCCTGCCTCGCTTCAGAACTCGGATTAGACACACGCTGCACTGTCCGTTATGTAGGGTCTTGGAATCTGAACTCAGGTGTTTACTCTCTCTCAAGTCACTTTGTCCGCTGAGCTGCCATGCTGAACTAGGATTTACAAGGTTAAAGGTCTGCTGATACCTATTTCTCAACAAATGTAACTCATAGTTATTTAAAAAGAATCATGAAATTTTTGTTTACTAAAAAATTCAAAGTACACTGTAACACCGTATATAAGTTAGGTAAGGACAGAAAATATTAGCTCAAGGCTTTGTCATGCTACTGATTTGTACATGAGCTGTTCCCTCACACCAGGAGTTGGCACCTTCTCTGTGAAGAACAGAGTTTGGCCTTCTCAGGAAAAACTAAACAGAATCAATCAGGCTTGCATTAGACTCCCCTGGCTTCTGACTATGTCTCCTTATTTTCCTAAGATCTTAAGCTGGTCATACAGCTCTTCATTTTTTTTTTAATAGCACTTGTTCAGATATAAGAAGAGAAATGCTCATAGGTGGGCTAGGGACTCTATCTTGGGTAGACAAAGTGGTGGCCAAATGCTAAGCCTAACTACCGTGTGTTTTGCGAAACAAACCAAGATAAGTTTTCAAAGCACTCCTCTTCCAAGATCTGGCTCCAGGCCAGAGAAAGCACACTTTGTCCCTGAATAAAGAGGGTGGGGTGAACAGCTCCATCAAGAGACAGGTGCCCACCGGCAGACAGACAGACACAGAGACAGGGTGCGTTGGGTAGGGATAGTGTCTTAGTTAGGGTTCTATTGCTGTGAACAGACACCATGACCAAAGCAAATCTTATGAAAACAACTTTTAATTGGGGCTGGCTTACAGGTTCTGAAATATCCAGGCAGCCATGATACAGGAAGAGCAGAAGGGTTCTACATCTTCATCTGAAGACTGCTAGCAGAATACGGAATTCCAGGCAGTTAGGATGAGGGTCTGAAAGCCCACACCCACAATGACACAACTACTCCAACAGGGCCACACCCTATAATAGTGTCACTCCCTGGGCTGAGCATATACAAACCATCACAGACAGGAAAAGAAAAACATTGTAAACACACATGGGGTAGGTGGGGTAAGCATACAGACTAAGGCATAACAAGGGGAGTGGGAGTCAGGGAAGACAGAGAGGGAAGAAGTTGGGAAAGAGAAGTCAGGACAACCTCCACCAACACACTGTGTGACATCTGCCCTCCCCTCTTCCCCCCGCCCCCACACCGCAGGAGGATATGAGGAGGGAGAGTAAGAGCGGAAGAGGTGTTCCATCTAGTTTCCAAAGGGAAGGCAACCATAAATACTGATTTTATAACTCTGAATTCATGCTGAATTGTATTTGTTCCCTAATTATAAGTATCAAAACCAACGTATAAATCAAAAGAAATGAAGCAAATAATTACACATTTTAATCTCTGCTCTAACGGTAAATATTTGTTATTAAGAATACAGCTTTTGCCGGGCTGTGGTGGCGCACACCTGTAATCCCAGCACTTGGGAGGCAGAGGCAGGTGGATTTCTGAGTTCTAGGACAGGCTGGTCTACAGAGTGAGTTCCAGGACAGCCAGGACTACACAGAGAGACCCTGTCTCGAAAAACCAAAAAAAAAAAAAAAAAAAAAAAAAAAAGAATACAGCTTTTTAAAAAAAAGTTTTAAAGGTAGTTTATAAATCCTTACATTTTGTGAATTGTTTTTAATGCTAAACACTGAACAGAGTTGACATGACTATTAAATACATATACTTTTTACAAAAGAAACCCCGGATTCAGTAAAGCACTTGACACCACCACATGAGAACCTTTGTTCAGAACTCCAGAGCCTACACGAAATCGGATGCAGCCCATACATCTGCAATCCCTGCACTCCCACAGCAATAGAGGGGGAAACAGGAGAGCTTTCGAAGCTCTGAGGCGGTTAGCCTGACTCTTACACAGTGGCAAATGCGGTGAGAACAGACACTGAGGTTGTCTCTGTCTTCTACACTTATGCTATGATTCAGGGAGACCCCACACTCACACAGAGACACCGAGACATACAGGGAATCCAGGCAGAGCTTTAATATATATGTATATATTTAAAGTTCTAGCCGCAATTTACATATCTAAAACACAGCAAGGGATATATATACCACCCTTCATGGCCACTGTCCTTTTCTTAGTGGACATCATGCAGACAGGATAACAGCTAAGAAAAGCCTATTCAACTCAGGTTCTTTCTTGAATCTTATTAAATGTTTTACTGTTCTTTTATCATCCAAGAGACTAAGAGCTGAGACATCTTAGCAGAGCCAGAAGCAACTCGTGCCGAGTCTAAGTGCATTAATAGGATTTAGGGGACTGTCTCAGTCTGATCAATTTCCTAACACAGTAGTAAAATTCCCCAGTCTGATAAGGGTCATCAATGGAAAAAAAGTTTAAAGCTAGTATCTCTTGAGCACTATAGCACAGCTACATGGCATACTACAGACCAACAGTCAGCTGCCCCATGACTAAGAGGCCACAGGTTCCTCCTGAGGCCCAGGACCCACAGACAGTATCCTTGACCCAGGAGAGGTGAGGACTGAAGCCTCGCATTTGGCCATGTGTGGCAAGCCCTTTCCAGACAGCAACTTAGGGAAGACATAGAATTCATGCAAAAAGATATAAATCCACAACAAAGAATGTTTAGTCAACCAATTTTGTTTTATAATTTTAAGAGTTAGCTTATTTTCCTGACAAGTCTCAAGTGAAACTCAGGAAAACGTGGAGACAACATGGAAGAAGGTAGTTACGGTACACGGTCAACCTAGTAAGGTTACCAAGCCCAGGACTTGTCTTTAGATGAGACTCACACTTCCAGATACTGCCAGGGAAGACCAAACGGGCTGCATTGGGCATCGGGAAATGTATAAATTCATCCAGTCTCTGAAAGCCTCACTCCAGAAATTTCCCACCAGCATCCTCAGATAACACAGACTTAGCCATCAGCCTTACACCTGCTCACAGCATGTCAAGTACATGAAAACACACAGACTCTTGGCCAGGCATATACCATGCAGCAACATGTGTCACTAAACGCTCAGTTTAGAATCTCTCATTCGTAAGACGCCCCTTCAGAGACTTCACCTCACTGTTCTCATGTCCAAGGTAAGAATGCAATGTGCTTCTAATGGGGCACTCCACCCCCAACCGTCACAATTTACTCTCAGTCTGCCAAAGGCAGAACCTAAAGCATCACCTCTATCATCTGCCCTTTACTGTGATGATATCCTCCTGAGGAATACCCAGGACAAACACGCACGCACGCACGCACGCAAGCACGCACGCACACACGCACGCACACACGCACGCACATCCCGGCTGCTCTTTCTGACACTCGGCTGAGCTGTACCAGGGCTTCTCCCTGGCGCTGCTGTGCACAGCAGCCGTGCTTTAGACCCTCCTTGCGCTGTCCCCACTTGGTCTAGTACTTACCAATAATCTGTTACGTAAATGTACCAACTGACTAGGACAATGTTTGCTTTAGCACTGTTCCAAGCAGTATTTTCAAACAATGGTGTTAGTTTAATGTAGAAGTTCATATTTATTTTAATAAAACTACATGGCAGCCCATGGAAAACTGTCAGCAAGGACTGTCTACACAGGTATGTTTCTATTTAACAGCGTCTCATCACTTTCATAGGTACCGGCTTTTTCCTGGTCCTGCCATCTTCTTTCAAAAGCACTCCCGTGTATCTGAAGGAAGCACATCTAATTCCAGCCATTGTTACCACAGGTTCACCTCAGCTCTCAATCTGCATTCTCTTTGACTCTGTTTCTCTAGGTTCTGGCACATGAGATGTTCCATGATCTATGATGTAGTGTAACTGCTGAAAAGGAAGCCAACTGGGGGCACTGTCCCCAGAAAATTCAAATCTCACCCTGGGGAATGCACAGTTACCCAGAGCCGGGGCTGGGAGGCAGCTTCAGAGTGCATTTAGGTGGGTTACAAATAGCACTGGAGAACACAGAGAGAAAACTCTTTACACAAAGCACTTGGCATCATTTCCACTAGAGAGATTTAAATGAAAGGGATGATTTCAATACTGGCTGCCCTAACAAATTAGTCTCCAACTGCTACCTCTGCCAAAGCATTTTCCTCTCCTCTAACGTAGAGGCACTTTTTAAATTAAAGCATCAGAGGAAAGTGCAGCAGGAGAGTCATTTCCAGCACTTGGGCTACTTGAAACAACTTTTCACCAAAGGTCCATAACCGAATTATCGAGCTCCTCCAGTCAGTGCTTTATGAGGAAAATAAAGGCTTCACTAAAGCCTCGGGCCTCTTGGCGTTTCCACATCTCTGGATGGGGTTCCCACTGCAGTACACCATTCACTCTGCTGCATGAAAGAGAACTGATCACAAAGGGCAGATTACAAGGGAGAGTGACTCCACTGGTGGGGGAAGGGACAGGCGTGAATGGACTGTAAATAACAGTTGCTAAGAAAGGAGAAGGAATATGGCAACTGCCAACAATCCTTCTGCCAGGAATGCTTAAAGAGGACTGTCCTTTAACTGCCTTCAAGTATGTAAGAAATACAGAGCTTACAGAGCATCTGTGGGCACACCGGCTTTGCCGCTTACCTGGTAGCTCTCTGAAGCATTGTGAAACACTTGTAATAGGTATCCAGTACACACTGGAAATGACAGAGGGAGGGGGAGTGTTAGCACCCCGTGTCGCTGCCGTGGGACTGTCACACCCCTTCCTCGCTGTCACTGCCATGACACACCTTTTCGGAAGTAAAGCAGAATGAACATGGCCATCTGGTCTCCTGAGGGCATTCTATGGGCACTTCTGCAATCCTGGCATAGACTCAGACTTCTCCTTGAGGTTTACTGTCTCCTCAGACACATGACACAAGGGAGAGAGCCTTCTGGGAAGAAACTGCCGTACAGCTCTGAAAAGAACCCACTTGTCGTGGTGCCTCAGCCGCCACTGTGACTGCGTCCCTGCCAATCCATGAACAGCCAGCTGCCTGACGCAGGTATTTGCCAGGAGTCACGGGGACTTCTCTCTCGTTGTCATCCTCGGGAACCCAGGCGCTATGGGAAGGATGCTGGCAGAGCAATCACTGTGACCACAGGAAACTGACCTCTCTCATCAAGCAGGCTTCTACCACATTACTTCTCTGAAGTGCTCCTATTCCTCGAGTATCAATGACAAGGGAAAATAAATAAATAAATAAAAGGTGTAACTCCCAAATCCATCAGTCTCTAGGTACAACTGTGTGTGTGTGTGTGTGTGTGTGTGTGTGTGTGTGTGAAGGGGGAGTGATCAATCTATAAGTTCATCAGTTTGACATTAAAATTTTAATTGTCATTAAAATTTTAACGTATTATGTAGGTATGACTGAAATACAAAAATAAGGGGCTGGAGATGGCTCAGTGGTTAAGAGCACTGACTGCTATTCCAGAAGTCACCAGTTCAATTTCTAGTAACCGCATGGTGGCTCATGACCATCTGTAATAGGATTCCATGCCCTCAGGTGTGTGAAGAAAGAACACTCATTCGTGTGTGTGTGTGTGTGTGTGTGTGTGTGTGTGTGTGTGTGTGAGAGAGAGAGAGAGAGAGAGAGAGAGAGAGAGATTAAAAAAAATACAGCCGGGCAGTGGTGGTGTACACCTTTAATCCCAGCACTTGGGAGGCAGAGGCAGGCGGATCTCTGAGTTCGAGGCCAGCCTGGTCTACAGAGTGAGTTCCAGGACAGCCAGGGCTATACAGAGAAACTCTGTCTCAAAAAACAAAACAAAACAAACAAACAAAAAAAAAAACCAAGAACAAAAAAAAAACAAAACAAAACAAAAACAAAAAAACAAAACTAACATAAGTAAATTAGCCAGGAGATTTACATCTGTAATCACTACATTCAGGAAGCTGAGGTCAAAGACTCACCATTGAGTTCCGGGCTGCTATGGGCTACATCAGCAACTTCAGGCCATTTTGCTATAACACGTATGTTTTATATCCACAAGTAAAGAGAACATTTAAAAAAACAAAAAACAAAACCTAGTAACCTTGTTAATTACATAAGATGATTCAGTTTTATTCCTTTTTACTTTTTTGTTTTTTGAGGACAGGGTTTTTCTGGGTAGCCCTGGTTATCTTAAACTTGTTCTGTAGATCAGGCTGACCAAGAACATTTTTATTGCTTTTTCAAGGTGAAACTTCTGTGCAAGTCTCATCTTCCAGGTCAAGGAGGAGGCTCAACTCCAAGAGGTAAGGGACTAAGACTCCTTAGACTCAGCACCTGCTGAGTGCTGTGCCCAGTCTTGTCTTCAGAATCTCCAATCCTGCAACCTTAGCATTCCATCTTATTCCGTACAGAGGACAGCAAAACCTAACGAATCACAAAATGGCAACAGCAAACGCTCAGTCAGACACTACTTAAGAGACCCCCACCTCCACACCCACCGGCCTGGAGTGAGGCTGGGGTGCGTCCTAGGTAAACAGCAGGCACTGTGACAGCAAAGGAAACCAGAGGTCACCTAGCAGGATTAGACACATCACATCAACAGCATTTGGATTAAAGTTTCAATATCTACTTAGATTTAAAGTCCTATAACTGGGACCTGTTTTAACCTGAACTGAAACTGCACAGTCAAGCTCTTTATTTGAAGAAATTTGAGCCCAGGAAAAACTGAAGAACTTGTGCTCATCGTCTTGCTGGCCCAGAGACAGAGGAACAAGGTAAGTAAGCAGCACAGTTCTGCCGGTGCTCTAACGACACAGCTGAGGAAAGCCAGTACTAGAGTCCGAAACCCTGATTTCATTCACTCCACTTTAGCTGCTGAAAGACTTCCCAAGGGTGCTGTTTGTATTTTGAGTTGTTCTTCACACAGTGTTCTGTCTGCAATTTACTGTGGATTTGAAGTGCCGGACAAAACAGCTTTCAAACACATTCTACAGGAAACACTGTGAGCTGTCTGTCATGAAGCCTCACTCACCACTAGACTAAAAAACAAAACAAAACAGAGGGTGTTACAGGCTCTTCCATTTTTGGAGGGGAGTACCCAGTGCTTTCTCAGTGTTTTGAAACCCGGAGCTGTTTGTGTGGTGCAAACTTCAGCATTTTCCAAGAGTTAATAGCAAACTCAACTCCTGCCTGCATCTGAACTTTGGCCCGCTCATTCGGGATGACATTTCGGAATGGCCCCTGCAGCCGGCGGCCTGCCTGCCACAGTTGATCCCTCGCAGAGATTAGCACTGATCCCCAGCACGCACAGCCCCTCCCTCCGGCACTTGAGCAGAGCGCTCCCCTCCAAGCCTGTTAGCAGAACAGGACAAACGCCAGAAGAAGAGACAGACTCCCACAAACTCTTCCGACTCACTCTGCCCAGCGCCATGCTAGTGAGCTGAGTCCTACCCAGCTTGTGAAGCCTCCCAGGAAACACTCACCCCGCCAGTGAGTGTGCGAGCTCTGCACTCCATGCAGAGGAAGGCTGCTCTCGGAAGAGGCTGCTGGCTGCGTCTCTCTTGTGCTTCAGTGCAAACCTGCATCATGATGTGGGGCTGCCCACCAACTCCAGACACGCTCCATGCCTGGGCTTATGTAACAGTGGCTACTACTGTAAAAACCACTTGAATTACAAAGGTCCTGGCAGATCAAGAGAAAACAGGGGGTGGAGTCTAATTTCATCTAATATGGTTATAGAAGGCATGCCAGCTGGTATAAATTAATTCCTCTATATCAGTGATTCTCAACCTTCCTTTCCTCATGTTGTGGTGACTGACTCCCCCAACAATAAATAAATTAAACTAAATAATAAATAAATAAATTAAATAAAAATTGTGTTGCTACTTGTAACTACAATTTTGCTACTGCTGAATTATAATGCAAGAATCTGATATGCAAATTATCTGATATGTGGCCCCTGTGAGGGGGTCCTCCAGACCCCAAAGGGTCATGACCCACAGGTTGAGATTCACAGCTCCACATGAAAGGAGACACAATTTGTCAGAACTGAAGATGGAATTTATAAATGTAGTCTGCTGAAATGTGACTTACTCAACATTGCCGTTATCTGACAAACTTTAGAGTAGCAATGTAACTGCTGGGATTACTTTTTAAAAAAAAGCATAGCCCTAATTGTAAAACCTGTGTAATTATGATATTTCTATAAGTATCAGTAGCCTTTCCCCTATACTAGCTAGACTCACTAAGGCTCAGCCTATTAAGCAAACTTTTCCTTCCTAAATCAAATAACAATAGTCTAGACCCATTGATACTTATTTTCAAAATCTACTCAATACCATACACTTATTGTCTGGTTGGGCATCCAATCCTTGGAGCCGACACAGAGAATTCCTCTACTCTTTCTTTTCTTTCTTTCCCTTTCCTTCCTTCCGTTTTTCCTTTCTCATTTTTCAAGACAAGGTTTCTCTGTATAGTCAGTCCTGTCTATGCTGGAACTCACTCTGTAGGTCAGGCTGGCCTTGAACTCAGAGATCTACCTGCCCCTGTCTTCTGTTGTACCGGGATTGAAAGTGTTTACCACATTCTTCTAATAAAACTGCCTTCTGTGGATTCTTATAAGCCAGTGATGCTGGCTCCGCTGCTCCAATCTGAGTACCATGGCAATCTCCACACAACTAACTACTCCCTCTTTGCCAAGTGACAAACCCTACAGTTACAGAGACATTCCGTAGACTGCAAACTGATAGGAGCTTTAAGGTAACAATAGCTCAGATCCTTGGTACATCAGAATAAGCTCTTTTTAAATGTGAAAAGAGGGGGAAAGGTAACACAATTCCTGTATGACTGGGTGAGTGTGTCTGAGAGAGAACGTTTGGGAGTGAGCAATAATGCAAAAGGGGGGAGGGAGGGAGGGAGAGGAGGGGAGGAGGGAGGGCAGGAGGGGGAAGGGGGGAGGGAAGGAGGAAGAGACGGGGTGGTGGGGAGGAGAGACAGAGAGAGGGAGGGAGGGAGAGTCCACTATTTAACCAAAGTCATTAATTACTCCAGTGCAAATGATTTTACCAGAAAACAAGAGAAAAAGAAAATTTGAGACACAAGTTTTAAATCAACTCTGAAAATGAGAATTGCCACACTCTTTCCCTGGGTGTGAGGCTGTCTGGGTGGGTGTGTGTGCTCAGGAGTAAAACAGGGTGGTCACATGGTAGTTCTTTTTCTTTTCTTTTCTTCCCCCCCCCTCTCTCTCTCTCAACTGATTTTTACCATGGCTAGCTGCACACTCACCAACACTTTCCAAATACTCCTCAGCATCTGTCGAGAATTACTGGTGATAGCCACTCTGGCAGGGGAGAGATAATGGTATCTCAAAGTAGATTTAATCTGTGTCTAATATCTGGGGAAAAAATGAAGAGTTTAAAAAACAGCAATTGTCCACTTGTGGTTTGTGTGTGTGTGTGTGTGTGTGTGTGTGTGTACACCTTTCTAATGTCCCCTTCTGTATATGGTGACAGTGCTAATAAGAAAAAAAAAATCCTGAAAGCAGGCAGTCTGTGACTGCTCTGGGACCGGGGGCACTGAGCATGGCTGGGGAAGGCCCCTGTGGACTGCTTACTGCCTACTTTATTTTGAGACAATCTTGCTAACCCTGAAACCTGTGACCTCCTACTTCAGCCTTTCAGGGCAGCTGAGATGCAGACAAGTTCGTGGCTAAGAGAAATAATTCGAGTTTGTTCTTTTACTATGTTAGAGAAAGCAGGAGGGATAGTCAAGACTGAGGAGAACATAATTTTATACACTGACAAGCTGTACATGAAGAGAAAAACTAAGAATCAAGTCCTTACTAAAGCTTCCACACTACTTCTCAATGCTCTGTAGAAAATTCTGTTTCAGCTAACCCTAGCTCTGCTCTTCCTGGAAAGCATCACTATTGCTTACATCACTTCCCAACATTGTTTGAAACGCTTCTTGGGTACTTTTTGTTGTTAATTTTTTTATCTTGTGAAATAATTAAGGCACCTTATTAAAAAGATGAAAATATCATTTTAATGAAAGTAAATGACATCCTTACAGACCAAAAATTCTGTAACTGCCATACTTAACAAAGACATACACGTTACCATTCTACTGCGGCTAAGAGTCATAGAGCAGCCCCTCTCCCAGGAAGCAGCACTCATAGCAGCCAGAGGGCAGTGAGGGTTGGGATGAGGGGCACACAGAGACCAGTCTGAACAGTTCCAATTCAAGGGAAAGGATCTGGATTCACCTAGCATCATGCCTCCTCCTACTGGTAGAGAGTAAATCAAACACTGCATGCACTATAATACCAGCATGCAGCGAGGCACTCAGTAAGTCTTCTCTATCACTGATTACAAGCAAGGTGATAAGACAGCGTTTGAAGGCATGGAAGACAAGAGTAACATGTAAAACCGCACTACATAGATTAGTCTGTGCTTCACAGACCTTGGGAGTTCCTAAACAGCACAAGTGTTATCCTGTGTTCTGCAGGACAGCAAGCAAGCTGTTGGCAGTTATGAAATACTATTCTCCCATCGCTGGCAGCAGGCAGTTTGTCTTACAAGAGCACAGGCCTCCACCAGCTCCACAGTCTCAGCAGGCCAGGCAGGTTATAATTGGCCTTAATTGGCACTTAAGGCAGCTTTAACATTCCTTAGCTGCTGCCAAGGAACACTTGAAAGGGGAAGAAAGTATTTTCAAACTTGGAAATACCAAGCAATTCATTCAGCTGAGGGCTCAAAGGCTGCTCCCTTAGAATCAGGTTAGCTTCACCAAGAAACAGAGCTAAGCTATTATGCAACGCTCATTAGGAGAGGTGGGAAATGAAGTTTATGTGAGATAGTTCACCTTAGGGGCTAATCCTACACAGTAGCTTTGCTCTGGCTTACCTCTTCTGATCTTTCAAGGGATGGCTTTTCAGGGCCAAATCACACACTTCATGAATGTAAGGCAGACAGATAATACATTACCCGAGGTGTGTATGTGAACACTGTCTGATCCCCAGGCTCTGTTATCAATTGATAGACAAACATGAACACTATTAAGAGATAATCAATTACACCAAATGAAAAGAGGATGCCAAGACCAGAGGAAAAAATGGTGACGTGTTTCCTTGGCCTTGCTGAATGCTCACTCTATCCTTTCCCCCCCCCCTCCCCCCCCCCCGAGACAGGGTTTCTCTGTGTAGCTCGGGCTGTCCTGGAACTCACACTGTAGACCAGGCTGGCCTCGAACCCAGAAATCCGCCTGCCTCTGCCTCCCAAGTGCTGGGATTACAGGCATGCGCCACCACGCCCGGCTTCACTCCATCCTTAAAAGGCTGGCTACATACTCTGCAGGAACAAGTCCTAGACCACTTACTTAGACCTATGCCCAAGAGTGGCTTTGTTCAAATGGGTCAACGGCAAAAAATAATATGGACGCCCGTCACAGGCCGTGGAAGCTGCAGCTCAGCCTGCAGCTCGGCTCTTCTTTTAAGAGCAGCGGGACTGTTAATACCCAGAGGACAAGCACCAGCAGCAGAAATGTGCAGAACACGAGCACTTTCTAACTCTGTTACCAAAGAGCCTATTTACAAGACTCCTAGTTCTCAATGAAAAAACAGATACATGAATATTAAGTTCTTGGTTAGCTTACAGGTTAGGATGGACTATTATGCAGTTAGAGAAGTCTGGAAAGCAGAAAAAAAAAAGACTGAATTATAAACAGCATGTTTGGAATGCTTTCATTTTGCTTATTTACATAAAAATGTAACACATGCTTCTTTGATGAGACAGGGTCTCACTCTACATCCTAGGTAGCTCTTGAACTCACGATGTCTCTTTACCAGACTTCAAATTTGGAATAATCCTCCTGAGCTGCCTCCTGGGTGTTGGGATTACAGGTGTGCATCACTCCTCCCGGCTGAGTTTATATATTTAATACACTCAACAAAATGCCTTTTTTAAAGGTTGTTTAACAATTTCAAGTATAAAAAACTGTATGGGCTGGCAAGGTCACTCAGCAGCACCAGCCAAGCTGACAGCCTGCGCGGGGTCTGTGGCCCGCAGGGTAGATGGAGAAGGCCCACTCCTGCCAGCTGTTCCCAGACCCCCACACCTACCGGGGCACACATGCACCCAACATAAACATATACAAGACAACGAGACTAAAGTGTGGTCATTTTAAAAATCCCCTCTCTCTAAAGGGAACGTCAGAAGGCTGAGACGCATGGAACCTGCTGCTGCGCTAACAGCTCCTTCCTTCACTGAGCTGCTCGTTGCTTCTGCTGGAAACACATTATGGTAACAGGTACACAAAAGAGCACATCAGAATCACACGACAAAGAGGTCCACTGCACCTCTGGCAAACTCTGGTTAACTTTCTAAAGCTCACTATAAATCTTTAGTATTAGGAAATCTGACAACTACATAATTTAGCAAAGCAATTAAAAGAAGCAATGAAAACTAATTTCACTCTAGTTCTTTTTTTTTAGCATCACAGAACATTTAATTGCACATTTAATTCACATCAAGTATCTGTGATCACATTGGCCTCTTCCACTGGTCAGCAGGAATCCCTTCCACCAATGGGTCTTCCAGATTAAGTTTATTTTCAGCCTGAAGAATCACCTCTTCTACTTTACCACCCTGAAGCAAGTCTAATTTTTTAACATCTGGTTCCTCTTTGACCATATCCAGTTTCTCACTGGTGATCTGTGAACCTAGTTTCTATAGGTTGCGTATTTAGGGAAGTGCTTCAGAAGATCAAGAATGTTTGTACAGAGTATTGCTAGCCCCTTGTGTGGAGTGCCGCACACAGCCCATCCACCAGGCCAGTGGTCTTCAGCACGCCTGCTGTGGCAGGACACCCCTCCACATTTTATTTTTAACTGCAAAGACAGTACATGTCAGGCCTTCCATCTGGTATGACTAGGAGCTCCCTGGTTATATCATAACTGAAAACTGTATTTGTTCTTTGTGGGTGCATGTGTGGAGGGCAGAGGACAGCTTCTGTCAATCAAAACTCTTCTTCAACCACTGGTTCCAGAGTACAAAATCAGGTGATAAGACTTACAGATAAGATCTTTTTTACTTGCTGAGCTATCTCAAGGGCCTTTAACTTATTTTACCCTTTAAGTTGATATAATAACTACTACTACTACCACCGCTACCATCACCACCACCACTGCCCAGCTTTCAAATATACAAGGTGTAAAATATATAAAAATATTTAGGTTCGTTTGAAAAAGTGTCTCTTTTTGGATTTGGTTTTTTCCGAGACAGGGTTTCTCTGTATAGCCCTGGCTGTCCTGGAACTCACTCTGTAGACCAGGCTGGCCTCGAACTCAGAAATCCTCCTGCCTCTGCCTCCCAGAGTGCTGGGATTATAGGCATGCGCCACCACCGCCTGGTGAAAAAGTGTTATCTCAAGATGCAGTAGGAGGACCCAGCCATACCACTCCTGGGAATATACCCAGAAGATTCCCCAGCATGCAATAAGGATACATGCTCCACTATGTTCATAGCAGCCTTATTTATAATAGCCAGAAGCTAGAAAGAACCCAGATGTCCCTCAACGTAGGAATGGATACAAAAAATGTGGTATATATACACAATGGAGTACTATTCAGCCATTAGAAACAATGAATTCATGAAATTAAAATGGATGAAGCTGGAGAACGTCATACTAAGTGAGGTAACCCAGTCTCAAAAGAATACCCATGGTATGCAGTCACTGATAAGTGGATATTAGCCTAGAATCTTGGGACACCAAAGACACAATTCACATACCAAATGATGTCTGACAAGAAGGAAGGAGTAGACACTGGGGCTGGAAAGGATCAAAGCATCAGTGTAGGGGAATTCCAGAACAGGGAAGAGGGAAGGGGTGGAAGAGGGAGCAGGGGGAGGGAAAAGGGCATGTGGGACCTTTAGGGGATGGGGAACCAGAAAAAGGGAAATGAGTTGTAAATATAGAATATATCCAATTAAAAAAAATAAAAATAAATAAAAAACAAACAAACAAACAAAAAGATGCAGTAGCACACCTTAATGCAGTGCACAGTACAGAGGAGCGGCTTAGGGGAGACAGTGCTTCCTTCTTCCCAAGCAGTTTACTCAGAGGCTAGAGAATAAGCACACGCCCTGGAAGGCAGGGGGTTGCACAATACAGAAGCAATGAGTACCCTAAATCCTGGTCGCACAATCAGCCCATAGCTTAGCAGGGTTCTAGAAAGAGCAGGTGCATTTTATTTTGTTTGTTTTTTTGTTTGTTTGGGTTTGTTTTGTTTTGTTTTTGTTTTTCCGAGACAGGGTTTCTCTGTGTAGTCCTGGCTGTCCTGGAACTCACTCTGTAGACCAGGCTGGCCTCGAACTCAGAAATCCGCCTGCCTCTGCCTCCCAAGTGCTGGGATTACAGGCATGTGCCACCACGCCCGGCTGAGCAGGTGTATTTTAAACATTCAACCAACTGGCCATGTGAGATGACTGTGTGAGCTGGAGGGACAATGCATAGCAACACAGACTTTTCTCCACAATGTCCCCTGAAAAATCTTAAAAACAGCCTATCTTGTAATAGCTAATGAATTCTATATGTAGTAGGCAAGTCAAAACTGTCACTGAGCTTTGACTACACACACACAAACACACACACACAGACACATACTTTTTAAAATTATTAATTTATCATGTTATCTTTATAACGTCAGTTTTTACAAACGTTACCTCCCACTTTAACTTCATTATGTTGTAACTAATAAACAACAATTACAAATATCTAAGTGTAGGTGTTTTGACACTAATGCATTGTAAACACTGTGCATGCACAAATATTGTCAAAAATTTACATTACTGTTATTTTAGTGATCCCAATCAGAACTGTCAAAATAACTCATTAAATCACTACAGCCAAGTCCTACTGAGTAGCCTAGATTAGCCACCATGTAGAAAAACAATGTGATGAAATACTGACAGTTTCATAGAATGATGGTTCCTTGAAAATACTGCACATGGAAACCAAACACTGAGAAGCCCACTGCTCACTGACAGAGAACTGGTTAAATTAATAACAATGGACTAACAAGATAAAATAGGCAGCTTTAAAAAAAATATAGCAGAGCAGTGTCATTAATACAGCAACAGGTTTTTAAAGATTATTTTATGTATATGAATACACTGTAGCTGTACATATGGTTGTGAGCCACCATGTGGTTGCTGGGATTTGAACTTAGGACCTTCGGAAGAGCAGTCAGCGCTCTTAACTATTGAGCCATCTCTCCAGCCCTCCAACAGGTTTTAAAAGAGGTAAATTTATAAGAAATCTAAATGTTCATGAGTGTATATGCAGGCAAATATTCTTTTGATTGGGGTCTAATAACAAGTTCAGAGCTTATCCATCAAGCTGGACTTCTTAAAAGATGGAGGAACTTGGTTCATTAAGACTGCAGTCTTTAATAATAAAAATAGTAGTAGTAGTAGTAGTTATTATTATTATTATTTTTTTTTTAAATCAATCCTATTCTTTTCTCCCCCCTTTAGAGGGTCTGGGAATAGAATCTAAGTGTTTCTTTTTCTTTAGGACAGGGACTTACTATGTACCCCTGTCTAGCCTGGAACCCTCTATGAAGACCATGTTGATCTAAAACTCAGAGACTGAATGGCCTCTGCCTCTAGAGCGCTGGAATCAACAACGCCCACTACCACACCCAAGTCTTCAAAAGGCTCGACACGCCTATGAGAATATTAGAAGTCCTAGTAAAATATATACATGTTTCTTTCTCTTCTGACTTTTATAATTAGATTACTAACTAGGTTTATGAATAAAATAACAACAAAACAGTAACAATAAGAAAATAAACAAAAAGAGCTGAAAAGAATAAATCATCTTCCCAAATTTACCATCATTTTCTCCCTACCTCTACAACCTTTAAGAATTCCCTACAGGTTAAATAAAACTCATCAAAAGCTTCTCAGTCAGGTCAGTGCCCTCTGCTAAATTGGGACTGCCCACAGGCACACTGAAAGCAAGCAATCACCCCGCTCCGTAACCCGGCCCGGCAGCGGCACGGCACGGCCACCTTGGTTTACTCACACAGGCCCCACCTTGTCCACCAGCAGCCCTTGCTGGCTTCTGCTTCCAAAGGAAATTTCAGTTCCAAATGCCACTGTGCCCCATCTATCACAATCCTTATCTCACCGACCTCTTAAACTTAGCCAATGAAAAACAACACACTAACTGATTTCTGTAGCTCCCTGTATGACTCAAGTCCCACCAAGCAACCAAAACTAGCTTGACCCTTTTCAATAGTCTCCCAGGGACAGTGTATGTGCACTGTTCAATCTGATTGTTCCCACATCTTGTAGAATCCGAGGGAGACCTGGTCTCCCTTTTCCAATTTCAATCCAGACTCCCTTCCTTCTTGGTGCACTGTTCTTTCTGCCTTCTTGGAGACTTTCTGCCAGCCCACCCCCATCCTGGGCTTAAGCACTCGCTGTCTCTGCTGCATCAAAGACTTTCCTCCAGATCGCAAATGACTAGATCTTTTTTCCTGCTGAGTTGAAATACCAACTCCTTAGGAAAGCTGCCTTCAAACACTCACTCTGCTGTTGTTATTTTTGTCTTTCCATTCTCCCTAAACAAAATACAGACTGCTTGATATCAGTTACCATTCTGCTAACAGTACACAGAAATCCCTGGCAGGTAATAGGCACAAGATATTTGTTAAAACATGAATAATGTCGTTGACCATTTAATGTCTTCTAAAGCAAATCCCAAAGATAGATATTAATAAAAGCAGGTAATGATAAGAGAATCAGTACATTGTATAACTAGAAATTAAAATGTCCCTTTCAAATACCACAAAGAACACCAGTGTAAAGTTCTCTACTTATCACATAACTAACTAAGATAGGTAAATGACATTATCTAGAATGAGGACACCCTCTTATCTGTCACGACTGACCTCATCTGTAGTTTTAATCAGCACTATGTGGCTTGTGAAAAAGAATAATGGGAATTTATTTTACATGTTATTAAGTTGCAAAGAGTGCAGGTCAAACCATCTTCCAGGACTGATTTCTGGAGACAGAAAGTACAGCATTGAAAACTGTTCACCCTGACATCAACCCTGCTGAGCTGTGCCTGTTCTGGTGAGCTCCCAGTGCCCACCTGCTGGGGCGAGGCCTGGCGCATGTGTGCTCTGCTCTGCAGTCCTATCAGTTTATTTATTTATTAACAGTAGTAAGACTCTCTGAAGAGCTCCAAGAACTCTTCTACAGAAAAGGGAACTTGGCTTTGGCTCTGAGTTAGTACAAAGGCAGAAGAGAGATCCAGTGGCTCTGCAGCTCCTGCTGACCCCACCTACCTCACTGCAACTGAGCCTTTCAGTTACCAAGAGTCTCTCTGATGTGGCTGGTTTACAACACTGGTCCAGCCTTTCTATGAAAACTTAAAAACTGACCTGAGACAAAACAACTGTCACTAATCCTATTAGTCTAGGACATGTAGAATTCATCATGTCTTCTCTGGCTTTCCTTTTAAAGCTATCCATACTGGCTTGGTACATTTTATTTGTGCAAATGAAATTTTGGACTCTCATCTGTAAACTAGGAATAAAAGAGAGAATGAAGCAATCAATAAAAATGCTTTGGAAATCACCAAGTATTAATAAAATAATGAATAATTTGTAGATATTAGATATTTCAATTAATGTCAATCTTAAAAAAATTTTAGTTATCAACAAAATAGTAAAGTAGAAAAATACTCAGACTATAACTATTTGCTGGCAAAAAATTTTCTCGGAGTTAAGAAATTTTATTCTTTATTCAAAAAGTCACCAAAATATTCAAATAAAATAACACATTAGAACATCCCTAAGAGGCTCAGCAGTTAAGAGCTCTGACTGTTCTTCTGAAGGTCCTAAGTTCAAATCCCAACAACTACATGGTGGCTCACAACCATCCGCAATGAGATCTGATGTCCTATTCTAGGGTGTCTGAAGACAGCTACAATGTACTTACATATAATAAATAAATAAATCTTAAAAAAAAAAAAAGAACACCCCTAAGTCCTTGCTTCCTAAGTCTAAGTCAATCAATCCAATTAGAGGTGTTGATCAAATAGCAAGACCCTGTGTGATGCAAAATAACTCAATACCATAACAACAATACATGTCACAAGCACCTGTCCAATTTTATCAACAATAAAATCAAGATTACAGCCAGGTGTAGTTCAGTAGATATCAGAGTAAAAATCACCTTACTGTTATATTAACATTCTTTGGCATCAAGTAACTAGCACAAGAAAGCCAAGAGTGATCTCTCCTGGGTAATTACCCACCGTCTGATGAAAATGGCATTTTACTGTATGTAATTTATGCTGGCACCCACAAAATCCAAAGCACCCAACTCATTAAACGGAAAGAGCCGTGGGATCACAGCAGTCATCAGACTGAGACAGCAAGTTTATGACTGACATTTGTAAACAGAGGTCTGTCATAGCCTGGCCAACGGGCTAGCACCCACTCACAATGGCCAGTATGAGCAACTGGTGAACCACAAAGATACGGCATGTAATCCATCTGCAGAGCAACAGAAGAGTCTAGAATTCTGCTTCAAAATCTGCTATTTCCAAGGGGTAAACTCCTACATCAAAAGGAAATAGGGCCGGGCGTGGTGGCGCACGCCTGTAATCCCAGCACTTGGAAGGCAGAGGCAGGCGGATTTCTGAGTTTGAGACCAGCCTGGTCTACAGTGTGAGTTCCAGGACAGCCAGGACTACACAGAGAAACCTTGTCTCGGAAAACCAAAAAAAAAAAAAAAAAAAAAAAAGGAAATAAAATTCAATAGCTTAAGCTGGTGTTTCTCAAAACTTGAAATACTTTACTCCAAACATTATTAACATGAAACCGTAAGGGAAACAGGTGCCGTTTCCAAAGCTCTCTACTCTGTGGCAAACCCAGCTAACACTCGCTATCCCCACTTCCCTCCTAGTCATCTGGACTTCTTTTAAACCAGAGGTGCAGGCCTCAGGTTCACAGCCAAACTGGCATGGCCAGCCACAAAGAACTGAATGTTCCTCATCGTACACTGTCATCCTGTACGGTACACACTAGCCTACACTGTTTCCCTTAGTCTTCTTTGTAAATGTTTTATACCAATAAAAACTGGTATAAAGAAACGTAGTGAGTGAAATTAAGTCATTAAGTCAAGTTTAGTTGGATAGAGCCTGATTAAATACTGGGAATCAGTGGCTTCGTCACAGCCATTACCAAGCCGACCTCAGAGAGCCACGCTGACCCAAAGGCTAATGAGCAGACAGACCAGCCTAATTAATCTAAGGAAAAACGCTGCAAGGACCGACCCTGGATCGGGGGCTCAACTATTTATAGATATCCTAAATACGGTACCTGGCCAAGCTGAACTAATATCTCTTGTCTATTTCTGTTACACAGATCACTCTTTTGTGTAGAAAGGTGCTGGTGGAGTTTCAAAGCCCTCTTCCTAAACAAAAATGACCAACAGCAGGACACAGAGTAGAGGGACCTACCTATCTAGAGGCTGTGTCTGTGGCAGTCAGTCACTAGGAGGAGACACCCAAGCCCACAAGCAAGCTGAAAGTCACCCTACTCTCTCTCTGCCTGGGGAGTCAGAGAAAAGAGAGGTAGTAAGACACACACTTTATTCAGTAGGGTAAGGCCAACAGATCCATCCCCAACTCACTAAAAGATTCCCACTTCAAGAGAGTAACACTTCGGGCCCTAAGTCCTCTTTCAGATTTCCATTTTCAGCAGCAATAAATGTGACATGACACAAAGACATTAAAACAGATTTTTAAAAACAGAGCCCCTTTCCCCTCATCACACCGCCCGAGTTAACAACTCTGAGCAGGTGTGAATCAGCCCCGGTGAGCACCTGCTGTAGCCCCAGAGTGGACAGAGTTGGTGAGAGCACAGAGTACTGGCCAACTTGCCAGTCACAACCAGACAAAGGAGCTTTACACTGCCATGGCTGGGCTCTGACAGGTGGTGAGTGTGACGTGGGTACTATTAGAGACACCCCTGCAGGACAGGTTTTGTTAATCGACTGTTTTTATAGTCTTAAAATCTAAAAGCCATATGAAACATCCTATGCTTAAAAACAGTAACAAAAATACATGTGAGGAATGCTGGAGTATTTCAAAATATTACTTCAGGAAAACATACCTTACTATGCAGTTCCAAGAAAGAAAACAAGTTACAAGAATGCAATCAGTTAGGAAGCCTGGGACCATCACAGGGACACCTGAGTCATCACCACCACTCGCCATGTGGAAATCCTTGCTAGTGGCTATTTCCTCCAAGGGCTAGGAAAAAATCACATGGGCACTTCTCTAGGCCATAATGCTGTTACCTGTTCAGCAATTTCCTCAAAACCTATACTACCAATTATAAGAAAGTTATAAGCAGGCACTGCAGTATCCTTTCTTGTCCTAACTTTGGTGGTTTTAAACGAACCAGTAGGATCTTATAGCAACTGCCCATTTGTTCCTAAAAATCGTGGGTATCAGCAACACATGAATTCACAGAACATTAATGGCACATTTTTATCAAAGATACACTCACTTTTACTAAGACAAGCCCTGACTCCCAAAGCTGAAATCTACAGGAATCCAAACTACCCAACACAGTCAAGGACCCTTAACTACAAGATTCCATAAATGCAAGCAAGAAGAGCCTGAAGATCACAGAACGCTCATGATAAAGCTGTTTTCCTACAGTCAGGACAAAAATCAGACTATTTTAATGACTTCCATGACCGTACACTGGTGCCAGAGCAATACACATGCAGCAGAAGCTGTAGCCTGAGGTCTGAATTCTGCCCACGCTCCAGGCCCGCTCCCGGTACTGCTCGACAGTACAGCAGCAGCCCAGAGTGCCCAGCCAGCCAACCTCACAGGAAATGCTGTCCTCAGGGCGTGTCACTAAGCCAGAAGAATTTAAATGCATATTCAACTTACAATAGTTCATCAGTATGCAATCCCACCATAAGTTCCAGAGTATCTATACTGCAATGAAAACACAACAATGGCTACTTGACAGATTCTGATTTTTTATCATTACTAACTATGGAAAGGGAATGCCAAAACTGTCCTCCTGGGATTTTATCAAAAAGGAAGAGGAGAAGGGAAGAAGATAGATTGGTTTCCCATAACAGTTTTCCTTTCCCAGCTCCTGTAAGAAGTGACCGGGCAGGCGCAGAGGCAGCTCTCCTCGGCCCTGGGCGCGGCTCCCAGGCAAACAGGACGGCAGCGCCTCCATTTCATCACGCCCCAGTCTGATCATCTCCAATTCAAATCCCCTTCCTAACTCTACCAACATTCCCTTGTGCTGCGGAATCAGAGAGGCCTGGAGGACACTCATCCTCGGGAAGGACCCCTCCTGTAATCTGTAATATTTCCTTCGCCACTAGAGGGACCTCAGCCCCACGCGCAGGTCTTGCTTGTCAGTGCACTGGGTAGGGACTGACAGAGAGAAAGTAGACACTAGGTTTTAAGATACTTTATCCATTTCTCCTAACAGTCTAAAATGAAGACCCAGGAAAATTAAATCTTTGGATAAGTTCAGTATTAAATTAGTGGTTTTAAAAATACTTATATGCTTCCTTGGTGCTCTTGCTAAAGGTTCCCCACACTGATCCTGCATCCCTAGACTATGAAAGAGGAAATCACGGTTTTGTGATGTGCTGTTATCAATAGGTCAAGCAGTTTGAGAAGACAACCAAGAGGGCCTTTTTGAGCCTAAGAGAAGCAGCACATCTATGGTTTACTTATGTGCCCTTCTAAGCCAGTCTAGGTATCAGTTCCTAGAAGCATCACTATGTCATATTCTGGTTCTAAGTACCTGCAACAAGTCTGTTAACACACAGCAAAGGCCTATGAGTTACCCACAGCATACTTCTGTACGGGGCTCACCCACAAATGGGTACATCAGCTCTAGCCAATGAGAGCTGTCTAGCACATTCTACACAGCCTGAATACTCTTGACTCTGAGCTCAGTAATGTCACTCTGAAACCAGCCTGGACCCACCAAGCAGTTGTTTGGTACATAAGCTGCGCAGTTGCACAGATATTCTCATCAAAACACTTCCAATTTCAGGGAGTGAAAGATCATTAAAAATTACCTTCTGAACATCCCAAAATAGGCCTAGCAACAGAAAAAGGACACCTATAGGCAGAGAGCAGACAACTGGACTGACCCATCAAACACTCATGTGAAGGCTACTTTCTCTAAAGCAGGCTCTCAATCACGCACTGCTGGGCAACACTCTGCTGTCTGTAGCTGGACCACAGTACACCGACTAACTCCTCAGACCTAACGAGTGCTAAGCACTGCCAGTGGCTTTACATGTGAATTCTAACAGTCCCAGTTGGAGCACCGAAGGTGCCACTGCTCCCCGTACTAGGAGGAGCAAACTAAGGATGGGTCACCTGCTCGAGGGAAAAAAACTAAAAAAGAGTAAGTAGTTCTTACAAGTTTACAGTTAAGTCCAATCTAGTCTAAGCTTCAAAGGCCTGAGTTCAAAATACCAGGCAATTGACTGGCTTTCTTTTCCAATGACAGTGCTCTGTATGGTGGCTTACACCTTTAGTCCTAGCACTTGGGAGGCAGAGGCAGGCAGATCACTATAAGTTCCAGGTCAGAATGATCTATATAATGAGTTCCAGGACAAATAGCTACACAGTAGGCCTGTCTCAGGAAATCTATAACTATACTGATGTAAAATTTCAAGAGATAACTTCTTCCTCCGATTTCAGGGAAAACCAAAAATGCAATTCACAAACAAAAAAATTCAAAGAACACCCAACATGACAATTCTTGGTCCCTTCTAGGAATTAAAAAGACGAAGTCCTGTAGGAGAAGACGCTGATAGGCCCCCCTGGGCTGTCACTGGCCTGCAGTGAGGCAGCTGGCTGTACCTTGCCCTCCTGTTGATTCTTCTGGTGCAGCACTTACCATAGTGAGACTGAAAGGCCTGTGGTTTGACAACTTGGTTGCAGTCGTTACATACCACCAAGTAGAAGTCATCATGGGCGGGGCAGAGACCAAAGATCGGCATATCTGCAACAAAGAAACACCACCACTCAGTTACCTGTCAGGACCAAAAGGAAGCATCTGGAGGAGCTCTACTTTCCAAAAGGAATGCCTTTTCATAGAACAGAACACATGCACAGCTCAAATCCTAGCACAGCTGAAAGAGAAATCAAACCAGACTAATGGCCTTATAGAGAGGGTTGAAATACAAAGAATCGTTAGAGTGAGGTGTAACAGAGCTATTACAGTGTCAACAATAAACACATTAACACAGTAAAATGATTACATGTGAGCTCTGCTGTGACTGAGGGGCAATCTCAAGATTATGAAATGTTTAGTATTCACAAAGCTACCGTATTCAATGTTTGTATTCGCTTAAATATGTATTCTATTCCAGTCAGCTGGTCTCAAGTTCTATAAACCAAATAGAAAGGGTGCAAAGATATTGCCAAAGAGTGAAACTGGTTTCACCACCATGCCATACAAAGAAAATGATTCTCTACTTGATTTTAGGGCCCAATAACCTTTATGACCTGGCGTCCCCATACATGAGCACCAACACCAAAGCTCACTCATTAACTGTGGTTTGACTTCGAGAATAGGGAGGAGACAACTGTTACGGTTTTTAAATAGAACAATTAAAACCAAACTATGTGCACATACATAAAAATTCAAAGTAATTTAATTTCTTGTGATATGCATAAATATAAAAGGATCCAACCATTAGATATTGTTAATAATAACCTGTGAATCAGCTCAGACTTCAGATCCAGAATCTAAAGTTATAAAATATTTCAAAATTAATAATTTCAAGCAAGTCATATATTACATATAAAGAGTATTTTCAATGAGTGGATAGATAGCATTTTTTATCTTAGCAAATATTTTAGCAGATCAAACTAAGGAAAGGCAGAAAAAGAAAGGTGCCTGTGGGGGTAGCTCGGTGGGAGAATGCTTGCCTAGCCTGAGTAAGGCCCTGAGTTTTAATCTCCAGCCCCCCCACAAGGAAAGTAATTAATACAAAGCAAATGGGGGAATAATTGGCCTCTTCTTTTTCCTATAGATTTAATTTCACATTCCCCACATAATGGTATTGGTTTAAAAGAAAGTACCAAAGGAGATATCAGAAAATGATATCTGAACTATCAAATTGGCAATCTAATATTTACAAATGGCTATCTTTAGCATTTTCTTGAGAGCATCTATTATAGTAAATTGCACATAAATAGCTATAAATCTGAAATGTGCGAAGGACATGGTGATTCTGGGATGCAGGCGCACCGCTGAGTAGCTAGCTCTCTGTCCTGTTTTTTCATGTGCTCTGACAGCTGCTGACACAGGTTCATTATGTCACCACTTCACCAAAGCCGACCGGAGCTGGAGCCAAGAGCCGGTCAACATGGATGCCCACAATGGTTTGAGCCTATGACCAAAGCGGGGACGTACATGGATGTACACAACGGCTTGAACCTACAACCAGAGCGGGGACCAACACAGATGTACACAGCGGCTTGAACCTATGACCAGAGAACAGTTTCTAAGCATTCCATCAATTCTAAAGTCAATCATTTGGAATATCAGGGCTAAACAGCTTTTGATTACACAAACTGAACAGACACTCTAAGAAAGTGCAGCACACTATGGTTTCCTTGACTATGACTAAGTAAATGAAAAGTAAGAACTAACAAGGTACTATGCTCTGAAAAGCATGCCCACTTTAGGCTAAACACAGTTCACACGGTGTGGGGTAACATTACATCCCGTGGGATGATGCGCACAGAACACGCTACTTTTCTTTCTTTCTTTTTTAAGATTTATATATTTTACTTTTTTGAGTACACTGTAGCTGTCCTCAGATACACAGGAAGAGAGCATCAGATCCCATTACAGATGGCTGTGAGCCACCATGTGGTTGGCTGGGGATTGAACTCAGGATGTTCTTAACCGCTTTGCTGTCTCTCAGCCCCACATGCTACTTTTCTAAGGCTATTGGTTGACATGGAAGTTCTATTGCATCCCTGTGCTGAATATCCTAATATGAATATAAATAAGAAAAATTCTAATTACTGAAGTGGCATAAATTTCACGGTTTAACTCTGGAAATCAGTATGGCGGTTCCTCAGAAAACTGGACGTGATACTTCCAGAGGACCCAGCCATACCACTCCTGGGAATATACCTAGAAGATTCACCAGCATGCAATAAGGATACATGCTCCACTATGTTCATAGCAGCCTTATATATAATAGCCAGAAGCTGGAAAGAACCCAGATGTCCCTCAACAGAGGAATGGATACAAAAAATGTGGTATATATACACAATGGAGTACTATTCAGCCATTAGAAACAATGAATTCATGAAATTCTTAGAGAAATGGATGGAGCTGGAGAATGTCATACTAAGTGAGGTGACCCAGTCTCAAAAGAACACCCATGGTATGCAGTCACTGATAAGTGGATATTAGCCTAGAATCTTGGAACACCAAAGACATAAATCACATACCAAGTGATGTCTGACAAGAAGAAAGGAGTGGACACTGGTGCTAGAATGGACCAAAGCATCATTGTGGGGGAGTACAAGAACAGTGAGGTGGGAAGGGGTGGATGAGGGAGCAGGGGGAGGGAAAAGGGCATGTGGGACCCTTGGGGGTGGGGAACCAGAAAAAGGGAAATGAATTGTAAATATAGAATATATCCAATAAAAAAATTTCACAGTTTAAGGCTACAAAGTATGTCTTTAAATACCAAATTAATGATTTCATTCATGAAAACAAGGCAATTGACCTTCTTTTATAAACAAAAGTTAAATAACATTTAAAAATGGCTACAGCTTCCTCCAGCCTGTACTGAGCTGTCTGTCATTTCTTACTGTACTCAACAGTATTATATAATAGATATGGTTTAGCAAGGTACAGCAGCACATGTAATCCCAGCATTTAGGAGGCTGAAACAGAAGGATGAGTTTATGGAAAGCCAAAACCAACCACGGCTATACATGCATTCAGGTGTTTCTAGAGGCTAATTCCCTATCCATTTAAACCCAAGGCATAAGGAATGAACAGAGCAGCCCATGCAAACTGCATGATGCTCTGAGAACACCACCCAGTAATGATAATAACAACGACAGTGACAATTACAAGGAAGGAAAGAAAGAAAATGTGTAGATCCTTGCAAATCACAGTGACTGATGCACACAATGACCTCTATGGAGAACAAACGCCTCCTTTTAAACCTGGTTTCCGTCACCATTCTGTAACTAGCAAAATGAAGAGGGAGGTTATTCTATAAGAAATCTGTATTTGTTAAAATTTCACTGTCCCCATATGACCCTTTAATTCCTCGTGTTGTGGTGACCTTCGACCATAAAATTAAAATTTTGTTGCTACTTCATAACTAACTTTGCTACCGCTACAAATCTTAAAGTAAATTGAATATCTGATGTGTGACCCCCGACAGGGTCATGTCCCAGCTTGAGAACCACTGAACCTACCACCCTACCAGATGCTACTCTCCAGTAACATATATCTCACACAGAACATTCAGGCTCAAGAGAAACTTACTGTTGACCAAGACCTATATTTTGGTTTCAAAAATCTTCCCCACTCTGGGTAAATGATACTATTTATCTTTCAATGGCTGAAATCTTAAAGCTTAGATTCTTAGTCCTATCATGTATGAAGACGTAGGTTCAACAGTTTGACAAAAACAAAGGCAACAAAACCAACAGGTACTAATTATCTCTGGATTCTCCCATCTAGGCCACCTCTAGATTCCTGGTCCACTCTAAAACCTCTTGCCAGGGCCCTCCAAAGCCAATGGTGCAGGGCTACTGCTGCCCTTCCTGTGGACTGTGGAAGAATTCTCCTAAATAGCTGCCAGAATACCCCTCTAAAAACTTCCACTGGGTCACTGTGGCTGTTTGGAATTCTCTGGGAACTTCTCCAACGACAATTACACGTAAAGTCTGAGCTGTTATGAGACCCCAAGGCCTGCTTACACTTCCTCTCTTCCTAACTCCCCCACCCCATCCCTAACTCCTGCTGCTTAGTTCCTCTGCTTCCGGGGAGCGAGCATACTGATTTCTTTTACCAGAGACCTAGAAACCTCTCTCCAAGCCCAGTGCTGCATTTGCTGTATATGAAAAGCCTGGCAGTGTCTCATACAGGAGGCAGCAGCTTAACTGTCCTCTCAAACGACTCCTCTGACCTCTTCAAGAGGTCCAGCACTGTATCTTCAGCAAGGTGACTCAGCCAATGGGCTGCCATCACTCTGAATTTTGGTTTTCTCAAAAGAGATGCGACTGTGGGCAATTTCTGTGACCTCCTTTAAGTTCTTCACTTGTCAAAAATTGACGACCACTGTGCTTTCACACTGAAAACCCATAAGATACATAAATAGAGTAAATACAGGCAAGATCAGAAGGAACCTGGCCCTGGAAGTGCTCGCAGTGTTTTTCCAGTGTGTGTGTAGTGTCCTGTACCACTGCTGTAGCAGACAGGAAGCAAGGCACAAGCTAGACAAACGACATGACAGAAGCAAGATTCTAAATCAAGCCTCCTACACTCACGCTTCCAGTCCTCTTCCACAACCAAGCCCGTCTCCTCTATGCATTTCTCACTGCCAGGATACCCGGGCAGTTCTGAGAGCCAGAGTTTCTCCCCTCCCCAACCTCCAGGCCCAACAACCTATAAAGCAACTGCACCATACATACCCTTACTTGAAAACACAGTCAGGTTTCCAAGTGGCTCTAACTCAGCATTCAGGCTAGAGTCAGCCCATCTGCAGAGATGGATTCGGAACTCCACCAACTTGCCTGATTTTCCCACAATCCTCCCTTTGGATCAGAACGGCTCCCCTTCTTCTTACAAAGGAGAGGCTCCAGGGCTCTCTGTCAGAATTCTGTGTGTGCCATTTACATCTCCTACACAGCCTTCACAGTCATTAAGATGGAAGACTAGAACATTACAAACAAGCCCTTCTACAACCCCGTCTGACAAAGGACGTGCTTTGCCTGACCAGACTCAAGAATGACCTCTCACTACGTTCTATGAAATGGCTGCCGTTCATAATCTTTCAGTCCTTGGTTTGAGAATCCTGTTATGTTAAGCCTTAGCTCCACATCCCCCTGTCATGATTCCCTGACACTAAGCTGTTCCCGTTGCTTTACTTCATTCATTCATAGCCTCACCTCGCTGGAGACTTAGCTAGAGCAACGTTCCTGTTACATGGTCCCTCTGCACTGAACAGCCTCGCCCTACACTGCAGTTACCACCTCAACGTGTAACTATCGATCTAGCTCTAAGTCTTAAGCTTCTCCCAGAAGACATAATTCGCCTGGTTTTTCTCTTCTGTCCTAGTGACTTGTTTAACAACAGCTATAACTACTTTAACAATCAGATGGGAGCCATTCTCAGTGATGCCATTTCATGCTGGAAGGTTACCTTTTTTTTTTTTTTTTTTTTTATGTTACTTAGCATCTGCTATACTATGGAATAACATTCAGTAAGAAAAGTGTTCAAGTTTGGTAAACCTCTTTTGAACACACAATTCTACATCTAAATGCAGTTTCTGATTTTGAAATCTGCACACTGGGAAATCTTCTTTGGTGGTGTATCCAGCGCAATAATACCTAGTGCAGATTTGCAGTCTAGAGCACTTGGGTTAAAGTTTCTGTTTTTCTATTGGCTAGATAATCGCGCAGTTAAAGCATTTAACCTCTGCAAGCCTTTCAATCACAACCAGGCTAAGACAGGAGGATCACAAGTTTGAAAGCAGCCCAAACAACACAGTGAGAACCCCCATCTAAGAAAGCTGGCTTTATGTGAATCCCCACAACCCTTAGTCTCCCGATATATAAAACAGACTTCAAAGACCACTGACTTCATATTGCTGTGAGGATTAGATGGAGTAATCTGTGGAGATCACTGGGTACCAAGCTAGAAAAACCATCAGAAATCCCACACAGCAAACACGTCCCTTCTAAAGGCCCCAGCTCTCCTGGGACACTGATAAACGCTGAAAAGCAATGACTATTTTGCAATGTGAGCTGCCCCCTAGAGTGTTCCACAGCTCATTCCTGACCACACACTTATGCCCTGGAGGCCATGCAGGGCACACCAGGGGAGATGTGCTTAGGCTCCAGCTGAAAGCGCCAGTGACTACACTAAAACTCAGAGAATCCAAGACTGTCAGCAGGGCAGCCTCAGTCTGGAGAATGGAAGCCAAGCATGAGTGTGTACCCACTGCAGAAATCCTAGAGGCAAGACAGGCCGAGGGTGAGAAAAGCGAGTAAGGAAGTCAGGGCACGAAGGCAGACAAGTGATGCGGAGAAGGGCCTCAGTCCCTCTCACCTTTCGCGAAGCTACTGAGGATGCAGAGAAGGGCGATGAGGCCTGCAAAGACTGTACTATAACAGCAGAGCACTGAGTGTTACAATGAAACCCCAGCGCAAGTCAGACATGTTCAAGTCCCAGCCCATGACTTCCTAGCCTGCAATCATATGAAAACATGAGACTAAAACATGTGGGACAGCGCTTGCTTAAGACTGCAGCGTTTTTATCTTCCTGACTACTGTCCTTGGTCTTTGTGCTAAAAGTAGCCCATTCTTCTCCTGCCCCCCCCCCAATCTCCTCCAGAAATGAAAATGAAAATAAGTCCTAAGATCATTGCACCCTTGGCCTAATAAACCTCCTACTGGATTACAAATAGTATGAAAACCAGGGTTTGGGAAGCCTTATAATGCCTGCAGTCTTAAGACATGGCTGACACCTCCCCCATGTGTCTGTCTGCACCCTCTTACCTTCCTGCAACCCACTTGAGCATTCTGGTGTTCTGAAGCTCCCAGACACCCCCCCCCAGGCTCTTCACTATTGGGTTACCCCCAAATGGCATGCTTTGCCTGAGCAGCTTTGGGCCTCAGCCTGTACTTCTCTAGATAATCGTCCCATCACCTCCTACTTACGTAAGCTCCTAGTTTCAGACAAGTCTCTCCATCATTCATTGGGTGACCTCAGTACCTGACACACCGAACTAGTCTCTGAAGTCAGCCAGTCTAAGTGCAAATCCCTACCATATCACATGAAAGGAGTGGAAACAGAGATGGGAAGGGGGTAATCTTAAGAACAGACAGTACACACAGAGGTCTCACAACTGTCTTGCCTAGAGCATGTCCAAGGGTGCAATACTGACTACCACTTTTCCTGGGAGTAGAAGATACTGCCTGCTACTCCTAACCCCAGCGTGCCTTCAGCTTCCACCCTACCTTTTAAGTGTACACTAAATATATTATACTTGAGTATGTTTAAATATGTCTTATAGATAAGTGTACTGTGTCAGGTGTGGTGGCAAGAATTTTGCATGTATCACTCATTCAGTAAGGCCCTGTCTAGGTGCTGGGTATTGATTTATTTGCAAAGGAACCTGACAAACAAAAGTATGAGCTCTAACATAAAAGTAATCAGTTTGCAATTATAGAGTGCTTCCTGTACACCAAGTACAATGTCAAATATTAACTCAACTGACTTCTTGGGTATGACACCCCCCACACACACACTGCAGGAAAACATAAGCAAGGCGCAGGCGGCTTGACTGACTACAGCCACAGAACCAGCCGCTGAGAGCTGGAGGTTGATTGAAAGGAGATGCTGTTCTGCTGCTGCTGCTCGCTGATGTCATCGTCCCTTTCCCAAACAATCCCTGCTTTTCTCCCAAGCTTCATCAAGTCAGCTAAGAAGTTCCCAAGCAGCAGCAAAGTCCTCTGGCTCCTTCTGGGTTATACACTCCCAATGTTCAAAGGTTCCTGGATTCTCAGATTTACAGCCCCACTCATACTGCAAATATGTCCAAAGAACCTAAGGGCTGTGGGAGGAAGCTGGTCTCTCCAAAGAGCTTACGTTTTCACCATACTCACAACTGGCTGTTTTCTGTTTTCAAGAGCAACTCACAATAGAAGGCAGGTAGAAACTGTCATGTTTCTACTTCTCTGGCTCATAACCATTAAGACTAGATGAACTCAAAGAATATGGGCTCTAAGAATCAGCTACCCTACTTTAACCTCAAGCTCTTGAATAAGTCACGACAATAATGACTACCTTAGTCAGTTGCTGCTTCAAACAAAGTAATTCAGATAAAATGCTCACCTATTTGTGTAAACAGTGAGTAGTAAGTATGTCAGGGCTCGGGGAAATGGCACCTACTGCCATCCTTCCATCGTCTACCATATGAGATAGAGAACACAAAAGCCTCTCATAAAGTTAAGAACAGTCACTAAGGTATAAGTGGACAGTCATCTAGCACAGCTGGCCTTCTGTACACCACATACTTTATATACTTGTGTATATTTTCTGGATACAATAGAATTAAACTAGAAATCAATAACAGAAAGCCAAAAGGAACATCTACGAACTTTTAAAACCTACGAGACAACTCACATAACCCACACATCAAACAGAAAGTCATAAAAAACAAACCAAATCATCTGAAACTAATGCAGATAAAATATAGCATTTAATTCATAGACAAAACTCTCATGCTTCAATGTAGGAAAACAAGGAAGTTTTGAATGAGTAATCTAAACTTATGTTTTTGATTTGTTTCATTCCCTTCTGCGATGTTCATTTTTTGAGGGTCAATAGCCCAGGCTGTCCTCAACTCTTAATACTCCAGCTAACTTGCTCCTGAGTTCTGAGATTTCAGGCCTATAACCTACCATACCTAGCTTAATCTTACAATGCAACAACAAATTATATCCAAAGTAAGTAGAAATAACTTAAATGTACTTATAAATAAAATAAAAAATGGATCAATGAAATAAAAGACTAGTTCTTTAAAAAAAAAAAAATCAGTAACACTGACAAAAATCTAAGACTTGGCTTAGCCCAGAAATTCCAGACAAGAAGTGGAGAACTAGTAATGTAACCCACGGTAGTAACAGACTAGAAAACTTCATAATTGTACCAAATGATAGAAAACTTTCAATGAAATTCAACAGCTGTTCATAAAAAAATAGAAAAAGAAAGAGGAATAACTAAGGACAGAGAGAACATCCTGATTCTGATGCAGACTGTTCACCAAAGCATCCAGCTCAGAGCTTCCACAGCAGAGCACGGGCGCAGTCCTCCCGAGGAAATCCACCCAGAGCTGGTACGAAAGCACTGCCATGGAACGAACAGGAATGGACACTAACTGGAATGGGAAAAGTATGTCAATAAATGCACTGTCTTACTATCCAGTGGGGCACCACACCATGGTAATCTGTTGCATTATCGTACAGCTGAGTATCATTCAGCAGTGAGGAGGGTTAACAAACATGATAAACTAGAAATAACTGCTTAAGGGTTATTAACTCATATTAGCAAAATCCCTCAAAAATAATACCAGCAATAAGCCCAAAAGTACAGGAGCACAGACAATGTAATGTGCAATACAATTCCAAGCTCCGGGGTCCATATTCCTCTAATCAGAAGGAAAATTTGTTGGTTTTTTTTTTTCTGTCTTAATAATCAACCGTGAGAATTAAGGTGCATTTAGCCCTATGTTTATTTTGAGAATAAAGCCCCTGTGACTCAAGTTTATTTAATGGACAATGGGTATCCATCATCTGGGACCTACAGTCCCAGGCCCTAAACTGAACTTTAAAAATATTCTCTGATTTATATACATACCTGAAAAGCACAGAACACCAGGTTATGGATCAAACATTTGCCTAGTAGGCTACAAGGCCCAGGGTTCAAATCCAGCACAGGCCAAAAACAAACATACAAAAGTTAAAACAGCATCAAACAGCCGGGCGGTGGTGGCACACGCCTTTAATCCCAGCACTTGGGAGGCAGAGGCAGGTGGATTTCTGAGTTCAAGGCCAGCCTGGTCTACAAAGTGAGTTCCAGGACAGCCAGAGCTACACAGAGAAACCCTGTCTCGAAGAAAAAAAAAAAAAAAAAAAAAAAAAAAAAAGCCAGCATCAAACAATCTAGAATGAAAGCCGGGCATTACAGACACTCCTCACATCCATGTATATGTCACAATGTATCCACCTACCAAGTGTACATCATAACAAAACATCACTACTCCCTCTAAAGCCTTAAGAGTTAGTGTTAGCAGTCAGTACTGCCTACGTAATCCCTTCAACAGGTTGCTAGTGTGCTGCTGAAGACCTCTGGGCTGGTATTCTAAAGGGACATTGGTCTGTAGCTTTCAGCTCTACTCTGCCTGGTTTTGTGACCAAGATAACTGGCTTCAGAGTCAACTGAAAGTGTTATCTCCTCTTGCACTTTCCACAGCACTCTGGACAGTACTGGTGTTGACTCTGTATATTTTAAAGAGTACAGCTGTCCAGCCCAGGGCTCCTGATGCCATCACTAAGAGACTGTGCTTGCTCTGTTCAGACTTTCCAACTTGTCTTCAGTCACTGCAGGAAGTGTGGTGGTCTTTCTATGCAGTTTCTTCTTGGAGAGAATCCTTTCATCTCTATCAAGTCATCAGTAACCGTAGCACTTCCACTTCTGCCTCTACAGACAGCACATGCAGACCTAACTAAAGCCTGGACCCTTTGCTGACCCTCACAAACCACTTCGGTTCCCCTCACCTTCCACTGCTTTTCTAGTCTCACTCACCTACCTCCACTCTACGCTACACACTGCTCATTCTGTTTGCTCTGGATTTAGTGGTGAAATGCTGCTGTTGACTTGAGCTTCCTTGCTTGATAAAGCTGCATACACTTCTATGAACGCTTTCCTTGAGCAAGCGCTATTTTAGTTGTATTTTGATTTTATTATGTTGTATTTACATTTCATTACTCTGGAAATAGTTTCTAATTTCTCATAATTGCCTGTTCGACCACCACTTACTTAGAAGTATATTTATTAGCTTCCACACACTTTAAAATTTTGCTATTTCTTCCCTTTATTAATGTCTCCAATTAAGAAGTAGGCAAAAGAGCTGGCATTCCTCAGAAGTAGATATGTGAGCAGACGGCCCGCAGTGTATGAACAGCCAACATCACCTACTCATCAAAGAAATGCAAATCAAAGCCACAGGAGATGCCATCCCACACTCTATGTAATGGCCATAATAAAAACCCCAACAATGGCAAGAACAAAAATGCTGACAAGAATACAGAGGAAGATCAACTATCATACACTGGGTGGGGATCTAAATTAGTACGGCCATTATGAAAATTACAGGATGGAAGATCCTTAAAAATCTGAAAACACAACCACTACATCAGTGGTTCTTCACTTTCTTAATACTGTGACCCACTAATACTTCATATTGTGGAGAACAACCATAAAATTATTTTTGTTGCTACCTAAGTATAATTTTCTTACAGTTATGAATTATACTGTAAATATCTGTGCTTTCCAAGAAACAACCCATGAAAAGGCTGTTCAATGTCTGCCCTCCAGGTCTTGACAATAGGTGCGACGCCCTGCCCTCAACGGTCTCACTACACTACTGCTGGTATGCTCTGAAAGGACGGGACAGCAGTGTAAAGCATCCATGCTGACTAGTAATGCTCACAATGGCTATGCAGACCCAACAGGGGAAATGTGGGGCAACAGCCGGGCAGTGATGGCCCTCGGAAGCAGAGACAGCAAAAGCTCTGTGAGATAAAGGCTAGCCTAGTCTACAGAGAGAGTTCCAGGACAGCCAGAAGATATCAGTCATCTTTTTTTTAAGGCTTATTTATTTATCTATTTAAGTATTATATATGAATACACTGTAGCTGTCTTCTCACACCCCAGAAGAGGGCGTCAAATCTCATTATGGATGGTTATGATCCACCATGCGGTTGTTGGGATTTGAACTCAGGTCTTTCAGAAGAGCAGTCAGTGCTCTGAACCATCTCTGCAGCCCCAGTCATCTTTTAAAATGAACAAAATTCTGTCTTTTGTGAGAACTGAAGGATATTGTGTTAAACTAAATAAGTCAGGTACAGAAAAGCCAATACCAAATTTCTCCCTCATGTATAGAATTGGAAATAGTGGTCTTTTAACAGTAGGGCACAGGGAAAATGAGGGACAGGCTATTGGATAGGTTTAAAAAAGAATTCCTGAAAGACCTCATCCAGAAAAAGAAGCAATTTGATACCCTAAAAATTAAAAGAAACAAACCTAAACAAAACAACACCAACAGATCCCAGCCCTCTGTGCTGCCTTTTCTCTGCTGCCTCACAGATCTGTTCCTGAAGGCTGGCCTGTCACAGCAGCGTGATGGCAGCCTGCTTGCTGCTCACCCAGGCCCTGTGGGGCAGACAGGTGGCCTTCCACACTTCTGTCATTTCATGAGGGGCCACTGTGAGTAGTTTATTTACCATCACTGGGGGAGGGGGGGGACTTGCGTGTGCCTGGATGCATGTGTGGTGTTCAGAGGACCCTGTGCAAAGTCCACTTCTCTCCTCTGTCCGTCCATCACGTGGGTTCCCAGAATTGATGACCACCAAGCTTGTGTGGTACCTACCTTTACCTGCTGAGCCATCTCACCAGTCCCCCTTTTTTTTGTGTGTGCTTTTTTTGTTTTGTTTTGTTTTGTTTTGTTTTGTTTTTGTTTTGCGGAGACAGGGTTTCTCTGTATAGCCCTAGCTGTCCTGGAACTCACTCTGTAGACCAGGCTGGCCTCAAACTTAGAAATTCGCCTGCCTCTGCCTCCCAAGTGCTGGGATTACAGGAGTGTGCCACCACTGCCCGGCTCACCAGCCCCTTTTATTCTGAAAAGTTTCGGTATGCAGCCCTAGCTGGCCTAAAATGAAACATCCTGCTTCCCCCTCGTGATTGGTCTAAGTCATGCCCGGCTTAGAACACAGCCTTGGCCCAAGCACAGTTCTGACCAAGAAGGCCAACCAAAGAAATTTTCTTAAAAGCTTTGAACCAACCAGTCTCTTAGCCATTGTAGACCTTCATCTTCATCTTGCCTAGAGCCTCAAGGTCAGGCATAAATAAAACAAGGTATCTTCACAGGTCTTTTCTCGGCACTCTTACAACCATTCAGGCACAGAAGGTGTTCAAGATTCTTTGGGGGGAAAAAAAAACTGCATGGGAGCTCTAAGACACAGAGTGCTACTGGGCTGTGAAGAGCTCCCATGCATTTTTGTTTTGTTTTTTTGGTTTTTTTTTTTTTCCCCAGTCATCTTGTTAGCTTCAACTGGTATTACTAGCTCAGGCCAACTGTAATGGAAAATAATGATTTTTTTTTTGTTCTGTTTTGTTGTTGTTTTGTTTTGTTGTTGTTTTCTCTAAACATATGCCTTCCTTCAGTACAGTGCACAAAATAAATTCTGAGCTAGGCCAAATAGAAACAAAGTCAGAGAGTAAAATCCTTGGAGAGTGACCACATAGCCCAGACTGACAATTCTAGGAAATAGCCCCAGGGTTCCCCAGGACCCCTGTGGTATGTGTCATATCACATCTGCAAAGCTGGTGGTTTTCAGATGGTGGAGGAAGGCGGAAGCTGAGTCCAAACAGCACCATTTTCTGTATTCAGATTCAGCCAGGTTTTTCAGTACACAGATTCAGCCATTTTTTTTCTCATATATTTATCAGATCTTACGAGCCTTTGGCTAATTTTTAGACTTCTGAAATGCTGATTATGACTGATATTGTATTATTATTATTGCTTTTACAGAGAGACATATCTGCAAGAGGTCCTTCCTCTACCAGGCACAAACACTCAATAGATATATTTTAAGAGTGGATTCTTTTCATCACAGTTTCTCTTATTTCTAATACTGCTGAGACACAGTATACTAGGAAGGTGTTCAGTGCCAAGTCAGCAAGAGGAAAGCTTCACAGGAAGGCCAGCCAGGAGTATCTGAAGCTACTCACAGGAAGGCCAGCCAGGAGTATCTGAAGCTACTCACAGGAAGGCCAGCCGTATCTGGGGCAGGCAGCACTGGGAAGAGCAGACGGCATCCAGAAGCTACAGAACGGGTTCGGGGGTATTAAGGAGAAGCGGTTGCCATGACTTCATCACGACCTGGATACAGGAATGAAGCATCACTATGCCTTCTTTCCCTCCTGTACAACAGGCTGGATGGGGGGAACCAGTTTAAGGGGGGAAAAAAGTCTGGAAGCATGCCAGGACTGAGACTAAGGAACATGTACTTAGCATGTAAGTTCTAGGGACCATCGCAGACCCCAGGAGAAACCATGGAAGCCAGCATACTGAAGATTCTTCTCTAACTTTAAGCAAATGCATTATAAGTCATGTCCTAAACCTATGCCTTCCACATGCAAACAAGTAAAAGGGGTGTGTATGTGTGTGTGTGTGTGTGTCTGTTAAGTGTCAATAATTCAAAGTGAACTAGGAATGACACTATGATCTGTGAGCACTGAGGACTGTACAGACACCTGAGTCCCCTCACACTCAAGTGACCTACTTCTTGCCAGGGCAGCTTTATTGGAAGAGAAGTCATAATAAAAATAAAAGTAAGCCCCTGAATCTGAAAGGCTATTATACTCACACATACATCACTCTAGTGTTCCTGTGATGCTTCTGGAAGCAAATCAATCATTCTTTACATTCCTCCACTTACCCCATAAACACTTTGCCTCAGAGCTGACAGCAAGCACTTGGTCAGACTTGGGGGGAGGGGGCCGCAGGACTGCGGGAAATAAGCAGGTCACACTAGGTCCCTAGAACCTGACTTTAGTTTTAACCTGACTCCTGTCAATATTGCCGTCTAGTTTTAGTTAAGTCTGTAGTCTCCCTGGTCTTGAACAGAAGCAAGGGACCTGCCGGGCCACTGAGGAAGGTAAGGAACCTTACACTGCTAATCTATGACTGCTACTCCCATTCAGCTGCAACACTGCAGTCTCACTTCTTCTCTTTGTTTCATGACCACTAGGAAAGTCTTCAACTGAACATTTTTTATGTTTAATTACTTGCTCATTTGTTTCAAACACTAGCGGATTTAAGGGAATACACAGCTCTTCAAAAGTCTGATGCAGGCTGCAGCGGTGAAGCGCTCAGGAGGCAGAGGCAGGCAGATCCCGGAGTTCTGGGTCAGCCTGGTCTACAGGATCGAGTTCCACGACAGCCAAGGCTACAATGGAGAAACCTTTCTCAAGGAGAAGGCAGAAGGGAGAAGGGAGGAAGGGACAATAGTACATGCTAATGAATAAAACAACAAATTATTAATTTCCCACTGAGCTTGTGGTCTGTTCCTTTAATTAACACATTTCTGGCCTCCTTTGTTTCCGGAAAAAGAAATGAAACAACAAAAAGCAACATACACTGCCTTCCTTATTTGAGCCCAAGCTTATCAGTAGTGCCACGCCCTATCTCGGCAGTCAGTCAGTGAATTAGCACACAAATAATGACAGGAGGCTGGGCAGGATGCAGCACATTCCTTTTAGACTTCTTACCTAAAGAAGTCATCTTGCCTTTCCTTAAGTGGGTTCGTGCTGATTAGTAGAATGCAAGTTACTGTCATTAAAACATGCTGATGATTGAGCTGAAAGGGAAAACTAGGAAACTGACTGAGCAGTAGCTCAGAATCTGGGCTGAAGAGAGCTGGGTTACATAAAGAATCTCAAGCTCTGTCCATCAGAGACTTCCATCATGGTATAATCTAAAAACAAATATTGGCCTAGAACCTCTCCTGGCAATCTCTATGTGCTACATAAAACTGTATGTGAGGAAGCCAAACAGCAGAGTACCTGGAGCCTGTATTTTCCATCAGAATTCACAGAATCCCTCTCCCATACACACACACTGAACTTCAAAGCGAGCGAATCACTGCAAGCCACCTAACACACAAACAAGATCATGGCATCCTCTGTGTGAACACTGATTTGTCTCACTGTGTAGTTCTGCCTGTCCTGGGATTCACTCTGCAGACCAAACTGGGCTCTAACAGCCCCGCCTGCTCCTGCCCCTTAATGCTCGATCGAAGGTGTGCGCCACCACATTTGGCCAGAGTATCTTCATTTTCACTGTGTAACCCACAATTCACAGTGGCTTGGTTGGCAAGTCCTTAAAGTTAAAGTAACCTTTAGGAACTTCTCCAGCCAGGTCTGAGTTAAAAATGACAATTTCTAACAGGTGAAGTGCAACAAGGCTGTGGGCATACAAAATAAAGTATATTTAATGGCTGGGTTTTAACAGTTTATTGTACGAATTAAAAAAAAAATTCAAACTTCGTGTAATTAATATTAGAATCGTGGGACAATAAAATGTTTATACTTAAAATGAAATTTACACAACTAAGAGAAATAAAGGAAGAGCAAACACTACTCCACAGTACTGTGAACTTACTCTATTCTAGGTACTTATCCAAGGGAAGAACAGTGGAGAGAAAATCCAATCCTGCCCTCATGGGACTTACAATCTGGTTGATTCACACTTCTTATTACAAATATTTAAAAACAATATGTACGGAATAACTACTAAGATTAGCCACTGCAAAACCTGTGTAAGTTCCCAGCACTTATGGTACGTCCTGCTGCTTAAACTCTGGGAAATCACACCAAACAATTTGCATCTTCAGAGTATGCAAGAGGCACTTAAGGAGTTAAATGGCCACACCCATTTGCTGCTTCTAGTTCACAACAGCAAGTGCAGGAATGGGTGACAACACTGGCACCAACACTAATAACTAACAGAATGCACTGCGCCTACCCTCAGCCGTGTGAGGACACCACCACAGGACACAGGACAGCACAGGCTGCCCAGGCGTGCGGCTTTACGTGATTAACTGTGCTGACTCCTAGCAGAAAGAAAGGCAGAACATCCTTTGCCCATAACGAACTTCAATCCAATCACAAAACCACAAAAACAGTCAAAGCAATAACACATTCTTTAATGTCAAGGCTGCCATGAAATACAGTGGCATGTAAGTATAACGGAAATGTAAGTGTGCCCTCCAAGTTGATCCTGGAGAGAAAGTCCGAATTTTAGGCTGAATGCCGTGTGGCAGTGGGGGGTGTGGGGGGTGGCAATGACTCCTCAGTTCAGAGCCACTGCACATGACCACAGAAAGTCAGACTGGAAAGATGGACTTTTACTCAAAGCACCTGAGAGAATCCGGTTATTCAGGTGCTGGAGGAGACTCTAAGGTCCCGAGTTCCCCAGAGAGTAGTTGCTAGTTAGGACTCACTCTAAGCAACAGAACTAGCACTACCCATGCATCCAACACGGGCCACTATATAGCCAACATGTCTGGACACTCAGAACTGTAAATACATTAAAGCTGTGATTCTCAAGCTGAGGTAATTTTTACCCCTCCTTCCAGGGACCACAGGTAATTTTCAGTTGTCACAACTACAATCTGTTGGAGGTTGGCTCGAATGCTTTGATTCAATGGGAACCTGCATATCCAAATGCTAAAGGTCCTTGTCGGCTAAGCATGGGGCGGGAGGACACAGAGGAGAGAAGGATGGGACACGCAGGCGCAGCAGGACAGAAAGCCAACCAGCCATGTGAGACGTGGGCCTGGAGCAGCAGGAGAAGGTCTAGGAGTGCCCAGCCTTTGAGTTAGACACGGCATTTTAAAAATAAGCTTATGTGTATGTGTCCTTCATCTGAGGGTCCATAGAGAGCTCCTGAGCGTGTGCGTGTGCGATCCACCAGGAACCTAAAGCCACTACAGGAATCTAGTGGCGGAAGAGAGGGGGGGTAAAGCACTCTCACAACGTCCCAAAGCCAACAGTGCTAAGGTCAGGGGGCCTTACGAAGGAGGCCCTATTGGGAACATGTGCACCTTTGAAGGGACTGAAACAACCATGTTAAATGCCTTCCCCGAGGTCAAAGGGAAAGAACAGAGTTGATGGCCTAGAAATCTGACTCAACAAACTCAAGTTCCTGCAGGACTCTTGGTGCACACAGAAATGCCGCGAGTCAGAGTCCGAGTCCCCACAGCATGCTCTGTCCCTCTCGGTCCCCAGTATTTACACAGGACTTCTCTTCCTGCCTATTACAAAGGACATCTTTCCCCTATCCAATTCTGATCTCTATAAAGAGGTATAAATACAGCCGGGCGGTGGTGGTGCACGCCTTTAATCCCAGCACTTGGGAGGCAGAGGCAGGCGGATTTCTGAGTTCGAGGCCAGCCTGGTCTGCAGAGTGAGTTCCAGAACAGTCAGGGCTACATAGAGAAACCCTGTCTCAAAAACAAGCAAACAAACAAACAAACAAAGAGGTATAAATAAGCTAACCAATTTGGCATTTGATGTTCAGAGTGGGTCCCATAAACAAAACAACCCTTGACACTTCAGGATTCAGATTTAATGGATTCTGTCCAGTCCCTCCACAAGCTCTCGTTCCTAGGTGGCAAAGGCCAGCACACTGAGTGCTAAGGGGCAGGCCCAATCACGGCCTTCAGCAGCAGGAAGGAAGAGCCTGTGCGAGGTGAGGAACACTGCTGGTTGGCAAGAAGTATAAAAGGGCAGACACATGGGGTGTTTTCAGGCTTCTCCCTTCCCCAGTTGCTGAAGGAATTAGTCTTCAGCCTTTCAAAGCAATACTGTGCGGGCACTTCCTTGCAGAAGTTAGAACAGCTCATGGTTCTAAAACAAGGGTGAGCATGAGTGGCCGTGTAAAGGCAAAACAATATGAATGAACACCAACCTGGAGAAAAAGCCCTCACAGGCTCCCCTTAAAGTCCTGCCACACACACTAATGCAAGAGAACAAGCCGGCCACGCCTATCAGCAGATGCCCGCCGGCCCACAGGACAGTGTCACGGACACTGCAAGCTGCAAGGGTTCATTTCACCTCCCAGTAGAGAATACCATTTCATCCAGAAGGGAAGCAAGGGGACTACCACAGCTACCAAATCTTGTTAGGATTTGCAGGTTCAGTCATCGTCTTTCCTAGGGTTTTATTGCTGTGAAGAGACACCACAACCACAGCAAATCTTAGAAGAAACTGGATTGGGGCTGGAGAGGTTGTGTCAAATAAACACCACCGGCCAGCTACGGCTTTAGCTCAGCCTAAGAGGAATGACAACCAGGAAATCACTTAAGCAGAACAACAGACTGTGGAAGGGATGTCGTAGAAGAGTGCTTTGGCTGCCACTGCCTGAAGTCCTACTGTCTGCTCTGTATCTCCCAGCAACTCACCAACAGGCTAAGTTCCCAAACCTCAGGGAAGGTTCGACTATCTGGAATCTGGTGTCGTCTATCTGGAATGACATATACCTGCATGCTGTCACTATGAGAAAACAAAGAAGGGTCTCAGGCTGGCCCGCTTCCCCTCACACCCGCATTGCTTTGTATCACACATGTTAACAGTGCAAAGAAAATGAGAGGAATCAATGCTGTCAAGGTATCAGTTACTCAAAACAAAAAAATACAAAAACCCACAAGAAATTTCAAAAATGGTTTGAACATATGAGCATCATCAACAACAAAACACATGTTTTTATTACAAATAAAATAATAATGGAGGCTCACATTTATCTTTTAAACAAACTTAACTTTTATATGCTGGTGGCAAACCCTAATAGGTCCTAAAGGGCTCTGAAAATCTGACAAAAGTATATTCTTTCTACATAATAATATATTTGCAATATTTACATAATATTTTATAATATTCCATTCTTTAAAGTGCATGCTTAAGAACCACATGAAAGCTGAAGCCTCCCCCCTTTTACAAAGATTTCTCCAAGTCATAACTTATGCCTATCACCTAAGCCATCTCAGGATGTAAGAGACATGAACACACAGGAAAACTTAGAAGTGAACTCTTTAAAGTCAACAACTCAAAAAGAAGATGATAGACAAAGAAAACCATCCAGACCAGTAGAAATACGGTCAAAATTGTGAAGACAATGGCAAGAGAGACAAGGAGACTACAAAGAAGAATTCTTTGTTAACAGACAGGAACAGAGGGATCCTCAAGGTGTACACAGCAGGCTGATGCTCTCAGCCCTCAGGAGGTCGAAGCAGGAGAATTAAGAATTTAAAGTCAGCAAGACTTCTGTCCCAAAAAAACAAAACATCTCACCAAAGGGAGTGCGAGGAGGCACATAAGGAAAAAGGACCACCGGGTCATATGCTCGGGATGAGGGCCGTTCAGTTTGATTTTCTGCAACCAACAAGGTCCACGGCTGATCTCTACAGTCCGGGGGCTTCTGCATGATAGCCAATGGAGTGGTGGGCACACCGTAAGCAGAATCCATATGTAGCTAAGACACCTGGGTCTGTGTTAGGTTCCAATTCTGAGTAACCAAGTTTCATGCTTAAAGGAGTTTAAAAGCGAGTAAGAGGCACTAAAAGCAAGCCAAAAATCCTCCCGTAACCCTCCCTTCGGTCCGCTTTCTGCAACAGCCACTCTCCTATCATAAAATGCAAGCAATCAATACCCAGATTAAACAAATTCAATGCACAAACTCTCACATTTGCACACAAGCAGCTATCTGCCCAGTAATCTAGCACAAACGCTCTGAAGCTATATAGATACGCCAGAGCTCAACAATTTGTAATAAACCATAAGAAGGGAGGATGGGGGAGGGGGAGTTGGGAGTAGGGTTGTCAAGTATGCCCCGTCATCCCAGGAATGCTGCAGAGGGGCATCACACAAATGGATTCTATTACAAGATATTTTCATAAGCAATGCACACTTCAGTGATGACGACACAAAAAGCACTTGCAAGATACTTTAATAACTCCCTCCCTCATTACCTATATATAAAACTGATACAACTTAAAATTTCTTGAGAATTGGGGGAAGTCTTTTTTGTGGGGAGGGGGTTTCTCTACATATCTATAGATTTCCTGTAACTCATTATGAAGACCAGGATACCCTCAAACTCATAGATATCCCTGTCTCAAACTCAAAGATCTTCCTCCCAAGTGCTAGGATTAAAAGTGTGTACCACCACACCTAGTCTTGTAAAGTAAAACTGTTTCTGATACTAAAATGCTAAATTTTCTTGAAATTAAGCACAGAAATCAGCCATGCTGGCTCAAGCCTATAATACCAGCAGTTGGGAGGTGTCTTAGTTAAGGTTTCCATTTCTGTGATCAGAAACCAAGGCAACAGTGACCAAGGCAACTCTTTTAAAAGAAAACGATTAATTGAGGCTGGCTTACAGGTTCAGCGGTTCAGTCCTTTTATCATCAAGGTGGGAACATGGCAGCATCCAGGCAGGCATGGCGCTGGAGGAGCTGAAAGTTCTACATCTTCATCTGAAGGCTGCTAAGAGAGGGGTCTCTAAGACCACCCTGACAGTGACACACCTACTCCAGCAAGGTCACACCCACTCCAGCAAGGGCACACTTCCATGAGGCTACGGCAAGAGGAACTCTCCACGTTCAAAGACAGTCTGGGTTACATATATGAGGTTAGGCCAACCTGGAGTACTGAACAAGACCCTGTCTGAAAACAAAACAAAGCAGGAAGGAGGAGCCAGGCAAAAAAAGAATACAGAAGGGGAAATCAAACGCTGCCCTCTACGTGTCATCAGAGTCATTTGAGAACACACTTCTCTTGTTAAAAAACAAGGGAAAAAAATAGTTTGGGACTGGAGAGAGATGGCTCAGCAGTTAAGAGCACCGACTGCTCTCAACTGTCCTGGGACTGATGCCCTCTTCTGGTGTCTCTGAAGACAGCTACAGTGTACTCATATACATAAAATAAATAAATCTTTTTCAAAAATGAGTTTGATTTAGTCATTACCTTTTCAAAGCCCTTAATTCTGACAGAGGAAATAATGGAATTTAGGGGAAGGAGGGCTCTCTCAATAGCCTTTCAAGTGCTTGCAAGTCGATTCACAAACAACACCCATCGAGAACTCACTGCATGTACAGCAAGGCATGGTGCTGGCATGGACTCTATAGCCACAAGCTGCCCTGGCCTTAAATCAACTCCAAATCCTTGGTGCCAGTCATCACCCAGGCAATACCAGAAACGCCACATGGCCAAAGCAAAACCAAACTGCATTAGGTTACTATCTAGTCATTCTCAGTTTTGTTGCAGGTTGCATTTTCCTTCAGGAAGATGCTACCTTCAGGATAAGCAAAATTAGGAAAAAACAAACAAGAGTCAGATCAATTAGACCATGGTTTAGTACAAAAGACAAAACTTAGCAAGTCTACTCTCAAAACAAAGGCTCCTGCCCAGAAAGGCTGCCGTGGCCTTCACAGCTCTCCCATCTTTACTTACCCTCCTGGGGAAAGCCTGTACTAGATGGTTAATTTGCCTGCTAATTCCACAATGTTTAAGAAACTTATTTAACTGTTTTATATACCTTAATGAGCAAACCATTGAAGTTTATTTTCTAAGTGTGAGCCATGGTTTTACCACCCACTATATAAATGGTGTACACAGATCTTAGCTGGATCTTCTTATGGCATCATACTTAGCCCAACACAATCAGGCTACTACTTGCTTCAGAAGCCTAAGACAACATAACAGGACATGGCCATGCTGCTGCTCCCACACCAACTTAGCAGCTTCCTTAATCTCCAGCTGTCTCCAAAAAAGCAACGTCAATGGTTTTGAGTCAGGCAGATCAGAAATCCAAGTCTGCCTCTTAGAGACTGAATCTGACAAGCTATGTGAAGGTAAATGCCTGCTCTGAACTCCATGCTGTACCTGAGGCTGTGTGCACATGATGGCAGCTGGGATGGTTACTATTAGGTCACCGAGTGAAACATCTTTCCATTGAAAATGGGTATGCAAGGGGCCAAAGAGATGCCTCAGGGCATCAAGGCACTTGCTGCCAACTTGATGAACAAAAAGAAGTTTGTTGGTATACCCCTGGGACACACAAGTTAGAAGGAGAAACATGACACCCACAGGATGCCTTCTAACCTCCAATTATGTGCCTTTATACATACCCCCTCATATACACACAATAAAGCAAAATGTAACAAAACATTTTTAAATGGGTACTGCCTGGCTATCAGTATTTGTTATGTTTTCATAATTCTTAAAGGCCATCCATCAAAATCCGATGTTTAAGAAGTGGCCTTTCACACTGGCAAGAGGAGGGGGTAAGGGCAGATCCTTGTTTACTGTCCAGACTTACCCAGGACTTACATGAATTAAACCTTGTTTTATTTGTTTCCTTGGCATAACTGTCAAAAAAAAAACCATATATATATATATATATATATATATACACACACACACACACACACACACACACACACATATATGTATACATATGTGTGTGTGTGTGTGTGTGTATATATATATATGTATATATATATATATATATACCACGACTCACGAACAGATTATAAACTCACTAACAGATTATCTTCAGCTACAATCACCAGTCTTGAAGAAGATATCCACTAACACAGGTCTTTTTGGAGAACAGCTCCTTGCAGCTGGCAGTTGACAATGAAAAGCTTTACAGACAAAATAAAGAGAACAAAAGGGTGGCATACAGATCTACAGTGGACTCTGAGTCCATGTCTATGCCAACAGTTGATCAGAAGAGAGAGAATGGCTAAGAAACAGGAATAACATAAAGGCAGAAAATAATCCATTTAGAGACTGAAAGAAGAAAAAAAATAATTTATTTGGGGAAAGAAAATGCCAGTGATGTAAGAGAACACTTGGATATATTATCAGTTATTTATATAAATATCCCTAAAGCAAAATGATTTCTCTTTCTTCACAGAATATTGCTACTCAGCCAAAATAAAAAGTGCTAGAGCACAGAGAACAAAGGCAAGCAATGATCTCTCAAACTACAATCTGCAAGGGAACTGACCAGCATGCCATTGTGTCCTTCGGGGAGGTCAGTACTAGTGGGTGTATGTACTCGTTCTTACCCCCAAACAGAGAGGACCTGTTTTATACTGACACCAGACAGTAACAAACACTCTTGGTAAAGGCGGCACAGTGAGGTGCCACCTACCTGAAGGTGAGGCAGGAGGAGCACTGGTGGGCCAGAGCAGGCAGCCAGGCAGGGAGAGTGGAGGAGGGAAGACTCCCTTTGTGTGAGAGGAAGATGATCAGGTTACACAGCTTGGCTGGTCCAGACCAGGCAGGACCTGGGAGCTAGGAAAGGAACTAAAGCTCCTACGGTCTCTGCTTCCCCACGGCTCCCCATCCTCTGAACCTGTCCCTTTCTCCATCTCTGGCCCACTCCAGCTCCAGGCTGGTCTTCAGCCCCACCAGGCCCTCACCACCACCCAGACTGTCTGCCACGTTGAAATTCACTGACGGATCTGCTGAACCTACTTAGCCTTCCGAGATAAAGCCCATTTGACTACAGAGCACAATTCATGGTCAGGAATTTGATTTCAAAGTGTTTTGTTGAGAATTTTTTTAAGTATGTCTAAAGAAATTGGTCACTAGTTTCTTTTTCTGTTGATATCAATATGCTTGTTTTGAACTGAATTGGAAAGGCTCCTTTTATTTTGTGGGTATGACACAGCAGTGACTCTGCATGTTCTTGGGCTTTTTTTTTTTTTTTTTTTTTTGAGGGAAAGATTTTGATTACAGTACAGCTACATTTTCATTGATATAAAGGTGAAAACCGGATTATCAGTATTTTAAATAGCAGTGCCCACAGTACATTTCTCCTTCCAAATTCATCCTCTAACATTAAATGTTTTTGTTTTAATTATTGTCCATCTCTTTTATTAAATAAAAGCTTCATGAAGATTGACATTTTCCTGAGAACCAGAAGAGGTCCACAGTAAAAATATAAAGTAAGTGAATGAATAAACACAAGATAAAATCATTAGGTGATTTTGCCAGGTGGAAAAGCCCATGTGACTTCCTTAGCGTATCAATACCTAGGAGTACAGGCACTGGCGAACATGTAGGAGCTAGGCTTCGCGCCCTCCTCCACTGCCTTGTCCCTCAGAGTCCTAGTGCAGTTCCACACTGGTCACAGGCACCCTTCCAGCTCATCCAGCACGGCCACCCCCCCCCCCCCCACAGACCATCCACGCCCTGTGAGACGCAGTCCCGGCCTCCAGTACCCATCGAGTCCGCAGCAGCACTCTCTTCTGTGACCTGATTCTGCTCTCCTACTCTACTTCTCCAGTGAGCTGGCTGCGATCTACGGTCTTCTGAGCCCACATTCTCACTGCTTGGGGACTCCTTCTAAGTACACGTCAGGTCTCAAAAGGATGCATAACTGCCTGGTTTGTTATCTCCCTGTCCAGATACTATAGAAAAAAATTACAAATTTCTCCTCCTACTCACTCTCAATTCCAACTTCTCCGTTTGTCCGAAGTGACATCCAACCATCCTCTGCTGTACAGTGGCTGCCTAGCACTGTGCTTTTTTTACTTTATTTTTTTTAACCAAATAAAGCAATGACTTTTCCTCATTGTGGGGGTGGGGGTGGGATTCTGATTATGTCCACCCTCCACCCTGTGGCTCCTCTGAGACCAGTGCCCGCCCGCTGCGCAGTTCCCTTGTAGCTGTGCGTACCTGCTCACTTCCGCGTCCGCCCTACTGGCAGCCAAACGCATCAGTTAGTGACTGAGACTAAAATGAAGAAACTCCCCCCTCATTTCCTCAGGCACTATACCCATGTCTCCTTCACTGTGGTCTCATTTCTCTATTCATTTTCAAAGCAAACTCTGACTGTCCACATGTCCCTCTCCACTAGTTTCTTAGAGCCTAACAACCAGGTATGGGCCTTCTCAACTCTGAGGCAGGTCATTAGAAAATGGCCATCAGCCGGGCGGTGGTGGCGCATGCCTGTAATCCCAGCACTTGGGAGGCAGAGACAGGCAGATTCCTGAGTTCAAGGCCAGCCTGGTCTACAAAGTGAGTTCCAGGACAGCCAAGGCTACACAGGGAAACCCTGTCTCGAAAAAAAAACCGGAAAAAAAAAAAAGAAAGAAAGAAAAAGAAAACAGCCATCAAAGCCAGAGATCACTTCTTCACAGTACCTGACAGGATACTACAGGTGACATGTTTTTTCATTTCATGGGTTTTACATCACCATAATCTGGCTTTCCTATCGTCTCACTGTGGACTTTTCCCTCATCCTCCCTTTGGTATGAACAACCCTCACTCCTGATTGCCTACTGATACTTGCTAGAACAAACTTGTTCATTGTGTATCATTTGATGATGTAGACTTGACCCAAGAGTTCTACTGTAGTGGGCTACATCAAGTTCCAAACAAGTTCAGGGCTGACTCATAGCTGCCATGGATGTCCAATAAATGCATTAAAAAAATGCACCTACTCTACCAGATCTCCAATGCATGGACCCCACCATTTCTGCATTAACTGCACCATTCAATGGGTCAGGCCCCAAGTGTCTCCCTCTGTCATCTCCAACCAACTCTACTTACTCATGTGAATGCCAATCCCAAGTCTATCTTTGAGCCTCTCTGAATGTCTACTGTCGCCCCCACACCTCAACCCACTCTCACATCTCACTTGGTGATGCAGTCAAGTCACCCACCCTGGACAATCCACAAACCATGCATGTTGCATGACTTTCATGCAACACAGATTAGATCAGTCAGTTCTCCTGCAAGTGGGTTTCCATTACATTTATAATCCACCTGAATTCCTTACCTGAGCATCTGTGGTCTGACCCTCTCAGCCTTGTTCCTCTCCTATCCTGTCACTCCTCCGAGATGACCACTCAGACATCCTCCTCCTCTTGGAGAACACTTCTTTCTCATCATTATCTCCAGCTCAAATATTAAATACCCTTGATAAAGGGAAAGTCTCCCTTGATCATATTAACCCAAACCCATTTATTAGCCTTCTTAATTGATTGTGCAGCACTCAGTCCATGAAAATGTGTATTAATTGTGTCTAACATTGCTACAGAGCACGGGCTCTTTGCTCGATTTCCTGCACCGATCAGGAAACCCAGCCCGTATAGTGAGTAACTCTATATAAAGACTTGATTAGTTAAGCTTCCCTGGGAATTACGACTTTGCTTTCATAATGGGTCTGTAATTCTCTCATCAGCTTCTAGCACATGAAAGATTCAAATAATTTGCTTTTCAAATGTTCTGGGGATAAAAGCTAAAGGCACAGAATAAGGCAAAACAGTCAGAACATTCTCAAGTCAGTATGCACACTGATAAAGCACTTCATAGCAACCTGGAAGGAGATCTATACTATTAGAAAGTCTAACACCAAGTCAGCATCCTGCCTACCAATAAAGACCCAAAGTAGTTGCATAGTTGTCCTTAACCAACTGTGAAGAGCACTAAGTCCAAACCCTGTAACTAACTGACTATTTAAAATAGGCCCAAACTTAAAGACCAAAAAAAAAAAAAAAAAAAAAAAAAAAAAAGATCATCTCAAAGAGCTCAGAAGAGGCCTTTGACAAAATCCAACATGCCTTCATGATAATTGTAGGAGAATGTAGGGCTAGAGGGAATACAGCTCACCATAATAAGAGCCAGTGTCATCCTAACCGAGAAGAGTGAGACAATCCCACTGAAGTCAGGAGGGAGACAGGGATGCCCACTCCACAGTCCTTCTCATGAGTACGTGTCTATCTGCTTCAAGTACGAGCGGCAACAGGAAGACCCGTGAAGGAAAGGAGGAGCATGAAAACGTGCTATTTACCGAGGCCATGATACTATACACCAGAGAGCCCAAAGTCCTACCAGTAGAAACAAATTCAGCAATGTGGCAGGATACGGAATCAGCTCGCACATGGCTTTTCTATACACCAACAACAAACACACAGAGGAGGAGATCACGGACATACTCCCATTCACAGTAGTTTCAAAGAAAATAAAATATCTAGGAATAAACGTAACCAAGGATGTGAAGGACCCTCTACTTTACAATAAAAACTTTAAAGCTCTTGGGAAAGAAATAAAGAGAAAATGGAAAGACACTAAAATGGAAAGCTATCCCATGCCCATGGATGGGTAGAATTAACATTGCAAAAATGACCATTCTACAAAAACCAATTTATAGATTAAAAGAATCACAAACAAAACTCTAACGTCATTTTTCATAGAAACAGAAAAAACTATCCCAAAACTCATATGGACCCTGAATTTTATATGGACTCAAACAATCCCAAACAAAAGGAACAGTGCTGGAAGGCTTACAATGTCATATATTAACATGCATGACAAGCAGTGTGTATGTGTGTGTGTGTGTGTGTGTGTGTGTGTGTATACACACACACACACACAAATACACATACATACACACATACACACATACATACATACATGCATACATACATACATGGCACTGGCACAGAAACAGACATGTAGACCAACGGAACAAAATTAAAGACCAAACAGGCATACATGTAACTTCACTTAATATTTGACAAAGACGCCAAAAACATACACTAGGGAAGAGAAATTATCTTTAACAAATGATGCTGAGAAAACTCAATGCCCACATGCAGAAGACTGAAATTACAGTTTTATCTACCATCGTGCACAAATACGAACTCCAAATGGATCAGAGACATAAACCTGAAGCCCTGACGTTGCCAGAAGCAAGCACAGGCAGTGCCCTATACAATACAGATGCAGGGAGGACTGCCTCAATACGGCTCTGTTTGCCAGGCAGTGCCCTATACAGTACAGATGCAGGGAGGACTGCCTCAATACGGCTCTGTTTGCCAGGCAGTGCCCTATACAGTACAGATGCAGGGAGGACTGCCTCAATACGGCTCTGTTTGCCAGGCAGTGCCCTATACAGTACAGATGCAGGGAGGACTGCCTCAATACGGCTCTGTTTGCCAGGCAGTGCCCTATACAGTACAGATGCAGGGAGGACTGCCTCAATACGGCTCTGTTTGCCAGGCAGTGCCCTATACAGTACAGATGCAGGGAGGACTGCCTCAATACGGCTCTGTTTGCCAGGCAGTGCCCTATACAGTACAGATGCAGGGAGGACTGCCTCAATACGGCTCTGTTTGCCCAAGAGTTAAGAGCAACAAATGACAGCTGGGATTTCAAACAATTAGAAGGCTCCACTTCTTCACAATTGATTTCAAGCAATCAAGTGTATGAAGAGGAAGCCCACAAAACAAGAAAGAATTTTGCCAGCTGTAAATCTGACAAAGGATTAATATCCAAACTATACAATAAACTCAAACACCAAGGAGTCAAAGGTATGTGGGGGTGGAGGGTGTTAAAAACATGAATAGAGCTGGGCGGTGGTGGCGCACACCTGTAATCACCAGCACTTGGGAGGCAGAGGCAGGCGGATTTCTGAGTTGGAGGCCAGCCTAGTCTACAGAGTGAGTTCCAGGACAGCCAGAGCTACACAGAGAAACCCTGTCTCAAAACAAAACAAAACAAAACAAAACAAAACAAAACATGAATGAATAGAGAGGTCTCAAAAGGCAAAAAAGAAACAGTGACTAAGAACTATCTCAAAAATTGTTCATTATCCTTCATTAACTGTTGCTGGGATTTCTAACTGGTGAAGCCACTAAAAAAAAAAAAAAAAAAAAAAAAAAAAAAAAAAAAAAAATTAGTGTGGAGAATTCTCAAAGGGCTAAAAACTAAATTTTCCATATGACTCCGTGTGACCACTCACGCGGCTTATGACCCGGTGCCACCATTCATGTGATGTGTGCATAAAGAACTCAACATCCTACTGCATATGTATCTGCTCGGCCACGTCCATTGCTCTACTCATAACAGCTACAAAACAGAAACAACCACGAATCATACAAGCAATGATTAGATAGTGAAAATGTAATGTGTACTGTGGAATACTACTCAGCTATAAAGAAAATCAAATCAGGAACTTTGCAGGTAAATATGCAGAACTAGAAAAGATATCGCATTGATTAAGGGAACTCAGACCTAGAAATACAAATGCCACATGCTCTCTCTTATCAGAGGCTCGAAAACCCTCAGATGTGAGCATATGGCCTACGGTAACTGCAGAAACCAGGAAAGTAAAACAGGGTGATTACCACAAGAGGAGTGTAGCGGGATACAAGCAGCCTGGTCAGGGGAGCGAGAAGACAGCAGACAGAGGTAATACAGATGGTGCAAAGAGAAAGAGGAGGGTCAGCAGGATGTAAGTGGGCTGACATGGGGAACAGAGAGAGGCTCGTCAAGCCCAGGGAGGAAGGAAAACACAGAAAGAGGATAAAATAACCATTAAAGGTATCTGAAAAATCCTATAGGTAATCATACTATTACTTACCCAAAAATGTATAACATATGTAATTCTGTGTAAAAATATACATATATAATTTTAATGAACTTTTCTCATCTGAGCTGATAATGGTCCTTCTAAGAACCAAAGACCATCTAACAAAAACCCTACTACCAGACATGAGAAGCTTTCTTTTCAACTGTTGGCCAGCACAGTCCAAAAGTCTCCAAAAACATAGAACCTTCTGCTATTGCCTCCAGAGGTGGAAGGGAGGTCTCTTTGAGAAGGCACCATGCACTTCAGACACAGGGCCCAAAAACTCCTGACCTGGAACTGAAGAGAAAGCCTCCTCCCTGAGGACGAGCTTTCGCAGGACCGAGATGTGCATTCAAGTTCCCAAAGGAGAGTGGCAACTGAAAGTGCTACTCAGCTGTGGACGCTACTGTCTGCAAACCACAGCAACAGCCAGCGTGACACAGTAACAGCGCGGGAAAATAGTGCCACACACACCTTGGCAGTAACCGACGACTCTGACTGAACTTAAGACACGCACAAGACAGAAACGGTGACTGGTCCTGAAAGTCCAACTAACAACTCAGGCTCCTGAAGCCACGACTATTGTAAGAGAATATGCAATGACTATTAAATCAGTATAATCTAGTTGGGGGGGGAGAGGACTTCTGGGATGTATGGTGAGGGGGAACTGGGAAAGGGGAAAGCCTTTGGAATGTAAACATAGAATATAGAAAATAAAAAAAATTTAAAAAAAAAGAATAAATTAAAAAAAAAGAAATTAGAGTGGTGAGCAGGGGGAGAGGGGATGAAATAGGGGTTTTGTTTTGTTTTGTTTTTTGGTTTCTTTTGAGACAGGGTTTCTCTGTATAGCCTTGGCTGTCCTGGAACTCACTCTGTAGACCAGGCTGGCCTTGAACTCAGAAATCCGCCTGCCTCTGCCTCCCAAGTGCTGGGATTAAAGGCGTGCGCCACCACCGCCCGGCTGAAATAGGGGTTTTTTTGGAGGGGTAACAAGAAAAGGAATTACATTTGAAATGTAGATAAAGCAAATATCTAATAAACTTATTGAAAATAAAAAAGATCAGTATAATCTTTACAGCAATCTAAACATGTATCCCTTTACCCTAAGTGTAATCTTCACCCCTTTGCAACAAACCACTGTAATAAAACCGTAACCAATCAAAATGCAGAGTTGTTGGATCCAGTTTCGTAGGAGAGTACCAGAACAGAGAAATGGTGGGAGGGAGGGGGATTTGGGAATGGTTGGGGGGGGAGGACTTATGGGACATATGGTGGGGGGGACTGAGAAAGGGGAAAGCCTTTGGAATGTAAACAAAGAATATAGAATTAAAAAAAAAAATGCAGAGTTGTGGAGTCCAGGCCCAAAGGACACATCTACACAACAATACTGTGTGTAAGGTCCAGGAACTCTGTGGGACCACAGGGTTTGGGGTTGGGAGAACTATAAGAGCCAGAAGACAAGGAGTTTTCTGTGAGATTGTGCCTCCTAGTAGTGTCAGAAGCTACAGCAATGGAGTCTCATCAGAATGACTGCCTAAACATAAGCTGAACAAGGATGAGCCCAAAGGAAATTTCAGCATGGACGAGGAAAAGCCCATGAGACACACTCACCTTTATACAAATAACTACAGGTAATAGGAATGCTAGGGGAAGGAAGAGAACACCAAGTAATTACCCAATGTCAAACAGTCATGAAAACACACATACAAATAACATGGGTTGAACAGGTCTTACACATATGCATACACACATATATACACACAATCATACATATACATATATATACATGAATAACATGTGTTTACTTGAAAGAAAGGGAAAAAAGAGAAAGGAGAAATGTCATAATTAAGACAGACCTCTACAATGATCATGTGTGACTTTCTATAAATATAGTGGTATTTTTCCGTTATAATGACACCTCCTATACAGTTCCAAAACAAACAGGGTAACTTAAGTGGAGAACTAGAAGAAATAAAATGAAAACTTTCAAGAACTGAAAAGGCAATTTCCTTAATTCCCTTACGAGGCAGAAGAGCCCCAGACTTTCCCCACATACGAGCCCGCAGCTGCTCATGTACCCTCCCCACTACTCTCCAAAGGCAGTGCAGACGGCTGTTGCCTATAATTAATATTCTTCTGCCCAGAAAAGGAGGTCTCAATAGCATTCCAGGAAGGAGTCTAAATATGTAGAAAATAGAAGCATCCCAACAAACAGTATGTGCAAATCGGTACAAATAGAAAAGAGTCAATACTTACACAGGGCTCCCTTCTGCGTGTCAGAGTGAAAATGGAGAAATATCACCTCCTACTACTCATTTTTTTCAATACCATCCGAGGAAGCAAAAAACTAACACTAATTTGCTACACTCTGGCCAGCATCATAAGAATGCTGGAGTTTCCTCATACTGCCTACATTTTTCTGCTAAAGCTGGCAATTTACTTCCTGTTGCTTCTTGATCGCTCTTCAGAAGATATCACTTAATTGAAGGCAGTGTTTTCATGTCAACCGGCAGTGTCACTTAACACTCCCAAGCAGGCAGTACCATCGTCTGCTCACAGGGAGTCAATGGTGAAGCAATGCAACTTTCTTCAAACCATTCCCCTGCTAGAGCTGCGATTTGAACAGAGTTCTCTCTGGAATTGGATTTCCCAATACTGCCTATGTTTAAAGGTGATTTTTGCAAATACATCATATGGTGTGTCTTTTCTATACAGTACTTACTAACTGCACACATTCCCTGAATACACTTTTGGAGACAAAGATTCAGCACTGAGGTTCGCAGACATCACAGATACTGATCTTGAGAAGGCCACACAGAAATGAGCAAAATAAAGACAAAGCAATCATGAGTATTTCCTTAAGCTAAACACTTTCAAAGTCAGGGGACTGTTTTAGTTTTTTTAATAAAAATGTATTTGAGTACACTGACTGTCACGGTCTTCAGACATTCCAGAAGAGGGCATTGGATCCCATCATACCATATGGTTGATGGGAATTGAACTTAGGACCTCTAGGAGAGCAGTCGGTGCTCTTAACCACTGAGCCCTCTCTCCAGCCCCTGAGGACTATTCTTTAGCGCAAAATAATAATGCTCAGACTTTACCATAGTTTGAGACCAACAAAAATGATGACAAATCTATATATGGGGTTCCCCACATATCCCTGAAACATACATCCTTGTTTAAAATATAAAACCAAAGACTACAAAAACCATGAACGAAACCTGGTTCGGAAAGTGTCATGCTTAAAGATTTTAGTCTAGCTAGTAATGGATTGCCACAATTTCCTTGCCATACACAATAGAAAGAGCATTTCATGCTCCCCGTCTTCATTAAAAAGAGAAATAAGACTGCTGAACTTAGTTACACTCTCTTAGAGTCTGAATCACTCTTCTCTTTCCTTAGCTCATTTATAACAACACCCACAGTACACGATGAATAAAAATGTAACCCTCTGCCTTTCTTTCAAAAGTAGAGTAACTCCAACTGTTAAGTCTACTAATAGCTTCTTTTTCTCTTTAGAACTTCAATCAAAATATCCTTTAATAATCACAGGCATTCACTTATTAGAACTACTGCCATAACGTGTGAATATCAATGTGATTAAAAGCAATCTGGCATGAGCAGATGTTAAATAGTGTAATTTCACTTTTCCAAATTCCTTTAAGAGATAGTTTTTTAGTGGTTCAACTCCCGAATGACTGTATTTACTATGTGTGATAACCTTAGCTTTAACTTGATCTCTCTTTGGAAAACTATCAGTTCTAGCGCACAGCTCATACTCCTCAAAGTTCACCACAGACACAGCTCGGCTGGCTCAAAGACAAGAGTTTTGCCTCTCTTCTTTGTTTCGAGTTTTATTTGTTCATTATTTGTTCATTATTTTTCTTTTTAGTAAAGTTCTTATTTCTGAACAACATTAGGCAAACAGTGGTTAGATTGACTTGGTCATGCCTATAAGCAGGTACACGTCTGGGATGGCCTTGGCACAGCATGGAGGGCGGGCAGATGAAGGTTGAAGGTTACATGCTGAGGCCTTGGTGAATTACCTGACCCTTCTGACACTTTCCTCCTCTGTAAGATGGAGAAAGCGGTGGGGGCTGAAGTATTACAATGACAATTATACTGTGACTGTACTCGCCAGACTTGCCCTACGCTAACATGTGTGGGAACACAGTGGGATTCGGACACCAGGACAGATGTTTGTATGAAAGGAAGTGTCTTGAGTCTAACGGTACAAATTACAAAGGCACTAAGTATGAAAGTGTCATAAGGAAGTCCATTATATAGTATCCTATATCCATTTAAAAATGAAATGGAAACCTAACAGCTCACTGTGGATTAAGACTGGTCTTCAATGGCAACAAAAACGGCAGAAAGCCCACATACACATGGAACCTAAACAACGTTCTACTCAGTAACTTGGTCAAGGAAGAAATAAAGAAATCAAAGACTTTTTAGAATTTAATGAAAATGAAGGCACAACATACCCAAACTTATGGGACACAGTGAATGCAGTGCTAAGAGGAAAACTCATAGCTCTGAGTGCCTCCAAAAAGAAAATTATATTGCCGGGCGTGGTGGCGCACGCCTGTAATCCCAGCACTTGGGAGGCCGAGGCAGGCGGATTTCTGAGTTCGAGGCCAGCCTGGTCTACAGAGTGAGTTCCAGGACAGCTGGAGCTACACAGAGAAACCCTGTCTCGAAAAAAACAAAAAAAGAAAAAAGAAAAAAAAAAAAGAAAGAAAGAAAATTATAGAGATCATACACTAGCAGCTTGACAGCACACCTGAAAGCTCTAGAACAGAAAGAAGCTAATACACCCAAGTGGAGTTGACGGCAGGACCAGGGCTGAAATCAACCAAGTAGAAACAAAGAGAAATATACAAAGAATCAACAAAACCAGGAGCTGGTTCTTAAAGAAAATCAATAAGATAGATAAAACCTTAGCCAGACTAACCAGAGGGCACAGGGACAGTATCCAAATTCACAAAATCAGAAATGAAAAGAGTGAAATGACAACAGAAACCGAGTGAATTCAAAAAATCATCAGATCATTTTGTTGAGCTTATACTCAACAAAACTGGAAAATCTAGATGAAATGGACAATTTCCTAGACAGATATCAAATACCAAAATTAAATCAGGATCACATAAACAATCTAAACAGTCCAATAACACCTAATGAAATAGAAGCAGTCATTCAGTCTCCCAACCAAAAAAAGCACGGGCCCAGGTGGTTTTAGTACAGAATTCTATCAAACATTCAAAGAAGACCTAATACTAATACTCTTCAAACTATTCCACAAAATAGAAACAGAAGGAGTACTACCCAATTCGTTTTATGAAACCACAGTTACGCTGATAAAACCTTAACAAAGACCCAACAAAGAAAGACAACTTCAGACCAATCTCCCTTATGAATATCGGTGCAAAAATACCCAATAAAATTCTTGCCAACCAAATCCAAGAACATATCAAAACGATCATCCACCATGATCAAGTAGGCTTTATCCCAGGGATGCAGGGATGGTTCAAAATATGGAAATCCATCAATGTATTCCACCACATAAACAAACTCAAAAAAGAAAAAAAATATGATCATTTCATTAGATGCTGAAAAAGCATTTGACAAAATTCAGCATCCTTTCATGTTCAAAGTCTTGGAAAGATCAGAAATTCAAGGCCCAAAACTAAACAGAGTAAAAACAATATACAGCAAACCAGTAGCCCACATCAAACTGAATGGAGAGAAACAATCACACTAAAATCCAGGATTAGACAAGGCCTCCCTCTCTCTCTCTCTCTCTCTCTCTCTCTCTCTCTCTCTCTCTCTCTCTCTCTCCCCCCCAATCCCCCCCCCCGCATCTATTCAATATAGTACTTAAAGTTCTAGCTAAAGCAATTAGACAACAAACGGAGGTCAAAGGGATACAAAATAAAATAGAAGAAGTCAAAATATCACTATTTGCTGATGATATAATAGTATACTTAAGTGACCCCAAAAACTCCACTACGGAACTCCTAAACCTGATCAACAACTTCAGCAAAGTGGCTGGATATAAAATTAACTCAAAGAAATCAGTAGCCTTCCTATACTCAAAGGATATAAAGGCTGAGAAAGAAATTATCACAATAGCTGCAAACAATATAAAGTATCTTTGTATAACTCTAACCAAATTAAGTGAAAGATCTATATGACAAGATCTCTGAAGAAAAAAATCGAAGACCTCTGAAGATGGAAAGATCGCCCATGCTCATGTATTAATATAGTAAAAAATGGCTATCTTGATGAAAGCAATCTACAGATTCAATGCAATCCCCATCAAAATTCCAACTCAATTCTTCACAGAGTTAAAAAAACAATTCTCAAGTTCATTTGGAATAACAAAAAACCCAAGACAGCAAAAACTATTCACAACAATAGAAGAACTTCTGGAGGAATCACCATCCCTGACCTCAATCTGTACTACAGAGCAATTGTGTTAAAAACTGTATGGTATTGGTACAGTGACAGGCAGATGGAATAGAATGGAATAGAATTGAAGACCCAGAAATGAACCCACACACCTATGGTCACTTGATCTCTGACAAAGGAGCTAAAACCATACAGTGGAAAAAAGTCAGCATTTTCATCAAATGGTGCTGGTTCAACTGGCAGTCAACTTGTAGAAGAATGCAAATTGATCCATTCTTATCTCCCTGTACAAAGCTCAAGTCCAAGTGGATCAAGGACCTCCACATAAAACCAGATACACTGAATCTAATAGGAGAAAAAGTAGAGAAAATTCTCGAGCACATGGGCACAGGGGAAAAGTTCCTGAATAGAACATTAATGACTTGTGCTCTAAGATCAAGAATCAACAAATGGGACTTTATAAAATTGCAAAGCTTCTGTAAGGCAAATGACATTGTCAGTAGGACAAAATGGTAACGGACAGACTAGGAAAAGATCTTTAGCAATCCTACATCTGATAGAAGGCTAATATCCAATATATACAAAGAACTCAAGAAGTTAGACTCCAGAAAGCCAAATAACCCTATTAAAAAATAGGGAACAGAGCTAAACAGAGAATTCTCAACTGAGGAATACCAAATGACTAAGAAGCACCTAAAGAAATGTTCAACATCCTTAGTTATCAGGGAAATGCAAATCAAAACAACCGTGAGATTCCACCTCACACCAGTCAGAATGGCTAAGATCAAAAATTCAGCAGACACTGGTGAGGATGTGGAGAAAGAATCCCTCCACTGCTGGTGGGATTGCAAGCTGGTTCAACCACTGGAAATCAGTCTGCAGGTTTCTCAGAAAACTGGACATCGTACTATCTAAGAACCCAGCTATCCCACTCCTGGGCATATACCCAGAAGACGCTCCAACACGGAATAAGGACACATTCTGTACTACATTCCTAGCAGCTTTATTTATAATAGCCAGAAGCTGGAAAGAATACAGATGTCCTTCAATAGAAGAACGGATACAGAAAACGTGGTGCATTTATACAATGGAGTACTACTCAGCTATTAAAAACAATGGATTTATGAAATTCTTAGGCAAATGGATAGAGCTAAAAAATGATCCTGGGTGAGGTAACCCAATCACAAAAGAACACACATGATATGCACTCACTGGTAAGTGGATATTAGCCCAGAAGCTCCAAATACCCAAGATACAGTTCACACACCACATGAAGCTCAAGAAGGAAGACCAAAGTGTGGGTGCTTCGGACCTTCTTAGAAAGGGGAACAAAATACTAATGGGAGCACATACGGAGACAAAGCGCAGAGAGACTGAAGGGAAGGCTGTCCAGAGACTGTCCCACCTGGGGGTTCATCCCAGAAACAGTCACTAAACTCAGACACTATTGTGGATGCTAAGAAAGGCTTGCTGGGAGGAGCCTGACATAGCTGTCTCCTGAGAGGCCCTGCCAGAGCCTGACATATACAGAGGCAGATGCTCACAGTCAACCATTGGACTGAGCAGGGGGTCCCCAATGGAGGAGTTAGAAAAAGGACTGAAGGAGCTGAAGGAGTTTGCAACCCCATAGGATGAACAATATCAACCAACCAGACACCCCCAGAGCTCCCAGGGACTAAGCCACCAACCAAGGAGTACACATGGCTCCGGCTGCATATGTAGCAGAGGACAGCCTTGTCAGGCACCAATGGAGGAGAGGTCCTTGGCCCTATGAAGATTTGCTAGATACTCCAGTGTAGGGGAATTGAGGGTGGGGAGGTGGGAGTGCCTGGTGGGTGGGTAGAGGAACACCCACATAGAAGCAGAGGGAGGTGGAATAGGAGAGGGGGTTTCAGGAGAGGGGGAAACCAGGTAAGGGGATAAGATTTGAAATGTAAATAATTAAAATAAAATAAATGTAATGGAAAGAGCAAATAAAATAATAAGCTACAGGAAAGAACAACCCAGCCTGCATCGTATGATCATATGCCATAGTGATCCACGCACTGCTCATTCTTTCTTTCCTCCCGACAGAATTTACAAGATCCTGTCAGGATGAGTGCAGTGCTGCTCCAGAGGTGAACATTCATGGTTTCCACACGCTCAGTCATGAGGGAAGCTTGGGGATCAGCATGGATTATGCTAGGTATTATGCATTTTAGCAAGCACAAAACCATTAAAACAAATGCAGCCCACCTTTTTAAAATCAAAACACACATTTGCTTTCAAAGAGAGCCTTGTTATTCATTCCCAAGATGGAACTTGGGCTTCTCTAAGTCAGCCAAAGGACAGAGAGGCTATGAAAAACCTCACAAAACGGCTATCGTCCTGTTCCTGAATATTAGGGGCTATTATAGCAGCAAAATAAGCTAAGCATCTGCCACGGCCCCATGTTCCTGACCGACCATGGACGTTCTACTGCTCGGTATGTGAGTCAATCTAGGAAAGCAGTGACACGCGGGAAAGTGAACAGTGTGGACCTGGGCAGGTGCTCAAATGGTGTCCTTAACTCACTGGTGTGCCGCTGCTACTGGTGCATTAGTCAGAGGAAGGCGATGTGAAAATACTGTAAACAAGACATGGCTGGATGGCAGCATCTCCAACGCCAGCACCAGACACTGTCAGGAGGATTTCCTGCTGATGTGCACTCTTCTGGACCAGTCACCAGTATATGATGGAACCCTACCTAAATTTTTTTTAACAAAAAAACTAGATCTGACAAGGAACGTTAAACAAAGCCTTTTCCTCTCCATTGATTTCCTTCTCCCCCACATTCCTCCAATAGTAACTAAGCTCTTGGCTCAGGGGTGTGTGCTGGACAGCTTCTGTCACCTTGACACAAGCTGCAGTCGTCTGAGAGGCGGGAACTTTAAGTAAGGAAATGCCTCCACAAGATCTGGCTGTAGGCAAGCGTGTGAGGCGGAGGGGAGTGGCATCCTTGGGCTGGTGGTATTGATGAGCAAGCCATCAGAGTAAGCATGGCCTCTGCATCAGCAGCACCTTCATGCTCCTGTCCACTTGAGTTCCTGTCCAGACTTGCTTCTGACGATGAACAGTGATGCGGAAGTATAAGCCAAATAAGCCTTTTCCTCCACAGGTTGCCTTGGTCATGGTGTTCCATCACAGCAGTAGTAGCAGTGGCCTTGACTGAGACAGGATAGTACTGCTGAGAGAACCCTGAGAGAGGCTCACTCCTCACTACGCTAGCTGGCCACAGCACCAGCTAGCCTCTTTCTCCACTGTGCTCAACAGCATTCCTATTACTTAGATAAGGACAACACCTGTCACAAGTAAGAACCATCATGCTGGGTTGCTAGAATGCTACTGTGCCTACATATCAGGCATAAGGGATAGTATGTATCTTTGCTCTTTCTAGAAAAGTGTAAGTGGGCACTAAAATTTGGGCAAAGCAAGATCAAATACTGTCAGCCTCTGGCCTCTCCTAGAGCCAAATTAAAGTGGTCCTGGTCCTACCCATACCCTCACCACAACGCAAGCCAGGCATTTAAACCAGGCACTCCGCCGCAGTGCAGCTCTATCTTCCTAGGAGTCCCAGGCATTTTAACTGAGCCCAGCAGTGCACAGAAGCTGAATATGCCTTCATCAACAACGCCTCTGGCCAGGAATGCACACAACAAAGAGCCTAAAACATATCTTCAGAGTGATGAGAACAAAGGAAAGCTTGAGGTGGCTTGGTAATCATTCAAGTGGATTCAGTGAAGCCACAGCTCAGTTCCCAAAGCAAAGCAAGTGCCCAGCACAGTCGGCAAGGGTGCTATGAAAAACTATTTCACAAGTTCATCCTTTAAGTCCCCCTACAGGTCTAGACATTGATATCAAATTCCTAATTGGCCCCCGAGATCTCTCAGACACTGGCATACCAACCAGGCAGCATTCACCAGCAGATATGAGGCCCCCAACACATATACAGCAGAGGACTGTCGGGTATGGGTTCAGTCAGGGAAGATGCACCTAACCCTCAACAGACTGCAGGCCCCAGGGAGTTTAGAGGTCTGGCTGGGTGGGTGGTGGGTGGTAGGGTCATCCTCATGGAGACGGGGGTGGGATGGAGGTATGGGATGTGGAACAGTCAGAGGGTAGATGGGGGAAATAAAGTCTGGAGTGTAAAGGAATGAATGAATAAATAAATAAATAAATAAATAGATAAATAAATAAATAAATAAATTCCTAATTGGTTATTCACACCAATTAATTCCATTTAAACATAAATTTTGGTAAATTTCACAAATAAAGAATTTGTGAACATTTTTAAAGTAGAATTTTAATTTAAAACTTTAAAGAAAAACATAACTTAGTTTTCAGTTTGATTACAAAAAACTCAAAATATATTATCAACCTTAGCTCAACAAACTCCACAATGCCATCAACTAATATTGTAAGTTACAGAGGTGGGCAGTATGAAATCAGGATGCAGATAAGCAAGGGGCTAATCTCTGGAAGGTGACTGACCTATCACCCTAACACTCTCCATGAGAAATGACAGATTACCTAACTCAGGACAATCCTGGCACCACCTAACTTTACTGCTCGACGCTTCTTCCACAGCATGAACAAACTGACTAAAGCAAGTTACAGAGAAAAGACAAAAAATCCAAGAGCATCGAACTTTGCGGTTTTGAACTTTGGCTTTAGCCAAAGAGCAGGAATACACATAGTTTTGCATGTACCCACACACCTTGAAAGGCCTGTTCAAGGGTCCTAAGTTGAAAAGATGAGAAAAAGCAAATTGCAAAGTCAGTTCTAACATAACAGGAGCTGAAAGGGTCAGAGAAGTTACTGTGCAACAGGTCATTTTATCTAATTCATTTTCACCTTGAGAAATAGGTATTATCATCTCCCTTCCAAAGTAAGAGTTATTTTCAGGGAGATCAAAAATCTACTTTCATACTTCATGTTTGATAACTCTCTGGCTAATAAATCCCAAATTGAAGAATTAAAGAATCACGGTCTTTATATTCCTAAAGATCTTCATAATGGAGAGTCTCTCGAGTTTACTATCTCATTAATATGTCAAATGACATACATATATACATATTTCTTCACAATTTAACTTCACTGATGAGAGAAATGTATACAGATTTAATTCCAAAACATCACTGACTGGTGCAAGACACTCTTCACTAAAGACAAAGGTGAGCGAGCCCTGGTGCTAACGGAGCGCACAGGTGTGCCGCCGTCCAGCGGTGTGTGGGCTGCTGGAGGCATACATGTATGCGGAGGGCAGGTCCCCCAGAGCCATCCACTCTGCTTGAGCCAAGGTCTCTCACTGACCTAGACACACCAGGTCGCTGAGACTGGCCGGACAGGAAGCCCGAGGTCCAGCGCTTGCTCGCTGTCCCGGCTTCCCCTCCCCCTTGGTGGGATTAAAAGCATAAGTCAACAGGCATGCTTTGGTGGGGAGTGGTGGGCGGTTAATGTAGGGTCGAGGACTCACACTCAGGTTTCCACAAGGGCACAGGAAGCACCTCACAACCAAACCATCTCCCTGACCCTCTGTACAGTCAAGGTGGCCTCCCTCAGTCTTTCAAGCTTGGACTTTTCAGTAACAAACGAAGAAGTGATTGAACTAAAACTTCAGCCTTTACTCAAAATATGCAAGCATAAGCCCCAGACAACCTGCCAGCTGCAACAGCTTTTAAATGGAGAAGAGCTTCAAAAAGATGTAAGGGGCAGGGTGGTTTGGCCGACTGGAGAGGTGGCTCAGCCATCTGACCACTCTTCCAGAGGACCAAGGTTCAAATCCCAGCACCTAAATGGCAGCTCACAACTCTCACATAGACATACATGCAGACAAAACACTAACGCACATAACATAAAGGTAAATAAAATTTTAAAGTAATTTTCTTAAAAATGTAAGCAGGGTACAGTAGTACACACCTTTAACCCCAATACTGTGGAACTCTGCAGGCAGAAGCAGGGAGAGCTCTGTTAAATTCCAAGCCAGCTAGAGATCTACATGGTGAGTTACAGAGCAGCCAGAGTCACACAGGGGACCCTGCCAAAAGCAATCAATCAAACAACAACAAAAACCACCCAAACCAACCTGTAACAAGCTGCATTACAGATTGATAATACAACTAGACTCATGACTCCCTTTGGCCTTAGGTATGAGATCTTAGAGCTTTGCAGAAAATCTGCTAACGACCTTATTCCCATTAGAAAAGAGCAAACAGAACAGGAATGGGTTCAGCTGCTAAATGTTCTTGAGGCTCAGGGATCAAGGCGTCCAAGGGAACACATTCATCCTCTACAAGGGAATCACCAGCACTCAGCATCCTGTCTTCAGAGACTTAGGAGCCATTTAAGGGACTATATCCGCAGCAGGAATGACAAACAGGAGGAGGAGAGTGGATCAGGACCTCTAAAGCTCCCCGCGAACGCTTCCTACCAGAGTTGCCACTTAGTGATCTTAATTTTTCAAGCCCAGGCGGATTGCCAAGTCACCACTAAAACCGGACTAACAACTGATTTTCCTATTGCAACATCACCAAAGAGCCCTGTGCTTTCCCTCCTTCCTCTCCCCTTAAACAGCAATCCTCACAAAATCAACTAATTTGCCCTATAATCTGTTCCAGCCAGAAGCACTCATGGGGTTGCCATCAGTATTACTCTTCCTGGCAATACCAACAGACCATGTGGCTGCTGAAAAGGCCAAAGCAGGGAGCAGGAAAAGGTGAGAGCTGAGACCTGCAGCACTGTGACGCCAGCCAGCACAGTGAGGAGCCGGCCGGTCATGGAGTTAGAAACCCAGCTGCCAAACTTCTGCTTCTTGAGTCCTGAACAAAAACTCTGCCAAAATAAACGGCTACAGGTGAGAAATCAAATGGCATGGCCACATGTAAACTCAGTACCCTGACTCCCAAACTTGACTCAAGGCCTTTCTCGCCAGACTATCCAAGTAGTCATTATGAATCAAAAGTCATAGAAAAAGGGTACTGACAAAGGCAAATCTAAGTTTCCTAACTTTCACTGATAGCATACCTTTAGATCAACCAATCAATCAATAGACTTTGATTTACTATGGTTAGTAAAATTCTGTATTCTTGTCCCCTTATCTGGAAAAGCCAACAATCACACAAATCCTGAAGGTACTCCTTGCTTGTGACAATCTTTTGGTAGCTTCGTAAACATTTGCTTTAAATCCCATACAAACAAGGGTACAGGAAGGTTTAAATACTTTTAGTTTTAAAGTTCAAATGCCCGTTGTGGTGGTGCATGCCTTTAATCCCAACACTCAAGAGGCAGAGGCTGGCAGATCTCTCCGTTCAAGACCAGCCTGGTCTACAAAGCATGTTCCCGGACAGCCAAGGCCACACAGGAAAACCCTATCTCAAAAAGCCAAAATAATAAAATAACAAAAACTCATTCTCTGCCTTAAGAAAGCCTGCGTTGGCCAGGGCTCCTGCTCTACATCATCCATGAAAAGGCACTACTATTCAATACTTAGAACTCTTTCTCTCCCGGGTGTTGTTCATAACTAAAAGGATCTAGGTTAAACTCCCCGCCTGCTTCCTATGCCCACTTTGAATTGTTGTTTCCAGAAGGGATCCAAGTTGGAATCAGATTGTTTTCCAAATGTTCTGTCCACCCTCTTCCCTCCTCTTCAGCAGCAGCCTCAATGTGGCAAGCAGGGAAGGTGGGCTGAAGCAACAAGAAAACTTCCCCAAGGTTGGGTACAAACTCCATCAGGGGGGCTGGACTCACCTTCCCGACAGAGCCCCATGACTTCGCGGTTTTTCCCAAACTCCTTGAAACTTTCATCCAATTCGGTCCCTAGGAGATACACACACACAGGAGGAGGGGAGAGGCAGGTCAGTGGCCAGGAGTGTGACGCACGCTCACGCAAGCACAGGGTAGGTGTGGGCACCTCCGCGAGCGTTCCACAACCCAGCAAAAGATAGCATCTCTGACCCCCGAGGGGGCGGTCACAGGACGGGGCGCGGGGGAGGGGAGCGGGGCCAGAGAAGGGGGGGCGGGGAGGCGGGGGGCGTGGGGAACCGGGAGGCGTGGACACTCACCATCCTTCCCAGGAAGTTTGGAAGCTTCCACCCACAGATTCCACGACTGTCCCAGCATCGCTTCGGGACTGGGCAAGGTCCTGCGCTCCCCCAGCGTCGCCATGGCGGCGGCCGAGGTGGTGGCGGCCCCGGTACCGCCGTCCTCCGGCCGTGGGCGCCGTGGCGGCGGGTGCTGCCGCTGGGGCTGCAGAGGCAGTGGCTGCTGCTGCTGCCGGGCGGCCGCTGCTCCGCCCGCCGCGCGGCGCGGCTCCCCCCTGACGTCATCCGCGGCCCGCTCCGACATTCTTTCCGCTCCTACAATGTAACAAAAAAGGGGGAAAAGAGTGGCGCGGGGGCCGCTTTTAAGGAGGCTCCGCGGAGTTCCGGCGGCGTGCGCGGCCCGTAGGCCCGCGGTGGTGACAGCCCCCGGCCCCCGCCGCCGCCCCCGCCCGGGCGCAAAGTCCGCGGCGCGGCTGGCTTTCGCTTTCGCCTCCCGCGGCCCTCATAGGGCGCCGGCTGTGGCCGCCACTGCGGCGCTGGCTGCCCGGCCCGGCCCGGCCCGGGAGGCCAGCGCCCGGAGCCGACCTGCCGTGACCTCAGGCCCGCCCGCGCCCCGGCCCGCGGCTGCCCACCCTGCGGGCGCTCGCATCCCGGCCCAGCCGGCAGCCCCGCTCCTTCCTTCCGTCCGCGCGTCCGTCCGAGCGGCGGCGCCCGGCCGGCTCCCTTAAGCGGAGGCGCCTCCTGTCGCCTCCTCCCCCTCGCCGGTCCCTCCCTCTCTGCTCGCTCCGGCGAAGTTTGCACGTCAAGCCCCCGGAGTGGAGCCAGGGCGAAGTCGGAAACGCAGCCACCTATGGAAGAGCCTGCCGGTCGGCCCCGGCGCAGCGACAAAGCGTCGCCCAGGCCCTCCCTCCGGAGCCCCCGGCACCAGCACTTCGCTCTGGGCTCGCGGGAGGCTGCACAGTAGCTGGAGCATGAATGGGAAGCCACCACTGTGCGGACGCCCAGAAACCAAAGCTGCCAGTGGCAGGTGTGAAAATGCCGCCCAGGTGTTAGCCCAGGTGTCTGCATCAAGCCTCTGCCGCACAGCAAGCCAGGCACGTGTACTTCAGTGCCCACAACTGAAGGTCACACGGTGTCCTGGGAACTTGAATTTCTTCTCCAGCAAGAAGGGAGCCACAAAAAGCAGTGTATCACTTTAAACTTGTTAGTCTCTCACTACATATGGTTGTCTATCCTAGGATCGGATGAGACCCCTTGGCTTAAGGAATATACTGAATACATTGGTCAGATTTGAATCAGTAAGTTAAGCACTAAACTCACCCCCTCCCCGACCATCAAACAAGTAAAGCATAGGAGTATACCATCACAAGGAGCCTTTGGTAAATGCTCCTATTATTCTGTTATCTCTTTGCAGTAAAGCAGCAATGTTCTAGCCTGCTCAAAGCCTCAGGCTTACAGGCGCCTTCTGGGACTAGGTGAGGAGGTACTTGCTATTATTTGTTGGCTTTTTTTTTAAAAAACAAATATCTAGTAAGACAGGTGTGACCAACATCTCTGTTGAAGAAATGTCTAACTTACAAAACCCTTAAATGTTTAAATGAAAGCAAAAGTGAATATAGAAATGTTTCCACAGTGTATTAAAGTCAGGACGTGGTGAAAATGGTTTGACAGAGGTGCAAGTTTAAAAGCCTGAGCTGGGTGTAGCGTGCGCCCAGAGTCCCCAGGTACCTCGGAGACTGAAGCAAGAGTATCTGTAGCACAGTCATCCAGAAACAACTGAGAAACACAGTAAAAAATTGTCTTAAATAAAGCATAAGCACAATTTCTGTTAGACATATTTAGAAATGGATGTATAAGGTTCCCCCCCCCCCCCGCGCCCCCTGGATGGAACACCAAGAAATCCAAAAAGGGAATCTGTTGAGTATCAAAGGACAGCTGCTTTTTAGGTTTTTTGGTTTGGTTTGGTTTGGTTTGGTTTGGTTTTGGGGTTTTTTTTTTGTTTGTTTGTTTTTTTGTTTTTTGTTTTTTTGAGACAGCGTTTCTCTGTGTAGTCCTGGCTGTCCTGGAACTCACTCTGTAGACCAGGCTGGCCTTGAACTCAGAAATCCACCTGCCTCTGCCTCCCAGAGTGCTGGGATTACAGGCCACCACCGCCCGGCTGACAGCTACTTTTTGAATACTCAGGCCTACAGATTCAACTAACTGAAGTTTGGAATATATTTTCCATAATTTGAAAACTGTATCCGTGCTGAACATTTACATATTTTTTTAATTTCCAAAAATACAGTGTAAAAACTATTTACAAAGAATTTAAGCCTGGGGGTGGTGGTGCCACGCCTTTAATCCCAGCACTTGGGAGGCAGAGGCAGGCAGATATCTGAGTTTGAGGCCAGCCTGGTCTACCGAGTGAGTTCTAGGACAGCCTGAGCTACACAGAGAAACCCTGTCTGGGGAAAAAAAAAAAGAATTTACATTTTCTGTAAGTAGTGTAAGTAATCCAGAGATGGTGTGATGTAGATAGACTGAGAGATGTGTGTAGGTTACTTGTCATTTTATAGAAGGGACTTGAGCACCTGTCATTTTTGGATTCTGTGGGGGTCCTGGAATACCAAGGGATGGATGCAATCAAAACTGATGGAGGTGACTTTTTTAAAATTAAGATTTTTAGCCAGGCGTGGTGGCGCACACCTGTAATCCCAGCCCTTGGGAGGCAGAGGCAGGCGGATTTCTGAGTTCGAGGCCAGCCTGGTCTACAGAGTGAGTTCCAGGACAGCCAGGACTACACAGAAAAACCCTGTCTCAAAAAAAAAAAAAAAAATTAAAAAATTAAGATTTTTTAATCTTTTTAGATTTAAACAAAACAAACAAACAAAACAAAACAAAACAAAAAAGTCTAAAAACTAATTTCTGTAAGTTTTAGCTTTCTAAGAATATTACCATTACTAATTCAGCATAGCTTATCTGTCTCCAATGCAGATTTTCAAATATTTCATTAATCTAGATTCATTGAAACATTTGCATAAATGTTTCCCAAAATGTAATATATATGATTTATTTATTAGTTTAGATTTTGTAATTCTACATTTAAGATAAATTAAAATTCGAATTCTACTGGTCCTTGGAACTGCTAACCTAATGCAGAGATTAGATAGACGCACTTCCGTGGAGGTACCACCCTGGGGGCTTGTGCCGAGAGTGCCGACATTCTGACAGCTGGACAGAGAGGGTGAGAATGAAGGAAAAGCGAGAGTGGAGGCCATGAAGCTTGACCTCCGTTCCTAAAGACACTGCTTTCACAGCCAGCGCTTGAGCCTTCTGCTCTCAAACAACATGGAGCCTCCAACCAGTAGAGATCGATATGGCAATCTGACTTCTCTTGACGATTCTTTCGTTTTCAAAGTTTTTATCTAGTATACTAAGATAGAATAGACCTTAAAATGATAAGTACAAGATCTCAGCATCATGACAGTTATTAAAATACATCAATAATACCTATTGACACCAAGGTGCAAGGGATATGCAGTAGGTACTTTAGTGCATTGTTTTAATATTAACCATTTTATACAGTCAACGTTGTATTATTTATAACTGACAAAGAGGCTACACCTTTAATCCCAGCACTAGAGAGGTAAAGGCATGTGGCTCTCTGTGAGTTCAAAACTGACCTGCTTTACAGCGTGATCTCCAGAACAGCCAGAGCTACATAACAGCGAGAACTTGTCAAAAAACAAACAAAAACAAAATGAAAACAAAACAACTAACAAGAAAAGGGAGGCAGGACTCCAAAGCCAGTCTCTTATTGCCGGATTGATACGGAGTTCTTCCACCTACAAACATACAAACACGTATATGTGGGCACATTACCCAGTTTCCCAATATGTCAGTTCCCTAATCGGTAAAAGGGAGATAAGGCCAGGCTTCTAAGGACTACAAGAAAATATCCTTCGAAAGCACTTGGTACTAAGTTTAAATTATTATTCTGGCTTGCATCAAACTGAGCAAGAGTATCCAGTTCCCAGCCAGGTCTTCTTGTCTTATCGCCCATCAGAAGTCCTACTGCTTTTATAAAAAGACAGATTCTAGTATTAACTGCGGTTGCTTTAGGACTCCTACTTAGTAATTTGAAGGAGTTACCAACGGAAGTAAAAGGAAGTTTGTCGTCTATTCAAATGTTGGCAGCTTTTAGAAAGTATTCCTTATACGAAGAATATTGTGAACAATAATAAAACAGAAATCTAAATACTAAGTTTTTCCTGTCAGGAAAGAAACTAATGACCTTGTTTACAAATATTTCATCCTCCATACTCCCTCTCAAACTATAACAAGAATGGTCTATCGGGAGGCAGAGGCAGGCGGATTTCTGAATTTGAGGCCAGCCTGGTCTACAGAGTGAGTTACAGGACAGCCAGGGAAGGCTACACAGAGAACCCCTGTCTCGAAAAAAACCATCAAAAAAATAAAATGGGCTATACAACTTAAACACATTTAATATAGTTATGATATGCTAGTGTGTCTTATACAGAATTAATACATCAATACTTCAATACCTGCTGGTACTTTAAATAATAGATCTTTTATAATGTTTGAATAAGAAAGTTGTAATTTACCAAGCAGTTTCTGATTGCATACTCCATTTAAGGCACTCTACCAGGCACCAAGATTAAAAAAAAGAAAATTCTCAAAATACATGAAGGAATTAACAATTAAGCATTTATCAAAATGTTTATGTTAAAGGACCCTGATACCAGTCAGAATGTATGCAGTGAAAAAATAAAACTGGAGGCCGGGCGTGGTGGCTCACACCTGTAATCCCAGCACTTGGGAGGCAGAGGCAGGCGGATTTCTGAGTTCAAGGCCAGCCTGGTCTACAGAGTGAGTTCCAGGACAGCCAGGACCACACAGAGAAACTCTGTCTCGAAAAACCAAAAAAAAAAAAAACAAAAAAAACAAAAAAAAACCTGGAGACTGGAGACATGGCTCAGCAATTAAAATCACTGTCTGGTCCTCCAAAGGACCTGGGTTCAGTTCCCAGCATCCATATGAAGGCTGCAACTCAGGGGTCCTATGCCCCTTCTGGCTTCAGTGTGTATCAGGCACACACATGATACACATTCATACCCACAGACAAAGCACATATGCACATAAAAATAATGCTTTATTTTCCTTAAGGAAAACATGCTGTCAAATTCTGATCAGTTTATCCTTTCAAGGATGCATTTTAAAAAAAAAGTCTCTTTCTTCACTGTCCAAAATTATTAGGGACATCCCCAGGAGGTACAATGTGATTCATTCAACGATGTCATAATGCTCTTACCACCTTGTATATACACTGTAATGTGTGATTGTGTGTGTGTGTTGAGAGAGAGAAACTGACCTGCTAAAAATATTCTCTGATTCAAGATCCTACACAAGCATTTTGGGAGAAAACCACCAGTCCCAATACAATATTTAATAAACCTGGAAACCAGTAAGTTAAGTATATTTATTTGTATGAATTAAAGGGTTGATAATAGAGAGGATTCTTTATTATCAACGTGAAAGGACTGAAGTTATTTGAGCAACAAGAAAATCAGATTTGCTGAATTAGGAATGTCTTGGGTTCTCTCTCTCCCCCTCCCGCCCTCCCTCTCTCTTCCTCCCTTTCTCTCTCTCTCCCTCTTTCTCATTCCTCTACAGTTTGCAAAGCCTGTCTTTGTTCATCTGCCCTCTTGTTCTAGCCAGATCTCCCTCTGTCTTCACCAGAAAGCATGGGATCTGCTCTGCTCGGCATGAGGGGTCTCTCAGGCCTCTCCTTAACTGCTCTCTCTAGTGAAATAGTTTATCACAGATACATCAGTATTCTAGTAGAGAAAGAATGGTGAATAAATTCAATTTACCAGCTCAGTAACCAGAATGTCTGACAAGTACAGGGTTCGAGGTAGTAAGGAATTTACAGCAGTGGAGACCTAACAAGAACGATCGTTCTGAAGACTTAGCCTGTACATGCTCACTCTACAAAATGCATTGCTTACAAAGCAGTTCAAAGCCTTTATTTGGTTAGTTTTCTTACTCATGTGTGGATAGTGCTATATTAATTATAACACAGAAACAGTCATCAGTTAGAGCTAACTGCTTAAAATAAGAGAAAAATGTACAAGATTATAAATTATAACATAAAGGTAATTCATAAAATGTAATCAATAATACTTAAATATTTCTTAGATGTTTAATAGGTACCTGAAGTATAATGATAAACCTGATTTGAAATCTTTAAAGTCTTTAGGTTGGGCAATTACAAGAAAAGCTGAAATAATCAAAAATGAAATGGACTAGCAGCCCAACATTCAGCTATAAATGAGGCCTACTATATGGAGTTTTAGTATGCTATCTCCTATGCAGTAAGATGCAGAGGTTAGCACACTGTTAAAAATAATTCCCTATGTCACCTTTGTACTTTTAAGGCTTTCCCTGAACTGACTGTTCACACACACACACACACACACACACACACACACACACACACATCTCACATCTTAAAGGCACAGCAGCAAAAAAGCACTACCACTTCCTATCTGCGTGGCTCTGGGGACATCACTTAGTCTCTCTGTATCTGTTTCTTCCTTTACAGAAGGAGTGAAGCAAAACTAGTCACTTTAGAACTCAGCAGTGCAAGAGCAAACCAGATAGCTGTTACTCATCAGCACCACATGTGACCCGTGGTAAGCCCAATTTTGTTCTGTCCACATTGTATGTGTAGGAGGTTTTGTTATAGTGCTTTACTTAATTAACATCGGCCCTTGCTCATTTTGAAGGGCTCCCCAAAATCTTTAGAAATAAACAAAGACAGGTAATATGCAAGAACAGGCTACCCTGCTTCAACTCTACCACTTCTTTATATTATATTCCTTCCTGAAAGAATTCTATACCCTAGGTTAAGACAACACCTCAGCAGCTTACAATGTACCCCTATTGCTAGCTCTCTGGTCCTGGTTTTTATTCATACAGATCACATCATCTAAAATATACCAATCGACCCACCCCCCAGATAAAACTCTTTCAGCCAATGAGGTCTATCTTGAAGTTTCATTTCTTTTACAAAATCTGTCCTGATTCTTCCCAGTAAGCACTGGAAGCCATCCCTACCATGGAACCTCACAGCCAGGATCAACAGCATATGCTCTAAAATCAAAGTAGCAATGTGATCCATGCTTCAATGTCCCAGGGTTGGAAACTTTGCATTTCCGCATAAGGGAACCTGGAACTCACTTTATCAAACTGTAATATGTAAACTGGTGCTTGAGTCCGTTGGAGCTGAACTCTTAACGACAAACAGTCTAGGTTTGTTAGTATGAGAAGGAGAGAATAGCACAGACACTTCTTCCCTCTTTCCTTAGCAACGTTCAGATGCTAAGGCTGCCATCAGAAACATGGCACCTTTGGCTCGCCATTTTCTCCTGCACCTTGATCCAACAAGGGTTTTATTGCTTCTGAAAACATAAACTATTAAACAAAATTTGCATTCTCTTTTCTTCATCAAAATAACAAAATTTTCCTTAATAGGGGTAAGAGGACTGCAGATTTTCAAGTTTGGGTTATTCATCACTAGTCCACCTTTAAAAAACTATTCATGACTGTGGATCCCTGTTTCCTCTTCTGGTAAGTGTGAGCGCGTGCATACACACACACACACACACACACACACACACACACACACACAAATTCTCATATAGAAAATGAGGCCGTGGGCCAGATATGGTAGTGTACACCTTCAATCCCAGAACTCAAGAGGGAGAGGTGGGCGGATCTCTATGAATTCCAAGACACCCAGGGCTACATATTGAGACTCTGAGAGGAGAAGAAAGAGAGAAGAAGAGAGAGGAAAGGGGAGAGAAGGGAAACAAGAACAGAGAGGAGAGGTGAGGAGAAGAGGAAGAGAATGAATCTTCAGAGTACTAATATTCCAAATACTTTTCCAGTTGTACTGATCCCTAACCTTTCTTGCCAGAAATAGTTTACACTCCTAAGGCCATTCCATTGTAAATGTTTTCATCAGCAGCTGACAGCAAAGATTCAGACTTTCCTATTTTTCAATTCAGATTATCTTTTGATAAAAAGAAGAACCTGGAGACTTTGATTCTTCCAACCCAACCCCTGCATACCCTAAAACTGCTCTACATGAAGGACTTTAAGATTAAAAAATGGGAACCGAAAATTTTTGATGAAAAATTTGCCCTTTATGCTTTTCAAAAATGTCTTGCCTCTCTCTAGAAAACAAACATTTTCACAAAACATGAACATTTTCCAAATGGTTTCTGGGACACTAGCAGCAATCATAGATGTGCTAGAGCCTGACTAGAGGTATTTCTTGGAGAGAACTAAGGAGATATCTTCTATTTCATCAAAAAAGTAAGTTCTTACGATTCAAATGTTGTCTTGGAGAAAGTCAAAAGATGGTGAACCCATAAGCTAAGCAGTTCTGCTCTCCAGGTGCTTAGCTGTGCCGTTCTGGGTCAGCATGGCCCCTCCACAAGAGACCACGAGGCCATGAGACAAGTCTGTTCATCTGCCACAGCAACAGAAAGTTAACACAGTCATTATTATTATTATATGACTCCATCTATTCTTATGTGAATTATCCAGAACAAGCAAATCCATGCAGACAGAAGGCAAACTAGCAGTTTTCATGGGCCTGAGGAAGGGAAAACATTGGGTCACAGCCTAATATGAATGGGGTCTCTCTCAGAGATGCTGAAAACATTGTGATGCTTGTGCAAGACTGGGCTTATACTAAAAACAAAACATCGAACTCTGCATTTTACATGCCAAGTGTGAACTGCACACCATGAAGATATTTTTTTAAAAAAGCCAACATTTAAACTGGGGAAATTTCACATACACAAAAAATTCAAGATACCTTCTGTTGAAAATTTTCTACAGAATCTTCACAACAGCTAAGGGCTAAAGAGAAGTCCTGGAGCTCACCTCTGCCTCTACCTGACTTGGGGCAGGAGAGATACGGTATCTATAGCCGTAGTTCTCAGCCTCCCTACGTTACAGCCCAGTTCCTCAAGTTGTGGTCACCCCCGGCCATGATTTGTGTTGCTGCTTCATAACTGCAATTTTGGTGGTGTTATGAATGTTAACATTAGCATCTGGGCTTTCCGACGGTCTTATGCAACCCCTATAAACAGAGAGGCCTTCATAAGTTAAGAACTGCTGGTCTACAGTAGCTCACTGCCGTCAGGAGCCAATGAACTCAAAGGTTTACAACAGGAGCTAGAAGGCAGGCTTGGAGAATCCGAGGCTGCTGCTCTTCCATAGGTGCTACTTGGTGGTTCACAACCATCAGGAACCCCAATTCCAAGGGATCTGACACCCTTTTCTGGCCTCCATGGATAATGTATTCATGTGGTACACATACATGCAGATAAAAACATTCAAACACAAAAAAGTAGTAAAATTTAAAAAAAGATGCTAAAGGCTTAGAAAAGCACTGACACAGGGTATGAGGAAATGGGGGCGATCTGTTTCTATTGTTCAAACAGGACCTCATGTAGCTCAGGGTAGCCTTAAACTCATTCTGTTGCCAAAACTGCCCTTGCATTTCTGATGTCCTGCCTGCACCTGAAACATGCTGGAATTACAGGCATGGGCCATAATGTCCCAGCCCTTTGTCCTCTTCTTATAGAGGTCGAGAATGTACTTTTCAACTGCTTTGTTGAATGCTTTTACAGACAAAATGCAGCATGTGACATTGTAGTCCAACAGCAAGAAATGAAAGACAACAAGACAAACATTTCAAAGCAACAAGCCAAATATCCTTTGCACAGACGGGTGAAAGTACTGGAAACACACATGTGCTCAAGAGGGGCAGCCTAGATGACTCTAGCCGGAGGGAAAGCGGGAGGCAACAGACTTAACTCTTTATACTTAGTGGGGCCTTATGCATAGAGAACAGGTCACTCTAGACTTACAGAAAGAGAGGGTAACAAGCTTTACTTCCTTACACTTAAAGGTACTTCATATGCTATTTATATTTTAAACAATACTCTTATAAGCAGGCACTTCGACAAGCTATTTTTTAAAAGGAGAAACTGAGACTCTGGCGATGGTCACAAAGCTCCACCCAGGGATAGCCACAGCACGGCTGGTTTCCTGACCTCAGAAGCCCTTCCTTCTGCTCCCAGGCATGGATTTTACTTGTAATGTTCCGAAAAACCATTTCTCCCTTAGCTTCCTTCCCCCCTGTCCCACCAGGCGGCCCAGCTGCTGGCCTGGCTGAGTGCCCCGGCTGGCCGGCTGGCCGGCCTGCAGTGTCACTCACTCTGCAGCCCAGGTTTCCTGGCCCCTCACCCATGCCCTTTATAAACTCTGTTCTAGTAAGCTGACTACTGTGTCCAGGACATAAGCTATTCAGTCATCGAAGAGTTTGTAAATACCATTATCTATTTACTTCTTTATGCATTTTTATTTTTTATTGTGTCTCTGTATGTATCCATGGTGTATACAAGTCTGTGTGCCTTGAAGGTCACAGGTTGATGTTAGATGTCTTACTCTACCAGCATCTACCCTGGGATGTTTTGAGACAGCATTTGTCACTGAACCGGGAGCTTACCATTTCGGCTATGACTTCCTAGGCAGCAAACCCCTAGAATCTGCCTGTCTCTGCACCCCAGCACTAGCTTACTGTTGGACCCTACAGAGCACACCATTTCCCCTGACTTTCTGCATGTCTGCTGGGGTCCGAGGACCTTGCTCTACCAGCTGATCCAGCTCTCCAAGCCCACAATCACCCTCTCTCTATTCATTATTTATGTATTACTTACTTGCTTGCTTACTTATTTTAGATTGTGGTAAAATTCACATAAAATAAAATTCACCATTTTAAAATGTACAACTAAGGGCATTTTATTACATTCACAGTACAGTGTAATAAACATCACAATATTCCAAACATTTTACCACCCACAAGGAAACCCCAAACCCATAAAGACATTTTCTAAGCATCCTTTGTCCCCTAAAAAATCCTACCTCCATGGATGTGCCTATTTGAGATATTACATGTGAATGGGGCCATAAAATAAACAGTCTTTAGTGTCTTTCTTCATCTGGTACAAATTTTCAAGATACATATGTTGGAGTACATGTCAGTATTGTGTTCCTCTTAGAGCTAAATAATGCAGCATTTCCCTCTCTTGTCCACAGTTTCACTTTCTATGGACTTAATTACTAACAGTCAACTTCTGTCTGAAAATAAATGGAAAATTCTAGAAATAAGCTGTCTTAGTCAGGGTTTCTATTCCTGCACAAACATGACCAATAAACAAGTTGGGGAGGAAAGGGTTTACTCAGCTTACATTTCCATATTGCTGTTCATGACCAAAGGAAGTCAGGACTGGAACTCAAGCAGGTCAGGAAGTAGGAACTGATGTAGAGGCCATGGAGTGAGGTTTCTTACTGGCTTGCTTCCCCTGGCTTGCTCAGCTTGCTTTCTGTAGAACCCAAGACTACCAGCCCAGGAATGGTACCACCCACAAGGGGTCCCTCCCCCCTTGATCACTAATTGAGAAAATGCCTTACAGCTAGATCTCACGGAGGCATTTTCTCAACTGAAGCTCCTTTCTCTGTGATAACTCCAGCTTGTGTCAAGTTGACACACAAAACCATCCAGTGCCTAAGCCATTTAAGTTTTAAACTGTGTACTGTTCTGAGTGATATGATGAACTCTCCAATCATTCCTCACCCCTTCATGCAACTGATCCGCATTGTGTATAATACCTGCCTGCTAGTTCTGTAACTGTGGTAGTAAGCTACAGGCATACAGCAGAATCTCACAACATAATCTAGTGTGACTCTAAGAGTTTTATTTTCTAACATAAGCCATTAATGTTTTGCAAATCGTGGAGGGAGTGATGCCTAGGGTCTGGATTTTATACCTTATCATTTTGAGGCCTAGCACACTGTAGTCTTTTGCTAAGCAAATACAACTTTCACTGTATAATTAAGCTCAGTGTTTCAAAAACACCTTGCTATCTGTAGCCTGTCTTACTATATACTACCATAGCTCCAATGGTTCTATTAACAGAGAGCTGACATCGATTACGTACTTCTCTTGGGATACAAGTTAAAGCCCATCCCTTGGTCTCTAAGGTCACAGGCTCAGTCTTGTTCCCTGTCTACCTTCATGCGCTTTCCCTAAGCACTCACGCAGAGGGTGCCTCTCTGTTTCCTACACAGCCCAGGCCTACCTCTGCCTTCATTCTCCATCAGCTGTATTATCCCCACCACAGAACTCAACAGCTTACTCTCTCAGTATTAACGGTCAACTGTCACCTTCTCAGTCAGACCCTGCTCACTGCCATTTAAAAGGTCATGCTCCGGCCGGGCGGTGGTGGCGCACGCCTTTATTCCCAGCACTTGGGAGGCAGAGGCAGGTGGATTTCTGAGTTCGAGGCCAGCCTGGTCTACAGAGTGAGTTCCAGGACAGCCAGGACTACACGGAGAAACCCTGTCTCGAAAAACAAAAACAAAAACAAAAAAAGGTCATGCTCCACCTCTAACTGTACTCACCATCTTCCTAATCCTGCCCAGCATTCTTTCTAAACAGCCATCATCTAATAAAGAAGAACTGCATTGACTATGTTTGCTGGCTTCTACCATTTCCCTTCCACTGAATGATAAATATAGTGTGGCCATTAGAGAAACAAAATAGAGGCTGCAGGAAACACTTAAAAAACAAAATTAGCATATTCCTTAGCAAGACTAAAACCCAGCAGGGAAACTTCTAACCTCCCCCCACCCTGGTCCAGCACCGGGGCAATGGAATCAGCAGGCACCCCTCCCTGTCCCCTGCAGCTTTGTTACCTGTGTCAGGGACCCTCTAACTCATACCAGCTCCAGTCCATGCCTCCAGCTGTCCGTAGTGGACATCCCATGGTTCTGACATCTCCAACACCCTGTCGTCTCCACTGAAACTTGGTCTTCACCCTTCAGAGTTTCACAGTACACTCTTGGGGCCTTCTTTTAGTTTCTTAAAGTCAACTGGGTCACATGTTGCCTCACCTCAGCATCTGTTTATAACTATGGTATAGCACTCCATGACCCACCTCAAATCTTATATCTTTCATGCTCAGAAAACCACTCCCACATGGGAGACGCTGCCATGTTCTGCTGCCGCTGAGGACGGAGCTAGCCCCACGGGAGCAGAGCTGCACCAGCCTTCCTGTGCTAAGCCTGGGCAGGGAACCCTCTCTAGCACGTTCTTTTTGTTTGTTTTTATAAAAAAAAAAAAAAAAAAAAAAAAAATTTATTGAATAGATTCTTCATTTACATTTCAAATGCTAAAACGTTTCCCAGATTCCCCCCTCCCCCAAAACCCCCAACCCCTCCTCCCTCCCCCTTGCCTCCAAGTATATGCCCCTCCACCAAACCCACTCCCATCGCCCCCACTTTGATTTCCCTTTGTTGGGGCATCTATCGAGTCTTCACAGGACCAAGGACCTCTCCCCCAGCTGATGCCTGACAAGGCAATCCTCTGCCACTCTTTTGGCTGGAACCATGTGTACCCCTTGGTTGATGGTTTAGTCCCTGGGAGTCCTGGGGCATCTGGTTGGCCTACATTATCATTCTTCCCATGGGGCTGCATACCCCTTCAGCTCCTCCAGTCTGCCCTCCAACTCCTCCATTGGGGGCCCCCCAGCGCTCAGTCCAATGGTTGGCTGCTAGCATCTGCCTCTGTATCTGTGAGGCTCTGGCAGGGCCCCTCCAGAGACCACCATAACAGGCTCATTTTGGTATGCACTTCTTGTCATCCATAATAGTGTCAGGGTTTGGTGACTGTTTATAGGATGAATCCCCAGGAAGGGCAGTCACTGGGTGGCCTTTGCTTCAGTCTCTGCTCTACCCTTTGTCTCCATAATTGCTCCTGTATTTTGTTCCCTTTCTCAGAGGAACCAAAGTCCTCCTTCTTGAGCTTCCTGTGGTCTGTGAATTGTAACTTGTTTATTTTGAGCTTCTGGGCTAACAATCCATGATAAGTGGATTGATAACATCCACTTATCAATGAGTGCATACCATGTGTGTTCTTTTGTGTTTGGGTTACCTCGCTCAGGATGATACTTTCTAGTTCCATCCATTTGCCTAAGAATTTCATGAATTCACTGTTTTTAATATCTGAGTAGTATTCCATTGTGTATAGTTCTTCATTGTGTACCACAGTTTCTGTATCCATTCCTCTGTTGAAGGACATCTGGGTTCTTTCCAGCTTCTGGCTATTATAAATAAGGCAGCTATGAACATAGTGGAGCATGTGTCCTTATTACATGTTGGAGCATCTTCTGGGTATATGCCCAGGAGTTGGATAGCTGGGTTCTCAGGTAGTACTATGTCTAATTTTCTGAGGAACTGCCAAACTGATTTCCAGAGTGGTTTTACCAGCTTGCAATCCCACCAGCAATGGAGAAGTGTTCCTCTTTCCCCACATCCTCTCCAGCATCTGCTGTCCCCTAAGTTTTCATCTTAGCCATTCTGACTAGTTTGAAGTGGAATCTCAGGGTTGTTTTGATTTGCAGTTCTCTGATAACTAAGGATGCTGAGCATTGTTTTAGGTGCTTCAGAGGCATTCAAGTTTCCTCAGTTGAGAATTCCCTGTTTAACTCAGTACCCCATTTTTTAATAGGGCTATTTGACTCTCTGGAGTCTAACTTCTTGAGTTCTTTGTATATAATGGATATTAGCCCACTATCGGATGTAGGGTTGGTAAAGATCTTTTCCCAATCTGTTGGTTGCTGTTTTTTCCTATTGACAGTGTCCTTTGCCTTACAGAAGCTTTGCCGTTTTATGAGGTCCCATTTATCAATTGTTGTTCTTAGAGCATAAGCCATTGGTGTTCTATTCAGGAAATTTTCCCCTGTACCCATGTGTTCGAGGTTCTTCCCCCTCTTTCTCCTCTGTAAGCTTCAGTGTGTCTGGTTTTATGTTCTACCACATTCTTAGTCTCCTTCACACAGATTTACATTGTTATGAGATGGAGCCTTCAATAAGCTGCCCTGCCCTCCTGGCACCTTCCTGCCAGTCCAGTGCAGGTACCAGGTTTCTCTTCCATAATTACAACTCTTTCCAAATGGCCCAGGCCATTATCTATAAACCAGCCCACATCTCCATCTTGGCCAAATGGCAGCGTTTTCACTGACTCCTACCTGTTGCTCTCACTCCGGACTGAGCCCTTAGCACAGCCTCAGTGTTATCTTGACTTCAAATTTCTGTGCAATAGTGATTTTGAGACACTAGAAGTTAGGAGCTATTAGATTAAAGAATACAAAACCTTTGCTAAATGAGAATAAATTCAAGAAAATAATCATATAATGCATGATTTATAGTTGATGTATACATAAAAATTGCTAAGGCGGGCATGGTGGTACAAACAGAACTGGAGGGCAGCCTGGTCTATACAGGCCAGCAAGAGCTACATAGTAAGGCCCTGCCTTTAAAACAAAGCAGAATATGAGAGAGAGAGAAAGAGAGAGGCAGACACACAGACAGACACAGACACAGTCAGACAGAGAAAGAGACCAAGAGAAGACAAAGAGAGAAACAGAAAGAAACTTCTAAATATAAAATAGAGGCCAACCATGTGTAGCAACAGTACCTCAGTTTAGTCATTCCACCGTATGTATTTCAAAGCAACATACGGTGTGTAACAAATACATGTAATTTTAAATTATTGATTAAAATGTGAATTTAGTAAGAGAGCCTTGTATTCTTTTGGATTATCAAGTTATCCCTAGTGCCTAAAAGACAGCATAGCTTGTAAAGAGACTGCACATGACAGAGCTGCCCCCCCAAGCCCCAACCCCACCCCCACCCCGAGCCTGGCACATTCTCCCAGTCCCACCTGGCCCAAGGACTGATTGTTGTTTGCTGCACCCATCTGCAAGTGCGTGGCTCCTCATTCCCTCCTGTCCCCTCTTATTTACTCAGTATCACACAATGCTCCCTTCAGTACGGTATTCAAATCATGCAAGTTATCTTTACTCTCCTCTCTCCAACAGGAAATCTCTGCACACAGAAGTAAATGAGCATTAAGGAGCCTCTCTGGCATTTTTCAACTGTTTTTTTCTTTTCTTTTTTCTTTTTTTTTTTCTCCTTGAACCCCACTATAGCCAGCAGCCGGCCACCGTGCAGGAAAAGCCCTGTCCCCTCTTTTTCTTGGCACCTGCCTAATTTCACAATGAATACTGTACACAGTGAGGAAGATCCTGGTCCTTCAGCAGAGAGCTGACAGAGCTGACTAGACGCCTGTTCTTTTACATGTAGACCTGCCGCACTCCTAAAGCTCTCACATTTTGGCTTGGTAAACGTGAAAGTGTTACCTCCGCAGATGAATGTGTGGGCTGTACACAATGTTTCCCATTTTTGCTAGTTGCTTGGGACCTGACTGAACCATGCATTTGTTGCCTAAGTATATACTGATCTGTTTCTGAGGTTGAAGTTTCTTTAGTCCTTTCTGTCTGCAATTTTAAGTTGAATTATAACTTATAATGCCCCACTTCCCCACCCTGCTTCCCTTCAAGGATAGACAGAAAGGAGATGTTTTATCACTAATCTAAACTCTTCCAAGGGGTCCAGGGAAGGTGGTGCATTAGGAAATGGCATTTGCCACAAAGCCTGACACCCTAAGTTATTTCCCTAGACCCATCTGATGAAGAAGGAGAAGTAAGTCATACGTACAAGCTATCCTCTGACTTCCATGGGATCCATGTGTACACACAAACACAAGATAGAGTAACACACAAAGAAACATGCCATAAATCAATCAATCTCTCTCTCGCTCTCTCTCTCACACACACACACACACACACACACACACACACACACACACACAAACTAGGCTCTTTCAGGATTCCTTACCTTTTTCCAAATTCTGTGAAACTCAGTCATCATCTGCTCAAACGCTAACTGCACTTTGTCCTGAGCAGCTCACTATGACCACTGTTACTGAGACTCCAGGACTGCCTGGAGTTCAGCGTTCCCTGTCAGCCTGGAAAGGCACCAGGCGCCCGGAGTATACCTGACTCTTCTGTCTTTGCCAGTCTTGCTCAGGACTCTCCCAGCTTCAGCAGCTGCTCTCTGCTGGGGGGGGGGGGGAGGGGGAATGGGTAGAGCTCAAGCTTGGGGAGCTGGCCATGGGGATAGGAAACACAAAGCATACACACCAGACAACATCCTATGGAAAGAGTGGGTGGGCGCGGTTTAGTAGAGAGCTAGGGGTCCTGTCCCTAAAGAATTCCTCAAACAGGCCAGGAGGTGGGGATGCATACCTTTACTTGTAGCAAACAGATTCCTTACGTTTTGATAAATGTATGGCAAGCAGCAGTGCTATTCAGTAGATTTTGAGCTAAGAAGCAAATACCCAACACTACCATATTCCTTATATCCGCTGTCACTTAACACTAACAAGTTCATGTCTTTAAAGTTATACTGAAAGTGTAAGATTCTTCAAATACTTCAATTATAAAAATAACCATCCCTTGGTGACACTCAAATTGTATTAGAACTGGAAGTAATACATTCGTTCAGGTCTGCTACATCAAAACAGTCAATTATTTTTTCTTTCGGGTGCAGGCCAAGACTCCTGATCCATTTACCAGTGAATCTTCATCTGCTGTAGCTGTACAAGTACTTCCTTCTTCATCTGTTCAGATAAAAAAAAAAAAAAAAAAGCCACAAAGGACTGAAATAACAGACACAAAGCTAATCAGAAATCTATAATCTTATTAGTTGTCACACACTTTTAAATTATTACATGTGATCTGCATAATCAAATAGCTAAAATTTCAGGCACTTTAACAAGTCTTCAACAAATGCAATTTTTTTTTGGTTTTTCGAGACAGGGTTTCTGTGTGTAGCCCTGGCTGTCCTGGAACTCACTCTGTAGACCAGGCTGGCCTCAAACTCAGAAATCCACCTGTCTCTGCCTCCCAAGTGTTGGGATTAAAGGCGTGCGTCACCACCGCCCAGCCTTGCAATTTATTTTTATGATGAACTTAAATTCACTGGGTTTATAATAAATCAAGAACAAAAACTATTCAATATGTCCAGAGTCAATATCTTTGGGCTTAAAAATCACAGTGTGAATTTCCACTAATTAGTTTACACTTAATATTTAATGCTGCTATTTGAAAGACTGCGCCTATGAAAACTGTCAAGTTAAATTAAATTTTAATTAATTAATTAATTTAAATTAACAGGCACACACTGACTATTTGGAATGCTCACTCTGCCCTTTATGATTCAACAGGATATAAAAGCAATGCAAAAGAAAAGCTCAGAGCTGGGCAGTGGTGGCGCACGCCTTTAATCCCAGCACTTGGGAGGCAGAGGCAGGCGGATTTCTAAGTTCGAGGCCAGCCTGGTCTACAAAGTGAGTTCCAGGACAGCCGGAACTACACAGAGAAACCCTGTCTCAAAAAACCAAAAAAAAAAAAAAAAAAAGAAAAAGAAAAGCTCAGCTCATTTCCTTAAAAAGCACAAGAAAACAGTGACTCCATTACCTTTGTATGTATGTGCAGTGAAGGTAAAATGGGGGTGCTACTTACTTTGGGGGGACGCAGTGAGGTATGAAGTCAAAGGATTGATGACTAACAAACTGATGTTTAAAAGGTGGCACTCAACTTAAGAAAGCAGAAGAGAGCATCAAATAGTGGTAACGACCCAGCTGTGAGGCACGCACTGTCAGACTATAAAACTTGCAGTTCAGGCATAGTGGCATACTCCTTTAATCCCAGCACATGGGAGAGAGAGTTCTGTGAGTTCAAGGCCAGCCTGCTCCAGAGTGAGTTCCAAGACAGTCAAAGCTACATATTAGGACCCTGTCTCAGAAACACAAACCACAGGCAGGTTGACTTCCTATGGAAATTCACTACGAATGTACGTCTACTCCAATTTCCACTGGCTGAATAACAAGGCTCGTGGTGAGAAGACTGCTTAGTGAGCTTTTCTCACACGCTTCAAAATGTGCACATTTCTAGGCCTTGAGGTGCTAAGACACTAATACACTATCCCAGAAAGTCAATGACTAAAGTTCTGTGTCATGCTTTCTCCACTTATCATAATTATCTTCATAGCTTTTAAATTATTCTTAAGTTATAGTCTTCTCCCTTCCCTTTCTACAAACAGCTTCAGTTTCATTCGCTGACAAACTGCTATTCAGTAATGTTTTAAGCCTCCTTACTGGCTTCATGGGAGAGATGCTTTCTTCTCCTGATTTCTAATTCTTTGCCAGTCTTCTATCTTTAAAATTTTCAATTTAGTGCTCCTTTTCTGTCTTTCTTCTAGTAAAAAGCTTCTAGTTCCTTCAACATCTGTCTTAAGCCAGTTGTTTTCTTTCCATTGTAAGCATTTTACAGGTATGCAAAAAATCTTTATACCGTTATCTTCAGAGTTCCACAACAGACCCAGTCAACAGAGGCGTTAGGTAGGTAGCAGCCCTTCTCTGCTCTGTGCACTGCTACCTCAGAACAAGCTAGAGCCAGTACCCCTGTACCCCGGCTCTCACCTGACCTCAAGTCATCAGGCAAGGCCATGTCTGTTTTCCAGCATGATACTCCAGCTATTTTCCAAAGCATCCAAGGAGTCACTGGCCCTTAGGTGTGGTGAAATCTCTTCTGAGATAAGTTTGACTTTTAAAAAATTCACCATTTATTAGTCAATATCTTTGTGTTTTACGGGAAACCTATCTTTACAGAAAAAAATGGTAGTGGTATTTACTAAAATATGCTTTTTTTTTTTTTTTGGTTTTTCGAGACAGGGTTTCTCTGTGTAGCCCTGACTGTCCTGGAACTCACTCTGTAGACCAGGCTGGCCTCGAACTCAGAAATCCACCTGCCTCTGCCTCCCAAGTGCTGGGATTAAAGGCATGCGCCACCACCGCCCAGCTTAAAATATGCATTTTAAAATAGTAACTTCCCTGCTTAGAAAAAGCATCATGGATCTTTATTAGAAAACATATACACTTGTTTAAGGTCTCTCACCTGACTCACAAAAACTATGTTCAAAGTGCTGCCACTGTGACCTATGTAGTGCAGGGAGACAGGCAGAGGGAGGTCTCATGGCTTACTCAGACTGCCCAGCAGAGCAATGGCTCAAACCTGCAACTGGAATCCAGTCCCTAGGTGTTGGTTTGTTCTCTTTCCAGGACACGAAACTCTTAGGCCCAAAACCTTCAATCCTTTCTTTACTCAATACCTACTTATGTAATAAGCACTTAACTTTTAGTGATAATTTTATATGAATGTTTGTTACATGTAGAAGAGGAGAACCTACCCAGAAAAGATAGTGCTTGAGTTTGTTTTTGTTTTGTTTTGTTTTGGTTTGGTTTGGGTTTTTTGAGACAGGGTTTCTCTGTGTAGTCCTGGCTGTCCTGGAACTCACTCTGTAGACCAGGCTGGCCTCAAACTCAGAAATCCTCCTGCCTCTGCCTCCCAAGTGCTGGGATTACAGGCGTGCGCCACCATGCCGGGCTTGTTTTGTTTTGCTTTGTTTTTCTAAAGTCCTCAGAAAAGCAGGCTCCAGTTTCTCACTCCTCACAGGTGCCACGTCCCCCCAGGGAGCCTCCTCTCTAGTCACAGATGTATGATAAGGCTGAGTCCTTGTCACAGCCCAGACCCAACACAAGGGTCAGCTCAAGATGCCCAACCTAGTCTCCTTGGAACCAGGAACTGGGAGAAGTTAACTTAGTTTAGTTTAGTTTTATGTAGTTTAGTTTAGGCTGGAATAGTCTGTGTGCTTACTAGTCTACAGGAAAAGGCCAGTAAGTAAGGAGATCAAAGAATAAGAAATCCAGTGGTCAGAGTGAATTTTCGAGAGCAGCCTCTGACCCTGGGGACTGGGAAACAGTCTCTGCCTGGGACAGCAAGGGCAGCCTTGGCTTTCCCTTTCCATAGCATCGTCCCCAAAGTCCTTCCATTCCACAGTTCCCAACACTTGGCCGCACCACACACAACTACCTTCTTACAAGCAGGTTTGGTTTTTCTCATCTGATTTTTGGTAATTGCAACAACAACAAAAAATCTTGTCTAACAAAATAATAGATTTTATAGTAACAAGAAGGCAGATTTGATCTGAATGATATAAAGCAAACAAGACACTCAAGAGTTTGGAAATATACCGTCATTCACTTTAAACAGAGAGAAGGTCCGATGCTGACCACAAGCAGTGTTATACTGACTTTCACAGGGAAAAACCGACTGGCATTGCTATAATGTCCCCTTCAAGATGCTGATCACTTCTCCATATATGAAACAGTCTGTCAAAACTATACATCTCTTGGCAAAGGAAGACATAGTCCGCTATACCAAGACAGTGCTGGTCTGAGATATTAACAGAACAAGCTTTCCTCCTGTTTCTTAAGCGTCTTACCCTCATAGCGAAGCCCAGAATGTTAATGTGAGGCAGGTGCTCTGTGCTCTGGAGGAGGCCTGAGAAGCAGGCTGCACGGCTGAACCGGCTGCAAGGACAGCCACCTGATCCCTCTGCAAGTCAGAGCTGGAAACCGTGAAGCCTGAAAGCCCACCCCAATCTCTGTTCTACACAGGAAAAGATCGAAAGACACGAAGTGTTCTCAGACAGACCGGTGCGGTGCATTCAGACACGCCGAGGGTGTGTTCTGTCCAACGTGGAGGGCCTGCCTCTAGAGCAAGCAAAGTATTTTGTGACATACCAGTTGTGACCCTTAATTCCCAGGTCATACTTTCTCTGCACCCTTTGATCCTACCAATATACAACCTACAAGATTTTTTTGTTGTTGATGATAATGATTTTTTTTTTAATTTCCTGATCTTGAGGGGAAAAATACACAGATTTGTTACTAGCATTTAAACACAAGGAAGGTTCACACAAAATTCATTTTGGAAAGTCCAAAATCTGGCTACAGAGGCAAGCCCTCCTCCCAGGATGACCTGACCGACTTGCAATGGGCACACACTTTGCAAACCACTTACTTGGCCGCTGCGCCCGTTTTCTCCTTAGTTTATTCCCCAAGGGAACTGTGATTCGTACCTCTTGGGCCCACACTGTTTTTCTAAGACTCTTGTCTCAAATAAAAAAACTACAATCCACAATTCAGGACCAGGTCTTACCTGAGCGGAGGTCCGGACACCACAGCCCATCACAGTGACTATGCACGAACACCGCGCCCAACTTATCTTCCTCTGACTTCAGTGGCCCTTACTATCACCCTAACTGGATTTTTTCTTGGAAAATCAAAGTGAAAAACTGTATCATGCACTTTGCACAACCTAGAGTTCCCCTCTCCAAAACCCAAGTAAAGACCAAGCAGACTTAACAGGCCATAGGATTGCTCCCTGAGAACTCACTCCCCCAGGCGCAAGGTGTAGAAACACCCCATGTAGAGAAGGCGAAGTCCATCCACACGCACGGACGCCAGCAGCTCCGCCCTAGCTCCGACATTCAGCTGGGTCTCTGTAGTCTGTTCTAGTGCTGTCCCACCCTCGGTTGTGACTTGTTTGTTTGGCCCTCCGGCCTTTTGGGACAGGGCTGAAAGGACTCTTAGAGGCACTCTGGCCTCGTCCTCTCCAGTACTGGGACTACAGACATAGTGATCGCCCTTTTTAAAGAAGGCTCATTTTCTACAGAGTCTATACAGCCACACATAAATCAGTTGCTTCCCACCTGACCCTTAGCTTCTAAGGCCCTCACAGGCCCTCAGTTGCTGGAGCACAGGCCCTCAGTTCCTGGAGCACACGCCCTCAGTTCCTGGAGCACAGGCCCTCAGTTCCTGGAGCACAGGCCCTCAGTTGCTGGAGCACAGGCCCTCAGTTGCTGGAGCACAGGCCCTCAGTTCCTGGAGCACAGGCCCTCAGTTCCTGGAGCACAGGCTCTCAGTTGCTGGAGCACAGGCCCTCAGTTGCTGGAGCACAGGCCCTCAGTTGCTGGAGCACAGGCCCTCAGTTCCTGGAGCACAGGCCCTCAGTTCCTGGAGCACAGGCTCTCAGTTGCTGGAGCACAGGCCCTCAGTTGCTGGAGCACAGGCCCTCAGTTCCTGGAGCACAGGCCCTCAGTTCCTGGAGCACAGGCACACATTGCTCCAGACCCCCTCCTCTCAGCTGCAGCGCTGATGTAATTGGGCCCTTTTTCCTTCAGTTGAGAGAGGTCAGCAAAGCTTTTTTTCCCTATCAAGTCTGACTAAAGTATACTTTTTCACCATTACTCTTGAGCACTAAACCTACAATAAATATTCCTGTCATGGATCTCTTTGTCATGTCAGGAAATTACAATTTATAGAAGTATATGACACTAACAACAGCATCTGTTGTAGCTGACTGAGCACTTACTGTATCTGCATTCTCCTGCATTATCTCACTTAACTTCCTCTCAGAGACAGTGATGTACAAACTCTTACCATGTTCATTTGCCGGGGAGTTGAAGCTTGCAGGATGAAGAAGCACTCACATACTAAAGCTGAGCTTAAAATGACTGTCTCCAATGCCACACACAACAGCATTTTTTTTTAAAATTTAATTTTACCATTTGCACCAGGAAGCTGGGAGACTCCACAGCCTTCTGTGCATAGCCCCGCCAGGAGGGAGTGATCTCCCAGCAGGCTTTCACTTTTGAACACAGAGGTGAGATCTCCACCTTTTCTCTGGAAGGGACTAGCTAGGAACACACAGGGCCTAAGATCAGTGGAGCAGATGGGACAGAAGTCTTCCTGCCTGTAGCCATTTGCACCAGGGAGCTGGGAGACTCCACAGCCTTCCGTGCTTAGCCAGCCAGGAAAGTGAGATCTCCTAGCAGTGCTTTCACTTTTGAGCTCAGAGGAGTAAGGACACTAGCTTACAAGCCCACAGGAGGAACAAACTCCAGCAAGAGACCAACTAGCACCAGATGGTGAAAGGCAAGCACAAGAACCCTACCAACAGAAACCAAGGCCACATGGCAACATCAGAACCCAGTTCTCCCACCACAGCAAGTCCCAGATACCCCAACACACCAGAAAAGCAAGAGTTGGATTTAAGGTCGTATCTCATGATGCTGATAGAGGGCTTCAAGAAAGACTTAAATAACTCCCTTAAAGAAATACAGGAGACACTATGTAATCATGCATTAAGCAGAAGGGTCTGCCAAGAGGCACTTGCAGACCAACTGTGATGTCTAGAAGACTCTCAGATAACCTAAGCTGCCTAGAAGGAGCTCAGACTAGCTGAGAATCCTAGAAGAAGAGACCAGCAGAGCTACCTTTGAGAATCTCAGAACCAATGAGATGCCTCTAAAGGACACTCTTCAGCCTGTTGGGCTGCCTACTGGTTAAGAAGTAAGCTTTGGGTTTTCGCTTGTCACACGCTGTGGTAGGTTTGGGGATACACCTGCCTTTTGATTCATTTCTGCTCCTGTAAATAACCCCTCACCAATAATCCTATAAGTAATAACAATAAAACTCACTGGTTCACCAAGAAAAAAAAGAAAAAAGAAAAAAGAAATACAGGAGAAATCGGTCAACAGGTAAAAGCCCTTAAAGAGGAAACACACACAAAAAAAAACTTAAAGTACAGGAAAACACAAACAATCAAGTGAAGGAACTGAACAAAACCATCCAGGATCTAAAAGTGGAAGTAGAAACAATAAAGAAATCACAAAGTGAAGTATCTCTAGATATAGAAAACCTTGGAAAGAATTCAGGAGTCATAGATGCAAGCATCAACCACAGAATACAAGAGACAGAAGAAAGAACCTCAGGTGCTGAAGATACCATAGAAAACATTGACTCAACAGTCAAAGAAAATGCAAAATGCATAAAGCTGGTAACTCAAAACATCCTGGAACTCCAGGACACAATTAGAAGACCAAACCTAAGGATAATAGGTATAGACAAGAGTCAGGATTTACATCTTAAAGGCCTAGTAGATATCTTCACAAAATTGTAGAAGAAAACTTCCCTAACCTAGAGAAAGATGTTCATGAACATACAAGAAGCCTTCAGAACTCCGAATAGACTGGACCAGAACAGAGAATCCTCCCAGCACATAATAATCAAAACAAAAAATGCACTAAACAAAGAAAGAATATTAAAAGCAGTAAGGGAAAAGGGGCAAATAGACTGGACCAGAACAGAGAATCCTCCCAGCACATAATAATCAAAACAAAAAATGCACTAAACAAAGAAAGAATATTAAAAGCAGTAAGGGAAAAGGGGCAAGTAACTTATAAAGGCAGACCTATAAGAATCACACCAGACTTCTCACCAGAGATGATGAAAGCTAGAAGATCCTGGGCAGACCTCATGCAGACCCTAAGAGAACACAAATGCTAGCCCAGGCTACTATTCCCAGCAAAACTCTCAATCATCATAGATGGAGAAACCAAGCTATTCCATGATAAAGCCCAATTTGCACAGTATCTGTCTACAAATCCAGTCCTACAAAGGATAATTGGTAGAAAATGCCAATACAAGGAGGGAAACTACACCCTAGGAAAAGCAAGAAAGTAATCTTCCAACAAACCCAAAAGAAGATACCCACACAAACATAAAAATAACATAAAAAATAACAGGAAGCAACAATCACTATTCCTTAATATCTCTTAACAACAATGGACTCAACTCCCCAATAAAAAGATATAGACTAACGAAATATTTCTCATGTAAATCTTAAATTTTATAAGAAAATGTTTTAATTCCCCTTTTAATTAATTTAGTAATTTCTTTTATGTCTACCATTTTATCTGCATTATTTTTCATGAGTCTTTTTTTTGTTTGTTTGGTTTTTTTTCTGTTTGTTTTGTTTTTTGTTTTTTGGTTTTTTTTTTTTTTTTTTTTTTCGAGACAGGGTTTCTCTGTGTGGTCCTGGCTGTCCTGGAATTCACTCGGTAGACCAGGCTGGCCTCGAACTCAGAAATCCGTCTGCCTCTGCTTCCCAAGTGCTGGGATTACAGGCATGCGCCACCACGCCCAACTGAGTCTTCAATTTTAATTTGTCTTTCAATATACTTCCTCCATCTTATCAGAAATGTTTTCAATGTAAATCTTTGATTTTATCACAAATGTTTCTAATTCCACATTCAATTAATTTAGAAAGTTTTTACATCAATCATTTTTTATGTAAAAATTTTTCATGAAATAGACAATTTTAACATGTTTGTCTATTTATTTCTTGAATTTTCCCAGAAATATTTTCCATGTAAATCTTCAATGTTATCTGAAAATGTTTATAATTCTACCTTCAATCAACTTAGAATTATCTTTATGCCTATTATTTTATCTATATAATTTCCATGATAATCTTTAATTTTAACATGTTTTTCTATATATTTCTGCAATTTTATAAGAAATAGTTGCCATGTAAATCTTCAAGTTTATCAGAAAATGCTTATAATTCCACTTTTAATCAACTTAGGAATACTTTTATGCCTACCATTATTATAAAATTTTCCATGATAATCTTCAATTCTAACATGTTTTTCTATATTTTTCTATACTTTTATCAGAAATATTTTCCAAAATCTTTGATTTTATCATAAAATGTTTCTATCCCATATATCAATTAATTTAGCAATATTTTACATGTCTACCACTTTACTCCTTAATTTTCTATGAAAATTGTCAATTTTAATGCATTTATATGAAATATTTTCCATGTAAATCTTTAATTTTATCATAAAGTATTTTTACTTCTCTTTACTTCACTTTTCAATAAAAAATTTTAAAAAAAATTTTAAAAAGATTTAATTTTACTTCTTGGGGTGCGATACCTGTGGAAGCCAGGAGAAGGCATCCAAATCCCTTGACACTGGAGTTACAGGCAACTGTGAGCGGAGGTGGGTGCTGGTGATTGAATACCAGTCCTCTGCAAGACCAGGAAGAACTCTATAAAGTGCTGAGCCACCATCTCTCAAAACCCTCCAACAGCAATTCCTGTTTCTTAATATCTGCTGTTTCAAGTGCTTGAATTCCAGTCTTCCTAGACTCTATGTAATACCCATCAACACCTGCTCAAAGCTGGGGCTGAAGCAAAGTGACAGGGTACTTGCATCACATGTACAAGACCAAAGGTTCAATATCCAGCATAGAAAACAAACAAACACACACACACACACACACACACACACACACACACACACACGCATGTCCAGGCTCTGTAACATTTCATCTTTGCCCAGGGTCTAGCATGATTTTAACAAGTTCTTTTTAAATTAGATTACATTGAAGGGTAAGCTCTCACAGTTGCTCAATCACTAAAGGTGTTACATGCCCAGCAAGGCCTGTTCTTGCCTTTTTTGGTTTTGTTTTGTTTTGTTTTGTTTTGTTTTGTTTTTGGATTTGGTTTTTTCAAGACAGAGTTTCTCTGTATAGCCCTCGCTGTCCTGGAACTCACTCTGTAGACCAGGCTGGCCTCCAACTCAGAAATCCGCCTGCCTCTGCCTCCCAGAGTACTGGGATTACAGGCGTGCGCCACCACCGCCCGGCTTGTTCTTGCCTTATAAAGGAATCAAATGCCGGGCGGGCGGTGGTGGCGCATGCCTTTAAACCCAGCACTTGGGAGGCAGAGGCAGGCGGATTTCTGAGTTGGAGGCCAGCCTGGTCTACAGAGTGAGTTCCAGGACAGCCAGGGCTACACAGAGAAATCCTGTCTCGAAAAACCAAAAAAAAAAAAAAAAAAAAAAAAAAGGAATGGAATGGAATGAAGTTAGGCTACAGCAGAAAAGCATCTTCTCGGACACTGACCCTCCTTCCCAGCCAACCGCACCTGCGGATAGCAGCTGTTTTACTAAGTTTCCTCCCAGATTGAAACAGTCACTCAAAATAGCTTAAGGAACTCCCTAATATAGACCAGATTCACTATGCTCCTCCCTGCCCAAGTAAACAATAAACACTGAAAGTCATTCTCACAAAGACACTGGGATCTGACCAGCTGCCTGGAAGAAGCAGAAACCAGCCGAGCTGCCTAGAAGAGTTAGACCAACTGAGATCTCTAAAGGACACTATCCAACCTGCTGAACTGCCTGCAGGATATACAGTGTACTCCAGGTTCTGAGCTTCTGGGAGCTGTCACCAGTGCTGGGGTGGATTTTGGTGACGCAGCTGTCTGTGAGTCATTTCTGTTCCTGTAAGTAACCCCAATAAAATGTATTGGCTTGTGTAGTTTGGTTGTATCTGTGCTTTGGTCTGCTGTGGCATCACTACCTGGGGAGAGTAGACCTATGTTGCATCTCCCCAGGACAAAAAAGCCTTTCCACCCAGGAACGCTGAGGAAAAAGGGTGAGAACTACAGTTAAATTCCTGTCCTTATACTGTATTTTTGTTTTGCTTTGATAGGAAAGGAAAGAATCACAAAGCTGAATGAAGAGAAGGGAGGCTTACAGGCCCAATAAATACCCTACCACAGGAATGCTTTTGTTTTACTGTTACTGATTTGAGGTTAAAGAATTCTAAAATTCATAGATATCTTCAAGTCAGGTCATTCTTGGCTAATCTTACAAGACCATTTAGGAAAGAAGTTAAATAAGGATCTGGCAGACATCTCTCTCAAAAGCTGAAGTTATTAATGCCTTTGACTGAATGCTTACTCTGAAGAGAATACATGCATAATCTTGCTTTAAATCACCATAACCCTACAAAGAACACAGACAAGGAAAATGAAGGTCAACATCAGATAAGATTTATTCAGTCACTACCAAAGTCTCACAGTGAAGGCACTGCCTAGGGGGATAAATGTACGTATTAACTAAAAATGTTTGTGGATGTTTTAATTCTTCCAAGTTTCCTTTTCAAATATGTTAATCTTTATTTTATGTATGCCTGTCTACATGTATGTGTATGCTCAACACTGAGTGCCTGGTATACAGCAAGGCGAAAAGAGAGCATAGGAGCCCCTAGAACTTACGTTACTGTGTGCTATCATTGGGTGTGGAGAATGAAACCCAGTTCTCTGCAAGAGATGCAAGTGCCTTAACCACAAAGCTGTCTTTCTTAAGGGCTTAATTTTTTTATTTGTGTATATGTGGACATGTATATGTGTATGCAGACATACATATATTCATGTATAGAGGGAAAATTTAAAGAATGTTATGTCTATTAACTAATATATATGCTTATGAGGCATGAGTTCATATTTTATACCTCAGCCAGGGAGTTGCAAAGAATACTGGGAATTTTATTCAGATGTGATTTCAGAGTCAAGCATGATAGCTCATTTATCAGGAAGAAAGAAAAGTCAATTTTAACTGTTATTCAACACTATTAAAATGACAAAATTATAAGGCTGGAAACCAGGTTGGTGGCTGTGAGAAGGTGGGGGCTGGGAGGCAGTGGGTACAGGCCAGCATAAGGGACAGCACAGGGTGACATCTGCAGGGTGAAGGTGGCTGTGCATCTGGTCTGGGGAAGTGACTACTTGAAAATACTCAAGTGACTGACTCACACAAGTACAGACAGTGCCGCTACTGTAAGTTTCCAGGTTTTGATACTATGCTATGGATAGAAAATACACAAGCCTTTTAAAGCATTTTATCATCTGACTTTCTGAACCTAAGTGGATTGATTATCATGATAGAGATATAGAGATAAAGAGGAAGTAGAAACAGAATACTAGCCTTGTTCCGGCTCTCAGATTTACTGTTAGTGACAATGTCAGTAACACACATTTTGTCAGCCAATGTGTATGTATCACAAAGAGCTAGCAATACATACACTGTGTAAGAAATAATTTATTTTAATGTTTAAAGGCTTTGTTGTATTTGAAACTACATACGATTTTTTCCCTTTAAAGCTGAGAGCCATGAACAGCATACTTTATGGGTTAAAAATAAGAATATATTTGTGGTTTTTTTGTGCTACTCAAGATGCCACTGAACCTATGATTATATGCCATTTTCAAGATATATTATTAGTTACATGATTACCAAATAATGATTTTGTGTGGACATGAGGGCAGCCTCAATAATTTAAACCTGATTAAGTCAATAAAAATTTTCTACAATGTTGACAATAAAAATGTAGAGACAAAGAGACTTCCTGTAGCTGATTTGTGCCATTTAAACAAATTCAGTGCAGAAATATTCAGATCGTTTTATCCCCAGTCTAGGATAAACACTCTAGGATGACAACATGAATACAAGCCCCTGGTTCCTGTGTCTCATCATAACCAGGCTCAAGCCCCATTTCTGAAGAGTGAAAGGAAAGAGGGCTAGCAGCACTTCCGAATTACCTTCCTGTTCGCTCCTCTCTGTGTGATGCAATGTGACCTACATTCCCTGTGCCCATTGAGACTCTGTGGGAGGGGGAAGAGGAGAGTTCTTCATTTCTCTTATCCTCTGATTAACTAGGACAGCAAATGCCACTCAAGGGACTGCTGCTGGGCAGAAGCAAGGGAAAAGTCATGCCAGTAGGAAATTCCAGGGAGGACATTTGGGGATGCTGCTTCTTGGGTTCTGCAAGATCAATGCCACAATTCTGTAGCCCAGCAGCTGAGGAGGAACTGCCCTGCTTTACATGAGCATCAGCGAGAATCCAAAGTGCTATTTCCCTTCCTTCAGGTTCTCAGCATGATGAAATTAAACTTGAATTATCAACTCTTATCCTGGACATAATCTTTTCTTTAAACTTAATTTACAATCAAAAATGTAACAAAGACTATATATAGCATGTTCTCAAAACCCCACAGCCAGGTTCTCCTGGTAATTTCTTTTCTAAATTTCTAATATTATCTTGTTGTTTGTTTGTTTACTGAGGGCTGGCATCAGGGCCACTTGCGGAAGCTAAAGAACAATTTGAGAGAGTGAGTTATCGCCTTCTAGCTTGTTGGTCAGAGACTGAACCCAGCTCTTCAGGCTCCTCCTGCTGAGCCATCTCATGGCCCACTCCCCTACATTACTACATAAATTTGGTGTATCTGTCACAGCTAATGAAGTAAACCAACAGGTTATATTTTATTTTATTTATTTTCTTCCAAAAATATTTATTTTTAAGGTCTATGTAGCAAATAGAAATTCTACAAACTTACTTTGTGGTCATGCCACAATTCGCGTAGGAACATACCCACCCCTCCCTGCTCATCGTCGTTTGTGTGGTGAGAGCACTGAAGAGTCTCCCTAGTGACTTTCACATACGTGTTACTAACTGCAGTCACTGCACCTTATAGCCACCGACCTCTGAGTGCAACACGCTCATCAGAGCTGACACCAGTCAGAACGGGACTCCCAGCATGTTTGCTGCCCTACGCCCTCCCTGAACCTGACGGCCATGGTGCTGCTCTTGTATGTTCAGGTTCCTTATATTCAACATGAAATGAAGCTAGACAATATCTGTCTTCCTGTGCCTGAACTATTCCACCAGCATCTTATTCTCCAGCTTCATCCATGTTGTTGGAACAGGAAGGAGTCCCTTTAAATGTAGATTAATATTCTGTTGAACACACACCCCATATTCTCTTACCCACTCATCCAAGGATGGATATTTACGTTGATTCCAGAATATACCTGTGGTGAACAATGTTTCAGTGAACATGTGGGTGCGGATTCTCCATGACATGTTTTTTTGTTGTTCTTCCTTTGGCCATGCACTCAGAGTACGATTACTGTAGAGTATGGCAGTCCTCTTGTTTATTTGGTTGTCTGGTTTCTGTTTCTGGAGACAAGGTTTCTCTGAATAGCCTTGGCTGTTCAGGAACTTGCTCTGTAGACCACACACTGGCCTCAAACTCAGAGATCTGCCTGCTTTAGCCTCCCAAGTGCTGGGAGTAAAGGCATGTGCCATGATACTCAACTATCTTTTGCTTTTATTTCAGGGCACATTTGAAGTCAGAGTCTAAGAAATCACTGCTTAGGATAATATAAAAACTGTTTCCCCCATTTCCATATAAAACTCCTTTGAAGGAAGTCACTATGTACAGATAACACTTATGGGACAGGTAGTTATTTCTCCCTCCTCAAGAATACATTGTTTGCATAAATCATTTGAAACTCTCGGGTTTTTTTTTTGTTTGTTTTTTGTTTTGTTTTGTTTTGTTTTGTTTTTGATTTTTTGGATTTGGTTTTTCGAGACAGGGTTTCTCTGTATAGCCCTGGCTGTCCTGGAACTCACTCTGTAGACCAGGCTGGCCTCAAACTAAGAAATCCGCCTACCTCTGCCTCCCAGAGTGCTGGGATTACAGGCGTGAGCCACCACTGCCCGGCCTTGGTATTCTTTTACATGAAAAATGTGTTCAGCACATCCTTTCCCACTGTGGGTTTATACCTTTCTCACAGTTTAGATTTACAGATTTCTGTGTCCAATCTGAAGTATCTGTAGAGTTGAGGGAGCCATAACGGAGCCATGAGAAGGGGAGGTCTCGGAGGGTGAGGTGATATGAACGTAGGGGGGATGTTGGGAGGTTTAGGCAGGGATGAGGGTGAGGACAGGGAAGAGGAAGGAGTAGGGGGGGTCAGTCACAGTTAATCACTATTTTGTATGCTATCTGAAAAATAAAATCTTACCAAAGAGCTAGGATACAGGCACCCCAAATAAGTGGACAGTGATCCTCCAGAAATCATGGGTTATTACATGAAAATCTTAGTGCCAGGAATAGGATGCCTCCCTCTGGTTATTGATCAAGAAAGTCCCCAAAACAACACAAGCTGCTGCTACTGCTCTTGGCTTCCACCAGAACCAGACAGTAAGACACCATTACTGGAGACACTGTAACTTTACTGCCAGGACAGAAAGAAATCACAGTCAAACTGACTTGAAGACACTCTCCCCAAGGCCCTCTGGATAGCCTTCAGTGCTGAAACATGCGATCCAGATCCAGACTGCTGGGTGGTAAGAGACCATCACTGTTCCTTCACTGACCTGAATCTTGCATGCTACAGTACCAACATCACAGGCAACATACGTCACTGGTGCAACAGGGATTAAAGGGGCAACTGACCACTTTTGGATTAGAGGGCTCTTCCATAGAAGGGAACTCATGCTTGTTACTGTAAACCTGATCAAAAGCCCATCGTTAGGGACATCACTGGCCTTAGGGGCACCCTACTACTGTCATCCTGTTTAATGGACATATAGTCAAACTACCTTCTAAAAGTTTACATTTACACACACACAGATTAGGATTGCTCTCAGCAATGGCCAGAAATGCTTCTTTCTTCTCTCTAGAGTTGTTAGCAACTAATGATCTACAGAGCGAGGTCCAGGACAACCAGGGCTATACAGAGAAACCAAAATAGGTGGGTAAGTGGGTAGATAGATAGATAGATAGATAGATAAAATGGACTATGTTTTGCTAATCATTTGACAACTGTATGTATGTAAATAGCATATTTTAACATCCACCCTCCACCTCAGAGGCCCAAATCAGAGACAGTGCTAGGAATGTTGAGTACTTAGCCCTGAAATTTCCACCCCAGGCTAAGGGAACAGCATGGGGAGATGAAAGAATGTTAGGAGCCAGAGAATAAAACAAAACGCTTTGAGACACCTAGACATGCAATGGCCACTGTAATCAGGAACTCACTACAATCATGGTGCCTGCAACAAGGTAACGAGCAGCCAGCATTCCAACAGACAGCACTAATTAGACTCACTGAGCTCCAGAACAAAAGCCACACAGTGTGGAGGGCCGCTGTAGAGGAGGTGAGTGCTAAAATACAATATTTACATACATACAATTGTCAAATGATTAGCAAAACATAGTCCATTCTATCTATCTATCTATCTATCTATCTATCTACTCACCTACCTACCTATTTTGTTTTCTCTGTGTAGCCCTGGTTGTCCTGGACCTTGCTCTGTAGATCATGCAGGCCTCAAACTCAAAGATCCACCTGTTTCTGCTTACTGAGTGCTGGGATTAAAGCTGAGCACCACCACCTGTCAAGATATTCTGTTTTAAAAGAGAAAGATTGGTCAATTCTTTTCCATTTCTTCATTTATTTTATGTGAGTACACTGTAGCTGTCTTCAGACACACCAGAAGAGGGCATCAGATCTCATTACAGATGGCAGTGAGTCACCATGTGGTTGCTGGGCATTGAACTCAGGACATCTGGAAAAGTAGTTGGTGCTCTTAACCCCTGATCCATCTTTCCAGCCCTCTTCATCTATTTTTTAATCAATATATACTCACCAATGTTTGCCTTACTTTATTAAATTTCTATTAAATCTATTTGTGCTTATATTGCTCTATTTTATAAATATAAGGTATATGTATTGGTACTTGTATTACATTTTTAGGTTATGTTCAGACAGTATGTCCTTTTGGTTGCTCACCCAGCTCTAGCCAGGCTGGGGATGTGGCTCGGGGTACAACACTTGCATGACATGAGCAGAGCCTAGCCTTCCACTCTCTAGCACCACAAAACGCACAAGAACTGGTCATCTCCAGCTTCCCCCTCTGGAAGCTCTTTCCGTTGGCTGTCTGCCCTGCCCACACATGCCATGAGTGACTGTGAGGGAGTGTGGATACAATGGATGCACACCTGCGTGGTCAGCACTCTGGAGCTCTGGCACTCAAAGGAAGATTTCTCTCCTGTCTTCTCCATTCATAGAATCTCGTCATGTCTAGCATACTTTAGTGGAAAGTGGCATTAGAAACCAAAGTCTGCTTTCAGGTAGCTGGCTCAGCTGGTTCATGCTTTTTTGCCAAACATAAAGATCTGAGTTAAATCACAGGGACTCACATGTAGAAAGGTCCAACTCCCATAGATTCCCCTCCCATTACCATATACATGTCATATGTGTGTGCACATGCACATACACCCATACCATTATACAAGAGAAATGAATATCTGAGCATTAAATTTTAGCAGACTTTCAATTCCTGGTACTTAAATGATTCTGTATGAGCCATGCACCACCAGATGGGGACTAAAAATCCTACACAAACCACTTCCATAGGAAATAATCACAACTGCCTTCTGAGTATCTTTACTCTGCAGCATTCTAAAATAAATCATGAAATGGATGCTGGTAACTAGACTATCATCTGACTGGATCCCTTTCAGGTCTCAAATGACTTGAAAGGCTACAATTAACTCTTGCTGTCCTTTTGCTCCTGTGGTTATGAGAAGTCTCTCTCTAAATGCTACTTGTTTGCTGCTGGAGCTGGAAGAACTTCCTGTACTATTAAATGATATTTCTTCTGTGTTGAGACATCCAATGACGAGCTAAAGAAAAACACAAATACTATCAAGATATAATTTTCAAATATACATGTAGCTTCCTATTGAGGTTTGTGTATATATATATATATATATATATTGAATGCAGGTATTTTATCTCCTTCACTGAGTGCAGGCCTCTGTATATTTACAAATTGTGGTTTCCCTGGTGATCTGTGGGCGCAAGGACCTTTGTGTCCCAACATCTTGTTCTTCTTAAAGAGTGGAGCTCTCTTGCAAGTGGGAGAAGTAGCCTTAGCCAAGGATGTGTTCCCTCCATCGTTATCCCCAAACACAACATGTTCTGTGAATTCATATAAACGCAACCAACAGACATGGAGACAGAAAATTATATTAACATATTTGAGCAGACTTATTTACACATATGTAACAAGAAAGAAATTGGCTGGGTAGAATTTAGGAAGGGCTAGAGAGAGTGTACAAGAAAGCAGAAAGTGATATAATGTATTTTATTAAAAAATATAAAAACAAATATTAAACAAAAGCAGTTGCTAGACTGATGGCTTAACAGTTAAGAGCACTACATATTTTTACAGAGGATATAGATCCCATTTCCAGAAACCATATAGTAGCAAGAGGTAATGTCACTGGTTTTTCTTTATTGAAAAAAAACTAATCAAATCCAAGGTCTAAAAGAAATGGGCTAGAGTCAGACTTCCCACTGTCTTCTCCCTTGTCTTACCTAACCAGACTCCAGTGAATGACCAACAAACACTCACTGAGCTTTACTATGTACTGACACATTATACCTCAGGCCTCCCACTGATCTAATAGCTAGAAAACAGCTCCCAGCAAAGCTGCTCAGTGAGTGGAAGGTAAAGCAGTCCATTAACAACGCTGTTGGCACAAAATGATTTAGAGACGCATGCTGGTTTGAGTCAGGTCTCTAGCTGCCAGATGACATCTTAGGAAAGTTCGTGACTTTCTTATCTGCAGAACAAATTCTGCAAACCACACTTTTCAGGTAGAATATATAGGCTCTATAGTATAAGAGTAGCTTCTTCTTGTCCATTTCATACCCAGGCAACACTAGTCTTGCCCACTAAGGCATTATTGACAATTTTCCTATCTTTGTATAGCCTAAAACCATGACCTTTAAAAACAATGTCATTTCCTATGCCTCAGTAAAGCTGTCTCTGACAGACAATGCATATTAATTTAGGAGCTGTGAGCCAGAATGGACAGCAGCACTGAACACTGCCCAAAAGATGATCCTATAAGAGGTATTAGACATGTTGCACAAGCTCAAAGACAAATATTTCCAGGTGAAAAGCAAGAAAGACGAATCAGTAACGAACGTCCAAGGATGCTGAGCACCAGGCCAGCAAACCACTCCGCAGACAACAACACAACAGACTTGCCACACACAGCTGAGGACTGATCTCCAGGGCTGAGTCCTTGCACTGTATGCCAAAGCAGACTGAAGTGAATCTGTCTGTGATAGACTTGGAAGGCACAGGACTGTGTCTGAGGGCCTGAAAGGGACTCCAATTTGAAACTTACTTTCAAAATGTTTTCAGGAGAAAAAAAAGCTATCAGGATGTCATACCAGTGTTTAGGGGAAGGAACAACTCCCTGGCCCAGCCTGCAGGATTCTGACTTCTAGCCCCTAATGTGCCAAGTTCAGTCCCGTGGCATACTGTTTACGATGAGTGTCTGCACCATGGGCTGCACAGACACAGCTGACTTCCCCAAGGATCAGCTAGGACCAGCCTTTCATACAGATGAAGCCAGTAACATACTCTGATTCCCTGCACCGGGTTTAGGCTCTACAGCCTGCTCACTAGTCAGCACTAATATTCTTAGCACAAGTTCAATTAATACTAGCGTGATGGCTCACGGCCATCTGTAACTGCAGTTCCAGGGGACCGAACACCCTCTTCTGTCCTCTGCAAGTACCAGGCAGGCAAGTGGTACACAGATCTTTATGCAGCCGAAACACCTATACACATAAAATAATAAAGTAAGATTTTAAAGACTTTCTCCTTCAGATTTTACCCCTGAGGCAAGAAAGAAGGAAGAAGGAGGAAGGAGGAAGGAGGAAGGAGGAAGGAGGAAGGAGGAAGGAAGAAGAAGAAGAAGAAGAAGAAGAAGAAGAAGAAGAAGAAGAAGAAGAAGAAGAAGAAGAACCTACTACTACTACTACTACTAAAAAGCACAAGCAACACACGATGAAATAGAGATGCAAGCAGAGGCCAGAAACATCAGCCTCGGGCCAAGAAGGGTCTGGATGCCGTCTACCCGGTACAATGGGAAGACAGCACAAGAATGGCCGCCCACAGCGGAAGAGGCGTTGGACCCCAGTTGCCTGCCCACAGTACCATTGCAGCTGGCTTCTCATTTCCATTCTGGAATACAGCAACTCAAGACTTCTGTCTTAGAGCATCCTTCTGAAGACAAAACTAAAGCAGTTTTCCTTCTTCCTAACCGCAGCTGATGCTTCACTCAAGAACTTATCTCCCTTACAGCTGGACAAAGACCTCATCACTGACCTTCAATCTCTGGAGAACAGAGAAATTACTTTGCCTTTTCATCTCTTAGAGTCCAGTGTTCGTCAAGATTTACACAAAACACTTTATTTTAATAACCTAAAAATATGTTACTATATTTCTAAATAAGCAGAGTAAACTCTTCTTACGAATATATTCTACTTCAAATAAATAAAGGGATAATATGCAAGGATTTCTAGGTCCTACTTTTACATCTGTATTAGTCAGGGTTCTCTAGAGTGGCAGAACTTAGGGACTGTATTAAGGGAACTTATTGTAATGATTTACAGTCTACAGTCCAACTGACCCAACCATGGGCAGCTGTAAATGGGAAGTCCAAGAATCTAGTAGCTGCTCAGTCCCACAAGGACAGTTGATTCAGCTGGTCTTCTGTATGAACTGGAATCTTGAGGAAGTAGGTTCCAACAGATGTGCTAGCAAGTAAGTACAAGCAGGTGAAACAGAATGAGTCTTCCTTCTTCCACTGTCCTTATGTAAGCCTCCAGGAGATGCTGTGGCCTAGACTATAGGTGTGCACCACCATACATGGATTTGGAATTCTTCTGTCCCAGGCTGGCCTTGAACTCAGAGATCTGCTTGCCTCAGTCTCCTAGTATTAATTATGCCCTACCTTGCCTGGGCATAAACTTTTCATAGCCACTATGCCTCAAGATATGCAAAACCATGTGTCATCCCAAGTCAAGATCTAGTCAGAAGCCTGTGTCTTCCAGCCCTAAGATCTGGACCACAGGTGTCCATTTCTAGATTATAGTTCATTACAAATGTAGTCAGTTGACAACCAGGTATAACCATCACAACACCTTAACCTTAACAACAGCAAAACAACTTCATCAATGTGTTACTAAAATTCTAAATTTTATATTTTAAGATAAATTTCATGCACAGTGGGCATTATTTTATTTGTTTATTTTGGACACAGCACCTCACTATGTTGCAGCCCTGGCTGGCCTAAAACTCACTACATACCAGGTTGGGCTTTGAACTCACAGAGATCCCTTTGTGCTGAGATTAAAGGCATGCACCATTTCTATCCAATGTGAATATTTGGAAATTACTTGTTTAACTCTAGCAAGAACAAAATGTACACAAGCAGACTCTCCTGAGAAGTATTTGCATTTGTCTGTTGGCTAATTACGCTGGTAAGAATGCTGGAAGACAAGGGCCTGGGAGGGCGCAGCCGGCAAAGGCCCCCGCGGCCAAGCATGGCCCTGTGAATTCAGACCCCAGGACCAGCAAGGGGAAAGAACCAACACCCGAAGTGGTTCCCTGACTTCTGTATGTGCACTGTGACACTGCAAAAGCACACATGTGCGCACACACACATATTAAATGTAAACTGTAATAATTGTCTTTAAAAAGCAGTTTGGGCCGGGCGGTGGTGGCGCACGCCTTTAATCCCAGCACTTGGGAGGCAGAGGCAGGTGGATTTCTGAGTTTGAGGCCAGCCTGGTCTACAAAGTGAGTTCCAGGACAGCCCGGGCTACACAGAGGAAACCCTGTCTCGAAGAAAAAAAAAAAAAAAAAAAAAAAAAAAAGCAGTTTGGACTATTTATATTAAAGAATGGAATTGAGTCCTACTCACAGGCCACATACTCTGAGTTTCTTTGTAAGTTTTCCCATCTTCCTTAAGGAAGACGATGAGGTAAACTGATGAAAATAATGACTGGCCGCAGCCCAGTCTCCACCACTGTGGCCTCCTGTGCACTGCAATAAGCTGACCTCCAAAGTCTCTCCCCGGGCTACCTGCTGTCAAGCTACAGGAGGGCCTGGTCAACAGGAAGGAGAAGGAGATGAAGAGAAGGCAAGAGGGGCCAGAAGGAGAGTGTGCCTGTCTGCTCGCTCTGCTCCGGTGCTGCCATCTTCTAGCACAGGGGGCTCCCCCAGTGCTCCAGCTCCCCTATGAAGGACCCTACTCTATGGCTACAGCTCCCGAGAGTTGTGTCACTGTCCAGGGAGCTTAATCCAAGTGCCCCTTCCCTTTGTGAGTCTCTTAGACCAGTCAGTGCAGGCAGGAGGGCAAACTTCCCTGCACTGCCAGCCGGCTGCTCACTACCCTTCCTTCCTGTTCCCTTTCAATGTGCCACAGATTCTCCAGCGCCAAAGCAAAGGATGGATGAGCAGGCTGAGAAAAGCCTGCTGGGCCTAACGCAGCCAGCCTCCTCAGCCGTCCTGAGCAGACTCCAACTCTGCTTGTGCAGAAGCGAGGGCAGGTGCATACTTACACAGAAGCCTGCTGAGGCCCTTCTCAGTGTTCCTCTAAGTAAGCCGCTGGACTTGAAGCTACCTATTAACTGAAATTACCTGGGAGTCTCTCCACACTTTACCTTGCTATAATGTGGCAAGTCACTGTATTTGTGAATACTAAGAATTCAAGAAGCTGGGCGGTGGTGGCTACACAGAGAAACCCTGTCTCAAAAAAAAAGAAAAAGAAAAAGAAAGAAAGAAAGAAAGAAAGAAAGAAAGAAAGAAAGGAAAGGAAAGGAAAGGAAAGGAAAAGAGAAAAGAAAAGAAAAGAAAAGAAAAGAAAAGAAAAGAAAAGAAAAGAAAAGAGAAAAGAAAAGAATTCAAGAATTAATTCTTCCACGGGTTGATAAGAACAGAACGGGTGGATTCTTATCTCCCTCTGCAACCAGTAAGTCATTCGGAGCTGGCTGAGTTGCTAGCACAACAATGCAGGCAGACAGCCTTCAGTGTGTAGGAAAAACGTTCCAGTACACTACATGTGAGCCAAAACTGTCTTCCCTTTCCATTCCTAGAGGGCAAGCCCCTCTCATTGACCTAGAGGCAAGGCCTGGGGGGCAGTCTGGGCAGCAGCTGAATTAACTAAACATGATCACCCCTATATTGCCCATTTTTATAAGCCTTAACTCTAAGCAACCCTTTTAAATGTTAACTGTACTGGTAAACAAGCAGGTGAGGAGATACATATCAAATATTAACAATAATGCCTTATCTGAGCAAAACAAGTATGAGATACTTCTGCTGCTTTCTGTGTGTCTATGAAACATTGAGTTTCTATAAACACAATCTTTGTAATCAGGAAAAAATATTATATAAAAACTTCTGTGAGCACAGAGGTTTTCCACAAAGACTTAAACTTAATTCTTACAAAAATGAAAACTGCAAATTGCTCATTTAGCTGTTGAATACTTCATCGTTTTTAGGGTTTTCTTATTCGTTTGCTTTAGGTGTATGACTGTTTTACCTACATGTGTCTGTGTGCCATGTGCATGCCTGGTGCCTAAGGGGACTAGAAAAGGGCGTCAGATTCTCTGGGACAGTTACAGATAGTTGTGAACTGTCATGTCAGTGCCTGGGTCCTCTGGGTGCTACAAGATGAACGTGAGCCCCTATTTTACCATTTTTTTCAAAGGTATAATCATTTTATGGACTTTGATGTTTAATTCAGAAACCACTCAAAATGTAAAAAGCAATAATGCTACATTGCATGTAACATGTGTTAACTGGCTTATAATACAACCTTAACTGAGATAATTAATATTCTCTAAAGCCAAAGCTATTTTTAAGGCTTGAAGTACTACTAAAACAAAGAACAAGAGTGAAACTGCCTTACTCTACGAGAGAAGCATAAGGCCAGAGCATGTGCAATCAAGTGGCCACGAGATTAGCGATAAAACAGACTAGGGGGTCTCTCCTACAAATGTTAGCCAATAAAACCTTTCCAGCCTTCAGCTGATTGACACTTGGTGCTTTCCTAATAGAAAAGAAAGCTACTTGTTGCTAGTGGTTAGCTAAAGGAAGAGGCACAGTAAGAGTCCTGCCAACTTCCAGATCATGACTGCTGTGCACTATGATCACTTGTTTCCAATTCCAGACCAGTTATGTATAGCACTAGACCATTACTACCAAACACTGGCTTTCTCATCATCTATAGCTGAACATATGCCATTCAATATCTTATAGTGTTGAAATATGCTAACAGGGAATCGCGGCTTCCATAAATACCTTTACTAGCTTCAGGAAGCTACTAAATTCAAGCAAGTGATTCCTTTAAACTGTGCTAATGTAATGGCAAGTGGTCTCTTCTAACTTCGATCTGCAAATGATTTATAGTTCTAACACTAGGACTATAATTATCCACAGAGTAGGAGCTGAAGGCACTGAGAATAAAGCCTTGACTATCACCTGTTAGTGAAACCACAGAGCTATTCAGGCAGAACAGTAAACCAGCATATGCAATCTGCCCAAACAGAAAAACACTGGTGAACACGGGAGAAAGGAAGTGGACTGTCCATTGCAGAACTCAGTCAACATTCTTCTCAGAATTAAATTCAAGAATTCCACAATTTCAAAACATCTTTAAAAACCATGAGGCAATAAAGGGGAGGGGGGGGTGGAAGACAGATTTTTTTTTTCACTAGTGCTTAAGTAGTGCTTCAGGCTTTGTAAAAAAAAAAAAAACCTGTGACTGAAACAAATTAAGAAAAGATGGTTTCAAAAACTAGCATTAGCCAGGTGTTGGTGGCCCATGTCTGTAATCCCAGCACTCTGGGAGGCAGAGGCAGGCGGATTTCTGAGTTCCAGGCCAGCCTGGTCTACAGAGTGAGTTCCAGGACAGCCAGGGCTACACAGAGAAACCCTGTCTTGAAAAAAACCAAAAAACCCTAGCATTAAGTGCTAAAATAAGACGTTTTCCATCCTGAGCTGCCTCTAATGCAAAGACCTAAAGCAACAAGAATCTTATATACTACTTTCACAGATGAGTTTATAGCTCAGATTGCAATGAACTTTGGGAGTGATAGGGCAAAAAGTCAAATACTCAACCCTACTGTTCACAGAAAACGATCTGAAAACCCTAGTTAAACAAGTGTCAAGCGCGCCTCTCAAAGCCTCCTGTGGTACAGACCTGAAGGCTGGAAAACAGCGAGGGCCATTCAAACGAGGAGCGCAGGACCTGAGAGGGCATGCGACTACACCACAAGGTGGTAATTACACGGGGAGCATGTAAAGACACTCCAGACTCAAGGGCTCCAAGAGGTGCTTCAAAACCAGCCCATAATCACGGCCAGAGACAGGAAAAGAGCGCTCTCAGATGCCTATGAGAAGGGAGGGAGGGTGGAAACGGACACTGGGCTGCCACCAATTACCACAGTGACCGGTGGACACCATCATTTCAGACAGCCCCAAACTCATCTGCTCAACTCCCAGGAACCGTTGCTGGAAGCTGCTGTTAGGAGGGGTGACATTTGGAAAGCTCAGGAGGTGATACAAGAGCTCTTAGAGAGTCAGTGCGAGGAAGCTTGTACCCCTTTACAGCATAAGCCTGAAACACAGGCTATCATCCTGAAACAGGAGCCCTCCCCTAGCCCAGCCTTTGCTATGTTGGCCTCTTGGTCTTGGATTCCCCAGGCTGCAGATTTATGAAAAAAAAAATTGTTTACAAACTACTTAGTTCAATGCACTTTGTTATAACAGCCCAAGTTGACGAAGACACACAACCAGTGTCCCCCAATCAGACAGGAGACCCTGTATGAAGAAGGCCAAATATTAGTCTACCCACTTCCAATTCATCTCAAAGTCTTAAGAATCCAGAAAAGCAGCCCCAACAGTTGTCAGCCAGCTCTAAAAGCACCTTTACTATGTAGAAGAAACCAAGGTGATAACCATTCCCAGAAGTCTGATGTGCACAGGGAAACTGCTGCTCTTTCTACCATATCATCAGAAAGCAGGGGCTGTTCCCTGGCTTAAGATTAGGAAACACAGAAAACATATGCATGAAAATGGCGTGAATAAAATCATACTGAATGTGTGTTGTATTTGAAATGTGGTTTCAATTACATTTGTAAGAACTATATATAACTGCAGGAAGCTCCTTCAGCTTATGGCCTATAGAGGAAAATGTCTAAACTATTAGCAATGTGGCAATGAAAGGAGGTAGACTCTACAGAAAATGACTGCAGGACAGTTAAAGAATTATTTAATTGGGTCTTGACCCCTTAGCAAGTACAAAGCCTGGAGTTCAACACTCACCAAGGGAAAACCTTAATCCACAATAAAACCTTGGCAACACTTAAAAGTAAGGGAAACTAAGGAAATGGAAGACTTAGGAAAGCTAGTTTTACTACTGAAATGTTTTGCATACATAAACTGATACATAGTAGTAACACTTCTCAAACCAGGTATAAGACCAGTTGGGGAACTATGGATGGGGAAGGGGCTCCCCACCCCCACCTCTAATTCATGTCTTCGGGGAAAGGGAAAACCCATTTCTTTTCAGAGTGTGTCTCATGGAAGGTTGACCACGCTCCAATGGATGGCCTCACACCCAGACTATATGGACTTGGTGGGCTATTGTTTTCAGCTTTTGCTTTTAAAGATTTATGTATTTATATTCCTTATATACATTCCACCCAAGCACAGTTTCCCCTACCTCTCCTCCTCCCAGGGCTCTCCTAGCTCCCCTATCCCCTAGGTCCACTCCTCTGTTTCCCTTCAAACAAACAAATAAACACAGCATAACAAATTACAATAAGACCAGATGACCTATTAGGAGGAAAAGGGTCTCAAGCATAGGCAAAGGA